>JARFIW010000559.1:3645000-4845000 GCA_036346225.1 Platerodrilus igneus
CATTAACATACTACCTCATTAAATATTCACTATATCATTAAACATATGCTTCATCATTAAACACATGCAATACCAAAAATTATAAAATACCACTGCTACCAAAGCTAAAAATGACTTCAAACAAATCAAAAATTTCAACTAATTTTAATCTCATCCCACTTAGGATTTTAAAACACGAACAAGAAAAATCACTACTGACATCAACTAACATCGGAAAATACTTAATGTTTTGAAACATTTTGATCATCTTCATCATCATTATCACTTAACGCTGAGTATGGTTTCAAGTCTTTGATATGCCATCGGCCTGTCTTAGAACCATCTATATTACTCAACTCATAAACCAGATTAAAAATCTTTTTCCTAACCATACACAAAACAAACTTAGGTGCAAGATTAGCAGCAAATTTATCGCCTGCACTAGATAAAACCTTGTTTACCCTCCACACCTTATCACCAACTTCAAAGCACACATTCTTTCTTCTTAAATTATTTTGGTGACTTGCTCATTCATAAGCTGAATGTAAATTAGAATTTACTTCTTTAAAAACGTCGAAAAGACCTTGTCGATCAGATACATATAATGGTTGACTACCCGGAATAAATTCAATATCTTCTTTAGGTACAAATCCATCACTGTAAAATCTTCCACTTACTGGAACACTACGACCAAAAGTAAAAATTAGGGATATAACCTGTAGATTGATGTTTTGAGGAGTTAATTGCATACTGAATTTGTGGCAATTCTAAATCCCAAGAATCGTGCGCACCAATATATGAATGAATACCTATACCCACGGTTTTATTAATTCTTTCCAGAAAATTACACTGTGGAGAATATACCGTATTATACCATATCTTCTGAATATCATATTTATTACAAAGGGCTTTAAAAATTCTGTCTGATAATTGAGGTCCATTATCACATATAACAAATTGTGAAACACCAAATACTAGAAAAACTTTTTCTTCCATAAAATGTTGTATACTGTGTGCCTTTGCACTATGTAGAGGATGTAACAGGGTGTACTTAGAGAACCAATCACCTACTACTAATAACCATTTATTCTAAGTTTTGAACGTGGAAACGGATCCATCAAATCTAACGCAATTGTCTGAAAGGAAACTTTTCCTTTTTTTCTTTACCCATTAAACCAAGAGGACCAACATTCGATGATTTTGTGCACCACAGGTTGAACACTTTTACAACTGGTTACTTAAAATAGGGTTAATTAATATAAATTTTGCACGTAATTTCCATTTGTTTAGGAATAATTACATTACCCGTAGAGCTTGTTAATACTGTTTCTTTTGATATAAAGCGTCTTGTACATGATTTAAATCTCTTATGTTTAATGAAACTAATAACCTTTTATGCTTCACGGTTTTAATAAAGCGTACCTCTTCCCAAAGCTTCTACACGGTGATTAAAATTATTTGATGTGATTATTTAATTTTCTACCCTGGTCTAAATATGAGTAATATATATTTATATGTATATATATGTATATTTATTTTGTATTATATATATATATATATATATATATATATTTATGTATATGTATATATTTATACATATACACATATTTATGTTGAACTTAGATGTTAAAATACAACTCGGCGTACACAAAATGATACTGCTTATTTTAGCGTAGCCGTAAATCGACACCAAGCAGAACTTAGCGCTTGGTAGTTTAGAAACAAATGATCGCAAAACAGCTGTGTGCACAAGTAATCCAGAACTGACACCACTTTTACTATTAACTTTAACTATTAAAAACAGTACAAATGACACATTAGTCTAAGGTTTGATTATGTGAAGTAGCCTTACTCAAAATCTTAAAAAAGAAGCACTCACCGTAATCACAGATCTAGAATTAATATCTACAAATCCAGCTGCGCTAAATCTTAAGTCCATATTTGATTTCTGAATTACAATTCCGATCGACTTTTGCACAGATGGATGTAGCTTCTGATACCAAATTGAGTCGTATAGAGCGTACCCCACAGATGCCGCCTACAAATAAGCTGCACATTCATATTTACTTAAGAAACGAATGCTACCAACCTCATGAATAACCAGATCCGCTGGAATTGCGTACAAAGTTAGCCTCATTAATGCTGTAAATGTACCCTGCGCGTATCTCATTCGAATTACTGCTGTTTCACTGAAAATAATATATTTTGTTAGTAAACATAAATTCGCTAATCATGAAATTGAAGTGTTTTAAGCGTTCCACCAAGAATTATTTCATATAAATATATAAATTGTTTATAAAAGACAAACAAATTGTTTTGAAAGGTTATAATAACGGTAATTGTTATAAATTGTTGAAGATATGGTATCAGGTACTGGAGCCAATACGTCATTGATGTAATCAATCGTATTTAATGTTCTTGAAACATGAAACAACTACTAGAGGAGATCAACCTTCATGGCAGACAGTGCTTTGTACCATCACATCTTGAGTAACAGCCAACCGTATGTCGTTGTACAGAAGACTGCAAATTTCTTGTGTAAAAAAAACTAGTATTGTTCTGTCTTCATAAAAAATCCAACACTCACTAGATGCATATTATAATAAAAAACTTCAGGTGCAATAACCATAACAAAATCTTAAACTTAACCAAAAGCAAAAAGAATACCAACTATAAATCAAAACAAAAATAAACAAAAGTGATAGTATGACAAAATCACTATTAAACAAAAGTTTATACAACAAATACATTTCCTAACACTATTCTACTTATTATAAATACTTATGTACACGAATTTCTAAAGTGCTTACAAAATTTGCACGAATTGATGAACTATAAAGGTTCTGGAGCATGTTGACTACCAAGTCTATTTACGAAACAAATCACTAATAATCGAGAAGTAGACAAAGTGTTAACACACCTATCCATCAATAAAATATTTTCCGCTGTATTACAACTATCATACAGACTCAACTATTTCACACAAAAATTTCATCACTTCAGTAACTTAATACAAAGAACTTCATTACCACCAATAAACTATAATCTGAGCCAACTGGAACATATCCACCAGCAACTCACCAAAAACTTCTCACGAGCTACCTTAGTTCATCAAAAGACTATAAACTAGAATAAGCACATCAAGCTTAATCTCAAATCACTAAACCAAAAAATTAAGCATTCATCAAATGCTCACTATATCATCACATACTCACTACTTCATTAAATATTTACTATATCCTTAAATACATACTTCATCATTAAACACATACTACCTCATTAAATATTCACTATATCATTAAACATATGCTTCATCATTAAACACATGCAATACCAAAAATTATAAAATACCACTGCTACCAAAGCTAAAAATGACTTCAAACAAATCAAAAATTTCAACTAATTTTAATCTCATCCCACTTAGGATTTTAAAACACGAACAAGAAAAAAATCACTACTGACATCAACTAACATCGGAAAATACTTAATGTTTTGAAACATTTTGATCATCTTCATCATCATTATCACTTAACGCTGAGTATGGTTTCAAGTCTTTGATATGCCATCGGCCTGTCTTAGAACCATCTATATTACTCAACTCATAAACCAGATTAAAAATCTTTTTCCTAACCATACACAAAACAAACTTAGGTGCAAGATTAGCAGCAAATTTATCGCCTGCACTAGATAAAACCTTGTTTACCCTCCACACCTTATCACCAACTTCAAAGCACACATTCTTTCTTCTTAAATTATATTGGCGACTTGCTCGTTCATAAGCTGAATGTAAATTAGCATGTACTTCTTTAAAAATATCGAAAAGACCTTGTCGATCAGATACATATAATGGACGACTACCCGGAATAAATTCAATATCTTCTTTAGGTACAAATCCATCACTGTAAAATCTTCCACTTACTGGAACACTACGACCAAAAGTAAAAAATTAGGGGTATAACCTGTAGATTGATGTTTTGAGGAGTTAATTGCATACTGAATATGGGGCAATTCTGAATCCCAAGAATCGTGCGAATCAATATATGAACGAATAGCTGTTACCCACAGTTTTATTAATTCTTTCCACAAAATTACACTGCGGAGAATATACCGTATTATACCATATCTTCTGAATATCATATTTATTACAAAGGACTTTAAAAATTCTACCTGACAATTGAGGTCCATTGTCACATATAACAAATTGTGGAACACCAAATACTAGAAAAACTTTTTCTTCCATAAAACGTTGTATACTGTGTGCTTTTGCACTACGTAGAGGATGTAACAAAGTATACTTAGAGAACCAATCACCTACTACTAATAACCATTTATGTCCAAGTTTCGAACATGGAAACGGACCCATCAAATCTAACGCTATTGTCTGAAAAGGAAATTTTCCTTTTTTTCTTTACTCATTAAACCAAGAGGACCAACATTCGATGATTTTTGTGCACCACAGGTTGAACACTTTTTACAAAATCTGAGTACATCCAAATTCATTTTAGGCCAATAATAATTTTCTTGTATTCTATAATTAGTTTTTGTGAAACCAAAATGTTCTGCAACAGAAGGAACATGCCAAGAACGAATAATTTCCTCTCGCTGAGCTATAGGTACTAAATATTTCCACTCACTTAGATTTGAAGATAAGGGTAGGTTAGAGGGGAGAAATTTAAGTATAAAATTATTCACTAATTTCTATTGAGGGTAACTTTCTGGAGAAGACAAAATTTTATTCTTTAAAGAAACGTACCAAGAATCTAATTTTTCTAAATTAACTTCAATTAAGTCAACAACAGGATTGTCCTGAGGGGTTGCACGACTAAGACAATCGAGCACAACATTAAATTTACTTTTTCTATGAATTAAGTCAAACGTATGTTGTTTCAAACGCACAGCCCACCTGGCTAATTTATCAGTCGGATTTTGAATATTATTCAACCATAACAAAGCGGGTGCCTTCAACCCATGGTCTAAATTTTTCAATCGCAAAAATTACAGCAAGACATTCTCTTTCAGTAACCGAATAATTCCTTTCTGCTCTATTTAGAGTTTTACTCGCGTACGAAATCACATGTTCAACATCATTAATTTTCTGAATCAAAACGGCTCCTAATCTAGTGTCACTGGCATCACATTAAAATAATGAATGGAAGCGAATAATCCGGTTGCGATAATAACGGAGTAGAAACTAAATCTTGTTCAATCTGTATAAATGACGATTCAGCCTCAGGATTCCAACTAACTTCTTGTTTTTTCTTTTTCTTTTTAATAAGGTCATTAATAGACGACACTAACGAAGAGAAATTTCGAATAAACCGACGATACCAACTGCACATACCCAAAAATCATTTAACTTCCGTCGTAGTCTTTGAACGCGGGAAGTTTACCATTGCTGATACTTTATCGGGATCAGCACGAAGAGAGTTAGAGCCAACTATGTAACCGAGAAGCTTTAAAGATTTCTTAAAAAATGCACACTTCTTTAAATTAATCGTCAAATTTGCTTCCTTGGGACGTTCTTTAGCATCTGCAAGAAGTTTTAGATGTTCTTCAAAAGTGGAAGACACTAGTATTACATCATCAAGATAACAAAATACATTAGGTTCATAACGTGGTCCAGATATAGCATCAACAAGCCTTTGTTGAGTTTGAGCTGCATTCCGAAAGGTACACAAGTGAAACGATACTGACCTCTAGAAACAATGCTAAAAGCAGTTTTATCTTTAGAACTTTCTGAAAAGGGGATTTGTCAAAAACTTTTTCTTATATCTAAACTAGAAATATAATTTGCACCTCGCAATAAATTAAGAATCCTGTCTATGTTTGCCATAGGGTTAACTGTCATGCTTGGTAACATCATTAAACATTCTGCCATCAAAGCAAAATCTATACTCATTTCTAGACTTCTTTTTAACTAATAATACCGGGGAACAATACGGACTAACACACGGTTTAACAACTCCTAACTTTAGCACGTCATCTAGTTCTCTATTTAATATTTCATTCATATACGGCGACATAACATACGGCTTTCTACGAACTGGCTTAGACTCACCTGTATCAATAAACATTTCAATTTTATTAGTTCGACCCAATCTATTCTCACTACTTATTTCATTATATGAATCGATAACCGCTTGAGCTTGCTTTCTTTGCTCGATTGACAATTCTTCCAGACTAAGTAAACTATCTTTACAACTTAGAGGCAAAGACGATTGTCCAACATAAGAAATATGATTTCCCACAGCATCACTAATATACCAAGAATTGTTTTTAAAATCAGCAATTAGACCGAACAATTTAGCAAAATCACTTCCAAAAATAAATGCATGAGGCAACGAAGGTACAACTAACGCGTTCAAAATACGACATTCTGATCCAATACGGATAGGTAAATCAACTGAACCTTCTACTAATTTTAGCGAACCATCTGCAGTCGATACTCCTTTCTTTTCAGATTTTAAAACATTTAACTTCATTTTTTCAATTAATGGAATGGCAAGGGAACCTACTATCGATGTAGTACATCCAGAATCAAATAAACCTGTAATATCAATATCAAACAGCTTTACCATCACATATGGGCGATTATCATAAGGCTTTTTCTCAAATAATGCATTAACTTTAGGTTGAACTCGAGTCTTGCAAAAATTTCTAACCACCTGAAGCCATTGCGACCACTCCTCCTTACAACATATACCTTTTTGGTCACACACCATAATTGTAGCTTTTTGTCTAGAAACAGAAAATTCGCTACTCAACTTCTGTTCCTTTAAACGTTTTTTTGGACACGACGTACAAGTGATACGAGTCACTCCTTTACGACCACAACCATAACAAAATAATCTTTTAAAGGATCTACAAACGCTGAATGTATGTCCATAACGTGAACTATTCCAACATACTAATTTATGTTTAAAAGAAGAACTACCTACTCCACTCGCTTCTGATATTGGGGAAGTAGAATTAAGAACTTGAACTGGAGAATGTGAAGACTTAGATGTATAAACACGACTTTTTGACGATGAAGCATTCTCAAATGAAATAGGGGGTTTACTTCTAAAGTTAGGTTTAAAATTATTATTAGGCTGCTTGTTACTGTACGATACATTAGAAACAGATTTTTGTTTACTTAGAGAAGCTTCTTCTAACTTCTTACATAATTTAACTAAAGTACGAACGTTTTCTATATCTGCTAGAGCAAGATGCTGAATAAAATATGGCAGTAAATTTTTCTTGACCATTCTAACTTTAGTATGTTCTGTCGGAATGATAGGTAACCTGTTAAGTAAACTTTCCATGTTAGCAATAAATAAAACGTCAGATTCACTACTTTTTTGAAATCTATTTTTAATATTTTCCCAAACTTCGTCTTCAGGATGTGCTGGTAAAAATTTTCTTTTAATCTACTAACCAACGAATTCCAATCTGTCAATGAACTACGAACGCAACGATACCATACCAGTGCATCAGTAGTAAACAATTCAACCGCAGAATTAAACAATTCCACTCAGATACTTTTCGTGACTGTGCAATATCACTAATATTTTCTAAGAATTAATATAACAGGGATGGGTTTCTAGAATATTTTATCGACCAAGATCCAATAGAAACTGTCTGTGTAACATATGTGACCGTTGGAACGGGCACACTAGATGCAGTATTAGAATTTATACTTATATCATTCTGATTCGAACCTAAATCTTTATTTAATTTTTCATAAAGTTTTGAAGATAAATTCACAAAAAAAAAGGTGTCCTAACAATATTGAGAACCCACATCAAACTGTAAGTGCGACAAGAATGAAACTATAAAATCACAATAGTAAGGTCGATTTGAACCTCAGTCGCTGCGTGCAAGGGTAATGAATCTAAGTGCAAACAATCTGGTCTCACGTTTCGGGCGCAAGTGTAACAAAAATTATTCCCTCGAGAATATCAGATAGCAAATTAGACCACTATATACCATGAACCCTTACCTGATATCACAAGGTCGAGAATTTCTTATTAATGAAGGAAGCCCAAGGTAAAGTTGGATGGAAAACGGTTTGAGGAAAAGAAAAACTCTTTAGAGATAAACGGCTAGTAGAGTGTTAGCTCTGGGTAGATCATGAGCTTGGGTCATGGGTTGTCAAATGACCAAAAATATAGATAAAGAGCGCCACCGTATTTTTTAATACAACAACATACGAAGATACATGTGCTTTGTATTAGGGGAATGCGGAAACTTGAAATCTACACCGCTTATATAGCCACAAAACCTAAATATCAACCTTGCAAAGCACTTACCAAAATATCAATTGCCAAATGTATTACAGATGTCTCGGCATAACCTGTGAACAAACAAATGCACAACATGGACATCGTTTGCGTCCTTAAAAATATTCACCAAAAAATAATATAATTGAATTTAAGTTCCAAAAATATATGCAGCCAGGGTATGTGTGATCATAAAATAGAATAAATCGTTTGCTTACTAAGAACCAATAAATTTCACTTGAATTTATAATAACAAAAGAGTTAAGCAAAAATAAATTCTATTCAATTAAATTGTTTTAGCTTGTTTCAACATTAACTTTTTCAACAAAAATTTACATAAAAAACTAGTATTGTTCTGTCTACATAAAAAACACAAAGGTCTTTAAATTGAATACTTCTACGTAAGATTACTGTAAGGTATATGCTTCCTTAATTTAAATTTTAAATTTTAATTATAGTCATCAGTAGTGCTACGGTCGACTTTACAAGTGAGAAACTAGATTATTTTACGTCTTATAAAAATGTACCATTCAAACAAAAAATAAGCTTTACTTTATATCCTACAAAAAATTGATCATGTTCTTTAAAATTAAATTGCATGACCTCAAAATAATCAAAGATATTTTTAATGTAACGCAAAAAACATGTGGTAATTATGTTGAATAACTAGATATTTTTGACATCACATGTCAATAACAATTTTTTAGGAAAGTCATAACTGTCTGCTTGTGAAACAAATATGATAGGAAAACTACGTAGCCATCTTTAAAATTTTGTAAATTTACAAAAAATAGAACGGGATCTTTCTTACTAAATGAATTTTAAGATAACTAAATCAAAGTAAAATTTCAACCTTCGATCATACGTAAAACATTTATATAAATACAACTTAAATTAAAGGTTAAATGTCACTCACGTGCTGAAGTACAGTTCAATCAAAAAAACTTGAACGTTAAATCAGAACCAAATAACACCAGATGTCGACAATTCCATGTACATCTGCGATGCACGCAATATAAAAACATACCATTATGCTGTATTTTACGTTGGAATTTTCAGAAACCTTCAGAACAAAACATCATCCAACCATATAAAATCTCCGCTAAATATGTCCAATTATATTCTTGTTTTCTAAATTTCAAACTAAATATTGATTTCAGTGGTATTGCATGTTTTAATAATGGAAACTTCAATCTTCTTCGGTCTGCAGGAATCAACTAACTTTGCTGATGGTGGAATACAGAATAAAACCATCACCAAAAGCTGTCAGGAACCACATTCAGACATGAAGGTATTCGCTAATCAGCTTCTTTTACAAACTCTATTCTAGACCACGTGACTGAGCATATTGACTTTTCTATGCTCCGAAGAGCAGCTTACTTCTTCAAGCGCTAAACGAATTGACAGACAAAGGACTAGGATTGTAGAAACTTAGACATCAAAGGTGAAGGAGCGCATAATCCATTATATACTTTATAAATTATTTTATGTGAACAGACAATTATAAATTATATCTTTATCTTATTGCAACATGATATTAGATTTATAAGGAAAGTGTAACTGAGTAAAAAAAATACGTTACAATATAGTTATAGATGAACAACGCAATGGACGGTATGATCTAAGTTCAAAATACCAAATTCTTCGATATACAGATGGTGTGGAAATTTATTGGTTTGTGACAGTTTTCCATCTGTCACCAATTTAGTTTGTTGAAAGAATACGTGTCTCGCAGAGCCACAAGCCAAGTAGCGCGGTTTTCACGGAAAGTGGTGTCTGAGACAACTAGGTTGTAAATGTTTTATTCCTCATTATTTTCTATACCGCTTCTCCAACATACAGCAATTGTCACGGGACCAAGTCCTAAACGACTAGCAATACCACGAGTAGATATTGCGGTTTCTTGTATACCGACTATTCTACTACGTTGATACTGATCTGGTTGATGAAAATTTACAGATTGTCGAATACGAGTTATTCCTTTACACCCTAATTGAACTAAGTAAAACAACAAGTGTTTTATATTGACGCCTTAGTAGATTAATAACAAAAGAAAGACACAGACATGGTCTATCCTGCAACAATTAGCTACGTATATCAACGTAGCTAGACGGACACTACAAGAATGATCGGGCTCAATCGGCGAGTAGGCGGGGTTTTATAATTACCATAAATAAAGAGAAGACTTGAGATATAGAAAGGAAATCAACAATGCTCATTAATACATGTAATTACCCTAAATGACATTTTGGAGGGACATAACAGCGGGGTATATCCACAAACAAAAAAAATCAATAATTACAATGTACATCATCAGAAAAGCAATCCCTGTTCAAAATGGCAAGCAACACTTGTTAGATCACTACAAATCTTAATTAGTAACAAAAAAAATTCAACTCTAAAAACAACAGCTCTAAACCATCATCGTAATCCTAAGGTTATATACATAAAAATAAATATATAAAATTGTCCCAAAAAACCCCAATCTTTAAATAATAGAATATTCCCAACACATACCCCTCGCCGAATATAATCATTTTACCAAGTTTTAGTCATTCAATACAAAAAGTAATGCCTCAATATCACGGCCATAAATACTAAAATAATTCAGTAATTTTTGTGTATACGAACCACTCTTGTAACTGTATGAGCCACGCGTCCACGATTCTAGGTTTATCACACCCTCTCTAGGGCTAGAGTGGGACAGATGAACCTGGGACTACGCATCCTGTGCATTCTTCCTCACCAAGGGGAGCGGCAATTCAATAGACCGTTATGTCCACCGAAAGAAGCCATATAAGTACAGTTAACAATTAGACTCTTTACGAAGAAAAGTACGTTTTTAACAATAAACGTACTTACCACACAGTGGTGTGTACATGAAGAGTTTACAGTGAATGTATACGACAATTATGCTTGATAGTATATAGAAAAGGAAATGAATATTAATTCGTCTAATTGCACCAATTCATATCCATGTCGGCGTTATCAGACATACCAAAAGGTAATTTGAAACTGGAAACACGTTTTATCAAATAAGTACGACACATTATTTCAACAAATCTTTAGGTTGGAATAGTATCAGCATTAATTACACTATATAGGAATAGGTATCAAGCCAGCGGACACCTAAAACAAAATACCGACTATTCGATTGTAAAAGAACTTTTCGTTTTGAAATAAATAGATTTAAATGCATTTACGTAAAGCGTACTTATTATAAAAAGGTAAAATTCTTACGCTTTAAACCCAAATTCTTACAATTTAAAACATCGATAATTACAGTTAAAAAGTCGATAAACACATTGCGCAAGCGCAATGAGTAAAGCGGGCGACGCCACTCGCGGATGGCAGCGCTAACCTTACTACAGATTCCGCGTGGCCAACTGCCAATGACGTCACCAATGCACAAAATATATTGCGTAATAATCGGAAAATTTATATAAATTTAAGACAATAGGTAATACAGTAATTACTCACATGATAGGTCCAGATTTCCACGAAGTACGCCTATCGTCCTTCAAGATTGATAAAGATGGTGGCTGCGCGTTCCTAAGGGCTGCTGCTGGCCCTCTTACAAGAAACGGCAATTAACGGGGGTACGTCTTACGCACATCCAAATAGCTTGGACTCGATCTCAGGGCTCCACTGACGTGGAATGCGGTTCTGCCTACGGCTGCAAATTTCGTCTACCTATGTAGGGAATGGACAGGAACATGGTAAGGGGCGACAAACAAGATAATTAGGCTGTAGCCTTTTACTTCCTGATTTTAGTTTAACGAGAATTTCCGATAATTAGAAATGAAGCCCACGGCAAATTAAGATGGAAGGTGGCTCTAAGTTGAGGAAATCTCAAAGGCAAGCGGCTAGTCGAACTATATGCTCTGGGTAGAGAATGAGCTGTGGGTCGGGGTGTAATTGCAACCACTAATAATAAGAATAAGGCGCCACCGTATTTTTTTATACTGAGAAGACCTGAAACAAGTCCCTTGTACAAGGCTAATGCGGAAACCTATTTTCTATAACCGCTATATAATTTTTAAAGACCTCCTAATCTTTGAAGTATCTTACCTTATGGTTCGACCTTGACCTTAGCAATCCTGCACTGCACCTGTGAACAGATTAAACAAAGAAAGGCACTGTTTGTGCATTCAAATTCAAAAATAATTAAACACTATCAGAATCGACTTTCATTCCTCTTAAATAAAAGATAATCTTTAGTCCGAAAATAAGAATCTATTCTTTTTGGTATCCAATAAAGTAATTTTTCGTTTACAAAAAAATATGTCTTCCTTTATAAGTTAATTTAAATTAGAAAATCTTAATTACAATGGTACTGAAAGTATCCGTACCACTTACTATTTAATGAAGTTTATATGACAAATTGATAAAGCATAAAATTGCTCATTTAAAGAAAGAGTTAATTATGGTAAATTTACCTTAATTTCACAGTAGATAATTACAGCTAATTGTTCATAAAATATCAAATGTAAAGATTCAATTTCTAAAGGTTTAAAATTATGAGAATTTAATTTATCTAATTAGTAGTGACATCTTCTGATGTTTCTTTGAGTTAATAAAAGAATTTGTAGAAACAAATTACAGATTCATAACGTATGACTACGAAAAATATAACTGAGGTCTGGCCTTGACCTGTTTTAAGGCTAACACAAGTCGATTACAGCAAAATTTATCTCGTTACTACGTCGACAGTTCAGACAACATACGAACATAATTTTTTGTACATACCAGAGTTCCAATTTGCACCTATATACTTGCGTGAATGCTGACATATGTTTGAACAACGGAAAATTCAATCTAAACAAACAGCTGCGCCGCTTACTGAAAAACCGTCATTTGGCTTCCATTAACTGCGTTTCAAGAATTCACACCACAAGAAAGCAAATGTTGTCTGTAATTGATCCGAACAACTTTATATATGTAATTCCATATTATACAAAGATACAATTGTTTTCCATCAACTTCGAATGAATACCATTCAGAAAAGAGCTTATTCACAATCTACGTTGCAATATAATTTAAATTCAAATTTAATAATCTCCAATGTTACATGTTTTAAATTTATTAGTTTCTAAAGTTACACTGAAAATTTTAATTAATATTTTATAGAAACAAATTCACTTACTGTTCCTAATAGCATACACGGGCAATTTTCCATCGTGCACGCCTCCAACAGCAAAAATCAACCACGGACATCGCTCCTAAGAACAACTTTTCGACCTGCTTGAACCCCAGCTGTGTTGGAAGTGACCTGGCGGCTTGTTGCTGCCCAGTAACAAAGTTACGTTACGATTCCTGAGTGGAAGGGGATCCAGGAAGGATACCAAACAAAAGCTTTTATCTTGTCTCCGTAGAATTCAACTTTTAACATGAACTAAATACTAGTTCTTTATTGGACAATAGATATAATTATATTAAGTGGATTGGATTACATTATAATGTATTATATTATTTAATATTTAATAAAAGGATTGATTATACAGATATATATATGAGGTAGAAAATAAAATTGCTACAAGGCAAAGGAATCTACATAGATAAAAAACAAGCACGATACGATGCCTCAAAGCGTCCACTCCACTCGAAGGTTCTGGCAAAAAAGCCACGTTTAAGCGTCTAACGGAAACTTCTCACCACTTTTCCCTACTCCACTCGCGTCGCGCGATCTGGCGCAAACGCACTGTGACGTAGCGGAAATACGCGCCCCGAGTCTTTTGAATTTGTGGCGCGAAACTTCCGCACATCAAAATTAACCTAAAACAATGTTTAAGGGCCAATTTGATTGGCACGTAACAAAATATACCGGGTGTTGTTGGCGGATTGTGGCAGAATCTACGTAAATAAATAATGAAAGAAAAAGGATACACACTTATTCCTTGTCGGGAAGTGAACGTACCAAATCCCCCCCCCCGCACAATTAAAAGGTTGCTGATTTTGGCACGTAGCATTTCGAGTTAACTGCATTCATTCTCTTAGATTTTCATACTTCTATATCACGTAGACCATTGTTTGTACAATAAATTTAATAAACTTCAATTTTATCACCATGCCGTGTTTGTTTCCAGTATATCAGATGCTGATTTTCGCTTTCTAGTCACGTAAACTTAATGCAATTTATGCATTAAATTATATGCGTTTGGCATCTTACGCATTATTAAACCTACTTGTTTTAATTGGGATTCTTGGCGTAATAATGATGCGTTATTCATGCGTGTCGCGGTTCAGCTTCCGTTGATGTTGTTTTACGACTTGGGAATTTGTTTATTCAAATAAATCTTCAAAAATATTTTTCATTAACTAAATTAATTATGATTATGGTTTATATACAGGGAGCTGTCAGTTACTTTCCAGCCTAATCATCGTCTTGTTTTTTTCAGAAAACGGTATCGTTTTCTGAGCCCTCATGTAATTTATATGAAATGCACTATACTATTGGTTCTAACTACCCCTAAATGACCTGATTAACACAGCAATATATATATATATATATAATATATATATATATATATATATATATATATATATATATATATATATACTCGCGAAATAACTCATATAGTAAAGTTTTTTGTAGAAATTCACACGGGGTTAAAGAAAGTGCAACTAAGGTAGATTACCCCCATAAGCACATACTCAAATTACTGCATTAAAATTGTGTTGGGAACGTAAACAAAGAACGCTGCTTTGAAATCAAGTGTAAAACGTGGGAATAAAATGACCGTTCACGCAAATACAACGACATTGGCCTCGAAAATTAAGTAGTCTAAGACGCATTAACCCACGAGAACGACAAATTGTAGAATAACCATAAGGTGTTGAAACTTATACAACCGACGAATAACAAAGGAAGGTATGATCTTCAGTTATTCGAGAATAGAGATCAGAGCAGAGCTTCGAATTCAATTGGCATACAACCATCTCCGTGCGGAGAAAGGTCGATTATCGGGTACCTAAATTAACGGTATTAAACTCCGAGACGATTAGTAAACAGGTTTTCAAACGCAAGTAATACAACGGATATAACTATGCCGGTTGAACCTGAAAAAGTCCAGCTCTGGGAGCTTTTATTCAATATCAAGTTAGAACAGTTAGTTTACCTATAAACATTTCCTGTACTAGAAGGTGGCAGTAGCTTTGAAAAAAATAAACAAAGACTGCGAGTATATTCTGTTCTTGGTTTTCACCTCCTAAACATTACATGTGTCTTATATTTAATAATTGTGATTGTTGGTGATAATAAAAATGTGAAAAAGTCATTATTAAGAAGACTTTTACGTTACTGCATGCTTAATTAAAGGATATTGTAAACATTGAAATTATCATATAAAAATGTACACAATTGATGCGCACAATTCATTTGTAACAATTAAATAGGGCGAATGTCTATAATTGATAGTTGAGTTGTTTTTTAGCTACACGCATATCTGGCCAACTAGGGGTAGATCTTAGTTTTCTCTGTTGTTATTTATTGTGATAATCATGTTTGATAATATTAGTTAAGTGAACAAGACGTGGGATGGTTTTCTATTATGTGTGTTAATTTTAAACTAGTAGAAGGAGGTGAGAAAAATGTAAATGCCGCTCTCTACTGAAGTAATAACCGCTACCGTCTCTCGGAACACCCATCTTCCAGGGAGGTTTTAATTTGGGTTTGCTCAGGTGGTTTGGTACTTAAAGGCTTTATATACATAAGGAGTTTAACGGTTTTTCGATGGAAGCGATATCAAATTGGAGGGTTTTAATTTGTATACTCTTAACAACCCATAACCGCACCACCAAAAGCTGACCGTTGTACTAATTAACTGTTACTTTGCTTTGCCACCGGTAGAGTTAAAAAAACAAAAACAAAAAAAAATACTCAACAAGCAATAAAAGAATTTTCATCCGGCTCGAAGAACTAAGGTACGCGACAAAACCAAAAGTGAAAAAGACCACCGGAAATGATATGTAGGTAGTAGCAATGAACGAGAGCAAAGGTAGAACGCCGTCAACACTGCCAAAGTCGTCAAAAGACGGATGCTTCTTTCAAAAAGGAACAGTATGGTTTCAACCTCAGAAGACGATTGGTTTCCTGCAGAAAACCAAAAGTAGAAGAAAGAAGCAAGGAATAAAACCAACAGTAATCGCCAAAATGCGACAAAAGTGTCCAGCCTCAAAGTAAGCCAGGGAACAACAAAAATGCTCAATAAAAAAAATAAGGTACTTCAAGTTGTGGTACCAAAGAATCGCAACAAACGAAAAACCAAAGAAAAGAATTGCTAACTAGGCCTAAAATTGATTAAGTCGTGATTTCCGAAGAAAAGAAAAATGGACTAGAATGCACCTACCACAGAAGTGGATCGAAAATCAAACCAAGTCAGCAAGAAGACCAACAGAAAGTAAGACCAGAAAAGGGAGAGGAATGTGGAACGAAAGGAACAAGGAAAAACGAAAAAACCAAAAGGAGCAACACCAAGCAACAAGTACAAGAACCATATAAAAAATTCTAAAAATAGCCAAAAGAAAATAAAACAGAACCCCAGTATAGTTATGTATGAGTATGTGTGTGGGAGAGAGAGAGTGTGTGCGTGCGCAGGTGTATATGTGGGGTGTATGTGTGTGCTTGAATGTATGTGTATGTGCGCGTGTGTGTAGTGTTGAACCGCTTTGGTCGTCTCTTACGACAGACAGGTCGTACCGTGGGACTAACTTATTCCCGGACCCACACGGGGTTAGCGAAAGAAAAGGAGAAAAAAAACAGCAAAACAGGGAAGTAACTAAAGGGATCGTAAAGTCCTAAAGTTAAATCCTAAGGAGAGCAAAATCGGCATAAAAATCTGGTGGCGCGAGGACTAGGTATTGAGCTTAAGATGTTTGCGCCGCCAACAAGAAAACGAAACGATATCAAAAGCATCAGGATTTCGCCGACATACATCTTCATGTTCTGAATCAGCATAGAGTATTGTCTGCCTCTTTTGGGCAGTTATCTGCAAAACATGAACAACAGGGGGCGTAGTAGTTGTAGCACGTGGTTCTGAAGGTGGCGGCGAGAGTAGTTTAGGAAACTCAAAACGCGTCATGAAAGAAATTTGTTTGTTTTTAGGGTTGGTTGTGAGAAAGTCAACAGTAGAAAAGGAAACATCATGGGTTGTCAGAATATCAACTGTAGAAAAAGGAAAAGTTTTATCTGTAAGAGAATCAACCTTACAAAAAGAAACACAATCAGAGAACACTTCAGTTACGTTAGATAAAGGGACAGAAGCAGATAAAATCTCATTGTCGTTAGATAAAGAACCAGCAGTATTATAGTTAGGAAAGAAAACAGCATTGGCTGTAGGAGAATAAACCTTAGAAAAGGGAGCAGAATCCGATAACACTTCAGCAACATTACATAAAGGAACATAATCAGGTGGAGTTTCATTCACCTTACAAGAACAAACAACATCAAGCAGAACTTTGTCAATGTTAGATAAAGAAGTAGAATCAGGTTAACCTTTGTCAACATTAGAAAAGAGACACCAGCTAGAATTTTACTAACCTTAGCTAAAAGAACAGAAGCAAGTAGAATTTTGTCAGCATTAGATAAAGAATCACGATCAGAAAGAATTTCGTCAACATTAGAGAAATGAGTAAAAGCAGGTAACGTTTCATCAGCATCCGATAAAGAAATAGAATCAACTAAGATTTCATCAATGTTAGACAACGGAGAAGGAACAGGCAAAGCTTCAGCCACCATAGGAATTGATTCCTTGACAATAGCAGATAAAGAAACAGGATCAGGTAAAACTTTGACGACAACAGCCACAGGTATTATAGCTACGGGTTCACTAACTTCAACAGGACCTTCTATATCCGTATTAGCAGTTATCGTCACTTCAGCTACAGCTGTTATTGTAGACACCACAGAAATTTCTTGAGTAGAATCATTTAAAAAAGCAGGAACAGGTAAAATTTTGACAACAGCAACATACATTAAAGATACAGGTTCATAAACTTCAATAGGACCTTTTCTCTGACTGAATTAGCAGTTATCGTCGCTTCAGCGACATTTGTGCTTGCAGACACGACAAAAATTTTTTGGGTAGAATCGTTTAAGAAAGCAGGAACAAACTCTTGAGTTACTACCTGTACGTTACTAATTTGAAGTATGGGCTCAACTCATGGAGGAGGGGCACAGCCTGCGGTGAGAGTGAATACGTATGATCCATTTGATCATCGTTTGAATCGCAAAGGACAGAAAAAACTTGGTTCTTGTTAGTAACTGTTCGGTAAGTATAGGCACGATAGCCGTAGAAGTCAATATTATAGTCCAAAGGCTCATATAGCTGAAAAGGATATGATGTGATGGTAGTAGAGGGAGCAGAAGGAGGTGTAGAAAAGGATGTAGAACTAGAGACGAAAGGAATTTTGTTCGAAACTATATTTACCGAAGAGGGGTATGTTTTGATAATAGTAGCAGGATGACCTGGATGAGGTACCGAAGAGAACCTATAATTAGAAGCAGAAGAAATTTGGCTCCTAGAGCTGAAAATAGAACTTGGAGTATTTATTATTCGAAGACCTATTAGTAGTAGGATGACAGTTCGGACAGTTGCGGCGAGAAACTACCTTATGTCCGCAACCATAGCAATGGAGTGTTTAAGGACGAGTATAACGTGTCGAAATTTGACCAGGTTTGTCGCAATTAAAGCATACGACCTGACGAGTAGAAGTAGAACTGGGAACTAGGAACTACGAACAGCAGAAGGTACAGAAGAAGTACCCGATCTACTCGTAGTCGTAGGAGAAATCTTAACAATTCGATTATGCGAAGTAAAAGTATTTTTCTCAATGATAGCAGATTTATAAGCAAAATCCGGCTAAGCAGTAAAAGTATGTTGGTCTTGACTAGGCGATGAGAGATTATCGGCCCGAATCTTTTTCGGTTCTAACTTCAAACATTCGTTCTTTAATTCTTGTAAGAAGAGGACGGTAGGCAAATGGGCTCGATAAAATGGAGCAAGGTTACGAAGCACAATGGACAAATAAATATCCTTATTGAAAGAACCATACCAATGAAACAGGGCCGTAATACTCGCGAAGTTAGTAATGCTTTCTGATGAACCCTGCTGTTATTGCAGATACCCGTAGCCAGTCTTATCGCACAATCAGTTATTTTGAATACGAATAAAAAATGGTGGAAAGTAACTAAATGAATGCTAACCGTAACTCGATAAATGCTAAAAAAAATTATTGCGAATACAGGACAATTTAAAATATAGTCGACAGATAAACTTCAGAAACACCAGTAAGCGTATAGCAACAACATAGAAACTAGGAATAGAAATAGGGCGCCAGCGTTTTTAGCGGACTAGAATTATCAGAAAACACACAATTCCGGTAATCTGAAATTAGCCAACTAATGGTATTGGGCGATTGAGAGGGAAAACAAAATCAAAATTTAAGAAGATCGAACCCACACAAGAAATAAATAAAATCAATCCTCATGTGGGGAACACCAAAAAGCCGAAAAAAGTAATAAATACCAGTTCTAACGTAAGGGAAAGAAATAAATAGCATCAGGCCGAGGAATGCGGGTAATGTAGGAAATTAGGCAGTAATAAGAAAAAAAATCTGTCCAGAAGTTAAGCAAAACAAAATCGGGGCAGAAGTTAAGCCAAACAAAATGGGAGCGAAAGTTAAACAAAACAAAATCGGAGCCAACGTTAAACAAAACAAAATCGCAGTCAAAGTTAGACAAAACAAAATCGGAGCCAACGTTTAACAAAACAAAATCAAAGTTGAACAAAACAAAATTGGAGCCAAAGTTAAGCCAAGCAAAATCGGAGCCCCATGTCAGGGCGTCAAAAATTTATGCCACGTACATCGACGTAGCTGGACGGACACTACAAAAATGACCGGGCTCAATCGGCGAATAGGCGGTATTTTATAATTACCAAAAATAAAGAAAAGACTTGAGATAAAGAAAAGAAATCAACATTGCTCATTAATACATATAATTACCCTAAATGACATTTTGGAGGGACATAACAGCGGGGTATAACTACAAACAAAAAAATCAATAACTACAATGTCCATTCATCAGAAAAAAAAATCACTGTTCAAAATGGCGGGCTGCAGTTTTTTGATCACTATAAATCTTAATTAGCAACAAAAAAAAATCAACTCTAAAATCAAAAGGCTGTAAATCACCATTGCAATCCTAAGGTTATATACATAAAATTAAATATATAAAATTGTCCAAAAAAAAACAATTATTTAATAATAGAATATTTACCTTAATTAGCCCAAATTTACAATTTCAAAAACAACAGTTTGAAATCACCATAGTAAACATCCGGTTACATATATAAAATTGTCTAAAAAAACCCAATCCTTAAAATAGAAAATTGTACATATTGCTTGGTTTATAAAAATGACGAATCGCGAATGAACCGTTCTAATGAAGTTCCGGTTTATATATAAAAATTATCCCTATACGTTATATTTTTAAGGTTCTTCCGTATGCACCTAAAAAATTAGTCACTTGCGCGATGTAATATTAACAAAGAAACACCGTTTTCGCACTCTAACGATCCAATCAGTGTCAATTTTATTATTTATGTTTTATCGTAAAATATGGTGTTCATCCAGGTGCAATTCACGAGTCAACCGCCGCGTCTCATTCTATTTTACTAAAATGCATAAGGCTAAAAAAATAATTCATACCTATTTTTATTGCATTTTAATGTTTGTTCGAGATACTCGAACCGGCGTTTATTCAATAATTAATTTATACGACATTTCTAAGTATTTGATGACGGAATTGTCTATTAATAATGTGCCCATTCTAGAATATGATTTTATTTAAAACTCTAAAATGAAGTTAAATGATAAAACAATAGACACGGAAGTCCGTTTAGTTAATGAGGGGTTTGTCCTTAGGTTTTTGTAAATGCAACAAATTGATATTGATTTACGCAGATATTTTACACACAGAAAATTAATTTTATGTTTTGAAAGTACACTGAAAATATGCTTAGCTTTGCTTTCTTAATGAGTGATTTGCATACTAATAGAGTGCTTTAAGGTATTTTTAATATGAATGAATATTTTTAAAATCTACACTAGGAAATATGCTTTAAATTAAAATTCAAATTGTCAAGTTAACAGCGATAGCTGACTAAAACAACTGCACAAGGCCAAAACATATGTTCTTAATAATTTAGTTCACACGATTTTAGGAATAAAGCATATTTAAGTTTATTTACTCCAAACTATAATCTTCGTTCAAACCATTCAACTATCCGACTAACGTGTGTTAATAAAACATGCATACCTTTCAAATACTGCATACATCTCGAAGGCTACTATCGGTGATGTTATAAGATACGCTAATAATATTCCATACGAAACGACTTTTTGAAAAAGTTTTACAAACCTACAACAACAATACATTGACAGATTCTTGAATATATATATATATATATATATATATATATATATATATATATATACTTACTTTAAAATAAATATGTGATGTTGAACGAGTGCTTTCATTTGTTGTTGGTAGTTGTATTGTAACGCTGTACCTTGAGAAACGTCTAGCTGCTTAAAATGATATTGAAGAATTTTGAATTGAACGACTAGCTCGATGCAGCAGGCCACATAAACGCAGTCATACGCAAACGCCATTGAAGCAACAGCGAGCAATGATCCAAGTTGCGTTATATAAACAGGAACAAACAATACTTTGTACTCTTGCATATTCCATGTCCCTAGGAGTACATCTCCTTTAAGCATGCTTACTAAGAAGATACAAACTACGGCAAATGTAATGCTTAATGACATAAGCAGTTGGATATTCTTGTTCAACTTTAAAATATTGTCCAACTTTGTTCTTAAAAACGTTGGACATGTATCTGGTTTAGAAAAATGTACGGTATGTTGGATCATTTTCCAAAAGTCTTCTTGTTGGTACAAAAATACCGCATATATCCCAGCGCACTGAAAATGGAATCAATTATGTAAAAATAATTAACTGTAGGATACCATAAAAAGCATTAAATGCGAACGCAAATCGATCGTTTTAAGATAAATACAAAGCCATTTATTTTCACTTATTAATTTATCAATACATTTTTGATAAAGAAAAAGCTTTTCATTTGCTGTAAATAACATAGAATAGTACTAGCTTTACGCATTTGGCATAAAAAAACTATAATCAACGTGTAGTTGTAAACCTCAATTTTAATATTAATTTTGTGTACTGAAACACGTTTTGCCATAAAAGCAAATATGTCTATAAAATGCAACTCCTTTTGCATTAAAAAGCAATCGAACTTTATATTAAATACCCTGTGAATGACAGAACTTAATTTTAAATAAAGAATTTTTTAGAATATTAGAAATATTAAGAGATGAGTTATTAGTCCGAGAAAATTGATTATCTTTTGCAATAGTATGCGACGCCACAATAATCGTATATGTGTCAAAGAAGGACAAACAGCGCATGTCACGAATAAGTGGAACGAGATAATAAGGTAATAAACCCCAACAAATTTGAACGTTAATGAAGATTTTCAAGATATTTGCGTAAGGTGGGCGTTTATTATTTAGAATGGAATCGCGCACATTTTACTAGGTTCTGGAAACAAATAAATTTGAGTATATAAGGAAACGTTTAATAAATAAAGGATTCATTCATTCTTTTAATTCATTCGATTGAGTCGATTCTTAAATTCGATCGCGAAATGCTATTTTTATTTAAGCCGCGAGCTGTTGCTTTGCGATGATAGTATTTGGAGTATGCAGTAAGCATACTGTAATTTAATAATTACGATGTTACAATGCATAAAGAAGCAATGTTTTAAACGTAAATTACAGAGAAAAAATGAAAATTATTAATTATAAGAGGGAAACATTCTTCAATATAACCCTATTTTAAAAATTTTATTAAATAATCGAAAGGAAGATTTAACCAAAAATGTACTTTGGTAACTCTATGTGAAAGGAGGATTTTAAGTATGGAAAATCTTATAAGCTGGTTTGGACATCAATTTAAAATAAGAAGATATTTAAGTACGAAAAGCATTTTTGTGGATTTTGCAAGTATACTTTTTGATTTATTTTGAACTGATATTGGAATATTTGTATTTAATTTAAGGTAGAATAATAAGTGTTAATCACATAATTTTTTTTTGTAAAAGATTTTTACTAAAAAAAGTTCGTGATCGGAGTTCGAAATACTCCGACCTTTTAATAGATTATCTGTCAAGGATTTTTTTGGCCAAAACAAATCTTACAAGCATGGGAATAATCATAAGCAGGTAAACCATCCATAAAAAAAAAAGTTTAATTCTGTAAATTTAAAATAAGGTCAAAACATTTTTTTTAGAAATTATTTTGTTTGAAAGAAACGATGTTGTGGATGTTCTATAAGCTTTTGTTTGAGAGGTATTATTTCATGCTGCATAAATGCTTTGTGATATTGCTGTGTTTGATTTCATTTTAAAAACTCCGTCAATTTTGCTGAACTAGTCAAGCTAAGTTAGAAAGGAAAGTAAGTAAACAATTTCAAGTTTTACAAATTGCTGTATCGTTATCACAGCATTCTTTCAGCGACGCTCTCAACGCGGGCCTTGTCATAGCATTATATACACAAATATACATATACCGGGTGTTTACTCTCAAAATAGAACGTCGGAAATTTATAAATACTGTAGTACCCCGCATATACCCACCCAATTAATTAGAAATGTTAAAATAGGAAACTAGTAAAATTAGATAGCCTCATTTGTAGAAATAGTATTTAAAGTTAAGTTTATGATAAGTTCATTCAGGTCATCAACTTATGCGCTATTTTCAATAGAAGAAATAGCATATTACAACATAAGGCCAGCAAAATAGCTATTAATTTCGAAATAGACAGGCACAGCAAACTGACTATAAAGTCAAAGTCCAAACAGAACCCATTAAGTAACTGCTGGTCACCAACCGAAAATATGCTAAGTCAACAATTTAAAATAAGGGTAGAGTCACTGCGAGGAAGCTAAAAAAAATAGCGGCAGTTCCACTCCAGAGTTCAACTGGTGAGGCCACTATGTGAAAAGTAATGATTTGACTGATGAGTAAATTAGTATTAGTGAAAGTTACAGTGACTGAGTTTATAAAGGGGAAGTTTTATGCCTGATGTATTATGTACCAGTACTAACCATAAGTAATAGAGAATGTGCCCACTGGATAACAGTATTCGTAAGTTGCGTATGTAACGCTTAAATTTCTAAAGATGTACGTATAATAAATAAATTTTATATTTAGTAGTCAAATATACCAAATAATATGATCCGAATTTTAATTAAGTAATAACCTAGAATCCCCAGTAGGTATAAGGCAAATGATAGCACCTCCCCTTTCCAGCCAGAAATACGGACAGCCATGTCTCACCTAGTTAAAATACACCAAAAACAAATAAAAAAACAAAAGAAAACCGCTCGACCAACCCTCAGATAAGATAACGTAAACCGTAAACGCTGATATTTTAAATTATTGAAATGGTCTAAATATCTACATATAAATGGGATTTTAATATCTACATCGAAGTTGTTCTCATACCGATTTTTAAAATTGGATTCTAATACCGATTTGGATTGTATTTTGGTTTTGATGTCGACTTCCAAATTCGACTCTCAATTTGGACATATTCAGACTTGGCACGAAAAACTCTTGGGGATGCAGATTACAAGCTAGGACCATTCCAGGTTAGCAATCTTGACATAATTTATTATTGAAAACTGCTTTAATTCAATATTTATCATTTTATGTGTAAGAGTCAACAAAACATAGTAGGTTCATTGATTAATTTATGACAAAGGTAATAAGGGATCTTGGAACGTTCAAAGTTCCTTAAATATAAACAAAAAGATAGTTTTGCTGGCTTCAACTATCATGAATCTGCTATCTGTAAATAATCTGAAAAGGGGAAAATTTCTAAAGTTGTAAATATTTAATTATTATATTGTGTATTGTAGAATTGCTTTATTTAATTAAATCAGCTAGTTGGGGTAAAAACCATAACTTAACATTCCACATCATAGGTGCTTGATTGAAATACTGGTAAATTTCATAACAAAATTCATGACGCTCATCGTAGGGGCTTGTTGATCCTAATAAAATATCACAGCATTTTATGTACACCCAATCGTGCGGAGGAGTAACACAGCAATATATATAATTTAAAAGTATTGTGAGCTTTAGATCGGCTGAATTATTTAAAAACGCTCTTCTTTTATAAACCGGAGTTTTCGGATTTATTTTACCGAACGTGCTGAAATTACAAAATGCTATTGATAATTGGTATAACATATTTGATACCTACTACGACGAGGTTATAAAAAAATTGGCAATTAACATAAATGGTTACCAAACTCGATTGCGCCATTTTGTATTTACGTTGAAAAGGGGATTTAATTATATACGTGTTTATACAATCTTGTTAATCGAAGATATTGCGGGTGACTGACATAAGGGAAAGGAAGTGGTTTTATGTAACTGTAAGTGTGTATCTATCTATTGCTCTTTACTTCTCAGGAACGCACTTCTCACTTGCACTTACTGCACATTAACCCTTTGAGGGCTGATTTTTTTTGAAAATTTACGAATAGGTTATATTTACTGGTTTAACATAAACAAATGAAACATACAAAACTAATATAATGTAAAGCCCCGCTTGTATTAGCTAAGTTGTGTCATAAGCGAAGAGGGGGTTAAGGTGACCGTTCTCAACAGGGTAACGGAAGGGAGACCGTAGCGAGAAGTCGTGTGCAAGTAGTGTAATGAGTGGGGTGTTGAAAAGCAAGCGGCCCTCTGAAGACGCGCCCAGCGAGATAAATGGCTGCGGCGTTTATAGTACAACTTTTAAGGTATGTTTAGTTATTAAAAACGATGTTTTTATATGTATCCTTTGGTAAATAAGGACACTTTACTGGTATATGTTTTAATACGATCGTGTTGTATTTTACCAAACTGTAAACAAACTACGCAGTTATACACCTGTAAATGTTCTTTTTGTTTTGTGTTTATTATATTAAGAATTTCTATTAACCTGTATTGCATATACCGGCATTAATAAAATTAAACAAAGTTGCCCGAAGGACTTTTATTTGAAGAGCTAGACTAGGAGATTATATTTGGCGCCCAACGTGATGCTTACGATGCTTTAGGCAAGGACCTGTTGAACTTTGTATAAATATAACGGACTATAGAAATGTTGAATTGTGCTACGATATTTTAGGAATTCTAGATAGTTTACTACTCGAACGGAAAGTTTTCGATGTTTAAGTAGTGCCACCGTTGTACCTGCAACACAAATATATACATCAAAGGAACTATAAAACATTTTATAAGCGGACCGTAGTGTTAATTAGAAATTCGTGTTAGTTAATGCATAACTTGTTATATGTGATAATGCAGGCAACAGAAATGAAATCATTGGTTAATTTGTTTTAAATTTAGTGAACAATAATTAACTAATGTCAAAAAAGTGCGATACGCGTAGTGGTAAAACCAAGATTGTAAAGATCGACGCAAAAATGGATGGAAAGTTAGGAACAAACAATGTTTTAAATCAACTAATTGCGGCGGTGAACGGTATGAACACAAACAACGCCATTATAAAGGAGTCCCTAGACCAAATGAGCAAATGACCAAATGAACAAATGAGCAGGTTAAGATACGATGTTAATAAAATTTCCGATACAATGGTGAGAAAAAATAGGTCAGTTAGGGAGGAGAAATTTCAAGTCTAATTAACGGGAAAGGTGTCAGAATGCTGACCAGGTCAATAGCGCACGTAAAATAATAGGTATAGCCGAAGACACGCTGGTACTGGTAGTCGTAGAGACAACGGCCACAAAATAATGATGTTGAATTTAGGGGTCAAAACACGCGTAGCTGGGCGAGCACGAGTGAAGTTTAATCCACCATAATTGCAACGATATTTACTACTGATGACCAAGAGTTGCTATTAGAAAAATAAAACAATGTTAAACCTATGGTGTTGTTACCGGTAGTAAAACTAACAATAGAAACATTTTTGGTAAATGCGCTTGCTGACTAAGGTAGCCAAGTTTACAGGATTTTTGTCTACAATTAGTCAAACAAACGTCAATATTCCACGTTTGCCTTTCACCGCGATGACATTGGCAGGAGCAAAAGGACATAGAAAGTGCGTATTAAAGAAACAAGTGTATTTAGATAACATATTTGAGGAATTTGGGGTGTCGTACTCTTGTGTGGTGGTCACCGGGTTAGTTCGGGATGTCATTTGGGTTGCGACTTCTTGGTAGATCACCAAATCAATATTGAATTTTCAAGGAATTGTTTGTCCGGTGTTTTTAATGGGAGGCAACGGATTATAAAATTTTTTATGGGACCGATCTGACTATTTGCGAAGTCTCAGAAAAAGGCTCTGTAGAACTTCAGTTGAAGAAAGAAGTAAAATTATATGAACCGTTTGAGTTAAGAAAGGTAGCGGATCGGGCGGAGGTGTTTTCTAATAAAGAGAGAGAAAATATATATGGGTTATTGTTGTCTTTCAGGGACATTTTCTCTAATCAGCCCGGTCTTACGAGTGTCTAGCAGCATGAAATTAAATTACACAATTATTCTCCTTTTATATTAAGGCGTACCCCATTTGTTACGTATATAGGGATGAAGTAAGACGTCAAATTAACGAGATGATTGCATGGGATATTATAAAACCCATGCAGACCGAATACGTTAGCCCGGTGCTAGTCGTAAAAAAGAAAGACAATATGGTATTGGTTTGTTAAGATGCTCATTTTTGAACCACAGGATGGTTCAAGACAGGGTTATGTCACCTAATCCGGCAGAACTATGGTACGGTTTTACAAACGGTCAGCGATCGAGTACGTTAGACCTGACTGCAAGCTATTGGCAAATTAGCATCAAACAGGAACACCGAAACTATACAGGCTTTATTTACGAAAGCAACACTTTTGCTTTTAATGTGCTACCGTTTGGCCTCAGTATCTCGGTAGAATTGTTCATTAGAAGTTTGAGCAAGATTTTAGAGCCAGAAGTGGAATCATTGGTTATCCCGTACGTGGATGATCTACTAGTTTTTTCTAAGGATTTGGCGGAACATTTGATTCATCTTCAGTTTATATTCGAGAAATTTAAAAAGGCGGACATTACCAAAAAAATTAAAAAATCTTGTTTTACGAGGGAAAAGTTTTTATTTCTGTGGCATTGGATAACCGATGTTGGGATACATGTAGATCCGGCACGAGTAGAATTCATAAAAAATTTCCCAGTACCTAAAAATCAAAACAACCACGCGGATTTTTAGGTGTGGTTATTACAACCATAGATTTGTTGAAGGATTTCCTAGGTTGACTACCCCTTTATTACACTTGCTAAAAAAGAACTCTAAATGGGAATGGGAACGTGAGCAGCAAAACGCATTCGATGAGGTAAAAACCGCATTTTTGTAGATCGTTTTTCTCAAACACCCCCATACGGGAGTTCGCTTTAGTATTCAGACTGATGCTTCTAGTGAAGGGGGGGGGATGTTCAAATTAACCCTGAATCAGTTGATCGCAATATTACCACATTTTGAGTGGGACGCTGCGCGGTCCGGAACTAAAGTACGGCGTTACCGAAAAAGAAGTTTTGGCTGGGGTGCACGGCTTGCAACAATGGCAAGTATTTATTTTGGGACAGAAGTTGACTGTTATTACCGAACATAAGTAGCTACTTTGCTTATGGCGTGTAGGTTGCTAAATTCACGGCTGACGCGAGTTATGTATCCCCCAATTGATGTATACATATTAAAATAGAATAATTAGAAAATTATTAGAAAGTGTAATGAAATGCTAAATGAAGTGCAATAAAGTAAATACAAAGGCAATTTGTAAAATTTATTAACGTTCATAAGAACGGATGCGCTACTTTGTAGACGATAGTGACACTGCAGATGTAAGGTCACAGACGGTCAGGTACCGTGATTACTTAGAAATTAAGATTACAACAATGTAATTAGTATTAAGAATAAGCAGACATGAGATCTGCAAGTTCCCACAGCCCTGTGAGGTGGTAGGAACATTATAAAAAGCCCGGGAGCTCAAGGACCCGGCAGTCAGTCAAGTGATCTGCTTTTGCATTGCAGTTTACTTACTACTCAAAATAGTACCTTTATTAAATAATTTCGAATTAAAGTAATGTTTAATTTTAACTTGTCAAAATTCCACATTTAATTTCTGTATTAATAAATAAATTTGTTAAGAAGTTTTGGAACCGATTTTTAAAAAGGCAGTTCTCAAGGACCGAACCTGAACTGGCGCAGTCGGTAGGATGTCAAAAGGTCACTAGGAAACCCAAATTCGAATAACTGGTGGTCTGGAATTTCAATCCCGAATTTGACAAAACCAAACAGAAGTTGGAGGCAAAACAAGAATCGTTTAAATTCGACAAACAAACAGAAGTTAAAGGCGAAACAAAAATCGTTCAAATTCAACAAAAGAAAATTTGGAGAAGATACAAGCATAGATCGAATCCAAAAAACCGACGTGGAGAAAGTACAAAAATCGACGGGCGCCATGAAATCAACAAAACAATTAGTGTAAGTTCATTCCTTAAACCAATTGAATTTTTTATTTTTCAAACATCTGATATTTGCTAGTATAAGAGAATTTTTTATTATTTTATGATTTATATATGTATATTAACTATGAGTACCACTATTTTATGCAATTTGATGAAAATAATTCACTCAGCTATTGCAAGGGATTATTTTCAAGTTATTTTGAGAAAATTTATTTTTTGTTTAAAAGAGACCTATAAAAACTAGATAGAACCAAAAGAAACTTTATATGCGCACTTGAGACGATTAGTACAAAAGTTAAGTCAGCAAAAAATTAGAGAAACAAAACAAAAACGAACCTCTAATTCAACAATACGGCATTAACTGGCGCACAAAAATAATTTAAATACCCAAAGCTAAAGCGAAATTAAATCATAATTTAACACCAAGATCGCAACAAAATTGCCCAGATGGAAACTCATCGCATTCTATAAAAGTTAGACACATTATAATTTGAATTAGGGCCGCTATACTTGCGGCCACGTCCCCAATGCTCCACCCGGAGGTACTACATTGGGTTTAAACGCGAAAAATAGTCGTGCTCCTAATTTATTCTTACTTCATAGTTGATTCACCCTAAATAAAAACTAAATAAAAATCTAACAAACCTAAAAATCTAACAAACCTAACAAACTCTAACAATCTAATAAACCTAAAATCTGACAAAACTGGAACAAAAACAAAACAACAACTAAAAACAGGGTTGTAAATAATGGTATCCCTAGCGCTGACTTTCGAGTGTACCCGATCAACAAGCAAAAATGAGAGGGGGAGGGATCCGTAATACCGGATAGCAGACGCCGGTTCTGCTTACCAGTGCGACCTGAAGGGTCGTCTTAAAACTATCCAAATCTAGCTAACTAATTTAAATCCATCCCTAGCTTTCCTATCGTTCCCTAACTGATTTACATTATGATTACAATCTTCGCAATTCTGCTCGTCCTTCCCAAATATATACTGCAACCAAAATGGCGACAGAACGTCAAACAAAACAAATAAGCCACATAATACATGCTATATATAAATAAATATAAAGTGTAAATATAAAATATAAATAAATATAATTATGTAAATATATAAATAAATGTTTAATAAGCGTTAAGCATATAGCAGTGCACAAAATAGCGAAAGCATCACCCTATTTATCAGGTGCACTCGCACAAGCATTATGTCGGCTAGCGCTTTACACACCAAACGTGCTTCTTAAATTATTTCAAAACTACTAATTAATGTAAATCAATGCTTGTGCGAGTACAGCCGCCACAATTTAAGTCTTACCTCGATAATAAAATTCTCCAGCATCCGAAGATCTGGTCGTCTGTAACTTACTTCTAAAGGTGGGACGGGTGCACTGCTAAAGTCCTGGTGGGTATGCACTAAATGTTTTTGGGGATCACTATCACTATCACTTCACTTTCAAGTCCTGGGGATGCGCGGTTGCACTCTGTTTTATTATCCTTGTTTACTTTATTGATTTAATTTAATGAGGGTTTATGATTTATTTGTTATTGTTTATTTGGTATTATTTATTCCCGATTTTCCGCACATAATTATGAAGATAGGCAGTGATTGTATTAATGGAGTGGGGTTTCTCGTGCATATTGGACATTTTGGTATAATTATCTTTTTTTTTTTTTTTTTTTTTAATATCAGGTTTTGGTTATGCTCGTATCCTTACTCACGCCAAGTCAATCTAAAATTTTTCAATCCTCCCACCAACCCCACCGAATTTTTACACGCGGTCGTCATTGATTGTCTAATCTCGCGACCCTTCCCGCGAATTCTTTTAAGGCTGTCCAGAACGCCTTCTGGTTAACCACTTCCCGACTTCCTCTAGGCTTTTGGCCATGCCAGACCTAGGATAGCTAGTTTGCTATCAGCCAACCCTCGATTTCCCGCCTCAAGCGGGCAGTCGAAGAGCACGTGCTCTGCGCTTTCCGCGCCCTCACCGCATTCGCAGCGGTCGCTATTGGTTAGACCGAACCTTTGTAAATACGCCTTCAGGGCGCCGTGCCCTGTTATCAACTGCACCATTTTGTGATCGAGCTTAACCTCGATCTTACCTCTGGCTTCTATGCTCGGTATGAATTTGTGGGTCAACCTGCCCGTGGCAGCGTTGTTCCACCTCTCTTCCCATTGTCGAATTGATTTTCGCGCAGCTTTCTTTTGATTAAAGACCTCGGTATCGATGAATGTGATATTCGAAAGTCGCCCGTCGCGGCCTCTTTAGCTAATTCGTCAGCCCTATCGTTTCCTACGTTACCATTGTGCGACCTGACCCAACAGAACTTTAAACGTCGAAACTCTAGCGCCGTACGCGCTATCCTCCAGACGTCCGCTTGGAGATCTGTCGAGGTGTTCATGTTTGTTAAAGCCGTTAGCGCCGATTTACTATCACTGATTATATAATACTCGTCTCTGCCCGTATGGTTTATTACGTAATCGATAGCCTCTCGTATGGCTACCAATTCGCACTGGAAGATAGTGCACCAGTTCGCGAGTTTGGTTTGAAACCGAAACACCTCCTTTCCTGCTTATACACGACAAACGCCGCGCCTGCTTGCCCATCGTCCATACGTGAACCGTCCGTATAAATTCTGATACCCATCGCGTCCTCATCACCTTCGACAAACTCGATCCCTCTAATATCAGCCGGGTGCTCTAACTCAGATACAACAATCTTTCTTGCAATTTCCCTATTACCAAGATTAAGATCTTCGATAATTTCGCGCCCTTTTCCTATATTTATTAATCGTCTATCTCTAATCTCCTAACGACATATTCGATAGGGAGAGACCTACTGATCACCAGGACAGCCTCCGTGGAGGTGGTCCTGTACGCCCTCGCCGCTTTTACCGCGGTTATGCGTTGTACGCTCGTCAATTGACGCATCTCCCGGACTTTACAACCTTCTGCCCATACAGAAGCTGCGTACAGTATTGCCGGCTCAATTGCTCCGGCATAAACCGTCCTCAGCGATTCGCCCTGAAACCCCACTTTATTTTAGCCGCCGCCATCATTTTATTTGATATTTCGCCGCCCTTACTTTTTACGTATTGTACGTGCGCTTTCCAATTTAATTTATTGTCGATCTTGACGCCGAGGTAGGTAATACAATCTTTAAACGGGATTTTCTCCTCCTAGCTCTAACCTAGGAGGTCTCTGTCCTGGTTTCGTGCCGAAATAAAGCGCCTCTGACTTCGCCGTGTTAAATTTTAATTTTACCGCCTGCGACCATTCGTGTAATTTATTAAGCGCCTCGTTCGGTTTTGTGCGCATATCCATTAACAATCTCGATCTTACAATTAAAAGTGTGTCATCTGCAAACCCGACGATTGAGCATCCTGCGGGCAACTTGACCCTAAAGATGCTCTCATACAACAACTTCCAAAATGTGGGACCAGAACATGACCCTTGCGGGCATCCCTTTCCACCTCACGCGACAGAACTTCACCCGGAATTTCAACCTGTGCTAATCGCCCCGAGAAATAGCTCTTGACCAAAGACATCAAGTTTCGCGGACAACCCCTACGATCTAACTCGCAAACGATTAATGGCCACCAGGCAGCATCAAATGCTCCTGAAATGTCCAAAGCAACAACGACACAGTACTCTTCGGCATCTCTTGCCTGCTTAATTTCCCCGACAACGAACTCTAACGCGTCGATAGTCGACTTGCCCTCCACGAAACCAAACTGTCGGTTATTAAAACCGCCGCTGTCTCGCACTAGGTGTTCAACACGCGTAGTCATAACGCGATCTAAAACTTTCCCCAGCACCGGTAGCAAGCTAATTGGACGATAGCTGCCCGGATCTGACGCATCCGCCTTTTAGGTTTGGGTATAAATTTCACATTCTGGATTTTCCAGCAACGCGGAAAACGCCCTTTCTAAACAAAGATTAAACAACCCAACAAAGACACACGGGGCTAACAGGCACGCCTGCAGAGCTGCGTCTGAAGTGATTCCATCATGCCCCGGTGCCTTCTTAGGGTTCATCCTCCTAAGAGCCCTGACGACCTCGTGAACTAGGATTGCCTTATCGGCACCTGTTCCTTGCGCCTTTGCAGCTTCCCGACGTATTAAATCGTGCGACCCTTCATCCCCTCGGGATTATCCGATGGGAAAAATTTCTCTAGTAAATATTCCGCTGTGGTTTTAAAACCTTCCGTGTATTCGCCATTTGTTTTCTTTATATTACTGAGCGCGATTTTTGTTGTTTTCCTCTAATTACGCGGTATGCGGTTCCCCAGGTTCTTTCTCTGAGTTTTGCGTGCAGAATTCTTTAAATTTATTCGTTCGCGTTTCTTCTATTAATATTTTATATTCGCGGTAACTTTGATTATATTCTATTCTCCGTTGTTCTCTTATATCTCCCGAGGCGCGTTGATAGCGGCGCCTTAGGTTACGCGTTTCTGCCCGCTTGGTGGTTAGTTCCCGGGTCCACCAGGGTACGCTGTCTTTAAATGTTTTCTTTTCGGCATGGAATACGACGACGCGTCTACCACCGCGTCGTTTAATTTTTTCGCGAGTGTTTCTACTTCGTCTGCCTCTCGGCAGTTAAATAGCTCATTTTCGAGCACAGGATACTTTCGCCAAATTTTTGTTTAAATCGCTCCCAATTTGCTTTTTATTACAGAACCGCGGAAATACAGTTGGCTGCTCGTTTGCACTTGTTTTGGTTTCAACGTCCCATGTTATTAATTTATGATCAGAGAGCGTTTCCTCGTCCGACCTTAATTTCCAATTACAAATCGTTTCTAACATTTCGTGCGAGACTGCAGTAATATCTATAAAACTGCTGCCTCTATGCGTCTCAAACGTAGGTAAATCATTAGTGTTTATCACACTAAGATCCCATTCCGTAAAAGATCAGCAACCTGCGAGCCTCTATCGTCTTCGATAGGGCTGCCCCATAGTGGCGACTTGGCATTAAAATCTCCCCAATGACTAGAATTTTATTTCTGCCGATTTTACGAATAATATTATCTACTTCATTTATCAAGTCTTCGGTTTGGGATTTTCCGCCGGGAATCGACCGGCGGAGGTACACGCTTATTACATAGAACGCATTTTCCCTGATTTGATTTCGGCCGTCGTTACAAACTCGTTCGATAAATTATTTAATATAATTCCGGCGCACGTTCCATTATTTATTATTATCCCGCTACGCGGTCGTTCACTATTCGCGTTTAAGACGGTAACCCCCCTCCCAAAACCTGTTATTTTGTGGCCATGCAGGTACGGTTCCTGTATAAACCCGATGTCGATATTATTTTCGATGAATAACTTTACGAAGTTATTTGTTGCCCTCTACCTTTCCCGAGATTTAGTTGCGCGAATTTAATCTTCTTGCTTCTTATGGACTTTGTTTTATCTTCACAGTCCATAATCGATGTTTCGTGTGATTGCGTGCTTCAGACGTTGCATCGTGGGGCATCTACTCGACTTGGCGTCGTGGCGCGTATCGACCTTCGCGCCACCGCCAGTTCTGTCGTTTGCCCTAGCGCAAACCACACAGCAGGGGACTGCCTTCCGGCAATTCTTGAATTCATGCCCGACCTCGGCACAGTTACCGCACCACTGTACCTTCTCCTGCACTCCATCGATCGATGGCCGTACTCGTAGCACCGGTAACACTGGGTCATCGAGAAGTGGTCTCGGGCCCATACTCTTCGCCACCTGAGGTTAATAGCATCAGCTAATATACGTCTTCGAAGTGTGGGGGTCACTTCGAAGACTACGTTGGCGAAGGGATCTCTAGGGCCCTTTCCGCCAAACCTGAACTTCTCTCAGGTGGTCTTCTAGCTTCAAATCGCCGAAACGGGGATTCTGGCTCGCAATCAACCGCACGAGCTCTTCAGCCTTCATCCCCGCTTCGACCCCGGAAGAACGACCCGTGGACGTTTCTTCTCGATGGTCTTCGCCACGAGTTCCTTGCAGTTCCCGCCGACCTTCAACTGCAGTTTCTTGGCGTCGTCGCGACCTGCGCACTCCACAACGACACCGCCCCGGCGCGTCCTACGAGCTCCGACAACAACAAACCCATCTCGAGCGGGATCGACCTTCTGCTTCAGGGTCGTCATCACGTCGTCCTTCTGGCCTGGCCTGGCGTCGACCCTTACAGCAAACGTAGGGCAGATCCTGAAGCTGCAGCGGCGTAGGAGACCTTGCGCTGCACCGACGCACCCTGACTCTGGCCTCCTGAAACGACAGAATTCACCGCCGGACTTCCCCCAACAACACTTGCTCTCCCTGAACCATCTAAACAAAGACGCAGCGCCCTAACCATACCTATCAGTTGGTTCGTCACGTCACGGATATCATCCACGGCGTGCCGAACCATCTTCCTATCCTCCACGACGATAGTGGCGGAGGTCGTCGGCACCTTCCCATAGACGGCAGCGTGCGCCTTCCTCACCCTAAACTTTAAGAGTTCCAGCTCATCGAGGTCGCCAGCATTAACGCTACCGTTGCTGCTAGTCGACATCGTGCGCTGGGCTCTCGAAGTAGAGGGCAATTCTGGCGCCGCGACCACCACGGGAGGCCCCGACTCCCCAGACACGACCGCCGCAGACGCAGGCTCCTTCCCTACCTCCTGTACCTCCTCCTGAGTTTCTAACAAGAAGTCCTTTAGCACTACCTTAAGCTGTTTCCCCCCAACAGCGCCCTCCGCCGCCGACCTAGCAGACTCAGACCGATCGCCCCTCTTCCTCCTGGGCAGCGGCTCCTCATCGCGGTGGACCACCATGCTGACAAAACTAGCAATAAAATGACACCTAAAACGCAGCTCAAAAACGTCCTAACCGTCACGACGCTAAAAAACGACGCTAGAAGAACGCAAAACGTCGGTCCAATAAAATGTTTTGTTTAAAGGTGAACCGTAAACAACCTTGTATTTATTAAAACTTCAACCGCCCAATTAAATATCAAATTTTAACAAAAATACAACAAGCACTAAGCGTCAAAATAACAACTAGAATCAAATAAATTTCCTAACGCAATAAAAATATCTCGATTTAAAATGTACCGTAAAGAACGCTATTTATTTATTTTAAATTTTAAACCGCCAAATCAAATTTAAATAAACTAATTACTTCAAAATATTAAAATATCTAATTTATAAATAAGAACACTTTATTTTTAAATGTGTAATTAACAAAATAAGGTCGAGCGCAATCGGAATGTGGTAACCGGAAATGACCTTTCACTTAATCGCTTGGTAACTAGCACAACCCGTAACTGTTACACCGCTTAATTACACCAAAATCGATTTTAAAGGAACTTTTAAATACGCGTGAACTTAAATTACGGAAAATTTATATTAAAATTGTTTTAAAATTTACAGTTTTGAGTTATTTATTTGATTTAAAAGGGCTTAGATTTTTGTTTTTGGTTATTATTTTATTATACGCGCACTATAAAAATTCACACACTTTTGGTTGTTTTACCCGGTTTTTACTTGATTTAGGCGGATTTTATTTTAAATTTATTATTAAAATGCCTTTTAAGTTATTTCGAAATTGTTTTTGAGTATTAGTTGAGTAGACCTTTGTTTTATTAACCCGAAATTTATTTAGTTTATTTTAAAACGCGGATTTGGTTTAAATTACAAAGAAGACGCGATTTGTTTAGTTTTTATTTAGTTTAAATTCTGTTTTAAAATTTTTATTTTACTGCCCTGTATTTAAAATTTGATGGCACACAATTATAAAAATAAAACACAATAAAAAGCAAAGCTTCAAATAAAATAATACAACAATAAATAATATAAACCCTAGATAAAAACTTACTGTTATTGCTGAAGCGGGAGCTCGGCAAAAACACGTCCGCTCGCTTCAAGCGGCAACTAGAAAGTAAAAAAAAAAGTTAGACACACCTTACAATTATCAATAAAATTAACAAAGCGTAAATCCAAACGCAAAGACTTATCTTCAAACAAATCATTTCCCTTGAACGCAGCGAATACAAAGCTATTCAAAACGCATCGCGAATCTAAATATAACTATAGAAAAACCCTTCAATCTACCAGAATAAAATTAAAGCATTTTCAATTAAAATAAAACATCATCTTAAATACGAAAAATACGTCTAATTATTAAATCAATTTAACAAACCTATAAATAAAAACGCGCATCGTAACTGTATAAAAGATATAAAATTACATTCATTTCCAAACGTGACAATTATAATTAAAATACTTCAGTAATTAACAACGCAAAAGTTCATTCCTATACCAACTGAAAATAACACCTTTTAGGAGAGTATAATTGCATATTTATAACAAAAGCATTTGCATACTAAACTTATCAAGCGACAGAAAATTACACCTACGGTAGATTAAAAAATAACCTTGTAGTTAAAGTAAAACAGAGACACTGACGCAAACAATTAACTGAAAAGCAACAATCTTACAATAGTTTAGAACATTGTAATTAAAAAAAGATCATTTTATGCAACTTTAAACAAGGCAAAAGACGAAACCTTGCAAACTTTATGATTAAAACAAGTTACGAGACGAGAAGCATCGTAGACACACTTATAAGTTACACACACCCACGGGAAGAGATAATTACAACAGACCAACAGAATAAAATCAGCAGAATTAAAATTGAAAAGTTTTAACTGACGCAAAACAAGCGAAGTGGAATAAATTACCACAAAGTATTACTCAGTCACATCGAAATTTAAGAGATCAAACCTACAATAAAATTAACATCAGTGAATTAAAAATACACGTATTCAAGACAGTATCAAGCGTAAAACCCATAAAATAATTACAGCACCGTGCAATTAAATACAATACAAGCAACTAAATTCTTTAAATAATCTAAAACGATCCAAGCTAAAAATAGCAAGTAACCCTACGCAATCTAAACGGTAAATTAATAAACCCAAGCAAGGAATAACAATACCAGCCGGGAAATAAATCCAATTTTACAAAATTTGAAATTAATTAAAATCAAAACAAAATATTAATTATTAGATCAAACCCCCCAGTTTTAATGAGTGGAGATATGAAGCTTTATTTAAAAACCATACAAAATTTTAATGTAGACCAATGTCTCCTCGGTACCTACATAACCACGTGTGAAATATTTTTGAAAACTTTTTATAAACCCGGAGACAACCAAAGAAACGTATTACTCCTACGCCTTAGTATCAGTAAACTAACCGGAAGGGCAGTAACATTAGTTGCCAGTCGAGATAACCTAGAACAATGGGAGGACTTTAAAAAAATATTGATTGCATATTTTAGCGATCAACGTAACCTAAAATGCCTAGTACGCGACTTAATAAACCTTACAATGGAGAATAACCAATTCCCGTACCAATTTGGAATGAAATGCCAAGATGTAAAAAGTTTAATCTTGACTAAACTAAAAATTGAAGAACCCGACCAAAATATCAGACTTTTAAAAACAAAGATGTATGATGAAATGGCATTAGACACATACTTAAATGCACTACCAGAATGACTATCAGACAAAATCAGATTCCAACGTCCCCAAAATTTAGAGGAAGCCATGAACATGATAATCGAGGAAGAAAACGTAATGTATTACAGGAACAGATTATACAACCCCAACACAAATAAAAGTTACTCACCAATAAAAACTATACAAGCCGCATGACAAACAATTCCACAACAAAAATTTACACCATTCAATACACAAACAAACCAACCGCGAACCAATAATCCACATTTTAATAACGCAAACTTTAATAATCAATACAAACATTTTTCAAAACCAATGTTCAACCCAAATTTTACGAAACCCGCATTTCAACCAAGATTCAACCAAAACGTAAATCAACAAAGACCGGCATTCAACGCGAGTTAAGGTTCGGGTCTTTGGAGTTGTGTTTTTAAAAAACAACTTCAAACACTTAACAAATTTTTAATAACTTAAACAGAAATTACAGTGAAATTTAGAATAACTTGTTCATAATAACTTTAATAAAAAATAATTAATTGTACTGGGCGAGTAGTCTAGGTAGACAACAATGCAAAAGCTGTAATACTCAGACTGACTCACTTGAGTAGCTTGAACAACGAAGTATGGAGTTCAAAGACTGACTGCCGGGCCTTGAGCTCTCGGGCTTTTTATAATAACCTGCCCCTCGCACGGCTGTGGGAACTTGCAGATCTCATGTCTGCTTTACACTTTGTTATAATGTATCAATTTTATTTCTAAGTAATTGCGGTATTTTGACCGCCTGTGACCTGCCACCTGCAGTATTACTACCCTCTTGGATGCAAAGTTGCATGTCCGTTCACATGAACTGTCGATAACCTCTCTGGGTTATCCTTGTATTACAATGTTGCAATGAACTTATACTTTATTTTACAATTTCTAATAATTCCTATTAGATTCAATATATTCAATACATATATATAATTGGGGGATACATAACTCCTCCCACCGTAAATGAAAAATTAAGGTTTTACTTAATTTTTAAATACATAAAATTCATTATTCAATTTCATTTAAAATTCATTATTTCTAAAGGTATACTTATCGTTTCTTTATTTTTTTTTGTTTCCTTAAATCTAGAACTGTTTCCTTCATTCTTATATCTAAGGTACATTTTGTAGAATACATATATAATTACAAAAATTGTTAAAATGATTAATACAATTGTCCAGACACTTATATTATTATAATGTAACTTTGGCGTTTTGAGTTCGCTTAAATGTTCTTTGTAACTTTCCACTAATTTCATGGCGTGGTTTAGGTCGTCTAAGTCTAGATGCTCTAGCTTCATAGGTTTCTTGATTATTTCTTCGTCTTCTTGTTCTATCTTGAACTGTAGTTCCGGTAGGTTTGCAAGTTTCTTTGTTGCTATGGGATCACGATAAACTCTGATTACTTCTTCTTTCAATTTCACATAACAGTCTTCTTTGAGGGTAATTAGTTTGCTTCCGATTAATGCTTGGTTATTTTCATCTTGATTGCAGTGAATGGTTGCTACTACTTCTGTTGGGAAAATGGCTATCTATTTGTTTTCTGTAACTTTTTGAATTTTCATGTTAGTTATTTGCACTTGTTTGGCTTCACAGTTTTCGTAATGATTTAAGAATTTTAATAGTTGCACTTCACTTCAAGTAAATGTATTATTATTATTGAACACTCCACGATCCCTACAATATATTCAATTTTAAATTAGTTTTATAATAAAACTTTATATAAGCAAAGTTTCTGTTATGTTTTGCACTACGCTCCCTCAGAAAGCTCAGACCTTCCCGAAGGCGTGGACACGAGTGGATGCCCTTGATGTCGGCCCTGGCTAGCGGCACCCCTCGCATGCGGTATTGTCGTGATCCTTTTTAGTTTTACCTGTTACAACCTGTGAATATTTAATAATAACTCGTAGATGGATTTACGTAGTTTAATGACTTGTAACCAATATTATTACATAGAAAACAAACACAGCTAAATAGAAATTCGCAGCATATACCGTAATTACACTGCGGTTAAAGAAACAACAAAGAACAAACACTACGCTATAACTTATCTGTAAAATACAATCCAACTGATCATCAAACATTAGCATCCTTTGCCACACTCTTACGGGTCACTTTATAATTTAATTTCAACGCAAAATTCACAATTAAACTAAGTTCTAAAACACTCGACACCTGCTAGGATAACGTGACGCGCACCCTAGCGCGCTTCAACTCGACTCCCTCCTACCTATCGGAATAACTTAACCCTCACGGCTACTTCTCCCTCTTATTATAGGGGCGGCCTAGTACAGTTTGTGTTCATGAAACAGTTAGCCAAGATTTTTATAATGCTAGGTATCCTAAAAGCAAGCTTGTTATGTTATCTCAATTCATATCATATACAATTTTTAAAGAGTTCTCAGATTAAATACTTCTACTACTTCCAGAATTGTTTAATATATTATTAAGGCATACATTACAGTTTCAAATGATTTTTATTAGAAAGTAAAAAAACAGTTTAAAAAAAAATTAATTTTAATAATTATTCAAAGAATATCCCGTTTTGAGATAAACAATGTCCTAGTCTGTTGTAAAAACTATTTCTAACGCTTGATAACTGCTTTTCAATAATTTGCGCGCATTCATTAACTATTGCTTCTATCAAAGAATTAATATTTGCGTAACTTTTTCTGTAAAGTTTGCGTTTTAAGTGTCCTCATAAGAAAAAGTCGCAAGATACTAAATCAGGATACCTTGCTGGACGATGTATAACAGTATATATGTATATATAATATGGATGGTCAGCCCCCTGGATTGTTATAGCTTGAATTGTTATCGTAGTTTCTTCACTTGTTGACCAGAATGATTAATTGGTTGTTCCTCGAATTTTCCTTTCGGATTTTGGAATGACTTGGAATTTACTTGTAGTTTAATTTGAGTATCTCGACGTTTATTTTATGTTTCCTTGTAAGCTTATTTAGAAGTATTTTTAGAATATTCTCGAAGTTTGTTTAGACATTTATTTAGACGTTTTTTTTAGAAGTACACTCAGACGTTTATTTTGTAGTATGTTTGGAGGTACCTTCAGACGTTTACTTAGAATAATATTTGGAGATACACTCAGAGACGTTTTAAGATGAAAACGGCTACTTCTTGTTGTATAAATTGGCACTTTTAATTTTCACTATTTTTAATAAATTATTAACCTTCACTACGTTCACTTTTACGTAATATCTTACTTTTAATTGACGTGATTAGTGCCTTGGTCAAAAAACTACTCAAATTAAACTACAAGCAAATTCCATGTCATTTCAAAATCCGAAGGGAGAATTCGAGGAACAATTAATTAATCATTCTGGCCAGCAAGTAAAGAAACTACAATAACAACTCAATCAGTAACAATTCAGGGGGTTGACTATCGATATTCAAAGGCAGTTCTAGAACCAAGCAAGGAAAACACAGGTCAGAGATTTTATTCATTATTAGTAAAAAACTGTTTTTCAATTTTTAACATTAAACATTTGCTATATCAAATATCTGTAAGGGTCATCAAAAAAATCATTTGAGAATTTGAAAAATAGAGAAAGGATCGTTTTGAACGTTCAAAAGGTACTTAAAAGTAATTACAGTGGTATTTTTTGCTGGCTTTCAGGAAACATAAAATTTAATGGAATCAGATAAATATCAATATTTTATTCAGGGGCTAATTTTTGAATATTAAACAAATTAATAAGTTATTGACATAAAGGTGTACATATTATCGATTATTATATTGAATATTTTTGGATTGCTTCATTTTCATTTTCATTTACATTATTTTAACAGATAGGTAATAGAAAGAAAAGGAGTTAAACAATCTTTATTGTCGGGACGTAGGGTACACTGTGTTTAATAGATTAAGCTAGCCGAGGCATACAAATTCAAGGCATTATAGGATTTAGAGGCGCCAAGGAAAGAGGTCTAGTACAAACATAACTGTAAAGTTTTAAAAGGTGACGGCAACGTTAGGGGCTGTGACATAGCAAGGTTGTATAACGAAATAATCGTGGGCAGAGATTACAGCAAAATTAATACGACTTCCAATCGTAGGGGCAATTTCACAGCAATTTATAAATGACACTCAAAACAGGGGCGATTTCACAAAAATTTATATAACACCCAACATTAGCAGCATGTTTCACAGCAATTCATATGGCAACCTAATCGTAGGGGCGAGAATACCAGAAAAGAAATTAGAATATCCGAAAATCGTAGGGGCGAGAATACCAGAAAATAAAATTTAGCAATTCGAATTGTAAGAGCTCGATCAAATTAAAAAAAATAATAGCAATTTGGACCGCAGGGGAATTTCACAGCAATATATATATATATATATATATATATATATATATATATATATATATAAGATGAAATAATATGCAAAGCCCAAAGATCATTTCAAATCGAGATGGAAATTATAAGGTCTTGGACAGGACTTGAACCTGTATTTTGGTTTTGCCGGAACCATGCGCTTACCAATTACGTTACCGAGACCGATGATGACAATTGGGAAATTTACAAATTTAAATTGTGTACACAATTATACATAAGCATAACTTTCAATTACGTTTGGGATTTTTTCAATCATATCTGACATTGTCAAGTTTTTGACTTATGTCGTTATCGGTCTGGGTGGCATAATTGGTAAACGCATGACTCCGGCAAAACCAAGATACATGTTCAAATCCTGTCCAAGACCTTATATTTTCCATCTTTCAATTACTAGCTCGATTTGAAATGATTATTTGGGCTTTGCATAGAAGTCTATGTTATTATTTCATCTCATTCACTTAATACGATGGTGTTTATCAGCTTTCCTTGTGTAATTAACTATCTAATATATATATATATATATATATATATATATATATATATATCATATCATTGATTGTCCATCCCTTCTGCGCTATAAAGAAACTTTTGGTTAGCGTTCATGCAAAAACATCCGACCGCTTGCACACTATACCTCGAATCTTGAGTTTTATCTATACAAATAAGGAGAAGTTGACCTTTCAAAACATGCAGGTGTTCAATTAACGAACGTTTTAAAATAACATTTCTAGGAGTCTTCGTTTCAAGGTATTTCATATATTCGACGTGTTTGTTTGTTTGTAAAGCGTTTCGCCTTGGAATTATCGATTTTTCACGCTCTTATGCGTTTTATATGTTATAACCCTTTCAATTAAACTCAATTAAATTAATTTAATAATTTCTATTGGCTTATACAATTTATTTTCTTTACGAACTTATTAAATTTTGGTCCTTACTTGTAAAATTGTGGTAATACTTGTTACTTTAAATTAACTAAATGAAATAAATTTCGCACGTAAATTATGGTTGTTTCCTCTATACAGGGTGTTTGAAATTGCCTTGTTTATACCTAAATTTAACCCTTCAAAACCACTACAATATATATATATATATATATATATATATATATATATATATTTATATGTATGTATATATATATATATTGACATGATAATGAGGTCACGAGAGGTCACTGAAACCCAAATTCTATAAATAAAATTCACCCAAAGAGAAGAAAACGGAAAGAATCAAAATTTCCGAATATTTAATTGTTCTACCTTGTATAGATACAAGCGTACTTCATTATTATTAAAAGACAAAGTTATTCATTGCATTCGCATTATTACGAAACAGAAAAAGCCCTTAACTATTTATGCATTGCAGACATTGCAGAGATAGTGAAACGAATAAAAACTTAAAAGCCCCATTTTTAAATCATTTTATTATTAGTAAAACAAGCTTCATTTTAAAATGTAAATACAAAGCTATTCAATTTCAATTAAGATGTGTATGTAAAAATAATTACTCTTGAGATATCTTGGAACGCGTTTAAAAATATTGAATCTTGTTTTATTGAGAATGCTATAATAACAGTTTGCGAGCTTTAATGCATCGTCATAAGAGCAATTGCGATTAATTTCTCCGTGTATGAAATATTTGCTTTATTTATCATAAAAACACAACATTAATTTATTACGTCTGCAAAGCATCAAATAATTATTCCGTGTGTATATAACTTTTCATTTTATAAGTTTTAAATAGAATCATATTTTAGAATTATGGATACTTTATTAAATAGACAAACACGTCACCAATTACTAAGAAATATTTTGTAAATTAACTATTGAATAAACGCCCTATTCAAGGAACTCGCGCGACCATCACAATGCAATAGAAGATTACATAAGTCAGTTTAATTGTTCTATGTATCTCAATAAGAGGGTATAAGGGGCGGCCGTTAGCCTCGTGCATTAGATAAGGATAAACGACACGCTTTGCGATCAACATAAATCACGACATTTGACACTAATTGGATCGTTAAAAAGCGAAATCGGAGTAAATTCTTACGAGAGCGTGACTCATGCGTCTAGATAAATCTGGAAAACTGTGGAAAATGACTTACAAAAATAATTTTTGTATATAAATGGAAGTAATTGAGATTCGGGATTTATTTATTTTTTCAGGATGTCGAACATGTTACTTTAAGTAAAGTTATTCATTAAGTGTGCGGCATGCGTACAGTATTTGACTTTTAAAATGTAACTTTAAGTAAAGAATTAATTCTTAGAACGTAACTCTGCATAAATATGGAACATAATTATTTTGTAAAGCACTACGAAAATTGAACAATCTTCGACATAGATAATCCTAATGCAAAAGAATGCGCTGTGTTTAATTGATTAAAAAGTAGAAGATGCACTCTGCAAACTGATAAACTGATCGAGATTTAAGACGGAATCAGGAAGCTGTTAATATCATTAAATACATTGAAGAGGAGATTTTAATAAGTGCTATTTTACCATCGCAAGTACAAACTTTAAATTTCTTTGTTTGTTAATTGATAAGAATATTTGAATATTGATAAATTAGAGTTAGAACAAGCTCTCAATTTAATTAATTGTGAAGGGTAATTACCATCAAATTTTGAAGTAGAAGTTCGAAGCATTTTGATCTTTAATAAGTAATCTGTAGGGTATCATTGGTCAATTATACTCACGAGCAAGATAATAAAATATGGACAAATTATCCACGCATACGCTAAACAGGATTTTGTATCTGTTAACAAATAGTGGATAAGGATAATTTTATTATATAGGTAATCGTTAGGAATAATTTTCTGTATGAATTTAAACTGTAAACTGTTTTACAAATTTAATTGTTTGAAAGAAAAATGTTTATGAATATATATAGGTTTTTCCTGAGGTTACTGTGTTTCATTTTATTTTTGTAAATATCACGGTATAATTTCCGTTGAATTGGCCAGGCAAAGCAAAACAAAAAAAAGGTGATATAATAATATCATATTTTCTAGTGTTTTACTATTAATACAGTTCGCTGTACCTAAGTCACAACAATAATTAGGGCACTCCCAAAAGTCACAAACTGGACACAGTCACAGCAATATATATATATATATATATATATATATATATATATCATTATCAACGCTAACCAAAAGTTTTTTAAAGCGCAGAAGGGATGGACAATCAATGATATGATTCGGAATGAGACAGGCATAATAGCCTTTTACTTAGAAACGCACGTAGTCAGTCCACGTGGGTTAGATATCACGATGACACTCAAACAAGGTTAGAAGGAAACATATAATATGCATAAGAGAAGAATAGAGTTAATATAGGCGGGGTTTAAAGACGTCACTGAAATATCTCATTGGTCTAAATAGTTACTTGTACAGCGGACGAACACGGAAAAATTTGAATGCGGGTTTTTCGGAAATATTGTATCAACGAGCTAAATTTCAAAGATTTTAAAAACAGTTATACCAAAATTTGAAGAAAGAGTTAGTTTGCAATTAGGATTTCGGATAAAGTGTGGCCGAGCGTGGGCCTAACTTTTAATATAAATAAGCTAGCGATAGTGATAGTTTTTCTCTTTGATTTCTCTTGTTTTGATTTCGCGCTTTGACTTCGTTAATTTGCAACGCATACTACTAACGAGCTTGTAAGTATTTAAAATTTATAAATTAAATTGTACCGTGTTATATTGTTGGCCTCATAGTTTGATACGCGGAAAGTGTCGAGTTTATTTAACGGAGGTGCAACAGATATTTTAACAAGCTCGTAAAGTAAAGTAACGGTACGTAAATTAAATTATGCAATAATGAGAAAGTGTCATATACTTGGATTTGGATTTGGATTTGGATGGATCTTGAATGAATAGCATGCAGCACAACTTGGATGGTGTTCATCTATAAATAGCTGAAGGCGGCAAGCAGAGCAGAACCACGAGACCGAGGGTGCAGGAACTTAACGTCATCGTCAACGGAGCAGGGATCTTCAAGAAATTCCAGTTAACGTATTAGAATTTGCTGTTTTTGATATAAACTATGACAATTATCGTGATGTTTGAGAATGAACTTTGATGGTATTTTGCATTATTTTGCGTATTGGAAATAACACGTATAACTGACTTTGGTTATAGTATTTGAATACAAATCTAAAGGTGCATATAAAGCTTATTAACGTTCCTCATGAATTTAAATTTTTATTGTTAAGTGTACATGTTTTTTTTTGTGTTTGTAGTCAGAGTATGCAAAGTAAAAAGCATACATTAATAAAATAAACTGGGTTATCATGAGCTCACCATATTCCAGAGTGTACTAATTAGAAATAATTATAAATAAAAATGAGAAAATTTTAATAAGGTATTATTCAGGGCCCATTTACTCCTGTTATATTACATGTGTTTGATATTTCAATTTAAAAGCCTGGACTTTACAAAGATAGAATTGATTGAGGTATAACTTGAGCACCGAAATGTATATAATCGTGAATTATTATTTGTGAATAGTGGTAAATAAATATTGTATGATTGTTGTATTAGTTTGTGGTTTTATTGAGAGTGTGCGTGAACGATAAAAGTATGATAGTTAATCTAGGTATTTAAGAAGAGGCCCAACTGAGCTAGCCAGGGAGCTATTGAAGTAAATTGAGTTGATGGAAGCAGAATCTGGGTAAGATAGGTTTTGTTTTTTTGAAATTTTTTTAATTTGTGAAATTTTGGATTTTTATAAATTGTAAATTTTCGAATCTACTGAGTTCCAAAGAGGGACACGGCAATTTGATAACGCCAAATTTGTGGGACTCGAACGATTTTTAAGAAGTTCCTGAGGCTGACAACAGGGGACACAGCAATTTATGACGCCCAATTCGTGAGACTTGATTCAAACAGACAGGACACAGCAATATATATATATATATATATATATATATATTGCCGTGTATCTCTAGTAAAATCCTCACCAACACAAATTTATATTCGAAAATTTTATTAAATTTTCAAATTCGAAAATAGAAAAATTTCAAAAAAAATTTAAATAAGTAAAAAAAAAAATTCTTACCCGTTTTCCTCTCTTCCTCGGTTAAACGGCCTTCTTCAACTGGTTCCGGCTAGCTCATTTGGACCTCCTCTTGGGTATCTAGATTCACTCTCATATTCTCAATCGTACACACACACTCGCAATAAAACCACCAAAATACAACCAACATACAATCTTTTATTTATTACTATTTACAAATGAAATTTAATATTGTCCATATTTCATTGATAACGTTACACTTCAGGAAATCTTATTTAGTAATGTCCTGTATTTTATTTTTAAATCATTGAACACATAAAATGTACCCGGAGTAAATGGGCCTTGAATAATACCTTTTCTGAAATTCCTTCTTTATTATTTATTTTGTTTTTTAATCTAATTAACCACTGGGGGTAGGGTGAGCTCAGGATAACCCAGCTAGTTATGCATAATGTATGCCCTTCTACTTTGAAATACTCTTACAAAAAAATAAAAACAAAGCCATGTTCTCTTCACAAAAATTTCACGTTTTGATGGAACGTTAAAAAGCTTTATAGACACCTTCAAATTTCTAGTTAAACACCATAATAAAGTTATTTACACGTATTATGTTCAATACGTAAATAATCCACACTACCTTGAAAATCACTTTCATACGTCACCCAATATTTGCAGTTTATAAAAATCACCATTTCAAATCGTTACCTGGGAATTTATAGGAGATCTCTGCTCTGTGGACGATGCTATGTATTTCTTATATCTGTTCTGCAGGCCGTTTCTAGCTGTTACTGGACGAACTCCATCTAAGCCGGTCCGCCAACGCCGCCTCCACGTTGTAATCCAATTCCAAATTCCATTCAAACATACGTCCTTCACAATTATTTACTGTGATCTACGTTACTTAACGTCACGACACGAGTTGGTTAAAAATTATAGGTGATACATCAATTAAAATAAGTAATCACGGCACCCTAACCGCGTTCTAATTAATAGGCTACCACCATGCAATATAATTTAAATAATTTTATAACACTTACAACTCGTGATACTTTCATACGTCGTTTGGAACGATCGAAATATTAAGGGCACGTAGTTAAAAGAGAAGAGAGCAAGTTTTAGCTCTCTAGAGTATTTATATCCTTCCAATGTAACCTCTCCTGGCTACATTTATCCGAAATCCCCTGTTAACAACAACACATTGTTACAATTTTGCACTCCACCAATATTTAATCCCGCGAATTTCATCACGTCGTTATTATATTTTCAGAAAACTACGCTACACTATGCTTGTATATGTCTTGCATTCAACTAACTATATCGACCAATCGTATATTTACTGACGTCCTACAAGTCTCTTCTATACTAACGTTGTCCCATGCTTATGCGTTTTCTACGCTCTTTCTAACCTTGCTGGAGTGGTAGAAAATCAATATTCCTGTTTGCTTGCTATCTACACCACGTGGACCTACTACGTGATTTACCTAACCCCTCGTTAGTATTTACTACGAACCCAGGCGACGGTTTACTCGATATACGTAGAACCTTCCTCCTTATCTACACAAATAATTGGAACTTGACATTTAAAATTCCGCAGGTGTTTAATTAACTGACGTTTTACCACAACGCTTCCACGAGCTTGAATTCGGCGTATTTCTACCCCACCGATATATTTGTTTGTTAGCAACGCTTTTCACCTTAGAATTATTGGGTTTTTACATTCTTTTATGCATATTATACCTCAATAATCGTTCAATTAAATTCAATTAAATTAATAAATTACTGGCATTGGCTTCTACCATTTAATTTCTTTTGCAAAGCTACTAAATTTTAATTACTATTTGTACAATTTGATTAATACCCGTTACTTAAAAATGAATTAACTAATATAAATTTAGCACGTAATTTCTGGTTGTTCCTTTATACAGGTGTTTTGAAATTGCTTCGTTTAAATTTACTTTTAACCCTTTAAAACCACTATAATATATATATTTATATATATATATATATATATATATATATATATATATATATTAATGTGGATCTCTGGTCTGATCCTCACCAACAAATATATTTTTAAAAATTTTATTAAATTTTCAAATTCGAAAATAGAAAAATTTCCAAAAAAATTTAAATAAGTCAAAAAAAAAAGATTTCTTACCAGTTTTCCTCTCTTCCTCGGTTGAACGGCCTTCTTCAACTATTTCCGGCTAGCTCATTTGGACCTCCTCTTGGGTATCTAGATTCACTCTCATATTCTCAATCGTACACACACACACGCAATAAAACCACCAAAATACAACCAACATACAATTTTTTATTTATTACTATTTACAAATGAAATTTAATATTGTCCATATTTAATTGATCACGTTACACTTCAGGAAATCTTATTTAGTAATGTTCTGTATTTTATTTTTAAATCATCGAACACATAAAATGTACCCGGCGTAAATGGGCCTTGAATAATACCTTCTCTGAAATTCCTTCTTTATCATTTATTTTGTTTTTTAATCTAAGTAACCTCTGGGGGTAGGGTGAGCTCAGGATAACCCAGCTAGTTATGCATAATGTATGCCCTTCTACTTTGAAATACTTTTACAAAAAAATAAAAAAACAAAGTCATGTACTCTTCACAAAAATTTCACGTTTTGATAGAACGTTAAAAAGCTTTATAGACACCTTCAAATTTCTAGTTAAACACCATAATAAAGTTATTTACACGTATTATGTTCAATACGTAAATAATCCACACTACCTTGAAAATCACTTTCATACGTTACCCAATATTTGCAGTTTATAAAAATCACAATTTCAAATCGTTACCTGGAAATTTCTAGGAGATCTCTACTCTGTGGATAATGCTATGTATTTCTTATATCTGTTCTGCAGGACGAGACGAACTCCATCTAAGCCGGTCCACCAACGCCGCCTCCACGTTGTAATCCAATTCCAAATTCCATTCAAACATACGTCCTTCACAATTACTTATTGTGATCTATGTTACTTAATGTCCCGACACGAGTTGGTTAAAAATTATAGGTGATACCTCAATTAAAATAAGTAATCTCGGCACCCTAACCGCGTTCTAATTAAGAGGCTACCACCATGCAATATAATTTAAATAATTTTATAATACTTACAATTCGTCATACTTTCATACGTCGTTTGGAACGATCGAAATATTAAGGACACGAAGTTAAAAGAGAAGAGAGCGATTCTTAGCTCTCTAGAGTATTTATATCCTTCCAATGTAACCTCTCCTGGCCACATTTATCCGAAATCCCTGATAACAACAACACATTCTTATAATTTTGCATTACACCAATATTTAATCCCGCGAATTTCATCACGTCGTTATTATATTTTCAGAAAACTACGCTACACTATGCTTGTATATGTCTCGCGTTCAACTAACTATATCGACCAATCGTATATTTACTGACGTCCTACAAGTCCCTCCTATACTAGCGTTGTCCCATGCTTATGCGTTTTCTACGTCTTTTCTAACCTTGCTCGAGTGGTAGAAAATCAATATTCTTGTTTGCTTGCTATCTACACCACGTGGACTTACTACGTGATTTAACTAACCCTTCGTTAGTATTTACTACGAACCCAGGCGACGGTTTACTCGATATACGTAGAACCTTCCTCCTTATCTACACAAATAATTGGAACTTGACATTTAAAATTCCGCAGGTGTTTAATTAACTGACGTTTTACCACAACGCTTCCACGAGTTTGAATTCGGCGTATTTCTACCCCACCGATATATTTGTTTGTTAGCAACGCTTTTCATCTTGGTATTATTGGGTTTTTACATGCTTTTATGCATATTATACCTCAATAATCGTTCAATTACATTCAATTAAATTAATAAATTAATGACATTGGCTTTTACCAGTTATTTCTTTGCAAACCTACTTAAATTTCATTAATTATTAGTAAAATTTCGTTAATACCTGATACTTAAAAATGAATTAATTAATATAACCTTCGCACGTAATTTCTGGTTGTTCCTTTATACAGGGTGTTTTGAAATTGTTACTTTTATATTTAGTTTTAATCTTTTAAAACCACTATAATATATATATATATATATATATATATATATATATATAATTGACAATGACGATTTTGACCTTCGAATATTGAGGTGTACTGTTCATGATATTTTGTATCGCCTTCGCATTACTTTAGATAGGGACCGAATAAGAAATGAGAAAATTTATTTTAAACGGACAGAATAAATACCGATGTACCCTGTAAACTACGATTTCATGAATATAGTAATCATTAAACATAACAGTTCAATATTTTTTTAAATGTTTAAAGGGAATTCGCCCAATAAACTTAAACCACAAATCCACAGCTATAATTTTTTTGTACAATGCATAGATGAACGCATCTAAGGTCAATAACTTATTAGAAAACCGAAAAAATATAACTTATTTTAATATTATGCGAATTATGTATCCCCCAATTGATGTATACATATTAAAATAGAATAATTAGTAAATTATTAGAAAGTCTAATGAAATGTTAAGTGAAGTGCAACATTGTAAATACAAGGACAATTTATAAAGTTGATTAACGTTCATGAAAACGGATGCGCTACTTTGTATCGCAGATGATAGTGCCACTGCAGATGTCAGGTCACAGACGGTCACAGGCGGTGTCATGTTAATTTGATGAAATCTTACAAAGGTGGGTTCTTTAGGGTAGATACGGTGACTTTTTGCACCTCCGGTAATAAAGATTTTTCTGCAGGGGTGGATCTTGATTCCTGCAAGTAGGTCGTTAAGAACCCAAACAGACCTACAAGTAAATACAGTATAGAAGGCGCCAGAGACTTAATTAAAATGCCGAAAGAACTACGAAACCCCAAGTCTCAATGGTTTTGGATAATATCACACCTAAAGAGCAAAATAAGTATAACAACGGTAACTACTACAATCATATAACTATATTTCAAAATAACTGAATTACAAGCACAAGCAATTTATCTGGAATTAAATACACACCACAGTGGCAATGCAAATATAAACGTGTTTTTAATAACACACATGAAAGGTAATATATAAACCGGTATCCCACTAAAAGCAATGAATTTAAGGTATCTTTCGCCTGTTGGCAAGTACAAATTGACATTAAACTAGCCGCAAAATGTTTCTTGCTAGTAAGTAAACTTCAAAAACACAGAGGAGAAAGGCCTTACAAAAAAATTCAGACAAATGGCTTTTCACCTACAGGTTAGCAATAAATATTAATTAATGTAAATGATTACTCACCAGAAAGCGGCACAAATTGAGCATACCTAGACAATGCAATCACTAGCTAGTGAATCGCTGTGCTCCAGTGTTGACCTGTAACATGAGTAAACACACGAACCGCTGGTGGTAGGATACCAAGAGTTTGATGTAGTTTACCAATAACAATGAAATAATATAACGAGCATATGACTAATTACACGGATTCAATCAACAATAAACAATAATTACGCCAATACTTGCGTAAAGCAACACACAATAAATACAGCAATAGGTATCACTAACTTCTAAGTATACAACCTGGAGTCGGGATTACTAATTAATGCTTTCCGCTTCCAACGAGTCTTCAGTACATAAGCCACTGAATGAAGTAATATTTAATATTGAATTTAGACGGGAATCCAAACGGATGATTAGTACAGAATTGAAGTGAGCTCACAAGGTGCATCCACGGGCTGATATAATGATCTGTTTACATGAAACAAGATTAATACCAAGATTATAACCAAGGTTACGGACCCTGAAATAAATAATGTTAGTGCTGAAATGTATGGAAGTTATACTTTACCACAGAAGTGGGTTTCAATGAATTAATAGCTAGCAAAGAGCAACTTTGATATTCGTACAATACAAGATTCTGAAAGATAAATAATTAATATCAGAAAACACAAAACCAAAAAAACGTGGCTCACCTAATATAAGTAAAAGCAGGAAATATCCGCAAGGCGGTATTGTGAGTAGAAAAATAAACGTATATACCAATATAATACCAAAATCTACTCCACAAATATATCATTTAATACATCCAAAACCGCTATAAGGCGAGATGAAGATGGATGCATCAAAGGACTGCTTGTCAATTCGTTGAAAGAAGAACAATGGCTTCGTCGACAGGTTCTTATCAACCACCTCCAAATTGAAGTTATCAATTTAGCTAACATATAGGGTATTACAGACCATGAAGATCTGAGCACGGAAATAATATTAAATTACATAAATAATAGCACATGTAGAAATTTACAAAACCAACCGTTTCACTGGTCAGGTACCGTGATTACTTAGAAATTAAGATTACAACATTGTAATTATGAATAGTATTAAGAATAAGCAGACATGGGATCTGCAAGTTCCCACAGCCATGTAAGGGGGTAGGGATATTATAAAAAGTCCGGGAGCTCAAGGACCAGGCAGTCAGTCAAGTGATCCGTTTTTGCATTGCAGTTTACTTACTACTTAAAATAGTACCTTTATTAATTAATTTCGATTTAAAATAATGTTTAATTTTTACTTGTCAAAATTCCACATTTAATTTTTGTATCAATAAATAAATTTGTTAGGAAGTTTTGGAACTGGTTTTTAAAAAGTCAGCTCCCAAGACCCGTACCTTAACTCGCGTTACGAATCCGAATACATATATGAAAGCATGAGTTGTTACCGTAATTAGTTTGTGTAAACAAAAGAAATAAAATTTTAATGTTGTAACGTAATCATGCTACTTTAAGAAGCTTTTAGAATAATTAGTGAGCAATAGAAGAGTGGGATTGTAAATATTTATGTTTTTTACAATGACTACCCCATAAATAAGAGAAATTCTTACACTTGTAATACAAATGAGTTGATTTAAAAAGTTACCCCAGATAATATAACAGTAATATCATTACGGTGTAGTTTAATCGCTTAGATATAGACAATGACTTAGTGGAGTTCACAGATATCTTGTTGGAGATGATCTATCTAAACATAAAATAAAATACAATGTTAAATGTTAAAATGTACTTATTTGCACGATTGTTGAATACATACGATAACAATGATCACGTATAAGATCACAGTGATTCACGCATTTTTGACGTAATATAGGTAAACTCTGTCTGAAGACCGTAATACAATGACATACACCTAGAAGGCATAGAAAGTGAGGGAGAGGACGAGAGCTAGATATCGGACGAAAACAATGAATTAATTACTCGTGAACTTGTAAACACACCTCGAGCTAAAATCTAGTATTTTTTCCCTTGTATAATAAATAACTATTCTTACAATAATTACACCATAGATAAGAGAGCTTTTACACTTGCAGTAAAAATGAGAACTAAAAATTTTCGCCAGACAAGATAACAATAATATCATTACAATGTAGTTTAATCACTTAGTAGAATTTACTATAAAGATTAACACATCTTAAACTTGAATCAGGCTAAATAATTCAAATGTACCAATATTTTACTAGACTAATCACTTGGTAGGATAATAGATTTATCAGCAAAAGATTTAATAAAAATAGGTGCAGTCATTTATTAAATAATGAAAAAGTTAATTTGTAAATATTTTGAGCGTGTTGATTTATGAACCGAGGGAGAAATAGTTTTTTTTTATTAGTATTATAATGAAAAAATTGTACTTAACGTTCTATTTGAATTTATGAATATGTTGATTTTTAGTAAATCAATTGGCGCTTTAAAATTAAGTCTTGTGTTTCTTTGCAGTAGAATTCTTTTCTGCTTTTATTTCAAACAGGTTGGAGCAGCATCTACCAAACTTGTGATGTGCCAGTGGGGAATTGGTGTTCTGGGTGAGCTTTCTTCTTTAATTTATTTCAGGATTCATCAGGAACACTGCGTGTTGTGAGAGTTCAACCGAAAAACAAAAACTTCATAGCAATATATTAATATGTGCGTGTGTGTGTGTGTGCGTGTGTGTGTGCGTGTGTGCGTGCGTGTGTGTGTTATTATTATTATTATCTAATCATTCTCATAACTACATGTAGCTATGGTAAACTTCATTAGTGGAAGGATAATTTAACCCGGCCCACTAATTTAAGAACTTGCGTACGATGTTGCATGTTTGAAGTATCGTAGCCTTTTGGCAAACAGTATGTAACTCAGAAGGTAGTGAAAGGTTAAGTAAGTATTTTTCCATGTTTTTGCTGGTTACTCCATCGACAGCAATTACTAGAGGGCTTATTTTCACTGAATTTAAATTCCATAAGCGTTTCACTTCTATGGCCAAGTCCGTGTATTTTTCAATTTTATGTTTTTCGGTTTTTATAACATTATGTGGTAAAGGGGTTGCAATATCAATTATGTGACCTGTTCTTTTTAATTTATCAATACATAGTATGTCAGGTCTATTAAAAGCAATTGTATGGTCTGTAAGTATTGGTCGATCCCAGTATAACAATGTCTTTTCATCTTCAAGAACTGCACATGGTGAATATTTATAAAATGGCGGAGGGCTTTGAATTAAATTATAGTTGATGGCTAACTGTCGATGAATTACTTTGGCAAATTGGTTGTGTCTTCCTAGGTAAGCGCTTTCTGCTAGTTTGGGGCATCCAGCAGTAATGTGTTGAATTGTTTCACCCACTTGATCACATTTGCGGCATTTGTCAGTAACATCCATGCAAAGAATATGTTTTCGTAGTTTTTCGTTCTTATCACTCCATCTTGAATAGCCATTAAGAATCCTTCGGTTTCACTATAAAGGTACCCAAGTGTAGTCCATTTAAGTGATAGTTTCTTGTTTATTTCAGGTTCTTCTAATGATTTAGGGTATTTTCCGTGTAAAGTCTTTTCCTTCCACGCTTCTAGTTGATCTGAAAATTGGACACAACCGATTCGGTGCAATTTTGAAGATTTAGTGCAGAAAAGTTTTGTCGTACTTTTGAGTATTTTGAGTCTGTCATTATCTGAATTTAAAAATAGTTTTTGATAGAATTTGTTTGTTCTTTGCATGTATTTGAAATATTGCACAAACCCCGTCCACCTAGCCTTCTTGGTAAGTACAACCTTTCCATTGCTGAATTTGGATGAAGATATCTAAATTTTCTCAATAATCTACGTGTCAGTCTATCTAGCTCATCTAAATCTGTATTACTCCATTTTATAATACCAAATGAATAATTAAGGCTAGATATTGCCCATGTATTAATGGCAATGATTAAATTTTTTGAATATAGCTTTGTATTAAGTAATTTCGTAAGACGTTTGGAATATTCTTCTTTAATTTTGATTTTAGTTTTGTATGGTCTAAAGTTTTATTTTGATAAAAACCAAGGTACTTGTATTCATCTGTGGTGTCCATGGATTTGAAATTTTCGATTGATTTTGTTTGTTTAACTACATTACCCTTAATTATACTTATTGTAGCACATTTGTCAGTGCCAAAAGACATTCCAATTTGATCATTAAATAGTTTAGTTGTTTTTATTAGAGAGTGGAGTTGATCGTGTGTTTCGGCATATAGTTTCAAGTCATCCATAAACATCAGATGGTTAAATTTAGTCATTCCATTTTGTATTTCCAATCGATAGCCTGCACTTGTTGAATTTAGCAGGGTTGAGAGTGGATTTATAGCCAAGCAAAACCATAAAGGACTTAAAGAATCACCTTGGAAAATACCTCGTTTTATATGAATATCGGTATAAAACCCATCTTGTATGTTTAAACGGATACTCCAAAAGTTTATTATATAGTTTAATAAATTTACCACTTTTGAACTAATTTTGTAAATTTTCAAAATTTCTATAAGCCAATCGTGAGGTATACTATCATACGCTTTTGAATAATCCACATAGCCAACATGGAGATTGCGCTTTTTGTTTTTAGCATTGCCCATTATAATTGCATCTATGACTAATTGTTCTTTCGCTCCAAGCGTTTTTAGTGTGCAACCCTTTTGCTCGTTCGCTAAAATTTTGTTGGATACACAATGTTGATATATTTTATTTTGTAAAATGGACGTCAAGAGTTTGTAAAGCACTGAAAGGCAAATAATGGGCCTATAACTACTGGGATCTAAGCGGTTACCATTTTTATAAATAAGTATTGTTTTACCAACCATTAGAAATTGTGGAATTGTGGACGGATTATCCAATAGATCATTGAAGCATTTTGTAATATGTATATGAGTAGAGACAAATGTCTTCAACCAAAATTTGTGACAGCCTGATTTTGAGCATCATGCTGCCACTATGGGTTCTATTAAGTTAAATCTTATTCAGTTTATTGGGACTACTTAAAACCAATTTTAATTGTAGAGATTATTTTATTTTGGATTTTGTAAATACCTTAAGGTCTCTGAATTATAAGTAATGATATTCCAGTAGATATTATTTGTTGGCTCAGGAAGTTTCAACTTTTATATTACACACATGTTTATACTAGTTCTGTATACAAATGCAAGGACCTAGAAAGTGCCATGTAGTACAGATGGGAATAACTGCTGAGGGAAGTATTTTCTAGTAATTAATTTACAATTGATTGTAGTCAATCATTTCACTAATGGTTTGGTTGTATATTATCTTACTTAAATATTCTGTTTATATTCATGCAATTTGTGAGGTTATGTTACTTGTCACTCTTAAATTTCCTTTCTAAGGGTCATAATTGCTTGTCCTAATTGACATGCGTGTTCTTCAAGGTTTCTTTCAGTGGCGTTACCATTTTCGATTAAGTTCACAGTTACTTCTAAATCATCAAAATAATTTAAGGCATATTCACATTTATATATTTCTAATGGGAAAAGGTAATTCATTATGGGCACAAGATTGGTTATTTATTTTATACTAATTCCGGTACAATTATGGCTTATCGATCTTTTCAAAAAGTAGTACGCCTATGGCATGCATGGAATTGGAGGTCAAACGTTTTATTACCTTTCGTAAAATGTTAATTTAAATCATCCATCTTTGATTTTGAGATCCCGAGAGGCGGTTGACCGCATGGTGGTTCCTGAACATTCAATGGAGTTTATCAGGTTTCTTTTATATTTGTCGAACCGATCCGTTAACTTTAGTAAACGGGATTTAACCACTGAATGTTCCAGCTTTTTAAGATAAATATATTTTTATCGGAAAACAGATTTTTCTGGATTTGTAACCACCACGGAGAGCGAAGCAACTTTTACATTAGCACATGGGACTAATTCCCGGCGTTCACCTGGTTCTCTACTAACCCGTTGGATGGTAAATGATTAATCGTCTGGGTGGATTTCCTTCCTCTGCCATTTGGAAGCACTACGTGGGGAAATTTTCTTCACGAAGCCAGCAAGTCCAGGCTGGACAGGACAGTAAGCACATCAAGAGGTTAAGCACGTTTAATCAGTCGACAGTTAATTGCGGAAAGGTATCTCTCATCAATGTTTGTATATTGATATTTCATGTTGTATCTGATCAATAATAATTATAGTTGATTATTTAAAGTTATATATTTGATAATATTGGGTATTAATATTTCAAGATAATTGTAACAGATTTCAAGGTGTTCTGTAAACTGATTGCATGCAATTGGCCCTATGAACGATATGATTATTACCCTTGGGATCAACTACCAAACTTTGTAACCGTAAGTAAATAGATATCCTGAGCCATCATTAACTGTTGTTTTCTCTTGCTAATTACATAGTTTCAGGGCTAAAGGATCCGCCTGAGAATCAAAGTACAGAGAAGTATTACTTCCTGATCCTAGCTGGACGACAACAGTTTCCCGAGGTAAGGGTGATTGAAACACCTTAGATCAAAGTTATAAGGATTCTGGTAAGAAATACTTTTGTTCTGAAGTTCTCCTGCTATAGAACGAGTGGGGAACTCTTATCATATAGGGTGTAGTGAATCTTTCGTCATAAATTTTTGAATCTTATCAAGTCCAGGAGCCTTCCAATTAGTACAGTTTTTAAGCGCATCTTCAACGTCAGTTTTACTTATATGAATCTCTTTCATTTGAGGTATTAATTTTGAATTATCTTTTATTGGTTTTAAAATCGGTGATTGGATATTGGTCGTTCCTGTGTTCTCCCAGAGCTTTTTCCAAAAATCTGTAAAATGTTGCCTGTCTATACAATTATTTTTGATGTGGGTAGTAGGATTTTCTAAATTTTGATAAAAAAAGTCTTTGTGATCGCTGAAATTTAAAATTTTGTGTTTTACGTTTTGTGCATTCATTGTAACGCCGAAGTCTGGAGGCTTTTACATGGAGTTTTTGTCTTAAGAAATCCCTATATTCAGTAAGCACTTCTCTTAAGTTATTTTTTACTTGTAAATTAGCTTCTGTTATGATGTTTTTAATTTTGCGTTGAACCTTTTTCGTATTAATACCTTTAAAATATTCTGTGATGATGTCGATTTTCGAGCGATAACCATCAATTTGTTGTAAAAGTCTGGTTTTCCATTTTGGTTCCATCTGATTTTTATATTTGTCTGCATATAAACTATCGCTTACATGTTGGCCGTTTAGATTTATGCAGGTATATGCAGCCGAATAAATTGCTAAGTGTAAAGTTTCTAAATTATAACCTGGTTGTAAAAATTTGGCCAGCGCTGCATCTATCTTGTTTATTAATTCGTTCGTCGTGCTTCTAAATATTAATATTGGTATTTTAGGTCGGTCTAATGGGTAGGAGTTTTCAAAAAGTTTTATACTGCTTAGTAAATTATCATAAACCCCTTCATCAATATATTCCACTGGTTTGACACAGTTAAAATGTTTAATAGGGGTATTTCGGTTTTGGATTTCTGTTTCCAATTTATCATTGCACAAAGACCTACTGATAGTGATTTCTTCTTTTAACTGTCTGAGTTCGGTTGGACTTAAGTATTTCTTTCTAATGATTACATTCTTTCTATCTACAAGGTTTTGTTCACTTACACATAAATGTGGAAACTTTACAATAAAATTTTGGTAAAACAATGCTCTCCAGCCTGGAAGTGGTATTTCTTCGCAATTATTTATTAAATAAAAGGAGCGCATAACTTCAGTATTCATGTCTTTACTCCATTTTATCCGTTTGTTAAACGTTCTGCCAGCAGCTTTCCTAGTGGGTTGCAAACTAGCAGTTTCGATATTAATCTTTTGTTCCGATTTAATCACTTCATTTGGCTGTGAATTATCTTCATATAGATGTTTTACAGATAAAAATTGATCATTTCTATTTCTAAGTACGCGATTCTCTACAATCTTAGTTCTATCAGTATTTTGTAAGCAAGGACCTACCTCATTTTTATCCTGTGTTGATACATTCCAGCCTGTGTTTTTAATGAAGGTAGCCAAACGGTTGTCAGTTGGATATTTGTAGGGTAAGTAACAAAGATTCTTCTTTAGGTTGTCTGCTTCGGGTTCATTTTTAAAAATCGAACTGTCAAAACTGTCACTATCACAAATATCGGCCATTTTTACTATTTAAAAAAGATATCTACACTGCTGTTCGTAGAATTTAAGTCTGTGAACTATCTGTATACAAAATTTTTCTGTTATGCACGTTGTAACTTATTTAAATATTTATTTTACTGCTACAACGACTTACAGCGTTTTATATGGTGCAGGGCTTGCTTATTATATTATTATTATTATTATTATTATTATTATTATTATTATTATTATTATTATTATATTTATTAAAACAATAATATTTACACTGACCAAAAATACACTTTTTTTTTTAATAGAAATGTTAATTAATGTATTTATATTTAAAATCACTTTAGGTCTAACATTTAACTAAAAATTAGGGATTCATTGTCTGTTTTACACAACACTTCTCCTATAGCGAACTTCCTTTCAAATTCTACTAATTGACCTTTACCAAGATACCAGGCGAATGTTTTTAGTATTTGTGTTCTTAGGTTGTATAGAAAAGCCGTTTTATAATCTAACTTGTCTTCTTTTGTTTTCATATGCTTTGTAAATATTTCATATTTTGTCCACTTCTCTATATTAAACAGGTAGTTTATTAGGTTGCTGGTATTTGATTTTTTAGGATATCCGGTGTATATTAGTTTTGAAAGAAATTTTTCATTTTTTATTAGCTTTTTTGTTATTTCCATTATGTATGACCATAGATCTTGGCTTTTAGGGCAGTCTATTTCTGAGGTGCCAAGAAGAATCTCTAACGTCCTGACAAAAGGGGCGTTTATCTGTAGTACTGAGTCCAGAGTGTAGTGGAAAAATATTGTCTGCTAGACCATTCTTAGCTAGTCTCCATGAAATATCACCCATATGACCAGTTGTAGGTGTGCTGTGGTAGTTTTGCCATAGCGCTTTCTCTACAATCCAATGCCCTTTCATGATTTCAAAAAGTTTAGTTGAAAAGAAAATTGAAGTTACGCTTTGTTGTAGCTTCCTTCGTGTCGCTTTGTTTATTAAGAATTGCTCATCATGTACCTCATGCGTTTTGTAGTGGTTTTATCTCGACTTTGTTCTGCAATTTTGAAATGTAATTTAAAAATTTTATCTTTCTGTAACTTATCAAAAGCTCCTCCTGTGTTGTACTTGTATAGTGTTTAATTAATAACTTCAAATCTTCTTCTGGTATCCATTGATTATTTGAAATGAGTCCGCCGGCTGCATTAAAATTGCTAGGCGTCGACGTGGATCAATGTAGTAAGCGTAAGACTACAGATCCCAAGGTCCCGGGTTCAAATCCCGACACGGCCGGCTGCTTGAAAAATGGCAGGTGAGCATTTTTCACAAAAATTGCGCCCTCGTTCGGATGAGAGGTTAAATGGAGGCCCCGTGTGTGAGTGTTGTCACGCACGTTAAAGATCCCTACCTTGCCTAGAACAGCAAGGGTTCGGCAAAATTCTAAATTTCCAGGCAACAAAAAAATCGCCTCCTGGCCAATGTAGTATCTACAGGTGGAGCATTGGAAATGTAAATGAACTGCATTAAAATTGCTTATTTGCCAAAGCTTATTGAAGAGTGGCAGGATAAAAGTCTTGATTAGTCTGAAGTTTACCATGGGTATTTCTTGGATGTCATAAAAATTAAATTGGAAAATTGGTTAATGTTATATTTGAATCTCTAACTGAACTGAGCATAGATTTAATGAAGGATGAGGTATTTTTTCTAATTAAGCTGCAGTCATCTATGAAGAAAAGCTGCCATGATACTTTTAGTACATTAAATATTCTAGTAGGTTTTGCATCACTACCTTCCATTTTTGGTTTTCTATTAAGCTTATAAATCTTTGGACCAAGTTGATTCTAAAACTTTTAACTTTTGATGGTACATGTACCAGTCCTAACCATCCTTGCTTAAGTGATAAGCACAAGTGTTTCTGTGTAGTCCAGTGCTTACCCTGCCACATAAATTTAACCAGTTGCCGTTGTAGTGCGCTTAGATATTTTTCTGTAAGTGGTAAGATCTGCAACCAATGCCACAGTTTTGGTACAAGAAACTGATTAATAATTGTTATTCGGTCTCTTAATGAAGCATTTGGTTTTCTCTGAGCACCATTTTTGGATTGATTGCGCGATTTTGGTTGACAGAAAGTCAAAAGCGTAGTCGGCGTCTTTATTTATATTATTATTACATAGTCTGATACCTAGCACAGTGATATATCTTGAGGACCATGAAATATCCAGCGGGTTATCCTCCCGTTGTTTCCAACTGCCTGCGCGTGTGTGTGCGTGCGTGCGTGTGTGCGTGCGTGCGTTGGTGCGTGTGTACATGTGTGCGTGTGTGCGTGTGTGTGTTTGTGTGTGTGTGTGATCTGTGTGTGTATGTATAATTTTGTGTATAACGCACAAGTCCACTTACGCTTTTTATACAAATGAAATTTGTAGGTCTAATATATAATTGTACCTACTAGGGAAAGGACACCGAGTCTGGAATGAGTAATTAAAAACGTTTTGTCTTATAAAGAAAGACGTAAAGCTTTACACTTTCAGAGAAAAAGCAAAACTGCTTTCACTCGTAAAATTTATTTCTACCATTCCGAGGCATAGGCGCTATAAACTTACTTTCAAATTAGTTTAAGAACAAAAAATGTAGTGTCAGAGTTTGTTTCTGATATTTAGCTCTAAGGTTATAAAAACCAATATGAATTACAACTCCGACTCCGGTACCAATAATTCAATTTCTTTTCGTATAAAACGAGTGCTAATTATTATCTGAAATGAGAAAATGTGTAAACAACCCCCAATAGAAAGATTTTGCTCAAAATAAAGCAAAACAAATAATTTTGTAAAAAATGTTGTAGGTATATTATTGTTCTGCATAGTTTGTTCATTCCCAATGTTATACCTTTTTTTAATTATTTTTTCATTGTATATTTATGTTTTTTGTAATATACCATGTTTGTAATACATAAATTCTTACAGGCGGAAAAGCTACTAAGTGTATCTTTTCCAGTCAAATTATAAAATGGGGGCGGCCTGTAAAACAAAATTTAAAGGGAGGTCACCGGCACTAGCTAGCGGAAGGTCGTGGATCATATAGAGGGTTGAAATTTTGAAAAAAAGGGTTAAATTAATTTATAATATACTACAAAAATGTGGCACTTACCTTTCATAAAATATTGTGGCTTAATGACAATTGCCAAGGGCGCCAGACAAGTCGAGAATGTCCAAATGTTCGTACAAAACCTTGAGAGACTTGTCATCCCAAGGAGGACAATTGTTTCTTTTAATCAATTCCTCACTTTGTTACTACTTATATAAAAAAATAAGAAAAACTATTGACTTAATCAACGGCAAACAAAACTATTTAATTCACAGAGCAATAAACGAGAACCTTTCACATGCATTGATTTTAGTTTATAAATTTAAGTGAATAGGTGACTATGGAATTTATGAAAATTTTGAGTACATAAGTAGTTATCAAACACTTGTATATGAAAGAAACTTATATTATAAATCGTACACTAATTTAATCCTACGGTTTATGGCCAAAACGTCCTAACAAATAAACTAACTAAAAATTGGTCATGCTACTTAACTATAAAAGCATACTTACTAATAATTGTCGATTATTTGAGGTTTTGTTTTCCAACGTAGAGCAGTTCTTAAATTTGGGAAGAGAATCTCGCTTGTTGCTTCTATTTGTAATGTTTAAGAAAATTGACTGGCACACGAACTCGGCAGAATTTTTGACAATATCACTTACTTGCTGCGTCACACGCCTACAAGCTTTTTAATATTTATCTTGCATCACTATAAATCCGCAAACATATGGGCATAACCTTCGCAAAACTGGAAGAGTAACACTTCTTTTCAATTTTTTTACTAACGTGATACGAAGTGGAATATTCTATGTCATGCCAGAGAACGCTACCCGCAAAACTACGTTTCTCTCTACTTCTTGACCACGAACGGCCCCATTGGAAAAACTCTCCGTCTTTTGGCTAAAGCCTTCAAATATATAGACTAAAATTCCTACCCTAATAATTACGTACGTCATTTTCGGTTATCCAATGACTGAACTGAACCTCCCACAAAACAAGATTTCAGAAACCAAATCTAACCCCTTTTTAAATGAGAATCACGGAAGCAATTACTCTCCCACGGGTTTAAATTATCTTTTACTTTCTACGAATTACTTAAATACGGCAATGTGGAATCTACCTATGGCGGCCGTAGTCTGGCATTAACAAAGACCGGCTAACCTACTTGAGCCGAAATGGATTTTAAATACAATGGATGTCTCCAGACTACTTAAGATTACTTGTAATATTTGAACAAATCAAATTGGAAATAGTGTCCACTATTATAATGTTTTGTTTCCTATAATCCGCTGTAAATCAACGAAAGTGTTAAGCTTTTCAAACTGAAATTGGTTTTCCTTTATTTACGCTAAAAGGTACTATACATTTTAAAAGGTTTATTGTATTTGACTTACGATGGGGTCTAGAGCTTTAAATGATGACCTGCCGCTGGAATTTACTAGCCCGAAGCTATTGGTAAATGTGGTCTTTTATTATAAAGGATCCTAAATAAAATGAGGTGATTTATTGGTGTAAATTTTTGTTTATACTTTATTCAAGTTACTGAATTTTTAATTAATTAATTTGTTTAATCGTTAATATTACAAAATAATGTTACAAAATATATCTTTACAAATGTGCGTTATTTCACCACTACAATATGAATTGTCTTTGGAGACCAGTAAAATGTGTACTACATTCTGGCGTTTGTATAACCTGGCACGGCCTGTCTGCACATCATTTATGATTCAATCTAAAACAAATTTTACATTTGATAAAGAAATCTTAATTTTCAAGAGGTTGAGACGAGAGCAGTTTGCACAATTGGTTTCCGTCCTTTCAACTATCATCAATTTATTTTCAGTTTTAATAGTTTTAGATATTAAAGTTAAATTTGTAATTTTTCTTTTATGCAACTATGTACAATTATTTTACTTGAAGGTTCATGATCAGATTTTTAATTTAAGTGTCGTTTATTTTTGCCTTCTTACCTCGTCCCCCGTTAATGTTCGCTTAGTTTGTGCTAAGTCCAAAGTTGCTCCGCTTCGTATCCTGTCTCTGCCTAGACTCGAACTGTTAGCCGCCACTTTGGTATCGAAACTATTAACCTATATCCTCAAAACTATTGATCCCCATATTTTTTTGAAAAAATTTTTTGTTGGTCCGACTCCTTGATCATTCTTTCTTGGAGTCGTTCTTCACCGCAGCGATGGAAGACATTCATCGCCAATTAAGTTTCCTATGTTCAGAAAAACACCGACGAGAATCCTGCCGATGTTGTATTATGGTTTGCTACCTTCAGACTTGTGTTATTGTTCCTTATGGTGGACGCTTTCAACAATTACAGTACACTCATACTACCTTTTAATTTTTTGGAAATTCTCATCGAGGAATATTCTATTGTTTTGACCGCTGTCTTTTTTCAATTTATTATTCAAATTGTCGCTTGGGATCTCCGCTTTGTCCATATATCATACCAAATCCGTCAGCAAAATCACTGTTCCTTTGTCCTGTTTTGAGTTCCATAATGCTTTGAACCCCTTGATTAAATATACTCAAAAGACTCACTTTTTTATTAAGTAGGACAACATCCAGTCCAGATTAGTTCTAAAAAAGATTCTTCGCAAATTGTCCCCCTTTATTAGACAGGGAATATTGCGGGTTGGTGGTTGCCTATCTCACGTAACCTTATCTTCCGACAGGAATTGTCCCACACTTTTACCTAGTAAAAGTAGCTTTACAGATTTGTATATCAATTTTGTACATTTGAGATACTTCTACGCTGGTGTTGTCATAGCCGCACAAGGCGATCTAAAGCGCCCTGTCGATAAGCTCTGTTCTTTACCTTCGTTGCAAATTTTTCTTTATTTTTCTTTATATATATTTTTTGTTGGTTTTATGTTCGCGTAAAGATTTCATAGGTTTTCTTATGTAAATTAATTTTTTTCTCTCCCTTCCTTTTTCAATTCCGTTCCACCCTTTGTAGTTGCTTTTTTCAATAATGCCTTGCATTTTGGTGGGCGATATGTTCTGTTTGCATTTATAGTTGAAATTAATTTTTTCTTAGCATAAGATTTAGCTAGCAGGAAATTCCCCTCCGTCGTGTAGAAAGTACAATCTATAGTTTTCTCCGATTTAACCTTCAAGTACCTGTGTGTTGTATGTGTCGCACTATTGTAAAGTCGTCAAAAGTTGTTGTAAACAGGCAGGTGTTCGCAGCTATGGTGCAATAAACGTTTGAGTGCCGCAAACGGACGACAGCTTATCGTTCTAGCATTGCGGCCGCTGCAGTTTATTACTTGTAAGTGCGTGAAGGTTCTACTCTTTAAATTTGCTCATAATTTACACGTCCACTATTTCACCATCTGTGGCTATCGAAATCACTGTAAAACAATAAAAAAGGGATCAATTTATATAATACGCTTGGGAATATTTACTATAAAAGTTCATACAACTACTTATTTCGAATGATATACATCCAGTTAGTTTTAAGTGTTCTTTGAAATGCAAAAGTAAATAGGAAGCCTTGCATCTTTCAGTATTAGGACAATGCAAGCTCTCCGACAACACCGCAAACTACGAATGATTAAACCAGTAAAAACGTGGAATTAATGTATGATCCTCCGTAAGGTTCTGGCTTAAATCCTAATCAGTTCTTTGTATTTCTAAAAATAACAAATCAATTCGTGGTCAACGGTTTTTAACACCCTAAGATGTTAAAGTATTTAAAAATGGAATTTTTAGTATATCGTCTTCCGAATGAAGACAATGCTTTGATTGGTTCATTCGTATGAGAGAAAATATAAATTGTGAAAGAGAATATTCTGAACAGCATTAAACGTTTATGTGTTCTTCCATCCCGAAATTTGAACAGCAGCCGTCGTAGCTGTTGTAAAACGACAAGCAAAAGAACAACTAAACTCTACTTACGTATAAAAAAGCAGATAAACCTTCTGCAATGCTTATAAATTCCGTTATACTGCCCCTAAAATTTAATAGCTGAATGGCCTGCATACAAACTGAGAAGGTTGCTAAAACCATATATAAGGTGGCTATTATCATAACAGCTTTGTAATTTGGTTTATTATTTTTTTGTAGAAATAAGACCTTTAATACATTTAAAGGCCATATCACACTTGCGGCACAGCGATTCATGATGTTATGACTTCTAGTGCCTGTTAAACTGAAACTTGCAAACGTAATTTTTAACTAATGCCAAATTAATCATTAATAATTGAGTGAAAAGCAGAAATGAACCCTGTTTCCGTTTTTAATTTGAATGAAAATACGAAAGCTTTCGTTATCGCAATTATATTAATTAATTGTAATTGGACATGCTTAAACGATTAACCGCTTTTGCAACTATTAAATTCTGAAAATTTATAAGTAGGTAAATAAAGTCAATGTTGGCATAATATTAAATAGAAAACGAATGTCTTGAGCGATATTATCAAAATCCGGATTAAAGTAAACTATAGTAACACCGTTAAACATAATTGTATTTTCCATATTACTTATCTGTTATTTTTCCATTATTGTTAATTATAAACTAAATAGAAGAAAGGTCGGTTCTCTTTCAGGAAATAATATAAAACCCAAGATCAACAAAAATGGATCATCAGTGGCTACCAAATTGTTTTTTTTTTAAATTTTTTACAATAAAAAATATAATTGGCACTGTCACTAATAGGATCCAAAAAGCACTAGTTGAAAAAGATCAACCTGCAGCTATTTGTTTCAACCATTTACTTTGGACATAGAACTACAAAACCCTGGATTGGAAGAAGAACTTCGAAACTTATAAGTAGGTGTTGAAATTTTTTCTATTCCTAACAAGCATATTTTTCCTGTATGAATTTTTAATTTATATTTGAATGTTACTTCTGTCAGTTGATGCAATTGATTATTTAATTGAAAATTTTAATAATATTACAATGATCGATGGTGTGGCAACAGTTCTATCAGCAAAACAAATAGCGAGCGTATCAGACCATTTTTAGGTCGTAATAAACATCTAGAATCATATGTAAACGCGGTAGATAAATTATTTAATAGATACGGTAGAACGACAGACAATAGTCCAATGAATTGTTTTTGCTTGGAATGTTCTAAAATCATGTATAAGGCGGGCGATTATATATTATGTCGACCAGACCTAACAACTTTGCCAGAAATGAATTCGGTGATAAATTACACAGGCATGTGTTGTAACGGCAATTTATACGTAAACTTAAAGACGAAAATATTATTGATTTCTTAAATAAGAAAAAGTCAACCAAAGTGAAATTAAATTTAAAAATAAATTCTGATGGTACTCTATCAGAACGTACAAAAACGGCATTGATTTCCTAGAACGATGCAACAACGGTAACAATATTGATATCTAATACAATTTAAGAATTGAGGAAAATCTACAGAGGATGCCATAAATGAAACTCTTAATACAGTACAAACCAGCAATGACAAATATGTTGTCACAATATCCATAGACATTAGCGGAGCATTTGACAACCTCTGGTGGCCATCACTCTTGACAAGACTACAACACATACACTGTCCAAGCAACATTTACATGACAATAAAACAATACTGCCAAGACAGGTACACGACACTACAAGGAACTACCGGGAAAGCACAAAAACTATTAACGAAAGGATGCCCACAAGGATCTGTCAGCGGACCCATGTTCTGGAACATAGTAGCTGAGGAACTGCTTGAGATTCTCGGAAGAGCAGAGGAAGTGTTGGCTGCGTATGCATATGCAGACGATATTATCGCTGTTGTCGGGGGACGATCTCGCTCAGAACTCCAACGAAAATCGAAACATTGCATGACGCTCGTAGACGAATGGTGCGACGACAACAAATTACAGACATCCAAACACAAAGTAACCTACACATTGTTGAAAGGGACACTGACAGTGGGACCGCGATTTCACACACAAGGGACACTAGTTAGAAGAACGCAAACAAACACCTACTTGGGAGTCAACATTGATGAAAAACAAAACTTTTGGCAACACATTTTAACAGCGTGTGCGAAGGCGAAAACTGCCATGTTCACAATTGCAAATATAGCACAGAACAAATACCGACTACTATTGAAATGGGTACACCTTTATTTAAATACCATATTAACAACAATAATGGCATACGCTGCTAGCTGCTGGGCCCACAGACTCAATCTGGTAAGGCCAAGAAACAAAGTGAACTAAACCCAAAAGGCGATCCTAATACGACTGACAGGAGCGTACCGAACTACGGCTTTGGAGTCACTGGCAGTCGTGCTAGGAACGATTCCTCTAGACCTGCAAATTAAAAAAAGGGCCGCAATATACTGGCTAAAAAGAGAAGACCAAACAAAAATCAGAAAAATATTAGGTCGGGAAACGCACACAAAACGAGACATAAATGCAGCAATAATACAAGAATGACAACTACGTTGGAATAATGCTACAACCGGAAGACGAACTTATGCACTGTTACCAAATGTACAAGAAAGACTAGACATGACGCACATTAAACCCTCAGACGGACTAATACACTTCCTAACGGGACACGGACCATACCCCACATATAGACATAGGATGAACTTTGTAGAAAACAATACATGCGCATGCGGAGCAGAAGGAGACCCGGAACATCTACTGAGGGAGTGTCCTGGACTGCAACAAGAACTACAAGGAATACGAAACAGTATAAGGGACAAAACAACATACCAATTGCTACGAGATCCGGAAATGACCGCTCATCTAAATAATGCTACACAAATTATTACCAAAAAGGCTCATGACGAATACATACGGCAACTCAGAAAAAGAATATAACCCACCAGATCACAACATTCAAGTGGATAACAAAACATCCCCTACTTACGAGTCTAACCAAGGCCGGAAGATATGGCAACATCTTCTTCCGGAATCCGAGATGGACCACCTACAAGAAAGGCAAGATACAACCACTGATACAAATATTTCTGGTTGGGAGGGAAAATAAAATTTAGCCAGATTAGGGACGAATACTTCCTAACAAATTACAATAACAAATAACCAATAACTTGATCAAATAATACAAGTATGAAAACTAAAATATTAACATATTAATATATACTCACATCTAAGCACACGCACACACGCCAACACACACATGCACACACTCACACACACTCGCACACATAAACGCACGCAGAGCCAAGCATCTAGTAAAGGGAAAGTGCGCATAACACGCAAGGTGAGTACTAAGTGTGTAACATACTGTTTTAATACGCTCTAATAGTTCTATTATTTCTAAAAATAGTTATTTTCTAGTTTAATTTTAGCATTCTAATTATTAGAATGAAGGTCTTGTAGCATAAATATGTCTGCAATTGTAAGCGGCTGCAAGATCACCCAAGTAGCGTCCTAGCGAAGTTCCAGGAAAATATAATCCAAGAGTTAATTAATTTTTCTAAAGGCACTTTACTTCAAAGGCACTAAACATGTCAGATTAGTTGCTATCTATGATTAGATGTCAATCATGTTCTAGGATCCTATTTATGTCAGGGTGGTCGGAAGGAATTTTTCAATTAGCGGAGTACTCAACTAAAAATTAGTTCCGAGGTCTACTTGTGTGGCTATCTTAGTGCAATTGGCAGTTTAATTAATTTTAAAGATTTACGACCGGCGTATCCTAAGTCGAGTATGAGAGCCAAGAAAGGGGTTATTTTTCAATTAACTTAAATGTATATAAAGATGCCAGCCGGTGGTAATCGGGGTTGTTTATTTCCAGACGCGTTAGAGTCTAAAGCTGGCGGTTACTAGTGATGTGTTTTATTTCTCTGAAGTCAAGTGCGTGCCGTTATGTTTCTAAGTTAGTTATTTTTCTGAGTAAGTAATTAGTATATGTGGTATTAACTTGAACTCAAGGCGGTGTTATGCATCATAATTCCGTATTTGTTTAAATACAGTACCTGTCGATTTCCATAAAATACAACGTCGGGTTAAAGCTCAGTTCTAGTAAATTGATCCCGTTAAAGTTTTGTTTTAGAGACCGCATCGCTTTAGAAGGGTCTTCTATTTTATTGTTATTTCGACGTTTGTATGAGGCCTGTAATCACTAAGCCGCGAGACTACCTGAGTATGCGAATCTCCGGTCAGGAGTTCCGTTACTGTAATATTTGACCCTTGCGAAGGTCGTATTTTTCCTGTTGTTGATGACCCCGTGGTTAAAAAAGGGTCGTCGCACTATGCAAGTTAGGTAGACTAGGGTAGCATTAATAAATTTTTGTTATTGGGGTGTTTACACCCAGCACTGTATTACTATTCTAAAATAAGTTTTGTTAGTTAAGTTTAGTTAAGTTGTGTTTGTGCTAGCCGGAGACTTTTAAAGATTAGCCCCTGTGAAGTGACTTATTTTCCGTCCTGCAATCTTGGTTCATCGCCCAAGAACAAAGTGCGACGAGAGCTGTTACCGTGATTGGTCCATGGGCCGTTTAATTCCCATGGTGGCGCCCTATTGTAAATAATGTTAATTACTGTATATGTTTGTTTTCATATGTAATTAGGTGAAGTTTTAGTTAGTAGTCCATTTAATAAAACAATCAGAATTTCGTCTTAGTGTGTTGTTATTTAATGACACCCCCCCCCCTCACCGATTGCAGCAGCTTGCGAGGCAATGTCCCGAAACGTGAGGGTACTATAGAGCTAGAGGTCCTGCCCCTTTATTATTTATTGATAATTGGATATCCTCACGCGGTAGGTAAATATATAAATTACAAGTACTCCGAACTCACATTGTGGCTGTGTGGACTAACGTAAGCTATTACACACATGTACGCACGCACACACACACATGCACACACGCACACATACACACACACTCGCACATCATTACACACACACACACACACGCAAACACAGCAATACTGAAACATTTTGATCTTACTCCAACCTCAGGTTGCCGAAGGTCGGGTCTAGTAAGGTGTTTCAATAGTATGTAGCAGTTAAGTAGATAAAATAGGTTAAGTTAAAATAAAACTAACAGCAAAACATCAAATTTAGCACATGTACAATAGGGCATAGAACGGTATGGTTTAAAATGTTAGGCGCCATACCAAATAAGCTGTTTTGGGAAATAAATGAAATGAAATGAAATTGAGGAGGTTATTAATGCTTCAAAACCACGAACAATAAACGAAGCCACTCATCAGTAATAAATCACGTCTAAATGAAGCAGCAAATAAACAGTAAACAACTATTTCAGAATAACCAAGTGTAATCAATGGTACGAGAAGAAACTATTTCAAGGCGATAATAAAACTCACAATTTTTCAATAATTATAAAACGCAAACACCGCAAATAACGAATGATTATAATTTCCAAATTAATAAGTAATTTCAACAATTTCCACAAAGAACGTATAACCAAAATTATGCGAATAATAAACCACAATTCCCTAGGCAACCTGTAAACATAAAAAAGCAGATCCGTCCCACAAACATTCCCTACGAACAATCATACAACAATAACTAAAATCGATTTTTTGTGCAAAACAGAACTCAATTATCCAAAGTAGAAGCTTGTGCATATACAGCGAACCAAAAATCGTTGAGGACTTTCAAAACAATATTGATTATAACAACAACGCCTTTTACGAACCACATTTCTACGAGGAACAAAATTACCAAATTATGAATGAACTTCAACTCGATAATGTATCAAGTAATGAAAGTTACTTAAATGGAAATTTTTCATTAACAAGTCTCTTACCAGACACAACATAATAGATCTAAATAATTCCGTTCCCAAGTCATTACCTTATATAAAAATAGAAAATCCATCAATGAAATTATTAATAGATATAGGTTGTCACCCATCCTTAATTAGACCCTATTTTGCAGAAACGTACTTTTCACAAACAATTTTTAAACACGATACATTGATAATCATATGTGCAGGCCAAAAACAAGCAAAGTGTAAAGCACACATTCCTCTGTTCAAGGAATTCCACTCATGTACAGGTAACCTAAAATTTGTACTTTTTAATTTTACAATTATTTTGACGGAATAATAGGAATTTGGAATCTACCTAAACTCATCCTTAATATTAATCTAATAATAAAATTTAATTTAAGGATGTTATTCAAATTCTATTAGATTTTAGAAAGGATATTATATTTAAAAAATAGAAATACATCCTTTACGCGAATAGTAAAACAGATGAAAGTAAACTTACCGGATAAAATATAGTAATTCCTGAATTAATAAACGAATTAGCGATAATACCAGTAGAATCGTTAATAATACACCATGGTTTTACTACCTTAGAGTTTGTTTACCAAGCACAAACTACGGAAATGAACTAGATCTTAATTTTTTAAATTCGCACTACACTAAATATACTCAAACAGCTTTTGAATGCTATAATTTAGGTTCAATACACCCCACACAAGATTCAAATAAATCCGAATTTGACTTTTCTAAAACGCAAACTAACCATTTGAATCGAGAAGAAAAAGAAGCTCTTAAAATCTTTTAATGAAATACAAAGGCATAATATATGATGCAAGACAAAAATTTACGTTTACCCATAAAATAAAACACGAAACTAAAACTACAGATGAAATTCCAATTTACACTAAATCGTACAGATACCCGCATATTCATAAAGCCGAAGTGCAAAAACAAATAACGAATATGCTTAACAACGGTATAATAAGATTTTTACAATCCCTGTAGAGCGTACCTATATGAATAGTCCCGAAAAAATTAGATCATGGTGGAAAGCAAAAATGGAGAATAGTAACGGAAAACTTGACAAAAAAGCAATAGACGATAGGTATCGTTTATCTAACATATCTGGTATTCTTGACCGCTTAGGAAGAACTCAGTTTTACTCAACAATTGATTTAAGCCATTGATTTTTCAAATACAGTTACTTCCAAATTCCATTCCAAAAACAGCCTTAAAATAGAAAACGGGCACTACGAATATCTACGACTCCTCTTCGGTTTAAAAGGAGCCCCTGCAACATTCCAGAGAGTCATGGATAACGTGCTACGAAACCTACTAAATAACTAAATAAAATTTGCTTAGTTTTTATGGACGATATAATCATCTACTCAACTTCACTACAAGAACACATCAGTAACCTAAAATAAGTTTTTGACAAAATAAAAAAGCCGGACTAAAAATCCAACTTGATAAATACGACTTTGTAAACAGGCAGAATTTTTAGGGCATGTAATCACATCCCAAGGCATTCAACCCAACTCAAAAAATAAAGACGCTATACATATTTTTGCAATACCACAGACAGCTAAGCAGATTAAAACTTTTCTAGGAATAATCGGTTATTACAGGAAGTTTAATTAAAATTTTGCTAGGACACATTGTTTTAATAAAAATATAAAAATACAACATAATCATGAATTCTTAGATTCATTCAACACGTACAAAAAGAGTTTACTCAATTGGTCAATCCGTCAGCACCCTGATTTTTGTAAATCTTTTAAATTTACAACAAACGCTTCAAATTTCGTAATAGGAGCGGTACAATCTCAAATACCAATCGAATGCGATCTTGAAATACTAACTTTTTAATTTGCTAAACTATATAAATATATGGCGATAAATCACTTGTACTAGTAGCTAATAATTATTCTAAAACCATCTGTGGTGACAAGAAGTAACAGAGAAAAGAGAAATATATGTTAAATTTAATCTAACATCTGTTAAATGCAAGAATTTTAAATTTCCTGCTAAGGAAATGGGGAGGTTGGTAGCTAGAATCTTCAAAAACGGGTTACGTTGGTTGATCGCGATAGACAACTTATTTTGGATAATGATGTACGAATTATTTTGTGTTTAAGACGTTTGAATATATTTTGCGATATTTCTAATAACATTTGTGCTATGTATTAAGTGTAGTTTTAAATCAATTACGTGGTTTGGGTTGCCAAAGTGTTTGTGCATTGTAAAAAGTACCGCGTGTGTTTGTTTGTATTCCGATGTGTAGATATTACTAAAAATAAAACTCCAGCAAGGAAATATATTATCTTCTTAGAACAGCAAATAAATATTTTTCTTGTAATATTTTGTACACTAGGAAAACAAAAATGTAACAATCTTCCTGTGACATATGTATAGTGGACCCTAAATCCAGCTAAATGTAATTATAGTACGATAGAGAAGGGCAACGAAAACTTACATTATTTATACGGAGTAAAATTTATAATAGTGAGTGACCACAAACCTTTACAATGGTTATTTTTCCCTTAAGAAACCTAATTCTAAATTAGTTAGATGGAGACTGAAACTGAAGGAATTTGATCACGTCTTAATATACAAAAAAGATAAAATAAATACGAATGCAGACGCCCTTTCTAGATTTGAAATAAACCTCTTAACTGTTGAAATGAACGATAACAATTTCATTTGCATAAACCCTACAGATCCTAATGATATTACGGATTAAGACATAGAAAATCTACTTCAAGAATTTCAAGCTAATCAATCGAATGAGCAAGAACAAAACTTCATCTCTTATGATAGTTAACGAATTTTACAAATTTATTTTTCAGACTCAGATAATACAATCATGTGACGCTCTGAATTTGTGATTCAATCTTAAAATGAGATTAAAATACATGTTATTGCTAATGTAGGTATTGTTTTCTAACTTGAAATTTTCTGCTACTTACTTTATGTGTTTTATTCTTATAGCAATTTTCTGTTTCAATAATAAAGTTTTAACGCGTCAATTATTTGTTTACCTTTGGAGGTTAACTTCACTTATCAATATTAGAAATCTATTTGCAGGTTGCCAACTACACCTCATCTGTACATTTGTAAATTTACTACTTTTGAAAACTAAATTCATTGGTGTCATCTTTGGATTATTAAAGGAATACTTTGATTAATGATTAATTATAAAGTTCTTTCTTTATTTGATTTATTATTATTTGGTAAGTGTCTATTAATTTTTTTAAGATGTGAGTTTGTTCATTATTTTCATTATTATCTGTTTTAACAATATGTTTACAATTCATTAGTTAACGCTATTTCATATTGTATATATTACGCCACTGTCATAAAAATAGTTTGTTATTTTCAAGGTCAATATTAGTAAGTTCATATTTTGTTCATTTTTCTGAAAGAACAACCATTTTTGTCTTTTGTCTGTATGGTGCAAGCTCACATGATCGCGGGCTCAACAACAATTTTAAAATTAATCAGTTGTATAAGTGATCACCCAGCAGTGCTATTTATTGGGATTGTTAGTTGTTGTAGCCCTATAGAACCAAATACTGATGTTATTCTAGGAAATCAGCATTTGCTGGATAGTGATTTTAGTCGACCATTTCTTATTCCATCTAAAGAGCAACTTGAACCATCATTTAGTAGTCTCAAATTTTTGAGCTTTGTTAATTTTGTCCAAGTTTACAAAATTATACTTGTGCATTTACTTTATGCTAGTGCTGTATATGGTTGCACCTAGTTACTTCCATTGTTACCTTTGTTTCCACTGGAAGCAGCCTTTTTTTTAAATCTACGCTTGGTCCTGAAACTATTAGTTATGCAAGAATTTGGTTAATTTTTGGGAAAAGTAGTACTTTCAGAGCAACTTTTTCATACGAGAACTACCCGGTATCAATTTATGTATTCTGAACTTTACTTGAAGTGTATGTACCCTACCGCTATGTAGAAGAGAACATTTTAAAAAATAAGTTTTTCATCTTATTTCAAACTGCCTTCAGAAACAATAATACGATTAATTTAAATGATTGTTTAACTTTGAGTTATGCGTATAGATCTAAGGGTTTCTTCTTTTATTTTAAAAATGAAATAAATAAGTTTCAATTTGTAACGTGCATTTTTAATAACTAAACATTTTACGCTGTTTTCCCAATTACTAAACACATTTCTGCAACTACTATCTCTATGTTTTATAATTATTAACTCATTTGCGAATAATCCCTTTATATTATATTACGCGATTATCGACGTTCACTCTCTACAATTCGATAGTGTGGTTAGGTGATCGAGTTTGAAAGACATCCTTAAATGAATGCGTCGTATTATAATTATAAATTGAATCGTTCTTGTCTGACCGCTGATAAACCGCTGTAATTAATAAGTATTAGATATGATTGCGGCATTTCACGTTTGGTATGTTGCTTATGTTATTAACGGAGTCTAGATAAGAGTCGATACGCGGTTGGTATAACAACGATTTTATATCTACAGATGAAGAGTTCTAGTTTGTCCTTTGTGACTATATGTTAATTACGTTACGTTGTTAGTTTTCGTGCTTGGTTCTTATATATCTTAATTACGTAAAAGTTACTGTTTGCTGTTTTGCTTTGAAACGAATAAACAGATGGAGAGTGTTGTTTTGTTCTTCGTTTCGATATGGGTATTGCGTTAAAAGTGCTGCACGACACGACTCGAGTTTAGATGTTTTTATTGTGAAGTAAAAGTTGTTTTTTTTAACTGTAGAGCAGTGTAGTTCTGATGACCTTTTGAAGGGAGTATGCTTGATAGACGAACGTGTTTACTCGGCCTGCACGTGTGTTTTACGAAACATTTTGGACGGTTTTATTTAGTGATACGCGTGGCTTTTACTAATTGTTTTTTGTTGCTGTGATACTGTAGTTCTGAATTTTCTAACAACAAAGAATCTAAAATAGATCCTTACTTGTGCAAGTTTCGTGTTTGCGAAATATAACCGATTACCGGTTTACTAAGGTATCGTTTGAAGTTTCTCACGGCTTATTGGGATGTTTATGAAAATAATATACCTTTGGTCCCAATTGAAATTAAACTAGTGCTACAGAATATTCCGAAATTATTGTCTTAGGAAATAGAATTACCAAGAAATTTATCAACTACATAGATACGACGCGTGATGTTGTCTGCTGCTAACCCCAGTGAAGTGCGTGGGTGTGATTGGTGTAGCGTGTGATGAGTTCCATCAACACCTCACAGTCAAGAGTGAAGTGCTTCGTTGGTGCGGGACATCGTTGAATCCCACGCTTCAAATACAAGGAAGCGTTCCTGAAGGACTTTCTGTAAGTTGAACTATTTCATACTTGTTATTACTGTAAATATCTATCCGTTTGTTTTGCAATATTCTTCGTCGTTCTGATACTTTTCACAATAGACTTGCATGCTATTTTAAAAAAGAAAGAAAAAAAACAATCAATACTACTGAATTACTCATATCAATTGTGACTTACCTATTTATCTTTTGTCAACATTTTATCTGATTTATGTTTAATTGGTGTGTGAGGAAACGTTTCTGCTACTCCCCAATATTACCTCACTTTGTACTAAAGATTTGTTATATTGCTTTTAACGTTGTTATATTATATAGTTTATCTAAACAGTTTGTTTTTTTTACATTCTACAAAGTACTGAATAATTTAGACTTTTCATTACTGCTATGCTTTTTCTTTATTTCAGGTTTGCAGGACTAATCTTTTTTTTTTATTGCAGGCTTGCTATTCTAATTTCTTTTATTGCAGGTACTGTTACTAACTCCTTACCGCCGCATATATCATAGGTCAGTCTGCTTTCTACAACCCCCCTACTCTCCGATTGAGCCGGGTCATTGCTTTGACTTTCTTTGTGTTACGTAACAAAAATTTGGCGCCCAACGTGGCTGCCACGAAAAAAACGTAACAGAGATTTTGGAGCCCAACGTGGGGCCCGATTTTTTGTGGGGCCCGATTTTTTTTGAGGGGCCTGATTTTTTTTTATTTGCTCTTGTTTTTCTAAATTTTTTTTGTTTATGACCTTGATTTTTTTGGCCTTGACTTTTTTTTTGGTGTATCGGTTCGATTTTCTTTTCTACCTATATTGGCTGGCTCTAATTTTTTTTGTGGTGTAGTCTTGAATCTATTTCCCTCGCTATATAGAAGTTCCTTGATTGTAAATTGTTTTTTTTGTGTGAATTATCAGAGTTGTGTTTTCGCTGGTAATTTGGTTCTGGAAAACACTGGCGCCCAAGTTTTCTGTACACCACTTTCTTTTTCTCTTTTCATCACGTCACTTTCGCTACCTCACTTAAATATAATCCTAATGTCCCCGATCTAGATCTGGTTGTATTATACGACTTTTTTTTCTTTTTCCTTCGTGATACCACAGTTGAAGCCTTTCTTTACTTTTTCCAGTTTTCCGTTTGTCGTTCCCTAGCTTACTTGAGGCTTGACATTTGTGTCTTATGTTGGCTATTGCTGTGGGTTTCCTTCCTCGCTATTTTTCTTTTCTTTTGGTTTCTGCGCGCGAAACCAATTTCTTGAGGTTGGAAACTGTGCTGTTTCTTTTCTAAAGAGACATCCGTCCTTTGACAAATTAATGGCAGTGTTTATGCCTTTACACCTTGGTCCTCTCCGATTGCTACTGCTTACCTATCTTTCCCTGTGGATTTCTTTACTTTTAGTTTTGTCCGACATTTTCTTCTGGCTAGTTCTACCATTTGTTCACTATTTGACTATTATAGTCGCTTTCTACATCCATTCCTTGAAGTAGGCTTCAGATCTATTTTCTTTGCCTTTAGGTATTCAATAGGTATTCAATAGGAAACCTCTACCTTACCTCCTTAATACACAGCGTATTTAAATGGTTATTCAAGATTGTGCCATCCTCTGGGGTAAAAAATTCCGGAGTTAAGATAGTCCTTACATGTGATTTTTCAATGCTCCACCCAAAGGTACTACATTGGCCAGGAAGCGAGTTTTTTTACCTGGAAAATTTGGAATTTTGCCGAATTTTTGCTGTTCCAAGCAAGGTAAGGATCTTTAACGTGCGTGACAACACTCACACACGGAACCTCCATTTTACCTCTCATCAGAACAGGGATGTATTTTTGTGAGAAATGCTGGCCTAACATTTTCCAAGCGGACCGTGCCGAGATTCCAACCCGGGACGTTGAGCGTAGTAGTCACACACATACCACTACGCCACGGAGCCGCCGGTTAAAATAGTCCTTACATGTGATTTTCCAATACTCCACCCGAAGGTACTACATTGGCCAGAAAGCGAGTTTGTTTTACCTGAAAAATTTGGAATTTTGCCGAACTCTTGCTGTTGCGAGCAAGGTAAGGATCTTTAACGTGCGTAACAACACTCACACACGGAACCTCCATTTTATCTCTCATCCGCATGAGGGTGTATTTTTGTGAAAAATGCTCGCCTAACATTTTTCAAGCGGACCGTGTCGGGATTCGAATCCGGGACCTTGGGCGTAGTAGTTACACACATACCACTACGCCACGGAGACGCCTCAGTTAAAATAGTTCCCCGTTCTAATCTTTGAAAGGGAACTACTTCAGAGGATTTCATCGGAAAGTTTCGGAAAAGAATCGAAAACATTCTGCGAGTCGGAGCGTGCAATGTCAGACGTATGAAGCAAATAGGTAAGCTAGACAACTTGAAAATTGAAATAGATAGCATTAGATATAGTAATGATCAGTAAAGTTCAGTGACCAGATACGGGAGATTTTTGGAATGGATATTTTAGGGTAATTCATCTAAGATCATAGGAAGGAAATTTGGATGTGGGAATAGTTATAAGAAAAAAGATAGGACAATGTGTAGAAAACTACCTACAAAAGAACGAAAGGGTAGTCATGGTTAAATTAGAATCTAAACCGGTAAATACAGTAATAACACAAGTATAGATGCCCAACTATAACTATAGTGAGGAAGAGGTAGAGGCGATCTACAAAGATATCGAAGACATACTAGGATACGTAAAAGGATATGAAAATTTAATAATTACGGGGGATTTTAACGCAGTTGTAGGTAAAGCTATGGAATGAGCGGTAGTAATTTTTTTAGTTTAGGCACGAGAAACGACAGGGGAAATAGGCAGGTAGAATTTTGACAAAAACCATTTAGCTATCTCAAACACATTATTTCAACATCATGCTAGAAAACGATAATCGTGGAAGATGTCAAGATATAGGAAGATATCAAATAGATTACATTCTTGTTAGACAATGGTTTAGAAATCAAGTAAAAGACTGTAGAGGCTACCCATAAGTAGATATAAACACTAACCACAAAACAGAATGGAATAACTTTAAATCCAGCTTAGACATGGCGGCCAGAGATATTCTGGGGTAAACACAAAAAGAAAAAAAGAAACTATGGATAACAAAGCATATCCTGAATTTAATAGAAGATTGACGAAAATACAAAAGCAAATCGGACGAAGCTACAAAACAGAGATACAAAACCATCAAATGTGAAATTTCTCTCAAATGCAGGAAAGCTAAAGAGCAATGGATTGATGGAAAGTGCAAAGAGGTACAAACTAAAATGAAAATAGGAAAAACAGACGAAGCGTACAAATTAATTAGAATTTTAGGAATATAGAACTGTATAACAAAAACGTAAGGAGCACGCAAGCAGACATCAGAAAATGTAGAGAAAATGGTTAAATGGCAAGAATAAGTGCAGAATTTATATGCAGGAGAGGTTCCAACAGCTCTAGAACAGGGATCGGACATTGAAAACGATGACTTGGAATATCGTATGCTTAGAGGAATCGAGTGTAGATAAAGTGCTAGCAGAAACTCTAAAAGCCGCTGGACAAGCAGTAACAGAACGCCTTCTCCAACTTGTAAGCTATATGTATGAGACAGGCGAGATATCCAAACATTCAAACGTAACATCATAGTAATAATACCAAAAAAGAGAGGCGCGAATAGATGTGAAAATTTTCGAACAATAAGTTTGACAGCACACATGTCAAAAATATTAACGAGAATTGTACAAAGAGGGATGGAAAACGGGTTGAAGAAGTACTAAGAGAGGATCAATTCGGGTTTAGGCAAATTAGGGGAATACGGGATGCAATTTTAACTCTGAGGGTGATAATCAAGAAGACAACAGAAAAATGGGAAAGCGTGTTTATAGGGTTTCAAGATCTGAGAAAAGCATTCAACAATGTAAAATGGAAAAAAGTGTTCGAAATACTCATAAAGATTGGAATGAGTTTTAGGGATAAACGCATAGTACATAGCTTATACAAAGAGCAAACAGCTGTAATACAATTAGAGCAAGAGCGTAGAGAAGTAGATATTAGGAAAGGGGCGACACAGGGATGTACCTTATTCCCGTTAATTTTTAACTTGCTAATGGAAGAGGCAATGAATACTGTTTTCTTCTCTTTGGGTGGTAATTTTTTATAGAAATTGGCATTCAATTAACTCTCATGACCTCTTTATCAAATCAATATATCTGATAAATATTTATAAACTAGTAACCATGATTGCTAGGTATTCATGTAATATTTATATATACAATGTTATGTTAATCGTACTTTTCAATACATAAAAAGGAGTGTAGGCACTCTTAAATAAAGCATAACATAAAACGTATATATTTTTACTTATTTTGTTTCAAGTAAGATGTTACTATAGGTATAAATGACGACTCTCATTAATATAGAAAATAGTAAGTATATTTACTGAAACATAAACTTGTAACTAGTTTTAATGTAAACACTCGGCATTGGTACATAAATAACGTCTGCCGTCGCTAGTTGATAAGAACTGCCAAAATAATTTTCTACGTTCTTCCTGAAAAGATGAGCATAACGTATTGAGAATATTTTACTTTTTGGCTGAATTCATTCCTAATGTTTTAGAAAATGGCTGTTGTAGAAACTTTGTGCCAAACTTCCTTTTTAGAAAATCGGCTCCTTTAAATATTTCATCATAAAATGACTAAAAAAGGACTCCTAGATCCTTTCCCAAACTAGAATCTTTAATAGACTCCATGTATGAAACGTTGTTTACTCGTTTCTTACAACTATCTTCGAATGGGAAGAAGCCAGTAATAGTTAAAATAATCCAACGTATCTTTCTTCAATAATCTAAATAATTGTTCAAAGTCATATATTTTCTTATGCTTTTCATTTCAATAGCGATAAGACCATGCACTGAATCGGCAGACGTGAAAGAGTGTTTGGGTTCTAAATATTTAATGGTTATTGCAACCGGGCCTCATTCAACATTGACAAAAGTAACAAATGAGGAGTGTAGCGTCCAATTCTTATTTTGGGCGGAACAGTTGTCAACCCAAAAAGTGAAATTGGAAATTGAGGAGTCGCTCTTTTTAATAAAATTATTATAGAACGATACCACATCTACTCCGGATCTTCCTCTCACAGTGTGGTGCCAAAGTAAGCATATGTTTCGCCTGAATGAAGAGAAGCAATTGTTTCATCCATAACGTCTAATCTAAAATGAAGGGTATATATACATATAAACAAACATGTAAACCTATTTACTTAATAACTGCAAACTAGTACTGTTAACCAAAATAAATTAGATAACGTTATTTTACTATGTCTATTGAGGTTTCACACGTTTGCCCCTTCTGGTTACTATCCAGAAATATATAATCATTTAAAAACAGAACACATAGTATTTAAGTTACACTAATCTTGACACAAAAAATTACTGCTCTGTTAGTCTGGATTCTGGATTATAGTGAAGGAGGCTTGTGCCACATGCACTTAGACCACAATGCGGGCCCATTGTGCTACCTTCGTTACGGCACTATGGTGATCACTCAAGCCATCTTAGATTTGAGATTAGCTTGAGCATATTTCCCTCGGGACATAGGTCACCTAACATGGATCCTCGTAATATGGCGAGCGCTAGGCAGTCACGCAGAGTGTGTTCAACAGTCTCGTCATCCATATAGGATCCTCTGCAGGATGGTTCTTGTACCAAACCCATGGTCTGCATGTGTTTATTTCGTCTGCATTGCCCAGTCATAACTCCTACAAGAAGACGCAATTTCTGCCGCGTCAGCTGTATACAGAATTTAACTAATTGAGCGGATTATGCTCCAATGGCTTCCTTAGCCTGACTGCATGTTTTACGTTAGCCCACATTTCACAATGTTTGAAGTGGGTTTCTTTTTAATCAGATTGCTGATCGGAGTAGGCGATAAGACAATGACCGGCTCCAGTGCCACAAGTGTTTTGGCTGAGCCTTGCGTTTCTAGTAAATCTGCTTGAGCATTTCCCTGACTTTCAGCGTTCGCACCAGTTCAAGTTATTTCAAGCTTATTTGTGTTTTTAGAAACTGCCTCCAGGGCTTTAATTTACTCATATACGACTCTGCTTACTATAGCTATTTTTGTTTAAATGTTTGTAAACCAGTTCAGTTTGATGTAAAATATTATTCCCAGATACTTGTCGTAGCTGAAAGGTCTAAAGATGTCTTAAATAGTTTTGGTGGTTCAGATACCTCAACTTTCCTTTTCTTTGTAAACAAAACTAACTCCGTTTTGGCTGGGTTTGCATTCAAGGAGTGTTCTGTACACTATGTTTCAATGAGTCGATGTGCTATTTGCATAAAGTTGAAAAGTATTTGTTTATGTTTACCTATCGGCAGGATTGTAATGTCATCCGCATATCCAATCGCGTAGAAGCCAGCCCGGTCCAAGCGACGGAGAAAGTTGTCCACTACTATGTTCCACAATAGGGGTGATAGTACGCGTTTGAGTACTTGTTCGATGAATTTTTAAAAATAAACTTTCTATTTTGCGCAGAACATAGTACATATCGGTATTCTTCATCTAAAACACCATTATTTAATCATTAAGAATAAAAATCCTTTAATTAGTCTTTTGTGCATTTATACTCATTATACTCAGCATTTTTACAAACATGCTTCGCTATACAAACAAATTAATATTTACATAATTTGTGCTTTTTTAACAGTTTTCTGCTAGGGTTTGTGGCGTCGTATGTTTAGAAAATGATTCTAGATGACCTTTTGATGACCTCTAATCACGTATACGTGTATGTGTGTGTGTGTGTGTGGTGTATGTGAATGTGCGTGCGTGCGTGCGTGCTTGCGTGGGTGCGTTGGTCGTGCGTGTGTATTATTGTGTTCAAAGCTTTTCCCTTCCTATACACATATATTCCTGCGATCCGCAACTGAGTTTGTGACCATTAGCGCCTTTTTTAAAACAAATAAATCTTATTACCTGTTAGTTCGCAACCAACCTTACACGTCTAAATGATGATTATTTCACAACAACCCTGTTTATTTTACTTATATACCTATTGAATGAAAATGTGAACTTTGTATACCAGTGTTTTTGAACTCTTATAAACCTATCTCAGGGTTAATATCTGTAGTAAATTCTTTGTTTACATTTTCTGGGGCCGGTTGATTGGGTAAGAACCTTCTACAATCTTCAATCACACACCCTCTGTTTGGAATTTCAATCACTACCCATACAAAGTGCAAATGTTGGTAATTTAGTACAGTTTCTGTTTTTACAACAGCATTAATAACCTTACTTTCTGTATTTGTAAAACGACTACGCTTCAAACAGTCAGTACTAAATCTTTGTTTTAGTTATTTACTGTTATTATATGATAATAAATACTTTTAAACGATCAGATGTGATGGTTTTCCTTAAAGTCAGCTATTTCGACTTCAAACAATTTAAGTGTGTACTTATTGTAAAAGAATTTATCTTAACATTTGTGTTTTAGAACACTTGGAAATGACTGTCTAGTGAATACAAATAATAATAAACGTTACAAAAAATTTTACAATCTCCTCCTCTGATGTAGTTACCAATGGATCTCCTTATATATTGAAAATAATTCTTAGCTTCTTTCTTGGACTATATGCGACGATGCTTTGCTACCTGATACCTCTGGAAACCTTCTACCACTTAGGACTCTACCAATAGTATCTTTGTCAGCGTCTTCTGGTGGTATAAAACCTTTAATTTTTACTTGGTTCCTATTTAAGCCACTTTTTTAACATTTGTACCAACATTTTAGACTTTTTATTAACACTTTTAAATTACTAAATCTGGAGCAAAATCAAAACAGTTCTTTATTAAAAATTTTCAAAAAAATAATTTTTTTATTAACAATAGCACATTTTCTTGGTTCCCCAAAGATTCTAGTAGTCCACGGGTACTATACAAATTCTAATTACTAATTTTACATCAGCTGCAATCGCAAATGTTCATATATAAATAAATACAGTAAGCGTTTAGGTCCTACACATTTCATTTCTTCTTATTGGCTTCATAACAAAGTTCACATAACTGTCCATGCTTCTTTTATAATTTTCTAAAACCTTATTTTCAGGTACTGCTTTTGTATGGAACAATATTGTTTAAAGATACATAGTAAATCATATTCTGTACTCATTCATCCTGTGGATAGATATTTCAATAATCTCTGTAGTTCAATAGCTGAAAGATTTAATACTGATCTAAAACCATACCGTTTCTTAACACGCTACATAGATATTAAATAAATCTTGTATTTTACATTTTAGAGAAATCTAAGTATTTTGATTACTTTCTGGATTATCTCGTGTACACTTTAGTATATATTTACATTCTTTCTGTGTGTGTGTTCGTATGTGTGTGCAGAGTACACACAAGCGGACGCGCGATTGTGGGTGTTGTGTATAAGAATACATTGTTAATACAGTATTATAATAATTTTGTGCTCTTGTGTATTTCAACACTCGCCTAGAGTGAAAAGTTCGTGAAGGAAACATCGTAACACATTGATCTAACTCCAGTACTTCAATGTACGTTCTGTATTCCTCTAAACACGGTGCAAGCTGACCAGGATAGCTTAACTACCTACAAAAAAAAATAAGGTTAAACAACAACTATCATATCAGCTTAAATTACAAATCAACATACTGTTTTTAATGTATTTTAAGGTGTCAATAGGAGAGAAGGCTCTAAGCGTTAATCAACGTAAACATAATTTTGGGACGCTTTACTATTTCGAACGAAAAGATTATACTGATACGTAATAAAATTCTTAAGACATTAAAGTGTAGTAAAATAGATATTTTTCCACAAATTAGTTTAAACTAACCTCAATACAAATATATTTGTCATTGTTTTCTGGAAGATATAATAAAGATATAATTGTATAACGTACAGTTGTACAGCACTGCCCGGTAAAGAAAGTTAAAAAAACACAATAAAGCACAATAAAACAGTTTTGTTCTTATACCATTTGAAATTTAGAGAAAAGCCCCGTGTATCACCATACAATATAATTTTTTTCCGAAATATACAGGTAACAATTAAATTAACCTACACTTTTCGTAAGTGTATGTAAAACGCCTATTTCGGGAACAAGCAAAGGAAGAAAGATTCAAAATTTAGGAATTAGTCCCGAGGAATGCTGCGCCAAAATTAAGAATTAGTATAGGAGGAACAAGGAAAAAAAGATAAAAGAAAGAGAAAAATCTAAACAAAATAATCTTGGCAGTAGAATAACCGTCAGTATGAAAAAATTGTTTTGCTCTATCAAGTGGCTCGCGGTGGAGTGGCGTAAGTAGAAAGAAAAAGCAAAAGCAATAACTAATTATTTAGGAGCCGCTAAGGATTATCACAATAAAGCACGATCTTACTTCTCAGTGCTATATGAAACTTTCTTATTTAAAATGTAGACAAAACATTTTAGGCTCAAGTTTAGGCTCAAAAGTACCGTCAAGATGGTTAATAGGAGAGTTTTTCATTACAAATCTGCCCACAAACGGAGGTTATGGAATAAATGACTAAAGTAAATGAAAAACTCCGGAAGCGAAAATAACTAGCTAAGATCAACATCGCGCTGGCCTGAATGAGGGCGTAAGAATTAAAGGGTCAAACTGCAAAATGAAGAGGGCGCTACCTAACTAAAATTAGCACCAAAGAAGGAAATGTTGGGCTTCTTCAAGTGAATAATGAAACGAAACGGAAACAAAAATCACTTAATTCTGCTATCTAAACGTTTTTCATGATATACATTAATTTTTGGAAAACACTCTCATCATCATTAGGTCCTCAGTACTAGAACTGGTTGGACGCGTACCATCATTGTTTCCTAGTCTGAACCAACCTACACATTTCCCTGAAATTTGCACAGTCTGCATCTATCACTATCTGTGTGCTAAAGTCTGATCTCGGTCTACCTCTACCTCTCTTTTCCTATCTCTGTTTATAGTATATCCCATACTATTCTCCAGAAATGACTTAAAACGTATCCTGTTGTATTTCTCCTATTTTTTCATTTTCCACGCATATCTTTATTCCTCTACTATTTCTACAACCTATTTGTTATTAACGATGTCTGTCCATGCTACCATTTTCATACATCTAAAGCACAACATTCCAGAAGGCTTTTATTGCTTTCTGTCTGCTTTTTCTACTGCCCCTATTTCATAGATGTACTGTGCTGTGCTCCACACTATGCTTTGAACAGTTTTCTTCTTGTATCTATGTTCGTTGTCTTTGAACATAGATGCTGTTCTTTCTTGTTTAATGCACCTCGGTGACCTTCTATAGTTTTACAGTTATATACCATATTTCCCCGATATTTAGAGGTATATGAAGGAGGGTAAGCAGCCTTTGGCTGCCAAGTTGCCCCAGCACCTGAACCTTTGTCACATTAATAGTTTTTCCAATTTATTTTTCGAACAATTAACATTAGTTGAAAATATTTCACAATCAACACCTGTAGTTGTTTATATTAATCATCAGATTTAAGAGCACTTATTTTTTCGTCATTGGGTTTTACATCTTGAAACTGGTCGGACTTGCACCTCAGCTTATTTATGTTCTTAGCTAGCCTACACCGTTTTCTGAAATTCTCACAACAGCCGATATACAGATCGATTCCCTTCTATTGTTTCATGCCCTATTTCACCGAGATTCAGTGGTATGTGAAGGGGGTTAAGCAGCCTGTGGTTGCCAAGGTTCCTCCAACACTTAGGCATTTGCCGTATTGCAAAACCAATATCTGTAGTTGTTTATAATAATCACCATGTTTAAATACAGTTATTATTTTTGTCATTCGTTTTTCCATCTTGCGGCTGGTTGGAAGTGTACCTCCATTGATTTCTATTTTGAGCTAGCCTACAAATTTCCCTGAAATTCTCACAACCTACATCATTCACTATCTGTGTGCAGTAGTCTAACCTAGGTCCAACTCTACTTCTCTTTTTTTTTCTATGTCTGCTTCTAATATATTCTGTACTATTCCCACATGTCTTGGTATATGGCCTATCATCCTATCTCTCCTATTTTTTACTGTTTCCCACATAGTTCTTTCTTCCCCTACTATTTCTAGTACCTCTTTGTTCTTAACTTTGTCTGTCCATGGTATCTTTATCATACGTCTGTAGCACCACATTTCAAAGGCTTCCACCTTTTTCCTGTCTGCTTTCCCTACTGTCCAGGCTTCACAGCCATACAGTGATGTGCTCCACACTTATGTATTAAGCAACCTTTTACTTGTTTCTATGTTTGTGGGCTTTGAACACAGTAGTTCCTTTTCTTGTTAAATGTAGCACGACTTTGTGCTAATCTTTGTTTTATATCTTTTGTGCTTTTCCCATCTTGCGTTATTTGACTTTCTAGGTAGCAGAAATCATTTACCTCTTGTAAGTTCTCGATACCTATCTGTATTCTGGTTTTTGATTTATTATCCCCTTTTTTGCATACGAGAACTTTAGTTTTATTTTTGTTAACTTTCATACCATATCCCTCCGTTAGAACTGTTTCCATTTTATTAAGAGCAGCTTCTAACTCTTCCTTGCTAGATGCTAATACCGCAATGTCATCTGCAAATCTAAGAATATCAATCTTTTGTCCCTGCATATTAATTCCAAATGTCTTCCTGCATTTGACAGTATTCATTGTCTCTTCTATGTACAAGTTAAAAATTGATGGGGATAAGGCACATCCCTGTCTTACCCCTTTCCTAATATTTACGTCTCTACTTTCCTGCTCTAATTCTATTACTTCTGTTTGCTCTTTGTATAAGCAATATACTATCCGTCTATACCTAAAACTCATTCCAATCTTTTTGAGTATTTTAAACGTTTTTTTCCATTTTACCTTGTCGAATGCTTTTTCCAGATCTGCAAACCCTATATATATATATATATATATATATATATATATATATATATATATACGCTTTCCCCTTCTCTATTGTTTTCTCCATTATTACCCTCAGAGCTAAAACAGCATCCCGTGTTTCCCTGTTTCGCCTAAACCCAAATTGATCTTCTCCTAGTATTTCTTCAGCTCGTTTTTCCATTCGTCTTTGTACAATTCTAGTTAATATTTTTGAAACGTGCGCGGTCAAACTTATTGTTCGAAAACTTTCACATCTATTGGCGATTTTTTTTTGTTTGGTATAGTTACTATAATGTTATGTTTGAAATCTTTGAGTATCTCGCCTGTCTAATACATATAGCTTACCAATTGGAAAAGACGTTCTGTTACTGCTTGTCCAGCGGCTTTTAGAGTTTCTGCTTGCACCTTATCTGTACCCGGTGCCTTACCATTTTTCAGACTTTTTAATGCTAATTCAAACTCTTCTCTAAGTATAGGATATCCCAAGTCGTCTTTATCAATGTCTGATTCCTGTCCAAATGCTGTTAATTCTTCTCCTGAATATAAATTCCCTATATATTCCCGCCATCTAGCTACTTTCTCTACATTTTCTATTATGACGTTTCCTCCCGCATCCCTTATATTTTTGCTATATGGTTTTATATCCCTAAAATTCATTCTAATTAATTTGTATACTTCGTCTGTCATTCCTATTTTCATCTTAGTTTGTACCTCGTTGCACTTTTCATCAATCCATTGTTCCTTAGCTTTCTTGCATTTGCGAATAATTTCCCATTTTTTGGCTTTGTATCTCTGCTTTCTTGTTTCGTCTAATATATTTTTGTATCTTCGTCTTTCTTCTATTAAATTCTGGATATCCTTTGTTATCTATGGTTTCTTATTTTCTTTTTGTGTATACCCCAGAATATCTCTGGCCGCCATGTCTAAGCTGGATTTAATGTTATTCCATTCTGTTTTTACTTCCTTAGTATCACAAAATTTCCCGATATCTTTCAGCAATTTATTTGACTTTTTTTCAAATCTTTCGTGGATATCTTTATTTTTTAGCTTCTCAAAGTCAAAGTGCCATTTTCCATTCCTCTTTTTCAGCTTTTAAATTTAAGTGCGGCCTTCATAATTACGATGTTGTGGTCAGTGTCTATATCTGCTTCCGGGTAGCTTCTACAGTCTTTTACTTGATTCCTAAACCGTTGTCTAACAAGAATGTAATCTATTTGATATCTTCCTATATCTCCTGGCATTTTCCACGCGTATCGTCTTCTAGCATGATGTTGAAATAATGTATTTGTGATGATTAAGTTGTTCTTGTCGCAAAATTCTACCAGTCTATTTCCCCTGTCGTTTCTCGTGCCTAAACCAAATAAACCTACTATCTCTCCTTCCATCTATCACTGCATTAAAATCTCCCGTAATTATTAAATTTTCATGTCCTTTTACGTACCTTAGTATATCTTTGATGTCTTTGTAGATCGCCTCTACCTCTTCCTCACTGTAGCTAGAGGTGGGCATGTATACTTGTATTATTACTGTATTTACTGGTTTAGATTCAAATCTAACCATGAATACTTTTTCGTTCTTTTGTAAGTAGTTTTTTACACGTCGTCCTATCTTTTTTCGCATAACTATCCCCTCAACCGAATTTCCTTCTTCTGATCCTGTATGAATTACTCTGAAGTCTCCACTCCAAAAATCCCCCGCCTCTGGCTAGCGGACTTTGCTAATTCTTACTATGTCTACTGCTAACCTATCCATTTCGAGTTTCAGGTTCTCTAGCTTACCTACATGTTTCATACTTCTGACATTCAACACTCCGACTCGCAGATTGTTCACGGATCTTTTCTATTCTTTCGGATCACATCCCCCGAAATAGTCCCCTCCCGGAGATCCGAATGGGGGACTCTTTTATCTCCGAAATTTTTAACCCCAGAGGATGCCATCATGTTTGTTACAATTTAGTACGCTGTGTACTTGGGAAGTAATGTGGTGGTTTCCCGTTGCCTTCCACATCGTAGTAGTGTGTCTTAGAATGTCTCACCGACCCCTATGGTCTCTGCCACTCTAAGTACCAAAAAAGCTGCTGCCCTCTTTCGGGGACCTGTCTTAGTCTGGTTCCTCACTAAAGACCCCACTAATTTGGTTAAACTTATAGTTTGGATCTTTAGCTCATTGAAACACGCAAGCCATTCTACCTGTTCTAGTATTTTAGAACGTCGTCAAGGTGCAGGTCCGTTCAGAATGGGGAAAACACTTTAAATGTATTAATTTTGACTAAAATATGTAGACTTAAAAAAAGTGAAACGCACACATCATCACAACAGATTAAACAAACTTTAAGTTACTTGAAACAAACAACTATCAAAACTCCCACTAACACATTAGCCACATACTGTATCAATCACTAGAAAATAATGGATTTCTGTGCAAATAATCTTAACACTGAATTATTATCTTAATTTTCATCTACCGTTACAAGAACATCTAGTTCTTAGATGTTGAACAATTCAACATCCAAAAGAAATACATAGAAAATTGTAAATTTAATGTCCCATTTGTACTTACACGCTGTGCCGTGGTCCAAGCTCTCCTCACAGACCTGCTACAGATTACACGACGCTACCAGTGGACAAACGAAACCGAAACCGCATTTCAGAACATACAAACTGCCATCCAACAAGGCTTGCAACTCCACCGGAACGATTTTAACAAGCAGTTTGTCCTGCAGACGAATGCTAGCAGCCTTGGTGTCGCCGCCGTTCTATATCAAGTGGTCGATGGCATCAAGCAAATCATCGGCTACGCGAGCGCTAAGCTCAACGAAACCGAGACCAAATACCATATCAACGAGCAGGAATGCCTTGCCGTCATATGGGGCAATAAGAAATACCGCCCCTACCTAAAAGATTAACACTTTATTCTCCGCACCGACAATCGAGCAGTATTATGGTTAGATCGCACCAAGGATACCAAATCCAAGTTTACCCGATGGGCTTTACTTCTACAAGAATTTAACTTCGACATTGTGCACTGTCCGAGAACACGTAACTAGCTGCCTTATCATCTTTCCCGCCATCCAAACAATAATAAGACGAAAATACCCCATACGTTACGGTGTTTAATTGATACTCTTGAATAGGTTTAGTTTTTGAAAATTGCTAAAGAATACGTTGGTACGATCGAAGCTAATCTGTCACCTCAATTTACCGCTACATTTGCTTAATATCAGCTGTTACAACAAATTTGTGTGATCTAAACCCTAACAAAATACTTGACAAATCCCGTTGAAGTTTAGGGCCGAATAGTAAACCATCATTTAAAGACATGCCGTTAGATGATTTTGCTGACGCATTAAAAACAACTCTCAATTTAGTGGTGTTACTATCTGGCTTCTGAATACAATGGTGAGGAATGTAGTATCCTGATGACAAATGTGTAATAGGTTTATGAATTGCAGACATATGTCCAGACTCTAAATAGTCTTTCATGAAATTTGAGTATTCCGTATGTAGGTCAGGATTTTTCAACAAACGATTTTCTAATAATTCAAAACGACGCAGTGCTGTAGAATAAGAATCGTTCAGTTCTATACTAGAATCCTTAAACGGCAAATAAACAACATATCTACCATTCTCCTTTCTTTGATGGGTTTCTAGAAAAATGGTTTCACATTGACTATCTTCAGGCGAAAGTGTAGAAGTTGCTGGAACATGTTCAACCTACCAGAATTTTTTTTAACACAATGCCCAATGGGGTATTTATAACCGATGTACAAAACCACCTAGAATCGTTGTTGTTTGTTTCGTTTCTTAGAGCCCCTTTACTTTCAGACAAGAAAAAATAGACTGTTTAAAATCGTTCGAAAAGCTTTTAAAAAATATAACTACCAACTTGACTATTATTAAATATGAGGGTTGTAATTTTGTGTTTTAAAATATTAAATTTGAAATACATTGTTATTCACGGGATGTTTCTTATATACCATGAATCATATTTCATGAGTACTTACACCTGAAAGATTATAAAAACAAACCTGAAATTCCTGAAAAATTCTGAAAAGTAATTAAATTTTCAACATTGATTTTTACAAGTTTTTAAAGTTGTTTTAGATGTTGTGTTGTTTAGATTTTAATATGCTGAATCCAAAAATCACATTCAAACTGTAAAATAGCACACTTTTAGCGTACCAAACATCAGTATATATATCATCAGCATCATCATCATCATTAGGTGTATATTCCAAGAGCAGGCTTCGAGGAATAAAAATCTATCTACCTTTGCCTCAGGGCGAAACATGGTGAGCAGCGGAACGGTGTCAACTCGAGGGCGTTTTCCAGCTATGCGGAGTGCTAGGGAATGGATACACAAGCGAAATCGTTGGAGATGCACATCCGTCAGTCCTGTTTCGACGAGCTACCTGACGATGGGGCGGTCTGTGGCGAATAGCCATCTTGTCGGTCGATAACCACTGGCCTGTGGACCCAGGATTTGGATATCGTATAGTTGGAGAGCAATCAAGAGGAAGACCCGGAAGCTACTCACCGCATCAACCACCCGCCAAAACATGGCAAAATCTGTAACAACAGATAGCGACGAGACAGCGAAAATCATTTGATAATTAATGCTGTAAGAGGAAGTAGGACCTGAGAGGTCCTGGATCGACCTAGCTGATTATTAGGTCTTCAGTCCTGGACCTGGTTAGACGCGTACCCTCATTGTTTCCTATTCTGTACTAACTTACACATTTTCCTGAAATTTGCACAGTGTACCTTTCTATTTCTCCTTGATCCCCTACTATTTCTATTACCTATTTGTTATTATCTTTGTCTGTCCATGCTATCATCCTCATACATCTGAAGCACAGCATTCCAAAAGACGGTTACCGTTTTTTTGTCTGCTTTTCTTACTGCCCGTATTTCATTGGCATACTGTGCTATGCTCCACACATATGCTTTCAACAAAATTCTTCTTGTTTCTATGTTTGTTGTCTTTCATCATAGGCGTTTTTCTTTCTTGTTAGATGCAGTTCGGTCCCCTTCTATTATTTTACAGTTATATACCCTATTTCCCCGATATTCAGTGGTATATGAAGGGGGGTAAGCAGCCTGTGGCTGCCAAGTTCCCCCAGCACTTGAACACCTGCCTATTTAATATTTTTTCCAGTATATTTTTTCGCACAGTCAACATTAGTTGCAGATGTTTCACAATCAACACCTGCAGTTGTGTATAATAATCATCAGATTTATCTGCGCTTATTTTTTCGTCATTAGGTTTTCTGTCTCAAAACTGGTTGGGCACGTACCTGCACTTATTTATATCCTGAGCTAGCCTACACAGTTCTTTGAAACCCTTACACAGTTTATATACAGCTCGGTTCCCCTTCTATTGTTTTATAATTTTATGCACCATTTCACAGAGATTTAGTGGCTGTCAAGATCGCCCAACACATATATATTACAATAAACCCGGCCCCTTATGAGTTATATATCGAAAATAAGATCTTCTGCTGGTGCTTCAAGTGCCGCGTACAGCTCAGCTACTAATTCTTATTTATTATGCCTCGGCTATGAGTACTCCTATCTCGGGTATTCTAATAATTTTTGTTGCCAAATTAACTACCCTAGTCTGGGTTCCAAAACCAGAGCAGTCGCAGTTATCATCGTAAAGTTTCCCCTTTTAAAAATATAATTGACGCACGCATCCTATTTCACGATTGACAGACTGATACTATGTGTAACCTTTCACTATGTATTGATATATTATTGAGCACTGAATGTGTTGTCAAATATATTTTGTGCGGTATTGGACACTTTTGATTCACAGAATTAACTTTTTAATCGATAATAGCAATCAGAAGACTTATTTTTAAATAAATACCTCTTAAAATCCTGTGCAGTGGACAGCGTCTTATACAAGGCATCAATGATGTACAATTCTCTAACTCCTTCTGTAGTGACATCCAAAACCTAACACAATTGTTTGTTTTAGTTATACTAATATTGCAAATGACCCTTTGTAAGGGTTGATTTTAAATCAATTACTTAAATTAGGTTTGTTATTAATGGATACTTATTACTGGTCCTGGTCTTCACTAGTAGTAGCTATCTCACGATGTTCTTCACTGTTGGAACAATTAGGGTGCGCTGATTGCCTTAGGATCCTGGTACCTATGCTAGCAGTTGTGGTGTTTCGATCGTTTTCTGGGTCCTTGGACTTGGGCAAGCTTCTCGCAATAATCAAACTCTTCTAAAACTCCTCTAGAAATATCCTAGTATCACAAGCACTATGCCTGGCTCTTCTTAATTACAGCAATCTTTGCTGGCTAAGGGCTATTTACCTCCTAGTCACTTTTTACAATTTCTATTAATAAATAACACCAAATTTAAATGTAACTTCTTTTTATTTTCAGAGCTTGTACGGCTTGTTGTAGCATGTTTAATTTGATCAGTAATTATTCGCATTGAATTACGAGGATAATGCGCCAAGCGTGCCTTATCCTTTATTAACGTTCTTCTTGTAGTAAAATATCTGTGTGACATAAAGTTATTTTGTCGAGCATCTCTAGCAATCCTGTTGCTTTCGTATTTCCCCACCTCTAACCGCGAGTCTTTGAATCGTCGCTATCATTCGTTTCTAGTTTTGTTCGTTAGGTGCACCCTAGCTATCTATTCATCAAGATGTTTTCCAGACTAGAGGCTTGCGACCTTCGATTGAATTATTTGTGTGAGTGGTTCAAGTCATGGTAGACTTGAATAAATTTCAATAACTTCTACTAACGGTTTTTAATTTATACATTATACGAACTTAATTTAATTTTATTTTATTTATTTAGCGCGTCTACGAAAAACAATAAAGAAGTACAAATTGCAGACATGTGGTCGTAATTGCTGTTATCGTAAGTTTGAAATGGCTTATAGTATTGATTGGAACTGATGGAATTTCTGTTCGGATTTGTCTAGGAAAATCAGATGCAGTTTGGTTCGTTATTAAGTTTAAGAAATTTTTGCATGTGTTTAGAAGCCGTTAGTCTTTGATAAACAGACGGTCATATAAAAAACCCGCAATTTGCTATCATGTTTATGACCATATCACCTGTTTCACTTTCGGTTATTGTTGAACTGGTTTTACAAACCGTAGAAAGAAATTTTGTCAGGTTAGGTTTATATATTTGTAAGCTTTGTTCAATTTGAACTTCAGATAAATTTCAAGGTATATTTTCGACGCTATACTTTTTGTGATGTAGCAACATTTGACAGATGTTTCCCGTGAAAGCAGATGTTTCGTGCTTTCCTAAAATTCAAATTAAACATTCTTCAATCTTGAAGTTAGCTTTTATTCACAGATAAATTATAAAAACTAAGTATAAAAATTTAAATTCGTTTAGTGACAATTGCAAAGTGTTTGCATTTGTGTTCACACAAAATTTTGGGGTTATGAAAATTTATATACTCAATACAAAACGTAGTTGATAAGTAATCGCAGTGAACTTTTGTTTATTCTTAATTTGTTAAGTACATGGAAGTTTATTTCACTTCATTGCAAAATTTAAATACACGCTGCGTAATAATTATGAAACTGTAATCCACCTGATAAGATCTGCCCAGGATAGAAATGTTACTTCAATGCATTGTGGTTACAAATTATTTTGATCAAATATTTAAAACAAGCTTATGTTTAGAGAGCAGTCTTTTGCTTTAAAAAGACAAAATTTTGACTTTGTTATAAACGTTATTGTTGAGAATTTTTTTGCATGTTAAAAAGTTATGAATTTTTAAAAGAAAGTTTTTTATTTCAGTAAACAATTAGTTAAACTTTGAGACTTTTATTTTGGTCAAATGCGATCAAATCTGATAACATAAAGGTAAAATTTTTTGGGTAATAATTTTGTGCTAATATCATATTGGATATACATTATTTATTTTTGATACTTTTATAGGACACAAATGGTGTTTTACATTTTTTTTATTTAATCTTTGTAATTTCTTACAGGAGCTGCGTCTTATTTTTATAAGATAGGTTTTGGTTAACGAAGGCGATCGTTTTATCTTTGGGTTTCCACGTCCGCCCTTAGAATTGTGCTTTCCTCTTATCGTGATTATCTCAGGACTTGGTGGCGCCTATTTAACTTTGTTTAGTTTTTGTTTGCAAACAAAATTCGACCTACCCCCCCACTTCTTACTGCTCTACCCAGGAATAGACCCCTAGCTATGTCGGAAGATGGCCCTTTCTTCGATTCTCTGTGAAGAAAGCGGAAGATTTTGGTGCACTGGCGCCCATTTAGAAAAATACGTTATACTGGCGCCCATCCAACAATAAAAGTAAGTTTCACTGGCGCCAATTCACAAAATTAAGTTTTATTGTTTTTCAAAAAATCTCTAAGAACTATCCAAAAATTACCTTTTTAATAATTATTATAATGTTTCCATGACAGCATCAATAGCAATCATTTTTTTAAATCTACACACTATGTCTTTTAAAATTGTCTTAGCCCACTAGTTCCTTAATATACTATATACAATGCATGTCATTCATTTCAAATGCATGATAACCAATAACAATCTTTTAACTAAACTTCTAACTTCAATATTGAACTCTAAATATTAAACTGAGGTGCAACCCTAATATTACAACTAAACTACTAAAATACTGTAAATTTTGATGGTTATATAATACAAACAGAAGGTGGTCTTAATACTAGACATTTAAATCAGAATTATAAATTTGGCTTTTATTTTGGATTCCATGTTATCAAAACGTTCCAACAAATAAATCATGCTCTTTCATACGTTGACGTTGTCCACCACCAGTGAAGAAGCTAGCACATGACATCCCCTGGTTATTATTAATCATGTACGCTCAACGCCGAGAATTTAAGTATCCTTTTATAATTATGACCTGTGTTTTTAATCCCTTGCTTTTTAATTAATGATTTTAAAAGTATGAATAAATGCCCCCATGTTTTATTATTATTTTAATAAGATATGTGAACGCGCTCTCCCTAAGTATATAAACGCACCCCCAACCCCCACTGCTTCAATATATATATATATATATATATATATATATATATATATATATATATTTAAGATATCTCGACTGGTTAAATAATTATTTAATTTGTTTTAATATTGGGGAAAGTAGTCAAATTTGAAGTATTAATAAAATACTCTTTCAATCATTCAAGCTTTCGATAAATTTATTATCTTTGTCAGGAATCTAATCATATAAAATTAATTGTTGGAATAGTAGTTTAACATTACTTGCGGTTATGAGTTTTATATATACATATAACTAAGGATATCGAAAAAAATTTTTTTAAATGTACAAAGTATGAAAATTTGAAAGACAAAAGACAAAAACAAACAATACAACAATAAAAAACAACAATAGTAATAACAATTCCATAACACAACCTTTATTTTACACACTTCCATACATACAAAACGTCACAAATAAAATATCTAACATATTTAAAGAATTTAAAGATGTAAAAATTTCCAATAAAACTATACTCACTATAAATAAGATATTTTCTAAAGTAAAAGATAACACTCAAAAACTACAGGAGTCTGGTTTAGTTTATGAAATACCTTGTCGGAATTGTCAAACCTGTTATGTTGGACAAACAGCAAGATGGCTTTCAGCCAAAATAATTTCACACAAAAGTGATTGTAAGAGGAAAATTAACTCTTGTGCTCTTACCACTCATGTAATTGAAACAGGACATTACATGAACTATACAGACACTAAAATTATTTTCAGAGAACCAAATTATCACAAACGTTTATTTTTAGAAATGATTGCAATATCAATAAGTACCAACACACTAAACAAAAAACAGATACACAAAATTTGAACAATATTTATTCTTATCTAATATCCCTTATTAAAAGTAATAATCATTCACTTTAATTTTTCAAAAATTAGTTTAAATTTATTTATAATTTTAATTTTAATTTGATACATATTTATAAACACATTGAGATATGTAAATTTTCCTACACAGACTAATTATTTTTACATAGTCAGTAACTGTTAATACATGTCAATGTCTTCCAAATTTTCATACTTTGTACATTTAAAACTTTTTTTTTCGATATCCTTAGTTATATGTATATATAAAACTCATAACCGTAAGTAATGTCAAACTACTATTCCAACAATTAATTTTATATATATTAGATTCCTGACGAAGATAATAAATTTATCGAAAGCTTGAATGATTGAAAGAGTATTTTATTAATCCATCAAATTTGACTGCTTTCCTCAATAATAAAACAAATTAAATATAATATATATATATATATATATATATATATACACTTATATTGCTGTGGTAATGTCTCACTGAGGGCGTCGCTGAAAGGGTAAGGTGGCAAGACCGCACTGAGAAAGTTACTAAAGAGTGAGATGAAAATGGGTCCATGTTGGGCGCCACTAAAAGAGTGCTGTGGTAAGGCCGCACGTTGTGGTACCACTAAAAGAGTGCTGTGATAATGGTCCGTGCTGGGAGTCACTAAAAGAGTGATATGAAAATGGTCTCGCGTTGGGTGCGTCTCTGAAAGAGTGCTGTGAAACAGATACTTGTGGTTTGTGAACTTGAACGTGTTCACTTACCTTCTTTTCTAATTTTTCACTTTGCCTGGCTAACTCAAGGAAATTTACGGAGTTTTCAAATTGAAATAAAACGCAGCACTATCACAAAGCATTTTACAATATGAAATATACTCTTTCATACAAAAGTATTTACAACATCGTTTCTTTCAAGCATAAAATAATTTCTTAGAAGTTTGTCAGAAAATATTGTTACTTACCTTATTTTACATTTACAGAATTAAACTTATTCTTTTGAGGATCTTTTGCCTGGTTATAAATTATTTCCACGCTGGTAAAATTTGTTTTGACCAAAACAATCCTTTCTGTTAAAGGTCAAACTATATCGAACTCTGAATACAACCTCCTAGTAAAAAAAATCCCTCACACAAGAAAAAAAATTATTAGGATTATCTTAAACTAGATTCAAATACTCTAATATCAGTTAAAAATAAATCTATCAGCGATACTTGCAGAATCCACAAAACGCTACTAGTAATTAAAAATCTTCTTATTTTAAATTGATCTCCAAATCGGTTTACAAGTTTTTCCAAATTAATATTACTGATTTCTTAAAGAAATTATCAAAGTACATTTTTGAGTTAAATCTTCTTTTCAATTATTTAATATATCTTTAAAAAAAGCTTTTTATTAAAGAGTTTTAGCCTTTCGTAATTAATAATTCCAGTTTTGTATGTAATTTGGGTTTAAAAACATCATTTCAATATTCATTACGACCCCGCAACTATGTTTTACTGCATACTTCTATAAGGCAACGGCTAGCGTTTCAAAATAACATTTCAAGATCTACTTCAAGCATCGACTGCATCGGATTAAATTTCATGAATGAATTCTCCTCGAAACGATAAGTGCTCCTTTATATACAAATTGTCTTTTTCTAGAATTTCACTAATATAATTTCGAACATTATGATGCAAGGGTTCCGGGAATACCCAATTAGCGTAAAAAGTTTGACATTTTATTACCCTCTTATTTGTTCTAGGTGTTCGATACGCGCTCCTTGCACTTGTTTCTCATATGCTATTATTACGGTGTCACATACTAATGCAAAAGATAATCGATTATTCCAAAGATTTTGCAGGTTTTTCAATGTTCAAGCTGCTTCTTGGAATAAAAACGTTTATTTAATGAGTATATACATAATATTAAATATCGATGACTCATATTCTAGAAAGCTCCTTATTTAGAATCAATTGCTACAATCCAGGGGTTAATTAATTTATTTTGATTGCTTCTTAATGCAAAAAGGTCTGCGTTTTATAGTAAATACACGAAATTATTTATATTTATGCTAAATGCGTAAAGCTATTTACAGCAAATTCTATCAAACATGTATAGATTTGCATTCGCATCGAAATGTGTTTTACGGTATTTTACAATTTACATATCCATTATTTTCAGAATTAGGGTTTCAATAAATTCTCGTGATCCCTTATCACGTTAATATATATATATATATATATATATATATATATATATATATATATATATATTAGGTAGTTTTTTTTATTTTTCCTTTACACAAGGTAAGTTGATAAATACTAACGTATTGCAATTAATAAGATGAAATATTAACTTAGACTTTTATGCAAAGCCCAAATGATCATTTCAAATCGAGCTAGTAATTGAAAGAAGAAAAATACAAGGTCTTGGACAGGATTTGAACCCGCATCTCAGTTTTGCCGGAACTGTGCGTTTACCAATTACGTCACCGAGACCGATAGCTATAATTGGGAAATTTACAAATCTAAATCGTGTACAGAACTATATATTAAACTAACTAACTATATATATATATATATATATATATATATATATACTCATATTTAGACCAGGGTAGAAAATTAAATAATCACATTAAATAATTTTAATCACCGTGTAGAAGCTTTGGGAAAAGGTACGCGCTATTAAAAAACCGTGAAGCATAAAAATTCATTCGTTTCATTAAACATAAGAGATTTAAATCATCTACAAGACGCTTGCTATAAAAAAAAAGGAAGCAGTATTAAAAAGCTACGTGTAATTTAATTATTCCTAGTAAAGAAACAAAGAGAAATTACGTGCAAAATTTATATTAATTAACTCTATTTTAAGTAACTGGTATTAAACAAAATGTACTGATAATAATTAATATTTGATTAGGAGTCACTAAAAATTAAAGGGTATTAATTTTAATTGAAGTTAATTGAACCATTAGTAACATATACTATCTATAAAAACTTGAAAAAACCCAATAAAATGCAAATCGTAGAAGTGTTATTATGTTTGAACACCTGCGTATTTTTAAAAAGCTCATTCTGCGTAAATTTTGCAGATAATTAATGGTTACAAAGAATCTTGGAGAAACCGTAGCTTAATAGTTAGAGGAAATTTCACAGTCCACATGGACTGAAATAATCGATAATAAAGAATATCAATTTGCACCAATAAGAACAGGTTAGATAGAGACAGATAATATGCGCAAGACCGAGACACATATAGTAAAAGGCGTGAGTGGAGCAACGTCATTGGGTTGCGATTGGGTGAAAATAAAAGGCAAAATTGAGAGGTAAAAATAACATTTCTGGATAAAATTCAATTAGTTATTTCCAGACGTTGCGAGCCGTGTCGAAATTTCTGAGATTCAACTGGTGCGAGTGCAAATTTCGTAAAAATCGCATGCCGGGCTGCGGAATGGGAACATAGCATGCGAAATTCTGAAGAATTGTCCGTTTTGGAGACTAGACCGACAGACAGGCTAACCTCAAAATATACCCAGGAATATGAACAAGCTCTCTTAGATTTTCGACTTGATTCAATGCGTTAAACAGTGCTTTTTAGTTTTCCGAGTTTGATAGAATAATTTAAACAGTTTGCTCGTATATTTTGGTGATTTAAAACAGTTTGTGCTTTACGTGCTACAATGAATGTACTTTAGTGCACTTAGAAAAGAAGATACAAGGTAATAAAGTTAGTATCACTGTACTAATTAGTCAAAATTTGCAACGACAAATGAATACACAAAAGTAGGCAGTTTTGGCGTATATTGGTGAAAGAAGCATGAATTTCGTTGCTATTTTTCGGGGGTGTTAATAATTAAATGGTTCATAAACGTGTCTGGATCCACAAAACAAGGTTCAGATATACACAGATGAGTTCCGGAAAAGCCCTGAAACAACTTTAGATGAATGGTGGTGGAGAAATTTTAAAATCGTTGAGAACCAGAAGCCTTAAATATAACCCAGTTGGAATGGTGTGATTAACAAAAGGGACGAGGTACATTGAAGCTACGAGTGCAGTAACCTTCAGGTAAATTATACTATTTTGTTTGAACTTTGATATTTTGGTGTGTGTTAAATAACTTTATAATTGATTTACTTAAAATGGACAGTAGTGAAATTGTACTAACAACAGAATTTTAATTTTAAGGTGAAATTTGCTTGTTTAAGTAGAAAGGGGTATTTAGTATTTATGTTCTTGATGAAAATTTGGGTATGTCTTTGAGCTCAATTAGACGAACCTGGTTAATTAACGTAAAGGGGTGGTAGATGCTCCCTTTGTACTCAGACTCAGGTTTGCATATATTGTTATATTAATTAGGAGGCATCCTACAAGGACTTTAATTTTGGATGCACATTAAAATGATAACAAATTTAATCTTGAAATTTTCTGATACTGAAATTTATGCTGAATTTTAATTTTGAAATTTTAATGTATTGTGAATATTGATGTAAATAGAGTTAACATTGGTGTTTGTGATAGGAATGTGTTTGTTTTTTTTTATGAATGAGGATGAAGGTTTAATTAGGTGAGCAGCCGAGGCGGAAAAGAGTAAAGAGGCGAGTAATAGAAGAAAGTCGACGGACCAGTTAATTTAGGTGATTTCACAGCATTCTTGACGCCCAATTCGTGAGGCTCGATTCTAATACAGGGGATCACAGCAATATATATATATATATATATATATATATATATATATATATATATATATGTATTACTATATATAATAAGTACTTAATTACACAAGGTAAATTGATAAATATTAACATATTACAGTTTATAAAATGAAATAATAACTTATACCTTTATACTCTTACATTTACAAGTTCATAAATACAACACCGCAAGCGGGGTTTACTAGACACCATCGGCAGTTGGTAGCGCTAATCTTATTCAGATTTTGGGCGCGCTCATCTGCCAATGACGTCACCAATGCACAAAATTAAGACGCAATTATCGGAAAAATATATAAATTTAAGACAATAGATTATAATAGCGAACATATTAACAAAAAGTACTCACATAAGAAATCCGGCGTCCGGCGGGATTGAGTTAAAGTTGGCTTCTCTAAAGTCCATCAGGGCTACGGAAGGCCCTTTTTAGGCAATTAAAGATGGTGACTTCTGCCAATGTTCCTTTAATCGCTCCAACCAGCTACGGCAGTCATGGGCTCGTTCATCTAGGGTCGTGCAGTACGGTTCGCCTAGGCGGCTGCAAATTTACTCTACCTATGTAGGGAATGGACAGGAAACATGGTAAAGGGCGACAAACAAAAGAATTAGCAAGGAAATCTACATAGATAAGATAAGGCACGATACGATACCTCAAACGTCCACTCCACTCGAAGGTTCAGGCAAAAAAGCTACGTTAAAGCGTCTAACGGAAACTTCTCCCTACTTTTGTCTTTTCCGCGTCGGCGCGAAGTATTCGTCCAACCCACTATTGACGTGACGGAAATACGCGCACCGCGTCTTTTGAAATTGTGGCGCGAAACTTCCGCACATCAAAATTAACCTAAAACAATGTTTAAGGGCCAATTTGATTGGCACGTAACAATACAAAGAGCAAATGTACATATTTATACATATACACATATTTGTGTTGAACTTAGATGTTACCACACAACTCTGCGCACGCAAAAGGGTACTGCTTATTTTAGCGTAGCCGTAAATCGACACCAAGCAGCGCTAAGTGCTGGGTAGTTTAGAAACAAATGATAGCTGCGCGCACAAGTAAACCAGAACCGTAGGAACTGGCACCACCTTTACTATTATCTTTAACCATTAAAAACAGTACAAATGAAACATAAGTCTAAGGTTCGATTATCCGAAGTAGCCCTAGCCAAAATTTTAAAAGAGAAGTACTCACCGTAATCACAGATCTAGAATTAATGTCTACAAATCCAGCTGCGCTAAATCTTAAGTCCTTATTTGATTTTTGAATTACAATTCCAATCGACTTTTGAACAGATGGTAGTTGCTTCTGATACCAAATTGAGTCGTATAAAGCATACCCTACAGATGCCGCCTAGAAATAAACTGCACGTTTATATTTGTTTGAGAAACCAATACTACCAACCTCATGAGTAACCAGATCCGCTGGGATTGCGTACAAAGTTACTCTCATTAATGCTGCGAATGTACCCTGCGCATATCTCATTCGAATTACAGCTGTTTCACTGAAAATAGTATATTTTGTTAGTAAACATTAATTGGATAATCATGAAATTAAAATATGTTAAGCGTTCCATCAAGAATTATTTAAGTTAAAAATATAAATTGCTTATAAAAAACAAAGAAATTGTTTTGAAAGGTTATAATAACGGTAGTGGCGTAACTACGATTTCTAATTGTGATACTTATGGAAAAGGAAACAAAATATAATTAAATACATTGTATATTAATCAAGTGCTTTATTTTACAAACAAATGACAAATTCAAAACTTATAAATTAATTGCCATCAATACTACATTTTTATATGCTGCAAAAATTATTTACACCTCAAAACTTTATACAGGAAAGAACATGAATCAGCAGACACCTATAATCAAATTAAAAAATTCTTTTTTTTGACTGTTTTTCAGAAAATCCATTTATTGTATCATTTATATTCATATTTTTGGTAGTGTCATGTTCTATTGGCAAGAGAAATAAATCTCCTAATCTGAACTGTGAAGTGTAGTTCCTAGAATATTTTTTAATAGTTTTTAATTTTATAAAAGATCTCTTCGCTCTTGCACTGATAACGGGTAAGGTTAGGTACATTATTAAGACCGTGGTTGCGCTTGGAAAAATGCTAGAACTTGTAGACTTGGAAAATACTAAATATTGTAAAAAGTGTAAAATATCCTAAACGTTTTTTAACAAATGTGTCTATTATTTCTGACTGTAGCAAGCTCTAAACCTATAGCATTATTTAAATTTTTTTGATAACATTTTTGTAAATGTTTCGCCTTAGCTAAAATATCGTCTTTAGTAAAATTTTAAAAAAACATTAGGTTTCAGAAAATTAAATTTTTTATTTACATGAAAAAAACGATTTAAAACGATTCGACAGCTGTGAAATTATAATATCTTGTTACGCTTTAATTTTGCTTTTAAAATTTCCCTGGTTAATTCAATACCCGCTCGAATAAATTCCTTTGCTACTATTAAATCCTCTAACATAACTAATCATAAATACGCTCCCTAATAATTCCTTAACTCAAGTCTACTCGCTTGGAAACGACATGTTTATGTTATAATTAAATAGTTTATATCCCGTTTTAGGTAACCTTCAAGTTGTTAAACTTCCCGATAGCGTATAATTGCTTCTTATGTGTTTTCCATCTAAACATTCGTCTACATAGTGTATTGAACTATCCGATAAAACCGTGTTTTCCAGGTTTAATCGTGCTTTTGATAACGCGAGGATTTGTAGTTCGAATTCGTGTTATTTGAATCAATTTTTAATTTGATTCTGCAGCTTGTGCGATGAAATATTTTGTACAGCAATGCACGTTTTGTTGTTCGACAAGTAAAGGGTATCTTGCGTGTAGTCGGTGAGTTTTCCCGTGTTAACCCATTCTAATTCGATTCTTTTTTCAGCTTTTAGCTGGAGGTCAAATGCAGTTAAAGTAGCAGGGTGAATGGATCTTGACGACCATGGCGTTACTGTCCCAACTCACCCCCAACGACTTGCAAGCTAAGTATCCAGACACATACAGGTATACAACTTGTTTTCTTTTGTGTATATCAATGGCATATTCCGTATCAGCGTTTAGTTTAGTTGCAGTATAAGGAACGTGACTCTGTAGAACTATTGTTTGTTTCTGCGAATCGATATTATTGTCCTATAGGTATGATGTACCATTGCTAAAAATGCTTGACAGGCACACACTTATTCTTTGCTACTAATTGGTTTATTTTACAAACCGTATCATGTACAATTTAAAAAGAATGTTTTCCAAAAGTTCTAACACATTAATTCTTTCCCACTGATTAGTTTATTTTCCAAAAATTATTAAGTGCAATTTTAAAAACGCTTAACAAAAGTTCTCACATGTTTATTTACTACTGATTGATTTTATTTTGTATAAAATACGAGATTCGCACTTTGTATTTAAAGTAATAAATTGTTCATATCACATAATGATTTGCTTTGCTTGTTTGTACAGAAGCCTTTATTTATTTTTTTTATTTCTTAATAGATAATCGTGGGTGTCGTGCTTTTTTTGGTTTTTTGATATGTAGGTGAATCCCCCCACTCTTCGCAGTTGGTAGTTAGCCTGGTATTTACTTTTTTCCGGCTACGTCTAGGTACGTAACAATCTATTACGCGATAAAATACATTAATTTTATTTTTGGATTTTTCATCATTAAATCGATAATTTTCGGATAATTCTTTATAATGATTTTTTATTTTTGCTTGCCTTTATTGTACAAATTTCGGTTTAACATTCTATTGTTCTGCAACTTTCTCTGATTCCTCCTTAATATTGGGATAGTTCTTTCTTGTTTCCTTGAAAAATGTTAAATTTTTTTAAATTGAAAAGGTTATCTGTGATAGACGGTTAAGCTCTTCTAGAATTTGATTTAAAAAAAAAATCAAAATTTTCTATTCTAGTTTATATTTGTTTTGCTTAATTTTGTTTATCTTTGTTTTTGTCCGAATAATTTTATTAAAGAGACGTTACTATATTTTTAAACAGAAATTTTATGACAGTTAAAGGTTTTAATTTGTCGGCTTTACGTATAGGATTTGACCGTTTTAATTGTATCGTACTTCTTAATATATTATTATAAAAAAATGTATGTATGTTTTCTAAAAGCTGAAAACAAAATTCAATTGCTTTTATTCCTTTAATGATATCTTTTATTATTTAAGTTAAGGGTGCTTATATAGAGCAGCAGGTTCTATGTTTAATATTCTTTTTCCACACCAGAATAAGTGCCGCTTATAATGTTAACCCCATCGTAGCCCTGCCCCCGACATTTATTTATGTCTAATTGCATGTTGGATAAATTGCTTAATTTAATATTACGTAATCTTTCTGCAGATTTGAGACTTTTGTAAAAACCACAAACGTTTCACAAATATTGTTTTGTTTTTAGTTACCTTCTTCCTCGCTATCTTTTAAAACAACGTATCTTGTAATTTTACTTACTTGATCAGTCTTAGTTATATCTTGTGTGGTGTCCATTTGTTACCGTAGAATGCACGGGTCAGGCAGAAACCGAAAAGAAGGTAAAGTAAGAACCCGCACGAATCACGATAACGTATTAAAAGATTAAAAAACTAGAAATGCCATGCTAAGTAAAAAGGAGGAGGGAAAGGGGTCCAAAGACAAAAAAAGACATCTCCATCGAATTTTTATTTACAATAAACAAAAAAAATCTTTTTAAAAAATAATTATATATTCTACTGAAAAATTTGAATAATCTATTTACGGAGTGCGCACCTCATTTTGCAGCATGTAAAACTGTTCAGTAGTAAAAACAAAGGTATTGCTTACAATTTCTTATAACCAAAGCGTTTTAAGTTAAAATTATTAAATTTATAACAATTTTTAGTAAGAATTTTAAAAAATAAAAGAAACACTAGAGAAACTAATTCCGAAACGAGGTTTGGTAAACTTGCTTCGTCTATCAGAGTAATTTGACTTGAGTTTATTTGTGGTTTATCTGTTATGCACAAACATCAAATGTTGATAGATAATATTCTCTTAATACGCAAAAAAAATCGTAACCTATCTCGAAATACTAATATTTCACCCAACTCATACGAGGTAAAATATCTAACATTCTTGGTCTCGTTCAGAGATGAATCATCACAAAAGTAGAAGGCCTCGAGCCTCGTTAATGTTGCAAACGTAGCTGAACCAATGGGCCTACGCAAAAGAGTAACACAGAATGTGTAAATTTCTCTGAGAATGCGTGCATCACTCTTGAATTTATAGGAAGAGTATGTAACGTGCATTTTTGTAGTTAAACATTGTACACTACTCAATTCGTAAATACTTTCGAATAGTTCAGATTTGTATGCAGTTTAACTTGTGTGTATTAATTTAAAAATAGATTAATTGAAGATTGATTTTCATTAATAAATAAATTGCGAGGAACGAATGTTAAATAGGATTATTCGTAAATTACTTTCCAACTTATCGGAAATGATAAACCGCTGTAATTAATTATTTAGATATGATGGCTGCATTCATATAAATTTTGTTCCTTATGTGGATATACAAGTCTAGATAATTTACGATAAGAGGTTGTAATAGCAACGAGTTGATATAAACAGACGGGGAGTTGTAGTTTGTTCTTCGTTCCTATATATTACTTACGTTAAAAATAGTGTTGCCTTTTTGCTTTGAAAAATAGTGAGAATTAATGCGGTATGAATTTTTCGAAGTGTTCATGAACAATTACAACACGATTTTTAGTTGTTTTTCTTGTGAAACAAAAGTTGTATATTAACTGTAGAGCAGATAGTTGGAATTGCTTTTGAAGTAAGTATGCGATATAGACGAACGTGTTTGATTGACCACAAGCGCGGTTTTAAGGTCATTGACTGACGGTTTTAGTGATACGCGTTGCTTTACTAATTGTTTTTGTTGATTTTCTGTTGAAAAAAAGTGATAGAACTTGTTGACTCGACCGCACGTGCTTGTTTTACGGAACATTATTTTAGTGATACGCGTTGCTTTACTAATTGTGTTTTTTTTTGTGGAGTTGTCTTTTTTATTTGAACTGGGTGTGCGATCTAGTTTCGCGGTCCTTTTCTTTTTATCAGAGTAGTTCATACTTTGGATTATCCAAATACAGTTGATACTGTAGTTTCTGAATTTTCTAATCCCAAAGAATCTACAACAGATCTTTGCTTGCGCAAATTTCGTTATTTGCGAAATATAACAGATTACCGGTTTACAAAGGTATTGGTCGAAGTTTCTCACTGCTTTTTGGATGTTTATGAAGATAATATACATTTGGTCCCAGTTGAAATTAAACTAGTGCTACAACATATTTCGAAATTATTGCCTCATGAATTAGAAGTAACAAGAAATTTATCAATGCTACATAGTTCCGTCGCGTGATAATGTCTGTTGCTAACACCAGTGAAATACGTAGATGTGATTAGGGTAACGTGTGATAAGTTCCATCAACACCCTCCCAGTATAGGGTGAAGTGCTTCGCTAGTGCAGGACCTCGTGAATCCCACACTTCAAATGCAAGGAAGCGTTCCTGAAGGACTTTTGTAAGTTGAACTATTTCCTACTTATTATTACTTTAAATATTGTCACTAACTCCTTACCGCCGCATACATCATATGTCAGTCTACTTTCTACAACCCCCCCTAATCTCCGATTGAGCCCGGTCATTTCTTCGATCTTCTTTGTGTTACGCACGGCTACGAGCCAACGTAGCATAAATTTGGCGCCCAACGTGGCTGCCACGAATAACGTAACAAGTACCGCAAAAAATACATGTAAGCATGAAATGACGAATAAAATTGAGCTCAGTTTAGAAAACGATATGATAATGGATTAAAATATTTGGATACCACATGTCAAACAAACACTTTTAGAGTACTTGAAATGCATAGCGTCTGTGCCTGATTAAATTAACTAGTGCTCGAATTACATATATATGAACGTGTAAGATGGATTACCTAATCGAAACATGTAAATTCGGAAAATTGAACTATATTAGAAACACGATTTTAACTGCAAAAGAGCTCGGAATGGGTTAAATATAGAAACAATTGCACTCAAACAATAATGTACATTGTCTCTTAGTCTAACCAATATATTTTTGAGAACATCCTGGTCCTGAACAGCTAATCTCATAAATCCCCGACTTTTGCAACTTATCCACTTTGTCCTTTGGGTTACCTAACAGGTCTCTAATTTTATTAGTATTATTGTAAGCAATTTTGAAATAGAATTGTCTAAATATTTTATTAAGACCCTTGGTGGTGCTGTGAAAAAGGAAGTTTGACAAATTTGACTAATTGATGGTGGTGCTAGCTTGCAAAGGCGTTAATTTCAAATGTTATTTCTATTCTTACATTTTCTTAGAATATTATCTACAGTAACCGCAGGGAAACCATTGTGAATCGCTATTTGTTTAATAAGTTCAAGCTCCTTATTAAACCTGTCGCTATTTAAAGGAAAATTAATTAAAATGTTCACCAAAAAATTGAAAGCTGCCAGTTTATGTTACAGATTGTGGTTGGAGGAGGATAAAATAAAACGATTCACATTAGTTTCTTTCCTATAAATATCAAATTCTTGTTTATTGCCGTTTTTAATTACTAGTGTATCTAGAAGTGGTAATTGTCCATTATTCTCTAATTCGTATGTGATTTTTATGCTTTTAACTTTTGAATTTAATTTATTAAGGAAATAATGTCATTTGATTTTGGAGGTGTCAGAAACGGCAAAAAAGTCATCCACATATTTTATCCATATTCTTGGAGGTATTTGGAATTCTCTTTAAACTCAGTCTCAAAGCGCAACATAAACGAATTAGCTATTAATGGTGAAAGGCTGTTTCCCATGGCTGTCCCTTCATGTTGTTCGTACAATTTGTTGTTTAATTGAAAACAGTTCTGGGACATGCAATGTGAAACAAGTTTGATATATTCTTCGACTTTATCATCATGAACGTTACCTTCCATTAGAGCATCCTTTAAATATGTCAATGTACGTGGTATAGAAAAAATAGGAAATAATGACCTGACGTCATATGAGATTAAGATTTCGTTCTCTTCTAATGTGATAGACTTAACTTTATTAATAAACTCTAAAGTTTTGTACAGCCAAACTATTTATCTTTAAATTCATAAGTTCATTTGACAACCACTGTGATAACCGATTAGTCGGTGAGTTAATACCTGAAACAATTGGTCTCATCGATTTATCTTTCTTGTAAATTTTAGGCAAGCAATACATTTTTGCAATTTCAGTGTTTGAAATTGTCAATTTTAATTTTAATGTGGGTGAAATTAGTTTTGGGCATTCATTCAAAACAGACTCTGTTGCTTTTACCATTTTTCCTTTTTGTGACAATTGGTCTATAACAACCCTTAGATATCAAAGTTTCTATTCTATCAGCGTAGTCTGTTTGTATAGAATGACCAATCTGTTACTCTTGTTCGTTTTTAAATAAAAGCAATCTTTCTGTAGTGGTTCTTTAATAATCAGAAGGTCTTTTTGCCTGTTCTGAAACTTTCCTTGCGAAGGAACACAAGTTATTTGAAAGTTGAATTTTGCACGTGTGTTACATGTCCACAAAATCAAATTTATGTATAATTAAATAGAATTATTGAATCTTAAGTTAACTTGCAACATTGTATAATTCAAAGATAGATAATAAAAGGTTAATAGAAGTCAGACAGAAGATATGAGAACGGATGTGAATACATTGATTCCAGACGCAACGTGAGACTGCAGGTGCAAGTCACAGTAGGTTATAAAACTGCAATTATTAGAATTAAGATTGTTACTTTGTATTTTATAAATGAATAGAGAAATAAGCAGACATGAGCTCTGCAGATTCCACAAGTAATGTAAGGGACAGAGACAACATAATACCCTGGAGAGCCTCAGGAGGTCAGTCAGTCTTGAGCTCCACAACTTTAGCATTGTTGATTGTTCAGGCTACTCGCCATAAGTTTCGCTCATTTAATAGTAATTTTAACTTAGAATATTTTTGATACAGTACTTGTAAATTAAATTTTAATTGTAATTCAGTTTAAATAAATGTTAAAAGAGTTTTTGGAAGAAGACTTTCTAAAAAGGCAGCTCCCAATGGCCAAAACCTAACTCGCGTTCCTAATGAAACTTTTTGATTTGTCATCTAACCTTGAAATAGAACTCTCAATTCCTACAATTATATCTTCTAAAGAGATTTTCGTATGTTTTTTTGTACCATCACACTTTGAGTAAGAGCTAGCCGTATGCTATTGTACAGAAAATGCAAGTTTATTCTTTCTATGTGACGTCTTTTGGGTATTCTGCAACCATTATGAGCTCATAAACAAAATCGAAATTTGTCATTTAAGAGGACTCATTTCCGTTCTACATTCCAATGCTACTTTTCGTTACAACATTCTAACCACGCAATTTTCTAGCATATAGTTATAGGCGAAAGAAGAAAACTGGTCCCGCAGAGCCACAAGCCAGTAGAGCGGTTTTCATGAAAAGTGTAGTCGGGGACAACTAGGTTGTAAGGTTTTATTCCTGTTATTGTCTATACCGCTTCTCTAACGTACAGCAATTGTAACGAGACCAAGTCCTAAACGACTAGCAACACCACGAATAGATTGTGCGGCTTCTTGTATATAGTTCTTGCAATTTCTAAATCGACTTTTGTCATCAATATTTGTGATGTCATATATTGGCGCCGTTGCCACGATCAAAATAGAAATTTTTCGTAACTACAATGACCCTATCGGTACAATATAGAGTTTGCATTTATTTAGTAATTGGTGACGGAATGTCGTTTGTTACTTTTTAAAAAGTAATTTAGGTAAGGCAAATAATGATATTTTTTAGTGGAAGCACGTGTATTTTGCAAGTAAACATAATAAAGTATAATTAAACACACATTCAAAAGAGCACCAGACAATTAGGTTAATACGAGATAAGAAATAAAGCTTCGAGAAGCATTGTGCAAATGCGTGCAAATAGTTAATAATTGCGATAAAGAAAGGTGATTAAAAATTGCGTAAATAACAGACAGATATGAAAATTAAAAGTCGAATTGCATCAGTTGTTTATGGAAAAGCGATTAGATTCGTCAAAACACCGCATGTTTGATAACGAAGCACCTGCGAGCAGGCCACAATTATTTGAAGGCATAGAAAATTACATTAGAAACTACTTTAAATGCAAAGACTTAATTGGTTAAACTAAGCGACGAGTTTGTAGACCAAAGCCATTGACGGAGTAGGAAATCAATGATATATTAACAGGGACAGTGATAACGAACTCAGTTTTTAACTCAACAAAGGCGGAGGTGCGCCACTCTGAAACAAAGTGTGATACGTAATAATAATTTAAAGTGAAAAATTTGTATAAGTGCGACTAAGATGAAAAATATGATTGCCGATTAAACGTAAGTAGATTTTGGGGAATTTATTTTAAACTAAAACATAATAATAATAGGGCTCTGAGTCCGTGGAGAATAAGTGATAAGAATTCCAAATTCGAGTTCGGGGAGAACAAATGATATTCGAGTTCGAGGAGAACAAATGATATTCGAGTTCGGGGAAAACAAATGATATTCGAGTCAGGGAGAATGATAATACAATTTCAAGTCCGGGAAATATAAACTACGATTTCTAAATTTGGGGAGGATAATAATCCAATTCTAAGTTTGGGAAAATTGATAAAAAGAACAAGTCTAAATAAGACGACAATAATTTGGGGTGCATAAGTTTAATAATGGTAGTCCAGAGGGTGATGACGATAATTTAAATACAATGGGTATATAATAATTCTGAATTAGTGGATGGTATAATGCATGCTGAAAATGGATGCGACGATGTGAAGAAAATAGACCAGGTAAGATTTTTAGTTATAAGACATTATTTTTCTATTTGGATATTGAATATTGAATTTTCTTAATATAAATGAATGTGACGATGTGAACAAAACAGAGGACTTGCATACGTATAAAGGATATTATATGATAAGGAGGTTTTGAACGTTCCAAGCTTCTTTTTATAAAAATAATAGTTTTTTTGGTGACTTTAGATAGATTGAATAGTATATAATTTTTGATAAATGAGATTTACAACATTAATTAATTGAAAAGTGTATTTTAATAATTTTCGAAAACTTGTACATAATATTTGTTTCATTATAAGGAATTGAATTAACTTCATTTTATAATTCTAAATAAATGCTAGTCGAGGTCATTAGATAAAGTTAATGGGAGTGATTTTAAAATCTAAACAATAAAGGAGGAGCCATAAGTTGAATACAAAATTGATAACGAGTAAGGCGGTAACATATCAAATTTTGTTATTGGTCGACAAGGTCGAGACACGATGAAATCCAGTAAAGTTCCTGAAGGGAGCATAGCAATATGAATATACCGCCCAACGTCGGGGCTCGATAATTCCAGTTCCTGTTTATACATAGCAATATATATATATATATATATATATATATATATATATATATTGTGAAGAGAAATCGTCATATTTGAAACTCTCACTTACAAGAAGCTTAAAAGAGATTATGCTATACTAGAAACAAATACATTAAGATTGCTTAAGATTCCAGTTTTTAAAATTGTACGTGACTACCACATTTGACAACCATTCATAGAAATAATTATTATGTAACGAAATTATGTTCAAGTATTTATGAACTGAAGGGTTTGTGATATAATTTATTTGTTAAATTCGGCTGTTATTTGATTTAAATTGTTCGTTACGTTGAAGACGTATTGTCACTCTGGTAATTCTTTGTATATTGAAGATGTCTTATCAATTATGTTGTAAGATAATCCAAGAATATAAATAGATAAATTTAGAATCACCATCTACGAATAGGTTTTCTGTATCTTTTAACGCACAACCTGCATCCCGATAAAACCCCGAGTAAATAAATATAACTAAGAAACACCTAAACACCTTCTCACATGATTCCAGCAGGCTATGTAAACTCGGCCTGTCTTTGTTTATTGTGTAGATTGGCGTTTCGTGTGTTGCTGCTGGTGATGCTTCGCTGGGTGATAATAAGTACAAGTAACGATGATAGTTGAAGCACTCACGCCAGACGGTTGGTTAGTGTTTACTCTACGAAAGGCGATAGGGAAGTGTTCTGAGGTATGCTGCGTTCCTCACATAAAACGTCTACCTTCTCCAACCAAGGTCGACACACTTCTACTCGCATTGCTGGGAGCCGAACTTGTTCCCATGTGTAAACTGCTACGTCAGCTTGCTTGCGACTGCAAACATAAGTCAATGACTTCGACAACCGTGCGAACACCAACTAAGCGTGGTTTTAAATCTTATATAATGAATGTTACATATTGTTTGGTTTATAAACAATGACGAATTACAAATAAATCGTTTTAATCAAGTCATATTCTCAAAAAATTTTCGTATCCACCTAAAAAATTAGTCATCAACGTGATGTAATATTAACAAAAACATACCGTTTTCGCGCTCTAACGATGCAATTAGTAACATTTTTATGATTTATGTTGAAGCGATTTTTCCTTAGAGGCTCCTGCCCCACTCATGGGCGCTAGTGAAACGAATTTTTTTGTTAAAAGGCAGGCCTCACTTATGGGCGCCAGTGTAACGTTTTTTTTCTAAAAGCACCAGCCCCATTTTGGGCGGCAGTGAAACTAAGGCTTCCGACATAACTAGGGGTCTATTCCTTGGGTAGAGCTATGAGAAATGGGGGGGTAAGTCGAAATCTGTTTGTAGGTCAAACTTAATCTCAGACAAATAGGCGCCACCAAGTCCGGACTTATTCAGGATAATGGCATGGCATATTTCTAAGGGTGGACGTGGAGACCCAAAGAAAAAAAGATCGCCTTTGATAATAAAAACCTGTCTTAATAAAATAAGACGCAGTTCCTGTAAGAAATTATAATAGTTAGATTAATAAAAAAGTGGAACAATATTTGTGTCCCGCAAATATACATAAAGAAGTATTAAAAAGATATTTTCTATATAAAGTTGGCATCAAAAATTTACTCTTAAAGATGTTAGCTTTCAGTGGTTAGGTTTGATCATATTTGATCAAAATAAAAAACTTTAATCTTGAATCAATTATTTACTAAAAAGAATCTCTTTTAAAATAAAATGAATTGCAACAAAATTTAATTAATAACTGAATTACTTCGTGAATTTTAATTTCAGGTTTATCTAAATTATTCATAATTAAACATTTTACAATAAATTGTAAACTTGTTACACAAAAAAACTCCGACCCGTGCAGATCTGTTCAGGCAGGTTACATTTAAAAATGTTACTATTCAAGTTTTTCTTTTTAAGTTACATGTACTAGTTTTAGTTTCTAAAAAAGCAGATCGCAAAAATATTCTTGTTTACATAACTTGTGCTAAATCTGTTTGAAGCATTTGCTTTCAAGAACGCATCTGTCAGCAATATACTACAGAAAAATAAGTGACGTCAGTAACACCTGTTATTGTAACTAACGATTTATACTGAACCACGCGTGTTGTTTCTTAAAACATCAAATTAGTGAATTTTTAATTTCGACACTGGAAATTCCAGCTCAGCAATAAGTGAAACTTTCATAATATTCAAGCATTTACACATAAGAACAAATTACCGTGTTTCTAATTTGAAACACAAAAATTACTTAAAGCTAACTACGAACCAAAAACTGCTTTTCTCGCCTAGATGAGGTACTTGTTATATCATACGATGTTTACTGCATGTAGTATAAACCCAGCTCATCCTAGACAGCTTCTACCACATGGAGTTGTCCCAGGTGTAGAATTAAATACGGTTACAATACGTTCGTCAGCTGCTGCAATATATTGAATATGCGGCCTTACCAAAGTAGCATCTTTACGCTGTATAACATAGTGGTTGTACCAAAAGGGATTGAATTTCCTATCTTCTAAGTTGCATTGTTCATGTCGTTCGTGCGCGCTATTCAAAGATGTGTCCCGACTCCTCAAAATTTATACGCAAATTGCCGGCCTGAAGTCTCTGGTACATCTTATCTCTTCCTCCACGTATGGCCGACTGATTATCAAACTCGCTCGGGCGACCGGAGCGTCCAAGGAGGGGGTTGTCAAACCGAAACGCGCCTGCGAATGGCTGTAGAAGACACAGATATTCTACCACCAATAGAATAACAAATAAAGATGCTGCTCTACGTATTACCTTAGTTGTTAAATGTATTTTACCATTATTTTAATAAAAGTGTTTTATTATTCTCGCACTTTGATGAAGGGATTTATTAATCAAAAATAAAATTGTTACAATGTTTTATCGTAGAATATACCTTGTCCAGTGCACGAAATCAACGGTCGCGTCTTATTCTATCTTTTTGAAATGCGTATAACTATAAAAATAATTATTATTTATTTTTATTGCATTTTAATGTTCGCTTGAGTTGCTTGAATCGGCGTTTCAATAATTAATTTATACGACATTTCTTAGAATATGATGATGAATTTGTCTACTAATAATGTGCCCGTAAATTCTAGAATATGGCTTTATTTAAAAATGAAGTTAAATGCTATATCGACATACACGAAAGTCAATTTAGTTAATGCGAGGTGTGTTTTTAGATTTTTGTAAATGCAAGAAATTGGTATTATTTTTACGCAGATATTTTACACACAGAAAATTTATTTTATGTTTTGAAAATACAAAGAAAATATAATTCGCTTTGCTTTCTTAATGAGTGATTTGTATACTAATAAAGCGTTTTAAGGTATCTTTAACAATAATGAATATTTTTAAAATTTACACCCGGAAATATGCTGTACATTAAAATTCAAATTGTCAAGTTAACAACGACAGCTAAATAAAACAACTGCACCAGGTTAAAACATATTTTCTTAATAATTTGATCATAAGATTTTAGGGATGAGTTATATCCAAATTCATTTTCTCCCAGCTATAATCTTCGTTCAAACCATTCAACTACCCAACTAATTTGTATTAACAAAACATGCATACCTTTCAAATACTGCATACATCTCAAAGGCTACTATCGGTGATGTAAAAGATACGCTAATAATATTCCATACGAAACGACCTTCTGCAAAAGTTTTACAAATCTACAACAACAATACATCGACAGATTTTAAAATATGTATACTTACTTTAAAATAAATATGTGATGTTGAACAAGTGCCTTCATTTGTTGCTGGTAATTGTATTGAAACGCTGTACCTTGAGAAACGTCTAGCTGCTTAAAATGATATTGAAGAATTTTGAATTGAACGATTATCTCGACGCAGCATGCTACATAAACGCAGTCATAGGCAAACGCCATTGAAACGACAGCAATCAATGTCACAAGTTGCGTTATATAAACTAGAATAAACAATATTTTGTATTCTTGAATATTCCATGTCCCTATCAGTACATCTCCCTTAAGTATGCTTACTAAGAACATACAAACTAGGGCAAGCGTAATGCTTAATGACATAAGCATTTGGATATTCTTGTTGATCTTTAAAATATTATCCAACTTTTTTCTTAAAAACGTTGGACATGTATCTGGTTTAGAAAAGTGTGCGGTATATTGGATCATCTTCCAAAAGTCTTCTTGTTGATACAAAAATACCGCATATATTCCAATGCACTGAAAATAGAATAAATTTAGGCGGTAGAAATTGCGTTTTTATTATAGCTGATACAATATCCACAGAAAATGTTATGGTACACGATTGTTTTATTGCTTTTATTAGTACAATAATACATCTCTAAAATCTTTATTTCATATCTGCCATTTCTAGGATAATCTCTACGGTTACCATTATAACCCTCATTATCGTCTAAGTTACCAAAACAAGTGATATCACGACAAAAATATTAATATATACAATATATAAATCCATAGTTGCCACACTAGGCATTTTGGTACCAAATATACTACATACATATAAATTGCTATGATAAGAAGGTAACTCAAGGGTATATTAAGTCATAGGGGTCGTAGGATACATGTAAATATTATTAACGTTTAAGAAACCAAAGAATTCCATCATTAAATGAGAGTAACTCGACAAATTTGCATTAAGTCAATAGCGAGCACACTGTATATACATCATAACTAATTTTAATTCATAAACGGGAGCTCGTTCCTCAATCACCAGATCCTATTTAGCAAGAATAATAACGTGTACATCGTATAATACGTTTCAAATTAAATATGCAAGTCTAAGATTGAAAAGAAATGCGGAAAAATGACGTTTTAAACCCAACAAGTTTTATTAAAATAAACACACAATTAGTGAAGGTAAATAACCTGGCATACTAGTTATAACATAATTTCATTTAAAATATTAACCCATAAACGCATTCAAATACGTCACAATAGAAAATATACTACGCAATCCACAATATTGTAAGAGCTTAAAATTCCACATATTTAGATTTTTAAATAACAAACAACAGACGTTCGGCAACATGATAAAAATTTGAATAACAGGAAATAAATTCAAGCGGACGTGACTTAAATGAAATATAAACTTGGATTTTCTGAGGAATATGCTATGTAATATAAACGTCTACGTGTGAAATGAAACGATTTAACTAGTCTTGTCAGGAAATTTGTAGAAAATCAAAGGCTTCCAATGATAGCGCAAAGTGCAACGCCTTAATCAACATACACGTGAGTAAAACCAATGGGACAAATGGAAGGTGGAATCTTTATAAATAACAATTTTTTCGTATTCAATTAGTATTCGACAGTAGCTAGAACGGTAAACATGCGCGTCTCCGAGGTAATTAACGTTTCTCAACATCTTGGGAATAAAGTGAAACCGACAAATAAGCGATTTAGATTATGGCTGTTGGCAGAAAATATATGCAACAATAATCTGATGACAGATATTGGTAATATTTGTTATGTCGAAAGCGAACAGATGCTGACTGGTGGACTACACACACCAATTACAGAACCATTTTGTGACAATATAATGTTGGTTAAAATTTGCGACCTTTCTGACGCCGAACAAACATCTGCCAACAAAACGATTTTTATCATAAAAAAGAAATTTGTGGTGCATTTAACAGCTATCTACAAAGAAAGTTCGAACGATTTGTTTCCGCTAAGCATGGTGTTAAAGCTAAGCTTCCGTTTTCTCTAGAAAGCACTAACAAGATGGGGCAGAGAGTAAAAGAAATTATCGGAAAAGAAGACCTCGAATGCATTAATAAAAAATTCCAAAATCCTATAGGCGTTCCATTCAAAGTGGAACTAGCAGATGTTAAGTTGGAAAGTTTATTGGAGGAACTACCAGATATATTAGACGAACTCGAAAAAGATTATTTCTATCTTTTTGACATGGATGTAACCCAAGATTTTGCTGGCATATTTAGCAAGATGGAGATGTTTAATTATTTAACTACAAACCATAACTTTTGCTATAAGGGTAAATACGAAGAAAAGTGTAATATTATAGTTGACAACGATTAAACTGTGGGAATTGATTGTTTAACATGGCTAACAACCAATGCAATAATTAAGATATACAACAAATTTGTGTGTCAGATAACAAGTCCTGGTGTTAATAAACAACTTGGCAATCATATACTAGATTTTTTACGTTGTCCAGATGTACGTTTAAAGAAAATATTTGCGTCTACTTTGGCCAAAGAACATGGTATTACGCGATTGGAAGCGACAATATACAACTGTACAATTGGAAGCCATGTAACTGCGGAACGGGTGTATGATCCCTTAAAAGACTGTTTAACCTTATTGGAAGATAGTAAGTTATGCTTCCTAAAGGCACCAAAGTATTCTACAAAGATTTTTAACCTTTACCACCTCAAATCTTTCTTGAGGGGTTTTATTGAGAAACTGCTTACATCTATAAGTAGGATGCACAGCTTGACATAAACTACAATTTTTACCATCATTGGTGGTACCAACTAAAGAAGTTTTAGCCGAAGTGTTAACAAATTTTCCCTTTTGTTTCACGGAATCTCGAGATTTTAAGCATGTTCCTGAAGCAATGTCATTTATTTCCAACACTTTACATTGTTTTTCAATGTACGACCTTAAATTTTTGAACGAAGGAATCTCGTCACTATTTTCTAATTCGAATCGCTTTAAAATGTTTGTATCTATTTTTTTCGATAACAGATTAAACAACATGAAATCTAATAAATTTATTTCCATCTGCTTTAACGCGAATATATTTTCATCAAAACAACTAATTAATTGCCGGAGGTCCGTGTGCGAGTCTGAGGAACTTACTTTAGGGCATTTTTCGAGAGCTTTAAAATATGTTAAAAGTAATAACCTCTTGGACTGAAAACGATTAGTAATAATTTTATAGGCTTCTTCGTATGCACAATCGTTTAATGGCAAATGTGATATTAACGCACGCGACGACTCATCTAGTGTATCAACGAGATAGCAAAATTTTTCAGCGGGTGACAAACTGACATTTTCATGACAATCGCTTATAAATTGCACGATGACTCTCAAAATCCGAAATACGTCTCCAGAACCGCGGGACAGTAAGATGTTTTAGGCAAATACTACAATTTAGCGACAAAGAATTATTCATATTTTCCACCTGAGGCTTATTTTCTAAACGGTCTGATTCACATAGTTCCGGGATAATACGAATATCTAATAGATAATCATCGACTTTCACCCTAAGAGCCGACAATTCGCCCAATTGATCACTTTCCTCATCAAAGAAAATATCCTTGTAAAACAACTTGAAATGAGTTTCAATTTGCACGAGACTTTTAATCGATGCTCTAATTAAAGCAATCGATACATTTTCCGGTTCATTAGTTTTACTGTATATTTGATCCAATCTTTTAACTACAAATCTAGCTTCAAGAATAGTTTTATCAATTGATATAACCATATCTGATTAATGATTAATGAACGACAATAAAAATTAATGTAAAAACAGTGCGTACCTCAAATACGCTACGACAGTAATTAATCTACGGAATTAAATTATTAATGGACAAATGCAACTAATTACAGTGTTCGCCCGACAAAACGTTTAACGTCTAATAACTATAAGTTTTGTATGCCCGTTTTGTGTTAAAGTTGAGAGGCGCGAATCGATCGCTTTTTGGGATTTGCGTCCGAGGGTTTCGGAGTTGGGGGGCGCGGACGGGTGGTGGTTAGGTGGAGAATTTTTGCGTGCGTAGGATAGGCCGGTTTTTATGGCGGAAAACCGATAACTTGCGGAGAAATAAGGATTTTCCGGGAAAAGATTAATTCGAAGCGACGTATTCGTTAACGTGTTAAAAAAGCTTGGATCCCTCAAAAAATTCCGATCTAAAAACCGCACAAGCCGTGCGACGAGGTCGGCAACTGTTTCGTTAGCATTGGTACGAAAGAGAGAAAAGATCGAGTTGGTTTCTAAAATTCGTATTCGGGCGTTAAACAATTTCTAATATATGCCAAACTACGCAATTCGTATTCTAAAACCTGAATTATTAACAGTTTGCAAGCTGGTAGTATAGTATTTTCTTAAAACAGGTATTAAAATTTGTATAATTACCTCGAGAAACGTCAAACATAGACACCGAAAGCCGACGAAAGCGAACGAATATGTACCTTCAAAATCTATGAGAACACAATTTTTTTAAAGTTTGTTAAATTTAGAATTATACATCATCGAATATTACGTATTAGTTCCGATAATTGATCATTATTATACAATAACATGACTTTTTAATATAAACGGGCTATTTATTTCAAAGATAATTATTTATTACATTTGACGTTTATTTGCGAAGTCGCCCGAACAATTACACTAGACCGTGATTTGTTCCTAAGACGATGTATTTCTTATGTGGCATTAGGCTTAGTAAGTATACAAGCAGCGCGATTTCAATAAACCACGCTTCAATAGCGCAGGCTTAACATCGCTGGGTACGGATGATAACTCCGGTGGTTCGGTTCCCAGTAAGATTCATTTTTTTGATTTCATTTTGTGTTGCTTTTTAAAACATGCAATAGCATTTATTTAACAATATGCATTAAATAAACCAAGGCATTATTTTTTTATATGCCTCAGTGCGATCTACAATCTATAATTTGTGAATTATATATTTAGTTAACAACCATTTGCAACGTTTACTTTTCAGATATTGTACAACTTGCCTAAACGTATTCGCCTATATGTGTATAAAAACTAAAAAACCTTTAATATTATACGATCTAAAAACCCAAAGGCACAGATTTAAAACCGGAACATTTGCGTTGACGAACAGACGATTAAATTTGTTTCAAAAATTGGTATACAATCCTTAACATATTTCAAATATGTACCAAAAAATATTACATCTATCATAAATTCTACATCTTGATTTAAAACTTTTACTGCGATTCGTGTAATTTATTTGAGAAATGTCAAAAGCAGGTTACGAACCACGGTGGTGCCATCTATAAACGATTATGTTGGCGCATTTTAGTATTAACACTATCCGAATAGATGGCGCCCACAATTTCGACTGCAATTATGATTGTCATTTATTTGACATTAATTTGACATTTACAATTATTGTTTATCTAACCATAGCGCTATTCAAAGATTGCTTAATTTGATTTACTGCATTTCAAAAAGTTCATTATGAATTGTGATATTAATGATCGACTTTTTGAATATATCCAGGTATGTGATTAAAAAAAAAATTAGTTTTACTTAAGATTACATTACTCTTCTTTTTATAGGTACTTATTTCACCGTCAATGTTGTTATTACATACCTACCGATATTGCATGGACAAATAATTTATTGTAAAACTGAAACTTAAGAGAAACTGATATCTTAAAGTTAGAGCTTGATGTTTGTTTATACATTACTGTATTTGGAGGAGATTCATATTTATTAGTTTTTGTAACAAATGGTAAAATAATGGGTTACATATTTTTATCCAAATCGTGGATTGTGGGTTATGGATGCTTTCTCTACTACGTTAGAGGTTGTGGAAATAAAAATGCCACTAGGCATATATTTTCACATTCTTATAAGAATACAAATTCGTTTCCATGATAATTTTTTTAATTTGTATGCTGATGGCCCGTGTTTTGTTGTATTTGTCAATTGCACCTGAAATCAGTTTTCTTCTTCCTGTAATATGCAATAAGCCAATAATATATTTTGGTAAAATGTTTATTTCATTTCTTAACATGCATGTATGATGTTCAAACTTATATTTTCAGTTTTATTAATTTGACTTATATACATACATTATGTATGTATGAGGTTCATTTCAGTGAAATATGAAAATATAACTTTTTGCATCTATAAGCTTTCAAATACATTTGCAAAGCATTCTTACATGTGATCCATAGCGGGGTTTTTAACCTTTGAAATATAGTTTAGATGCTAACCAAACCTATAATTTCATAGGAAGTATTAACACTATCCGCCAAAATGGCGGACAAAGACGGCAACATCTTATAAACAAGACGTGGAGCATATATACTAACTCATCTAACCTATGTTACGAACAAAGACGTATAAGCACGAGTACGCACTATCTGAAACTCTGTTGACACAGTTAATTTACAAATTTCTAAGATTAAATCTTCTAAATTACACAATAATAATTCTTTATAATACTGATAAATATTAATTCTGATTATAAAAAGTATCACACATAAATAGACGCGGTCTATTTTAAACACAAAGAGTTAAAAATTTTATTTGCCGTTTATTACCGAATACATCTGACAAATTTCAACTCTACGTAAATAATTGAGAAAACGCTATACATCTTTTGAGGCTTCGGCTACTACAAGTATACAACCAAAATATTTTCTACAAAATAAGGGTTCGATAGCGTAAGGCTAACACCTCCGTCTACCCGCATTTGTATATAGTTGTTTAGTTTTTAGTGTTTATAGTTTAAGGTGGTATTAAGGTTAAAATTGAGTTTAAAATAGGTTTTTCCACTGCTTTTCCTATTGTACAACACACAACAATGGTATAAAATGCAAATAAAATAGAAGAAATGGTTAATTATTTTAAACAGTTAGGTAAATATTTTAGTATAGTTACCGAATATTGTCATTTACATTACTTTTAGTTAAACGTCGCATCGTAGGCACTATTAAGGAAATCAATTGTTATTATTGTTAGTATTCAGCAAAATTGTATGAAAAAGTTAAAAATAGATTTTCTTTCCTTTCTTCCGTCTACCATACGCAACCTCGGTGGTTCAATGCCCAATTAAATTAATTTTTCCTTTACTTTTTTTTTATTTTGTTTAAACATTAACAAGCGTCTAATATGCGTAAAATAGCCAAACAGAATTTATAACCCCTATAAAATGGTATACAATAAGTTAACTATTCTTTATTTACATTAACATTAATTGAAAACTTTAACATTTCAAGCTTTTTGGTTTTTAATTTCTTCTATATTTCATTTATCTTAAATACAAACGTAGGAACCGTCCTGCATTCCTTTGATATTTGTTTATTTAGGATCCACTTATGACACTTTTCTTTTAACAAACATCAAAAAACAATAATAAAATACTCCCGCAGTGATTTCGACAGTCTACTAGGGCAACGTGGTCTTAATCCGATCGACTTCCCAAAGTGATTTCGACAGTATACTATGGCGAAGCGATCTTGATCCGGTCGACTCCCACTAAGTCTTCTATTACAAAGTCTTCTATTACAAAGTCTTCTATGACAAAGTCTTCTATGACAAAGTCTTCTATGACAAAGTCTTCTATGACAAAGTCTTCTATGACAAAGTCATCTTGATGTAATCGTCTCCCCCCGAGGTGCTTTCGACAAGGTCGCTAGAGCGAAGTGGTCTTGATCCGATCGATTCTCCGATCGATTCTCCAAAATGATTCCGACAAAGTCACTAGAGCGAAGTAGTCTTTATCCAACGACTCCCAAAGTGATTTCAACAAAGTCCACTAGGACGAAGTGATCTTGATCCGATCGACTCCCGGAAGTGATTTCGGCAAAGTCTACTAGGGCAAAGTTGTCTTCATCCCATCGACTCTCCGAAGTGATTTCGACAAAGACTACTAAGGCGAAGTGATCTTGATCCGATTGGCTCCCCCGAAGTGTTTCGACAAAGACTACTAAGGCAAAGTGATCTTGATCCGATCGACTCTCCGAGGTGATTTCGACACAGACTACTAAGGCGAAGTGATCTTAATCCGATCGACTTCTCGAAGTGATTTCGACAAAGACTACTAGGGCAAAGTGATCTTAATCCGATCCACTCCCCGAAGTGATTTCGACAAAGGCTACTAAGGCGAAGTGATCTTGGTCCAATCGTCGCTACTAAGTGATTTCGACAAAAACTACTAGGGCGAAGTGGTCTTAATCCGATCGACTCCCTGAAGTGATTTCGACAAAGACTACTAGAACGGAGTGGTCTTGATCCGATCGGCTCCACGAAGTGATTTCAACAAAGTCTACTATAACGAAGTGATCTTAATTCGATCGGTTTCACCAGGTAATTTCGACAAAGTCTACTGGGGCCCAGTGATATTGGTCCGGTCGACTCAAGTGATTTTGACAAAGACTACTAGGGCCAAGTGACCTTGACCCGATCAACTCCCTGAAGTGACAGTCTACTAGGGCAAAGTGGTCTTGATCCTATCGACTCCCGCAGTGATTTCGACAGTCTACTAGCGCAAAGTGGTCTTAATCCGATCGACTTCCCGAAGCGATTTCGCCAGTATACTATGGCGAAGCGATCTTGATCTGATCGACTCCCACAAAGTGATTTTGACAAAGTCTTCTATGACGAAGTGATCTTGATCCAATCGACTCCCCCGAAGTGCTTTCGAAAAGGACACTAGGGCAAAGTGGTCTTGATCCGATCGATTCTCCGGAATGATTTCGACAAGGTCAGTAGGGCGAAGTGGTCTTGATCCGATTGATTCTCCGAAATGATTTCGACAAGGTCACTAGGGCGAAGTGGTCTTGATCCGATTGATTCTCCGAAATGATTTCGTCAAGGTCACTAGGGCGAAGTGGTCTTGATCCGATCGACTATCCGAAGTGATTTTGACAAAGACTACTAGGGCGAAGTGATCTTGACCCCGATCGACTCCCCCAAGTGATTTCGACAAAGACTACTAATGCGAAGTGATCGTGATCCGATCGACTCCCCGAAGTAGTTTCGACAAAGACTACTAGGGCGAAGTGGTCTTGATCCGATCGACTCCCTGAAGTGATTTCGACAAAGACTACTAGAACGGAGTGGTCTCGATCCGATCGGCTCCACTAAGTGATTTCAACAAAGTCTACTAGAACGAAGTGATCTTAATCCGATCAACTCAATGAGGTGATATTGACAAAGTCTACTAGAGCAAAATGATCTTGATTCGATCGACTCCCGGTGTGATTTCGGCAAAGTCTACTTGAGCGAGGTGATCTTGATCCGGTTGACTCCCAGAAGTGATTTCGGCAAAGTCTAGTAGGGTGGGGTGTACAGAGGGCGGGGTGTAGAAAAGGCGGGGTATAGAAAAGGCGGGGCGTAAAGACGACGGGGCGTAGAGACGACGGGTCGTAGAGAGGGCGGGTTGTAGAGAGGGCGGGGCATAGAGAGTGCGGGGCGTAGAGAGGGCAGGACGTAGAGAAGGCAGGGCGTAGAGATGGCAGGGCGTAGAGAGAGCGGGCGTAGAGAGAGCGGGGCGTAGAGAGGGCGTGGCGTAGAGAGGGCGTGGCGTAGAAAGGGCGTGGCGTAGAGAGGGCGGTGTGCAAAGATAGTAGGGCGTAAAGATGGTGTGGCGTAAAGATGGTGGGGCGTAAAGATGGTGGGGCGTAAAGATGGTGGGGCGTAAAGATGGTGGGGCGTAAAGATGGTGGGGCGTAAAGATGGTGGGGCGTAAAGAGAGTGGGCCACAAACAGAGTGCAGGCGTTCAAAGTAGTCCCGTAGGGACTACAAACCGCTTCTAGTTTCCCATAAATTCGGTCCCCTTTGTTATACAAATTGGATGAACCCGAGTGGTTCCTCGAACTTGATGACGAAAAATAAAGTAAGGATTTACATTACAATAACTCACATAAATTTAGTTTACTTAAAGTAAACTGACCTACCACTAATCTTTGCGACAAAGGACAAGGGATCTATTGTAAAATCTACCGTTACGACCAAATGTTTCTACTATGAAATGTGTAAGCACGATGTTAGTTTCTTTGTAACACGCTCAAACATAATCAAAACTACGACAATTATTAAATTAAAGTATAAGGAGCGAAAAGGAATAGAACTAATTAATTAATTAATAATCCGGTTACGAAGGCCATGTTTAATGCGCGGGAAAACCTATAATTTTTATATATGGACTTACCCCGCGTAGTTTTATTGTTCTAAGTGTCGTTCCTATTCTTCAACTAATTGGACTGTATGCGAATTATAGTACGTGTTACTTTTGCACTTTCACTTTGTTTTTAAAGAGGTTTATTGATAAATTCGGCGCCACTATTGACTAACTCACTTTACCGAACCGAACCAACGACCGTTCCGCTTTGATGTTCATGAAAGGGTGTTTTTGTCACTACCCTTAGTCCAACTTAATTTCCACAAGCACAAAGGAGGTTTTATGACAGGATATAACGGGACACAGGAGAACACCTTTACTATTCGAATTACAACTATGAATTTACGACTTAAATTAAACACGACAACGTGCGACAAAGAGACCGAACACCGTTCAACCCTTTGTAGTTATTTTCTTCAAAAATGCCTTGCATTTTGATGGGCGATATGTTCCGTTTGCATTTATAGTTAAAATTAATATTAGTTTTAGCATAAGACTTAGCTTGCAGGAAATTCCCCTCCGTCGTGTAGTTAGTATAGTACAATCTATGGTTTTCGCCGATTTAACCTTCAAGTACTTGTGTTGTAGGTGTCGCACTGTTGTGAAGTCATCGAAAGTTATTGTAAAGAGACAGGTGTTTCCAGCTATGGTGCTATAAACGTTTGAGTGCCGCAAACGGACGATCGCTTATCGTACTACTATCGTGGCCGTTGCAGTTTAATACTTGTAAGTGCTTGAAGGTTCTACTTTTTAAATTTGCTCATAATCGACACGTCCACTATTTGACCATCCGCAAAACAATAAGAAAGGGGTCAGTTAATATAATACGTTTGGGAATATTTACTTTAAAAGTTCATACAACTACAGATACCGAATGATGTACATCCAGTTAGTTTTAAGTGTTCTTTGAAATGCAAAGTAAATAGAAAGTCTTGCATCTTTCAGCATTAGGACAATGCAAGCTCTCGGACAACATCGCAAACTACGAATGATTAAACCAGTAAAATCATGGAATGCTTTAATTGGTTCATTCGTATGAGAGAAAATATAAATTGTGAAAGAGGATATTCTGAAGAGCATTAAACGTTTATGTGTTTTTCTACCCCGAAACTTGAGCAGCAGCCGTCGTAACTGTTGCAAAACGTCAAGCAAAAGAACAACTAAACTCTACTTACGTATAAAAGAGCAGACAAACCTTCTGCAATGCTTATAAATTCCGTTATACTGCCCCTAAAATTTAATAGCTGAATGGCTTGCATACAAACTGAGAAGGTTGCTAAAACCATATATAAAGTGGCTGTAATCATAACAGCCTTGTAATCTGGTTTATTATTTCTTTGTAGAAATAAGACCTTTAATACATTTAAAGGCCATACCACACTTGCAGCACAGCGAGTCATGATGTTATGACTTCTAGTGCCTGTTAAACTGAAACTTGCAAGCGTAGTTTTTAACTAATGCCAAATCTATCATTAATAATTGAGCGAAAAGCAGAAATGAGCATTGTTTCCGTTATTTTTTGAATGAAAATACGAATGCTTCGTTGTCGTAATTATATTAATTAATTGTAATTACATGCTTAAACGATCCACTTTCGCAACTATTAAATTCTGAAAAATTATAAGTAGGTTAATAAAGTCAATGTTGGCGTAATTTTAAATAGAGAACGATTGTCTTGAGTGATATTATCAAAATCCCGATTAAAGTAAACTATAATAACACGATTAAACATAATTGTATTTTCCATATTACTTATCTGTTATTTTTCCATTATTGTTAATTATAAACTAAATAAGAGAAAGGTCCGTTCTCTTTCAGGAAATAATATAAACCCAAGATCAAAAATAAATCATCAGTGGCTATTAAACTGTTTTTTAATTTTTTTTACAATAAAAAATATTATTGGCACAGTCACTAGTAGGATCCAAAAAGCACTAGTTGGAAAAAATCAATCTGCAGCTATTTGTTACAACCATTTACTTTGGAAATAGAACTACAAAACCCTGGATTGGAAGAAGAACGCCGAAACTTATAAGTAAGTGTTGAGATTTTTTCTATTAGTAACAAGCATATTTTCCTGTATGAATTTTTAATTTTTATATTTGAATATAACTTTTGTCAGTTGATGTAATTGATCATTTAATTGAGAATTTTAATAATATTACAATGATCGATGGTATGGCAACAGTTCCATCAGCAAAACAAATAGCAAACTTACCAGACCATTTTCAGGTTGCATTGAGCATCTAGAATCATATGTAAACGCGGTAGATACATTTTTTTAATAGATACGGTAGAACAACAGACAAAAGTCTAAAGAATATGTTTTTGCTTCAAATGTTCTAAAATCATGTGAGGCGGGCGACTGTATATTATGTCGACCAGACCTAACAACTTTGCCTGAAATAAATTCGGTGATAGATTACACAGGCATATGTTGTAATGGCAATTTATACATATACTTAAAGGTGAAAATATTATTAATTCCTTAAATAAAATAAAGTTAACCAAAATGAAATTAAATTTAAAAATAAATCCTGATGATACTCTATCAGAGCATACAAAAACGGCATTGATTTCCCAGAACGATGCAACAACAACAGTAACGATATTGATATCTAATGCAATTTCAGAATTGAGAAGGTTATTAATACTTTAAATCCACGAACAATTGTCGAAGCTACTTCATCAGTAATAAATCACGTCTAAATGAAGCAGAAAATAAACAGTAAACAACTATTCCAGAATAACCAAGTATAATCAAGGGTACGAGAAGAAACGATTTCAATGCGATAACAAAAACCCACAATTTTTCAATAATTATAAAACCTTAAATCCAAAAATAACGGATGATTATAATTTCCAAACTAATAAGCAAATTCCACAGTTTCCACAAGGAACGTAGAACCAAAATGATGCGAATAATGAACCTCAATTTCCTATCCAACTTGTAAACATACAAAGCAGATCCGTCCACAAACATTCCCTACGAACAAATAGGTATTCGAAATACCTATAAACGGATTTTCCCCACAGATATCGTACAAACCGCAAAACAGATCTAATGTCAAGAACCTTTAGACTTAATAACCCCAATAATTCAAATCGATTTTTTATGCAAAACAGAAATCAATTATCCAACGTAGAAATTTGTGCATATAAAGCGAACCAGAAATCGTTGACGACTTTCAAAACAATATTGATTATAACAACACCACCTTTTACGAACCACATTTCTACGAGGAACAAAATTACCAAATAATGAATGAACTTCAACCCGATAATGAAACAAGTAATGAAAGTTACTTAAATGGAAATTTTTCATTGACAAGTCTCTTATCAGACACAACCTAATAGATCTAAATAATTTCGTTCCCAAGTCATTACCTTATATAAAAATAGAAAATCCATCAATGAAATTATTAATAGAAATAGGTTGGTCACCCATCCTTAATTAGACCCTATTTTGCAGAAACGTACTTTTCACAAACAGTTTTTGAACACGATACATTGATAATCACACGTGTAGGCCAAAAACAAGCGAAGTTTAGAGCACATATTCCTCTATTCAAGGAATTCCACTCATTAACAGGTAACCTAAAATTTGTACTCTTTAATTTCACGATTATTTTGACGGGATAATTGGAATTCCGGATCTACCTAAATTAAACCTTAATATTAATCTAAACGATAAAATTTTATTTAACGACATCATTCAAATCCTATTAGATTTTAGAGAGGAATGTACATTTTAAAAAAATAGAAATACATCCTTGAGTAGTAGGAATATGGCAATACCACCACCTCATTTCCTCCAGAATCCCTCATTTCCTCACTCATCTGGACCAATTTACATGTAAATTCCCATAAGGAGGAAATGAGGAGATGAATCTCATCCTTTGCTTCTCCGTGCTTTTTTCCTTGCTCGGGCACCTCCACAACCATTTTAATTACGTCACACCCGCATTCTTACCAGCCGCGGGATAAATCTTTCTCCACATTTCCACCCACGAGATAAATCTATATTGTATGGTATCAATTAATATTAGATTTTTCTCAGCTACCCGAATTTCTAGGAATTTTTTAGTTAGCATTATCCCCCAGGGAGCTACCCTAATTTTAATATTTTTTCACCGCTAACATTCTGAACCAAAATAGTTTCCTTCGTCTAACCAATGCATCTTTTGAGATAAACCTATCTTGTTTGGTATCAATTAATATTAGAATTATCTCAGCTATCAGAATTTTTAGGAATTTTTCAGATAGCATCACCCCCAGGGAGCTACCCTCATTTTAAGATTTCTTACGTGTTGCGATTTCTGACAATCCTTAAACATTTTTTTAACCATATGATACATCAAATTAGTCTAAAATTTTACGCAAAATTCGAATCTGCAAACAGATTTAAAATCGGACCACGCCCTGCAAAGTTATGTCACTTTAAAGTCCTGATCCTCTAAATTTTGCTCTTTGCTCTATAAGCAAACCTGACAAATAGCTGTCTTTGACTAGCCATTGCATCCTTCCAGATAAACCTATCTTGTTTGGCATCAATTAATATTAGATTTTTCTCAGCTATCCAAATCTCTTTAAATTTTTCAGATAGCATCATTCTCTAGGGAGCTACCCTGATTTTAAGATTTTTTACCAAGATCGATTTCCGACCGTCCTTAAACATTTTTTTAGTCATGCAATACATCAAATTAGTCTAAAATTTTACGCACAACCCGAATCTGCAAACAGATTTAAAATCGGACCACGCCCTGCAAAGTTACACTTTAAAGCTTCCAAATCTCATTAAAGTTTTTGTTCATTTATGACATATGCTTTAACCAAACATCTCCAAAAGTCAAAAACCGTGGAGATTTTAGAAATGAGTCCTTTATGGCCCATAAGTGTTTAATATTCAAAAACATTTTTCAAACGGTGATGCACTGTTTTTTAGAATATTCAAAACCATAACTTTTTTATTTTAAACAGATATCAAGGTCTGGTTTAACATTTTTTAATAACTATGCACGTCATAATTATATGCTGAAATGCTTGGAAAATACAAGTCGTTAAGGAATTAATTCATTAACGATTATGAGCTACCTAAATTACATGTTTAGCATTTTTATTAACTATGCACGTCATAATTATGTAGTCAATGCTAAATAAGTACTTGGAAAATACAAGTTTTTCTGAATTAAATCCTTAACAATTATGGGCTACCTAAATTACATATGAAAGTTGTATATAATTTCTTTTCTTGGACTTTCTATTAATTATGTTTGTGCATTAAAATTGATGTATAATTGCCGGGGATTCACACAAGGTACTTTCTAGCAACCATCATTTCTAGAAATTTTCCAGTAAATTATCGAACGAAAGTACACCCAAAGTCATTAATTTCTTTTCCCCATTTATAACGTTAACGAGTTATTTTTGCTATAAAACCGTCAAAGCCGGATAACTCTATCATTCTATATTTTTTCGCTTTGAACATACAATATAACGTTACTACACGCGTTTCAGCAAGTCGACACTTTAATAATATATTCCTGAAATATTCACCGTTAGAAAGGTAAGCATCAGTTTTGAATTTTAACCTGTAAACATATAAGTTATTTAAGATTTTATTTGTATAATTCAAAAATATCTAATATATATTTTTCTTTGAAGATGGAAGTGATAAGCATTGCATGTAATGTGTGTGAGACTGTTTTTATTGGTGATGATGCCGTCAACAGACATTAAGCGAATCACATGGCAACCATTTATTTTTCCACTGCAATGGAAATTACAGCAGATGACTGGTCTAAAATTGAGAATTTGGAACAACAATCGCTCGCAGCATATGAGGAAGATATAAACACCGCAATTCAGTTAGAGCGAAACAGTCTGCTATTTGAAAAACCGTACCCCATAACATCATCTTCATCAAAAATTATAATCGCAGGTCTGAACCCATTTGAAAATTATAAAATAACTTTTAAATTTGTGGACAGCATTCTACAGACCGTGCTTGATGTATCCCCCGAAGAATTAAGGAAGTTTATATCCAATCTCCCATTTATTATATATAATATGGAAGTGTACGGGATCAAATATGTAGATTTGACAATTTACGTTTTTATTTGAAGAATTGCTTGGTAAAGATGGTAACGACCAAAGGAGATTACCTACTATTTACAAAAGAAACTTTAGAACGCTTTTTAGAGATATCTCCGAACGTTCTCGACTATGCTAGCACTTTAACAGCGTTAGTAGAAAAAGGTGTTCCTAATATTGATTTATTTCTGTTGGAAGTATCGATGGAGAAATTTAATAGGCCGAAGAAATCTGCACATGTCATCGCGCGTAATATAATTAAAAATAAATATAGTAATAGCGGCTTATTATACGAATTTATAAAAAGTTATTCTAAACTATTTGAAAATATTATTTGTAAACAGGTCAAGTATATGGAAGAGTATAATAGATTTCCATGTTAATTGTATATATTTTTTTATAATAAATCATTATTGTATTTTCATTAATTACATTTTAAAAAACGGTATATATGTGCTATTGCATTTAACATTATATTAAACATCACCTTAGAAATACAATGAAACGTGTGATTCGTTTGTGGAGTAACTGAACACCCTGGATATCCAAAACATGCATGTTTCACCGGTGAAAATTTGATGTAAATTCACCTAGCGCATAGGTGGTCTTACCTACTAGTTTGCAGGCGTCTAATGACACTTTTACATCACTTGTAACGTTAACACCAGAAAAATTCATCTTTAACTTATAATTTTGATCAACTCGACGATACTTTGACAACTAATGCTCTGGAACATGACTCCCTCACCTTTTACGCTGACAACCAAGCGCGCAGCTCCTTATTACGTTAATTGGTGTTATATGCAAGTCTTGGCAGTTTCTAATAAAATATACTACTGTATATAGCTTACAATTATGGTTTGTGTTCTTATATTTCTAATTAAAATCCAAAAACATATCTCTACAACGACTGTAACAAACACTCGTAATAACCTCATATCTTCTATGATATCCAAAAAATCCTCAGTCTTCTGGAAGAACCATTGCGGCAGTGCATTGTTCAATTGCCTCCCTGCTTGCTTGTACAAACTACATTCATCGTTACACATTTCAATATCTTTAATTAATATATCGCAAAACTTTTGCAACACCTTTATATATTGTGTAAACATCTCGCTAAGATTATATTTTAAAAAAACAATTTACAGCACTAATATGATATATCGATAGCTTTTGTTGGAAAATACTAATGGGTTGGATTACATGTTGCATGTTTTATTTATACCATAAACTTTATGAGTAATAGTACAAAGACCGGTTCAAGACTGTTGTGGAGAACTTGATGAATCATCGTACAAAGACCAGTTAGAGGTATCGTTTTAATGATCATGTGGGGTCTCAAACGATTGGTCTCGACTCGTAAATGAAAGTCATCATTCTGAGATTAAAGTCAAGCATAGTATAACAAATTTTATTTAAAATAATACATTTCTTCAAAGGAATGCATTAATTTTCCATTTTTCCATTTTCCATTCTTGTAAAGTTCTTCCTCCACTATAGCGGTGACAATGTATTAGGACTCTTTTAATAGGTTATACTTATTAATATTAACATCCAAGTAAAGGACTTTCTCCAAAGACAAACCCGACCTACATCCTTCAAATTCCTCGGATTTAGGTCTCATAGTTTCGTTTACGGTGTCATACACATTATCTAGGTTACTGAAAGACGTTATTACCATATTTTTGTGTTAAAGGATTTCACATCAGTAGTCTTTTCTACCATTTTGGTATAAACACCGTAGAGGTCGCAATAGACTTTTATTGCTGTATGTTGTGTTCTTTTTCCATTAATTAAGCGAATTAACCGCTTTTTCTGGTTCCGAAGAAACTCGGATACTCAACCAACAGCGCCGACTTCAAGTAAACGTAATCGGAAACTGACTAGCTTCTAAGAAGTATAAATTGTTAAATCTAGAGCGTGCAAGCGCGTAAACGCCATTTTTGCATATCCATCACTACGACATACCCTACATTTTATGTTTTTGCAATTACCTAATATAGTGGACAGTCAACCGCATCGCAAGAAGAATGTATAAACACCCCAATTCAGTTAGGGCTAACCAAGTTGCTATTTAAAAAACCCTACGCCATAACAAAATCTTCATCCAAAATCATAATTGCAGGCCTGAACCCATTTGAAAATTATAAAATAACTTTTAAATTTGTTGACTTCATTTCGTAGACCGTACTCGAGGTATCCCTCAACGTATTTAGGAAGTTTATATCAAATCTTCCATACATTATACGCACTATGGGAGTTGACATGCGAAATCAGATATGCAAATTCGACAACTTGCGTTTTTATTTAAATAAGAATTGTTTAGTGACGATGGTAACATTTGATGATAATTATATGTTGTTTACCAAAGGAACTTTAGAACACTTTTTGAGATATCTCAGATCATTCTCAACCATGCTAATACTTTAAATAAAGTAACGGAAAACGGCACTCCTAATATAGATCTGTTTCTGTTAGATGTAGCAATGGAAAGATATAATAGGAATGATGTCTTACAGAATCTTGCACATCATGTAATTAAAAGCAAAATACAGTAATAGTGATATTAGGGTTAAGATTTAGGAATTTATAAGAACCTATCCAAGATTGTGTGAAAACAGTATTCGTAGACAAGTTGAGTATATGGAAACGTACAACAGGTTTCCATTCCACGCATTTACAAGCGATGTTTAAATTTTAAGCCAAAGACTGAAAATTTTGTAACACTATTAATTACACTTTTGTTTTCTTATACGTTTCTAAATTGTTGTATTTCAACTACAGAAATTAATAGCTGTCAATAAAATTATGTTATAGTTTTAAATAAAACGATTCTGATTGATAATTTTGTAAAACATTTATAACACCCTTTTAAAAAATAATACCCATCTTTGTTATAATTTTTTTCATAAGAACTTAGATACCCATTTCAGTTACGTGGATATTTAAAAAATTAAACAATACCAATGTATGCTTTATATTTTATAACATAAACAAGCTAATATATACAAAAATAATTTCTAAATTCACATCATTCATTTCTTATGATAACAGTTGAGGTGGTTAAATTTTTACTTTAAAACTTACAATTTAGTATCATTTGAATATATGCCAACAGTTTTATAGACCCCATCTCCTCGATTATTTCCATAAAATCATCCAGATCCTCGGACACTGATAACACTGCAGTACAGTGCTGTATTGCTTCCTCCTATGACTGACACATAAGACATTTTTCTTCTTCTATCGAAAAGCATTGCCCACATTCAGCTTTTTTTACTCGTAGAGCATTGCAAAATCTTCGAATAGCCTCCCCAAAGTGTTTATACATCATTGTTATATCGTCTCTTTAAACTGTACAATCAACAAATAATAACTTTTACGCGAATAGGAGTAGCTCATATAAAAGGACTGTTCGCGTAAAAGTTATTATTTGTTGATTGTACAGTTTAAAGAGACGATATAACAATGATGTAACCTAGATAATGTGTATGACACCGTAAACGAAACTATGAGACCTAAATCCGAGGAATTTGAAGGATGTAGGTCGGGTTTGTCTTTGGAGAAAGTCCTTTACTTGGATGTTAATATTAATAAGTATAACCTATTAAAAGAGTCCTAATACATTGTCACCGCTCTAGTGGAGGAAGAACTTTACAAGAATGGAAAATGGAAAAATGGAAAATTAATGCATTCCTTTGAAGAAATGTATTATTTTAAATAAAATTTGTTATACTATGCTTGACTTTAATCTCAGAATGATGACTTTCATTTACGAGTCGAGACCAATCGTTTGAGACCCCACATGATCATAAAACGATACCTCTAACTGGTCTTTGTACGATGATTCATCAAGTTCTCCACAACAGTCTTGAACCGGTCTTTGTACTATTACTCATAAAGTTTATGGTATAAATAAACCATGCAACTTGTAATCCAACCCATTAGTATTTTCCAACAAAAGCTATCGATATATCATATTAGTGCTGTAAATTGTTTTTTTGAAATATAATCTTAGCGAGATGTTTACACAATATATAAAGGTGTTGCAAAAGTTTTGCGATATATTAATTAAAGATATTGAAATGTGTAACGATGAATGTGTAGTTTGTACAAGCAAGCAGGGAGGCAATTGAACAATGCACTGCCGCAATGGTTCTTCCAGAAGACTTTGAGGATTTTTTGGATATCATAGAAGATATGAGGTTATTACGAGTGTTTGTTACAGTCGTTGTAGAGATATGTTTTTGGATTTTAATTAGAAATATAAGAACACAAACCATAATTGTAAGCTATATACAGTAGTATATTTTATTAGAAACTGCCAAGACTTGCATATAACACCAATTAACGTAATAAGGAGCTGCGCGCTTGGTTTTCAGCGCAAAAGGTGAGGGAGTCATGTTCCAGAGCATTAGTTGTCAAAGTATCGTCGAGTTGATCAAAATTATAAGTTAAAGATGAATTTTTCTGGTGTTAACGTTACAAGTGATGTAAAAGTGTCATTAGACGCCTGCAAACTAGTAGGTAAGACCACCTATGCGCTAGGTGAATTTACATCCAATTTTCACCGGTGAAACATGCATGTTTTGGATATCCAGGGTGTTCAGTTACTCCACAAACGAATCACACGTTTCATTGTATTTCTAAGGTGATGTTTAATATAATGTTAAATGCAATAGCACATATATACCGTTTTTTAAAATGTAATTAATGAAAATACAATAATGATTTATTATAAAAAAATATATACAATTAACATGGAAATCTATTATACTCTTCCATATACTTGACCTGTTTACAAATAATATTTTCAAATAGTTTAGAATAACTTTTTATAAATTCGTATAATAAGCCGCTATTACTATATTCATTTTTAATTATATTACGCGCGATGACATGTGCAGATTTCTCCGGACTATTAAATTTCTCCATCGATACATCCAACAGAAATAAATCAATATTAGGAACACCTTTTTCTACTAACGCTGTTAAAGTGCTAGCATAGTCGAGAACGTTCGGAGATATCTCTAAAAAGCGTTCTAAAGTTTCTTTTGTAAATAGTAGGTAATCTCCTTTGGTCGTTACCATCTTTACCAAGCAATTCTTCAAATAAAAACGTAAATTGTCAAATTCACATATTTGATCCCGTACACTTCCATATTATATATAATAAATGGGAGATTGGATATAAACTTCCTTAATTCTTCGGGGGATACATCAAGCACGGTCTGTAGAATGCTGTCCACAAATTTAAAAGTTATTTTATAATTTTCAAATGGGTTCAGACCTGCGATTATAATTTTGGATGAAGATGATGTTATGGGGTACGGTTTTTCAAATAGCAGACTGTTTTGCTCTAACTGAATTGCGGTGTTTATATCTTCCTCATATGCTGCGAGCGATTGTTGTTCCAAATTCTCAATTTTAAACCAGTCATCCGCTGTAATTTCCATTGCAGTGGAAATATAAATGGTTGCCATGTGATTCGCTTAATGTCTGTTGACGGCATCATCACCGATAAAAACAGTCTCACACACATTACATGCAATGCTTATCACTTCCCTCTTCAAAGAAAAATATATATTAGATATTTTTGAATTATACAAATAAAATCTTAAATAACTTATATGTTTACAGGTTAAAATTCAAAACTGATGCTTACCTTTCTAACGGTGAATATTTCAGGAATATATTATTAAAGTGTCGACTTACTGAAACGCGTGTAGTAACGTTATATCGTATGTTCAAAGCGAAAAAATATAGAATGATAGAGTTATCCGGCTTTGACGGTTTTATAGCAAAAATAACTCGTTAACGTTATAAATGGGGAAAAGAAATTAATGACTTTGGGTGTACTTTCGTTCGATAATTTACTGGAAAATTTCTAGAAATGATGGTTGCTAGAAAGTACCTTGTGTGAATCCCCGGCAATTATACATCAATTTTAATGCACAAACATAATTAATAGAAAGTCCAAAAAAAGAAATTATATACAACTTTCATATGTAATTTAGGTAGCCCATAATCGTTAAGGATTTAATTCAGAAAAACTTGTATTTTCCAAGTACTTATTTAGCATTGACTACATAATTTTGACGTGCATAATTAATAAAAATGCTAAACATGTAATTTAGGTAGCTCATAATCGTTAAGGAATTAATTCCTTAACGACTTGTATTTTCCAAGTATTTCAGCATATAATTATGACGTGCATAGTTATTAAAAAATGTTAAACCAGACCTTGATATCTGTTTAAAATAAAAAAGTTATGGTTTTGAATATTCTAAAAAACAGTGAATCACCGTTTGAAAAATGGTTTTGAATATTAAACACTTATGGGCCATAAAGGACTCATTTCTAAAATCTCAACGGTTTTTGATTTTTGGAGATGTTTGGTTAAAGCATATGTCATAAATGAACAAAAACTTTAATGAGATTTGGAAGCTTTAAAGTGTAACTTTGCAGGGCGTGGTCCGATTTTAAATCTGTTTGCAGATTCGGGTTGTGCGTAAAATTTTAGACTAATTTGATGTATTGCATGACTAAAAAAATGTTTAAGGACGGTCGGAAATCGATCTTGGTAAAAAATCTTAAAATCAGGGTAGCTCCCTAGAGAATGATGCTATCTGAAAAATTTAAAGAGATTTGGATAGCTGAGAAAAATCTAATATTAATTGATGCCAAACAAGATAGGTTTATCTCGAAAGATGCAATGGCTATTTGTTAGGTTTGCTTATAGAGCAAAGAGCAAAATTTAGAGGATCAGGACTTTAAAGTGATATAACTTTGCAGGGCGTGGTTTTGATGTATCATATGGTTAAAAAAATGTTTAAGGATTGTCAGAAATCGCAACACGTAAGAAATCTTAAAATGAGGGTAGCTCCCTGGGGGTGATGCTATCTGAAAAATTCCTAAAAATTCTGATAGCTGAGATAATTCTAATATTAATTGATACCAAACAAGATAGGTTTATCTCAAAAGATGCATTGGTTAGACGAAGGAAACTATTTTGGTTCAGAATGTTAGCGGTGAAAAAATATTAAAATTAGGGTAGCTCCCTGGGGGATAATGCTAACTAAAAAATTCCTAGAAATTCGGGTAGCTGAGAAAAATCTAATATTAATTGATACCATACAATATAGATTTATCTCGTTGGTGGAAATGTGGAGAAAGATTTATCCCGCGGCTGGTAAGAATGCGGGTGTGACGTAATCAAAATGGTTGTGGAGGTGCCCGAGCAAGGAAAAGAGCACGGAGAAGCAAAGGATGAGATTCATCTCCTCATTTCCTCCTTATGGGAATTTACATGTAAATTGGTCCAGATGAGTGAGGAAATGAGGGATTCTGGAGGAAATGAGGTGGTGGTATTGCCATATTCCTACTACTCAAGGATGTATTTCTATTTTTTTAAAATGTACATTCCTCTCTAAAATCTAATAGGATTTGAGTGATGTCGTTAAATAAAATTTTATCGTTTAGATTAATATTAAGGTTTAATTTAGGTAGATCCGGAATTCCAATTATCCCGTCAAAATAATCGTGAAATTAAAGAGTACAAATTTTAGGTTACCTGTTAATGAGTGGAATTCCTTGAATAGAGGAATATGTGCTCTAAACTTCGCTTGTTTTTGGCCTACACGTGTGATTATCAATGTATCGTGTTCAAAAACTGTTTGTGAAAAGATCCAAGTCAAAAATTTACCTTTACTCATAAAATAAAACACGAAATTAAAACTACAAGTAGATGAAATTCCAATTCACACTAAATCGTACAGATACCCGCATATTCATAAAGCCGAAATGTAGAAACAAATAACGAATATGCTTAACAACGGTATAATAAGATTTTCACAATCCCTGTGGAGCGCACCTATATATGAATAGTCCCGATAGAATTAGATCATGGTGGAAAGCAAAAATAAAGAATAGTTACGGACTACAGAAAACTTGACGAAAAAACAATACACGATAGGTATCGTTTATCTAACAGATCTGGTATTCCTGACCGCTTAGACAGACATCATTATTACTCAACAATTGATTTAAGCCAAGGATTTTTCAATACTATTACATCCAAATTCCGTTCCAAAAACAGCCTTAAAGTAGAAAATGGGCACTACGAATATCTATGACTCCTCTTCGGTTTAAAAGGAGCCCCAGACAACATTCCGGAAAGTTATGAATAACGTGCTACGAGAACTAGTAAATAAAATTTGCTTAGTTTTTATGGACGATATAATCGTCTTCTCAACTTTACTACAAGAACACATCAGTAACCTAAAATAAGTTTTTGACAAAATAAAAAACGCCGGACTAAAAATCCAACTTGATAAATCAGATTTTCTTTGTAAACAGGTAGAATTTTTAGGGCATTTAATCACACCCCAAGGCATTTAACCCAACTCAAAAAAGATAGACGATATAAATATTTTTCCAATACCCCAGCTAAGCAGATTAAATCTTTTTTTAGTATTTATCGGTTATTAAAGGAAGTGTAGTAAAAATTTTGCTATGACACAATGTTTGAAGAAAAACAAAAATACAACATAATCAAGAATTCTTAGATTCATTCGACACATGCAAAAACCTTTTAACCTTGAGCGGTACTATCTCAAGGAAAAATAGGAAGAGATCTTCTGTAGCATATGCATAGCGGACCCTAAATCCACCTGAATGTAATTCTAGTACGATAGAGACGGAACTATTATCAATCGTATGGGCAACGAAAACTTAACTTACCTATACGGAGTAGAATTTAAAATAGTGAGCGACCATAAACTTTTACAGTGCTAATTCTTCCCTTAAGGAACCTTATTCTAAAATAGGTAGATGGAAACTTAAACTTGAAGAATTTGCTTACTTCTTAATATATAAAAAAGGTAAATTAAATACGAATGCATACGTCCTTTCTAGATTTGAAATAAACATCTTAACTGTTAAAATGAATGATAATAATTCCATTTGCATAAACCCTCCATATCCTAATGATATTACGGATCAAGACTTAGAAAATCTACTTCAAGGATTTCAAGCTAATCAATCGAATGAGCAAGAACAAAACTTCGCCTCTTGTGATAGTTAACGAATTTTCCAAATTTATTTTTTCAGGCTAAGATAATATAATCCTGTGATGATCTGAATTTGTGATTCAATCTTTACATGAGATAAAAAACATGCTATTGCTTATGTAGATATTGTTTTCTAAGTTGAGGTTTTCTGCTACATGCTTTATGTGTCTTGTTTTTATAATAATTTTCTGTTACATTAATAAAGACTTGACGCATCAATTATTTCTTTATCTTTGGAGGTTAGCTTATTGGAAATCTATTTGCAGATTGCCCACTGCACCTCACCTGTACATTTGTATATTTACTATTTTTAAAGACTAAGTTCATCGGTGTCATCTTTTGATTATTAGCGGAATACTTTGTTTAATGATTAATTATAAAGTTCCTTTTTTATTTAATTTAATTATTACTTGGAAAGTATCTATTAATTTTTTGAAGATAAAAGTTTGTTCATTATTCTTATCATTATCTGTTTTACAGTTAACCCTATTTCATATTGTATATGTTATGACACAGTCATAAAAGTACTCTGATAGTTTAAAGGTCAATATTAGAAATTTCATATTTTGTCATTTTTCTGAAAGAACAACCATTTTTGTCCTTTGTCTGTATGGTGCCAGCTCACATGGTTGCGGACTCTACAACAATTCTAAAATTAATCAATTATATAAGTGATCGTCCAATCTATATATATATATATATATATATATATATATATATATATATATATATATATATATTATATATACTGTGATCCTACCTTATTAGTGATAGGCGTAATATCTCTATCTGTCACTCCTTGTCTTATTTTAGAGCCTTGTTGAGTTATGCCACACAATTTATCTTTAAATATTTTACACGGCTGCTGCACTTAATTATTTTACAGGGCCGTCAAACACGTGGCGGAATCTACCTAGGGTGGGTCCGTCCTAAGCAAACACCTCTCAACTAGACACCTAAACAAATATCCAAGGAGTTTTCAAAATAATTTTAAAAGCCAAAAGTATTCCCAAACACTAGTTCCACTTTTATAAATTTGATTAAAGCACTGCGTAGATATTAAATACTAATACCTGGAATCCAGATACAAGCGCCGCCTTCCAGCCGTCCTGAAGCCAAGTGACCAACTGCAGGCACCTCCTGTAAATAATAAGTAACTCGAGCAACTGGTAATCTCCAGACTATAAAACTACTAATATTTCTACAAATTTTATGTTATACAAATTCTCAGATAACTCCAATTCCACTATGCTTTCGTCTTCAAACAATAACGGTACAGACCAGCACTCCCTCTTTTAATTAACTTTTATTCGCCGTAAACTGCTACTATTTGCTATCTCCAGGTACAACTTGACTTTCAAAACTTTCTCGTAACTTTTAAATGTAATAAAACTCATAACAGTACAAAAACACGTCTATTTTTCAGTAATATAAATTTGGAGTCCCTTATAAATAAAAATCGTCTTCTTTTGTTTCCGTTGCCATGACAACTATCTCTACGCACACTATGTAATTTATAATTATTAATAATTGATTAATAATACAGTTGTTTTCTCTAGATACATTCATTTTCTAGATGGTTTGTAATCCAGTGATTTATGTATATTGAACTTTTACAATATTGAAAATAGCTAACAAACTTTGATGGTTCAGCTTTTAAATTGTACGCAACAGACATTTATGTCTTATTCGGTAAACGTCCTGTCATTACATAACCAATCTTTAATTGTTAAAACATATTCAAACTGAAATTGATTTACAAATTTTACGGGAGTATCACTTAACTCCTTAAAATTTTAAAAGCGTGCAGTATACCAAGCAATTTTGATATTTGTTTTACATTCAAATGGTTCTGAAAACGCTAACTCCAAATTAAATTTCATATACGTGCAACCATAACAATTAAAATACGTATACAATGCAAACTTATAACTAGCTTAGCCTGGTCTATGGCCGGTATATGTTGTTGAATGCAATGCAGTTTCAAAAGCTTTATAAATTTATAAACGTGGAATAGTTGTTGTTAATTTATAAACCAAAAATACCTGAAAGAAAATACTCAAACAAAACCAAATATACCCCCATTCTAGCAAAGTCGTTTCGAAGCCCTATTTAAACATTTTATTTGCTTAGGACGGACCCACCCTAGGTAGATTCCGCCACGTGTTTGACGGCCCTGTAAAATAATTAAGTGCAGCAGCCGTGTAAAATATTTAAAGATAAATTGTGTGGCATAACTCAACAAGGCTCTAAAATAAGACAAGGAGTGACAGATAGAGATATTACGCCTATCACTAATAAGGTAGGATCACAGTATATATAACAGATGGCGCTAACAACGTGAGGCAGAGTAGATTTGTTAGTTGTACGTTGCATATATTCTATTTAAAAGTGAAAATTAATATTTGATGGACGTTTCATATATATTTATTTGACAGTTGTTGAAGGTTTTGAATTTATTGTAGTAGGCTAAGACGTAATTTGATATTCACACTTTGGTCAATTTTAGCGGCGGTAAAACATTAGGTGGGGCTCGAATAGGTAAATAACTTCGCAACAAAATATTTGTTCGCCTAAAGGTGGGGCTCGATAGGGCTGATTCAGATTTGCAGAGGTTGTGTAGCTTAGTGGGGCACATCATTGAAGTTTATTTTGAAAATTAAAGGGACATGTCTGATGAGGAGAGAATCACGAGGTCAGGAAAGTTTATGGAGTTGAGACTGGTGTGAGAGGGCAACCGGTGGTTAAGACTGTAGCAGCAGGGATGCTAGGGATGAAGCTGGAGGATATGTGGAGCCGGAGGTGATTATTGTGAATTCAGGGGATACATCGGGAGAAAATGAAATTGATAAGGGAAAAGAGAATATGCAGATCCAAGATGTGATGATGGTTTTGTTGGAATTAAAAGGGTCGTTAACTAAGTCGCATGAAGAATTGAGAGGATCATTGTTGGCCGAGGTTAGAAATTCACAAGCGGAAGTTAAGGAAAAATTTGATATGATGGAAATGAAAATTGAAGGAATTAATGTATCAATACAGAGCAGTTTGTGTTCATTTAAGGATGAAGTTCTGAAGGACGTAGAGGATAGAGTCCAGGTTGTAGAAGGGAAGGTAACAACAGGTTTAAATGAATTAAGGGAAGAGCTGTACATGGTCGAAGTTAGACAGACAGAAAAATTGCAGAATTTAGGTGAAATAGTTCGGATTCAGACGGAGGACAATATTAACTCTAAAAACGAAATTATAGGCAAATTGCGGGCGAGTCAGGAGGTGGCAGAGAAGCTGAGAAGGGATACGACGGTTCTGGGGAATACGGTAAATGGATTGTCTGGTCTTGAAGGGAATGTTAGACAGATGAGAGAACAGTTGGTTGAATTGGAAAGGGGAAGAGTTGTTTGTGATGCAGGATACCAGTATAGGCTAGGGAAAGAGACCTTGCCGAGGTTTGAAGGCAGAAAGAATGAGCAGCCGATGGTCTATCTTAGCAAGTTGGACGAGATGGTAGAGAGTGAGCCTGAGAGGGTGAAGATGCAGATGGTGAGCGTGACATTGGGGGGTTGTGCAGAGAAATGGCACTGTATCGTGAGGAGGCAATATAGTTCGTACGAGGAATTTCGAAGGCTATTCATAGAACAATATTGGGGAAACACGCATCAGGCTAATATTCGAACGGATTTAAACACTGGGAACTATAGGTCATACCAGGGATCGAGAGAAAATTATGTGATTGAAAAGTATAACCAGGCGCAGCACCTGATTCCTAAATTAAGAGAAGATGAAATTATATTATTGTTGTCAAGGCATATGGAGGCGGAAATAACTAGGGCCGTAGCGATACAAAACGTTCGGACTTTAAGAGACTTTTGGAAATGATGCGAAATTATGACGTAGCTAGGACGTTTGAAACGAATACCAGGAAAATAGTGATAATAGGAATTGGGATAGGAATAGGAATAGCACAGACTACCAGAGGACTGGGGTGCAAGGATACAATTATAGGGAGAATGGACAGGACAACTACAGAAAGCAATATCAGGAAATCAAAGGAGAACGAATAATAATTGGGAACAACGTTTTAATAGAGACGATAATTATAGGGGAACAATGACTGGAACAGGACTGATAGGAATGACAGAGGTTTTGGACAGCAAAGAACGAGTTTTGGACAGAGGTGGCAGAGAGAAAGCGAGCAGAGATCAACGGATCAGGGGGAAATACCGACAGGGATTAGAGACCGAGAACGGGAGACAGATAGAAACTTGACGATCCAACACGTAACAACAAGAGACACGCGACAGAGATCGGAGGATAGGATAGAGAAAGTGGAGGTCCACGATGAACCCACGGTACAAAAAAACGTCGATTTATTAGTGTTAGGAAAATCAGATTTAGGGACACAGCATAGTATTAGTTTAGTAGATAAGTTGTTAGATAATAAGTTTGAAAGAAGGCGGGAGTTACCATTTATTCATATTAGTTTAGGGGATTCTGTTTACACGGCATTGATAGATACAGGGTCGCAGTTATCGCTGGTGAGAGAGGAAATAGTTTTGAAACATGCAGAATTATTCAAAGGGAAAATTTGTAGGGTTAAGAGTATTAATTTATGGTCTGCGATTAAGAGGAAGTTAACTACGATAGACAAAGTTGTACGAGTATCGATTGTATTAGGAAGTACCAGACTAGGTGAAGTAGAGTTTTGGATAGCAAGAGGATTATATTTAGATTTTATTGTAGGGATAGATGTAATTGAGGAATTTGGACTGGTTATAGATGGTAAAGCACGAATGGTAAAGGTATTAAATTTAGAGAAGAAATGGGTGGTGCCTAAGGATAATTGGGATACTAGGGATGAGATAAATACAGATAGTATAGGATCAGGAAAGACTAAGAATAGAATTTATGATGGAATTGATGAGTTACGGTTATGTAATATATTTGAGAAGGTATTTGATGAGGAACAGATAGGATTAATAGGGTGGATATGAAGGAAATGTTATATGAGGTGTTTAATAGACATGCAGGAGTTTTTAGTAATGAGCCTAGGTTTGCGAAGGAGTATACGCATAAGTTAGAGGTCACAGACGAGGGAAGTTTTCGTACTAGGGTATATCCAATACCATTTGCATTAAGGGGTCGAGTGAAAATGAGATTAAAAGATGTTAAAAGAGGAATTATTGAATCAGCGAGAACACCCTATATCAATCCGGTAGTGGTTGTGCCTAAATCTGATAATTTAGAATTAAGAATATGTTTAGATGCTAGGAGATTGAATGCGATTACTAAACCACAATTTGAACAACCAAAATCACTAGATAATTTGTTATACAAGGTAAGCGAGATGAAATTTTTAGCAAACTGGACTTAAAGAATTCTTTTGGCTAATTCCTTTGCATGAGGAAAGTCGGAAGTATACTGGATTTAGCATTGAAGGGAGATTTATCAGTACAGAGTTGTTCCATTTGGTCTTTCAACGTCATCCGCTGCATTAGTTCGAGCCATGCAGAAGTTATTAGATGAGTACGAAGACTTCTGTACGCACTATGTCGATGATATTTTGATTTTTCTAAGAACGAGTTAGAACATTTAGAACATTTAAGAAAAGTGATCCGAAGGTTAGACGAGGGAGGTTTGAGGTTGAATTCGAAGAAGTGTGAGTTTTTAAGGACCAGGTAAAGTATTTGGGGTTTGTCGTTGGCAGCGAAGGAATTAGAATTTGTGAAAACGCTTGGACGAGTTGAAGAATTTGAAACAGCCAAGAAATTTGAAAGGTTTAAGAGGATTTTAGGTGTATTAAATTATTATCGTCGATTCATACCAAAATATTCGAGTTGTGCATTCCATTGTTGGAGTTGTTAAAAAGAACGAAAGGTGGAAATGGAACGAGCAAAGGGTAGCAGGCATTTCGGGAGTTGAAGGCGGTATTTTATAGGTGAACTGTCATTAAAATATCCCAATTTTACGGATCCATTTATTTTAAGGACAGACGCTTCGAGTTTTGCAATAGGGGCTGAGTTGGTGCAGGTTCAAGAAGGGAGAGAAGTGCCAATTTGTTTTATTTCGAGGGCTCTGAAAGACTGCTGTGAAGAAGTTAAGATTTTATTTATTGGGTAATAAATTTCTGGTTGAATCGGATAACACAGTGGTCACGTTTCTGAAGAAGAAAGAGTTTTTGAACAGTCGATTGTATAGATGGGCGTTAGTATTGCAGGAATATGATTTTGAGATTAGACATAAACCTGGTAAAGAAAATGTTACGGCTGATTTCTTTAGTAGGAAGGATGAAGGGTTGCTAACGGATAGTAGGAATGGATTTTTGATTGCATTGCAAGTGTTTGAAGATCTGGGAAGATGGTCGAATGCCAGATTTCATCGGATGCAAGCACACGAAGAAATAAGGGTGATAAGAGAAAATTATTCAGAGAGAATTTAGAACAAGACAGAGGTTTTTATATGGTCGAGGGAGTTTTGGTGAAAAGGTTATGGGATGATGAATTATTAGTGTTAACGACACAGGTAGCCGTTGAGCTGATCCAGGAAATTCATACTACGTTTGGTCATATAGGGATTCGTAAGACGTTCTTGATATTTAGGAAGCTTTCTATGCACGAAACGATAGAAAATTGGTGAAAAATTGCATAAATCTGTGTGAGACGTGTTTGTTAGGAAAGGATAAGAATGTGGTGTTGCAGAATCAAGTTAGATGTATAAGAGCGGAAGGTCCATTAGATATTGTGGCAATGGATTACTTGAGTAATTTGATACCGAGTAGGAACGGATATCAGCATATTTTAGTTGTAGTTGATATTTTTACAAAGTTTGTGCAGCTTTATCCAGCGAGGAGATGTAATTCTAGGCATGTATTGAGTTCTGTAAGAAAGTTTGTAGAACGAATAGGTAAGATGAATAGGGTATTGTTGGACAATGCAACGTATTTTCGTAATCGAAGGGTTGAAAGTAAATTAAGGAAGGATGGAATAAAGATGACATTCTGTAGTATCAGACATCCTCAAGGAAATCCGTGTGAAAGATATATTCGAGAAGTAATAAAGTTTTTGAGGTTAATAACGCAGGAACAACATGATCGGTGGGTAAGGTATTTACCGCAAATAGAAGAATATATTAATTTTGTACCAAGTTCAGTGACAGGAATGTGTCCTGTGACATTGATGAAGAAGGTGATTCCAGCAAGACCGTGGAGAGCTGAACAAAAGTGGAAAATATAACGGAGTTGTTGCATAAAGCCAAACAACAAGACGAAACGATACAAAGAAGGGAGTTGGAGAAACGTAACAAGAAAATCAAGAAGCAAGTGGTTTTTCAGTTGGGGATCTTGTTATTGTTAAAAGATTGAGAATGTCAAATTGGGAAAGAAATATTTGTGCCAAGTTGTTATTTCCATACGAAGGTCCTTATCGAGTGAGAAGAATTTTTGCAGAAGGAATACTTACGAATTGGAGAATGACAGGGTGAATATCGGGGACGTTTTCATATAGAAAATTTGTATTCATATTTCCATGTGGAAAGTAAAGTATCGCAAGAATAAAATTAACACTGTAAATAATACTAACGAGCTTAAAACTATACAGAATATACAGAAACTAACACTTAATCCTCATACATAAAGAAAAAAAAAACTATAGTGATTTTAACTAAAATTTAAAATTTCTCAACCATTAAAAGAATTACTTATATCCAGGAAGCAAATTTTCATTTTTATTTAAAATCAGTGGGGCCTTATGTAACGTATTTTTTTTCTTGTTGCACCAAGCCTAATAAATTAATAATAAAACAGATAAATTTTAAAGCATTTAATTCGTAAATATTCAGCCAATAAAAAGTAAAGTATAATATTCCCAATAACACATAGAATCTAGGAGATTTATATTCTGTGGCTTGTTGCCAAGCGTAGTCCAGTTAATTATGAGCACTTTTGTTTCCAACGTCGAAGAATCAAGTCGCTTTTTGTAGACTAGAGATAAAAGTCAAGATGGCTCGACTAAAACACGAGGCGTCTAATAGAGTCAGAAAGAAGAACTTGAGTTGAGAACATGGAACAATAATATACATCATTTAAGACAGTTGGTATAGATTAATATTATAAATTAAACTAATATATTTCACTTTAGTGCAATATCTAATGGACATATCTACAACAACAATTTTCAATGTTAAATTATAATAAATTTTCGTCGCAGTAATTTAAAGCAGGCAGTTATGGTTTCGTTCTATCTATTTAATACGCCGCATAGAAATGGTTTATTCAACAAAGAATCTTGGTACTTCAAACTTACAGATGATTAATACGCTGGAAAATACAACAGCTGACGTCATGATTTTGCACCTGCAATTTATTTGGATACACGTGAGTGTTTGAAACTTTCCGTAACTTTGAAAGTATTATAAATTATTATGAGATTTCTACGTTGATTATTAGAATAACATAAATTTAAAGTAGTTTTTTAAAGTTAATAACACACCGAATAAATATTTAGTTTGTCAGTTATTTGTACACGCATTCAATGTGTGTCAAGATATTTAGAATGACAACTTGTGTCAGATAAAAAATAGTATAGATTCTGTTTCCTAATCTAGACGCCAGATGCAGTCTTGATTTAATTTTCACATTTTGCTTAAAAACAATTAAGGTCATGTAAAAGCTTTTTATTGGTGCTGATATTCGTGTATATTTTTTTTGTGTAGACAACAGTTAAATTTGAATAGTTGCATTTTATGATCGTTATTTTTCTGATGATCAATCTTTGTTGTAAATGGTCAAGGAAGCGCTTCAATGATTATAGTAAAAATAAAATCTTGTGATATGAATAAATAAATTATGATATGTTTGCTTAAACTAAAATTTTATAGAAATGATTAATTTATAAATATTTATTTAGAAGGTTAAACTTCACTAAAATTCTTTTTATAAAAAAAATTAATGACAAGATAGTAAGCATATATATTGCAGTCACATGTATATATATCCGATTTCTACATATGAATAGAATTCATTTTGTTTCATTTGAATGAAGTTTTATTATTCTACATTTAAATTAAGAAAAGAAAACTAGAGCAAACCCTCATTAAGTAAAAAGACAGAATAATGAAAATAAATCCTTTAGTATTTCACAGATGTTTAAATTCATTTATTCTATTTTTGGCATATGCTTTTGAAGACACAAATAGTGTCCATGTGGTGTTTTTGTTTGTTCACAGGTAAAGCTGAGACAACTGTTTGACATCTGGTGGTTGAGGTTTTGGTAAGTGTGTGATAAAGAGTGAAATTCAAATTTTATGGCTATGATAGTGGTGTTAAGATAAGGTTTCCGCATTTCCTTATACAAACACAGTTAAATTTTGTTGGCACTTGTATTAAAAAATACGGTGGCGCCTATTAAAAATATTTTTGGTCGATTATCCACCCATGACCCATGCTCATGATCTACCCAGAGCTAACACTCTACTAGCCGTTTAACCCCTAAGAGTTTTCTTTGTCTAAAGCCGTTTTCCATCTGACATTACCCTGGGCTTGCAGTCTAAAGAAGAAAATCTCGACCTAGTGACATCAGATTAAAAATAGAGAGTTTTAGTATATAGCTGATAGTCACGAGGATAAAGGGTAATAAACTTACAAAAGTTTTAATTACCCCTGTTTTTTAAAACTAAAACTATTACTATTACACTTATATACTGTCAAGAAGGGGGTGGGCTTATAAAATGTTTAAATAGGGCTTCGAAACGACTTTGCTAGAATGGGGGTATATTTGGTTTTGTTTGAGTATTTTCTTTCAGGTATTTTTGGTTTATAAATTAACAACAACTATTCCACGTTTATAAATTTATAAAGCTTTTGAAACTGCATTGCATTCAACAACATATACCGGCCATAGACCAGGCTAAGCTAGTTATAAGTTTGCATTGTATACGTATTTTAATTGTTATGGTTGCACGTATATGAAATTTAATTTGGAGTTAGCGTTTTCAGAACCATTTGAATGTAAAACAAATATCAAAATTGCTTGGTATACTGCACGCTTTTAAAATTTTAAGGAGTTAAGTGATACTCCCGTAAAATTTGTAAATCAATTTCAGTTTGAATATGTTTTAACAATTAAAGATTGGTTATGTAATGACAGGACGTTTACCGAATAAGACATAAATGTCTGTTGCGTACAATTTAAAAGCTGAACCATCAAAGTTTGTTAGCTATTTTCAATATTGTAAAAGTTCAATATACATAAATCACTGGATTACAAACCATCTAGAAAATGAATGTATCTAGAGAAAACAACTGTATTATTAATCAATTATTAATAATTATAAATTACATAGTGTGCGTAGAGATAGTTGTCATGGCAACGGAAACAAAAGAAGACGATTTTTATTTATAAGGGACTCCAAATTTATATTACTGAAAAATAGACGTGTTTTTGTACTGTTATGAGTTTTATTACATTTAAAAAGTTACGAGAAAGTTTTGAAAGTCAAGTTGTACCTGGAGATAGCAAATAGTAGCAGTTTACGGCGAATAAAAGTTAATTAAAAGAGGGAGTGCTGGTCTGTACCGTTATTGTTTGAAGACGAAAGCATAGTGGAATTGGAGTTATCTGAGAATTTGTATAACATAAAATTTGTAGAAATATTAGTAGTTTTATAGTCTGGAGATTACCAGTTGCTCGAGTTACTTATTATTTACAGGAGGTGCCTGCAGTTGGTCACTTGGCTTCAGGACGGCTGGAAGGCGGCGCTTGTATCTGGATTCCAGGTATTAGTATTTAATATCTACGCAGTGCTTTAATCAAATTTATAAAAGTGGAACTAGTGTTTGGGAATACTTTTGGCTTTTAAAATTATTTTGAAAACTCCTTGGATATTTGTTTAGGTGTCTAGTTGAGAGGTGTTTGCTTAGGACGGACCCACCCTAGGTAGATTCCGCCACGTGTTTGACGGCCCTGTAAAATAATTAAGTGCAGCAGCCGTGTAAAATATTTAAAGATAAATTGTGTGGCATAACTCAACAAGGCTCTAAAATAAGACAAGGAGTGACAGATAGAGATATTACGCCTATCACTAATAAGGTAGGATCACAGTATATATAACAATATATATATATATATATATATATATATATATATATATAGAATAATGGACTGGTCAGCATAAATATTTTAATGATAAGGTGGTAGTATTTTGGGTATGAAGTCCAAGGAATAAAAGTTGGTTTGAAATTCAAAAGTTTATTTTTATTTTCTTTACGTTTCGGCGATCCTTTTCGCCTTTATCAAAAGAATCGTATAGAATTCATGATTGTCAAATAATTTTTTTGAAAATATATATATATATATATATATATATATATATATAAATAGCGTAAGCGGTTAGTTTGTTCCAATTTTAGCTTCAATATTATAAGGGCAATATACACATATTATACATCAAAAAATTCAGCTTGATGCGTAGATTTGCCAAAAACTATTAAAATTGGCAGATATTGCTAACCCGCGCGTTAGCGCGGGTTAGCACTAGTGTTATTTACTGATGTTATTTTAGGAGATCAGCATTTGCTGGATAGTGATTTTAGTCGATCACATTTTATTCCATCTAAAGAGCAACTTGTGTCCTCATTTATTAGTCTTAAATTTTTGCTCTTTGTTAATTGTGTCATCAATATGAAACTGTCCAAGTTTACAAAATTATACTTATGCATTTACTTTGTGCTAATGCTGTATATGGTTACACATAGTTACTTCCCATTATGGCCTTTTATTCCACCGGGAACATCCACTCTTTGATCCTACGCTTGGTTCTGAAACTATCCGTTATGAAAGAATTTGGTTATTTTCTGGGAAAAGCAGTACCGTCAGAGCAACTTCTTCATACGCGGACTACCTGGTTTCAGTTTATGTATCCTGAACTTTTCTTGAAGTGGAGCAGGGGCGGCTTCTCCGGTGAGACAGGTGAGGCAGAATCTCACCATAAAATGTGAACAGAAAAACTCTAAATTCAAAACTATCTCATAAATATCAATTTAAAAAATTTTATTTTTATTTAAAATCTAGCCACACTTTTATCTAGACACACTTTTATTAGTTTCTGTTTTATTATAACTGACCATGGATCCTAATTCATAATGATCAACGCTCATTGCAGTTCAAAAACTTTAACCCATTTTTATACATAACGCTGGCCTCTGGCATTTTAGTTCCGTGCTTTATACTACTGATGAGCACTATCAATAGTTTTTTCTATCGATAGTTACAATCGATAGTTAAACAACACTCGATAGTAGTGATGGAACGATCGATTGTTTTTCCTATCGATAGTTATGTAACAATCCATACTTACTAAACTATCAATGGTACTACCAATAATCTGCAAACAAAACCTTAGTATATGTACTGTCAGATAGGCACAATCGATTGTCTATCGATTGGGCCATCGATAGTTTGTACTATCGATAGTCTCATGAATTATCGATAGCTTAAACTATATCATTACAGTACTTCTATCAAATGATCTTTTAAACAAATGAATTTTACTATCGATAATTAATTGCATTATCGATAGCTTGAAAAGAGAAACATTGTTATTAGCGAATGATTTTTAAAAGAACGACATTTATGGTTAGGTTCACTTTCACTCACAGCTTATTATAATATAAAATGTAAAGATTATTAGGTTTAAGGTAGAGCACTAGAGCTATTCTAGTGATGTAATGAGTTATTGAAGAGAACAGTAAGAAGGATTGATTGAAATTGGATATAAAAGTGGCAGGACTTGTTTATTATCCATAAAAAAAAGTTGCAGTTACCATGGCAGTTACCATGGAAAAATAATGAGAGCTAGAAAATGAATTGAAGACATTTCCAGAAATATTTAGTAGAAAATTTTATATTTAATAAAAAATAACTAGAGACAAATAAAGCTACAAGAATAGTTATAGAAAAGATGTTGAATTGACTACGATTGTTGTATTTAGGAAGAAGTGTAAAAAATCTTGTTATAAAAATAATTTTAGACGTTATAATCGAAGCGAATATATTTTCATCATAAACAGCTCAGTTATTTAATTAAAATTTGTAAAATAAGTAGTAAAACAAAAAAGTGAGAAACCCAGAAAATTTAGAAGCACCTAGAGAACAAATACATCAAATGAAGGTCGTGTTGGGCGGTGTACTGTTCACTCATCATTGGAGGAAATATTGTAACGAATTAAAAAAAAAAGGTTGACGATATAGACAATTAAAGAAGAAAATAAGTGACGGATCCAACGTAGGATTCCAGTCAATGTATAAAGACGTTTTTAGGTTTAAGGGGATTTCTGCGGTCCTTTGTTATTGGCGTCGCCGTGGATCAATGTAGTAAGCGTAAGACTACGGATTCCAAGGTCCTGGGTTCGAATCCAGACACGACCGACTGCTTGAAAAATGGCAGGTGAGCATTTTTCACAAAAATGACGCCCTCGTTCGGATGAGAGGTTAAATGGAGGTCCCGTGTGTGAGTGTTGTCACGCACGTTAAAGATCCCTATCTTGCTTGGAACAGCAAGGATTCGGCAAAATTCTAAATTTGCAGGCAACAAAAAACTCGTTTCCTGGCTAATGTAGTACCTTCGGGTGGAGCATTGGAAAATTACATGTAAGGTCCTTTGTTATGGGCGTCGCCGTGGATCAATGTAGTAAGCGTAAGACTACGGATCCCAAGGTCCTAGGTTCGAATCCCAACACGGCCGACTGCTTGAAAAATGACAGGTGAGCATTTTTCACAAAAAATGTGTGAGTGTTGTCACGCACGTTAAAGATTGCTACCTTGCCTAGAACGGCAAAGGTTCGGCAAAATTCTAAATTTCCAGGCAACAAAAAACTTGCCTCTTGGCCAATGTAGTACCTTCAGATGTAGCATTGGAAATGTAACGATCCTTTGTTATTAGGGCGGCTCCGTGACGTAGTTGGTATGCGTGTGACCACTACGCCCGAGGTCCCGGGTTCGAATCCTAATACGGTCCGCTTGAAAAATGTTTGGCGAGCATTTTTCACATTAATACGCCCTCGTTCGGATGAGAGGTAAAATGGAGGTCCCGTGTGTGAGTGTGTCACGCACGTTAAAGATCCCTACCTCGCTTGGAACAGCAAGGGTTCGACAAAATTCAAAACTTTTCAGGTAAAAAAACTCGCTTCCTGGTCAATGTAATACCTTCGGGTGGAGCATTAGAAAATCACATGTAAGGTTTTTTGTTATTAAACCAGCTTGAGAAAATGCTCTTTTCGAAGGTACAAAGGTAACCGGCACGCTCAGAAATTTTATTGCCAGTTTATATAAATTTGAAAATGCACTTTGTTGTTCGTTCATTCTTTTCGGTTTAAATAAGGCAAATCCTTGTAATTTTTTAATAATACTAAATTATTTGCTTCTGAGTTAACAGCTACTACACTTTTTAGTTTTTCATCAAAATCTTGCCACAAATTAAACTTCATGCCCTTGCTGGTGCTAAGTATAGGCTCTATTAAACTGGATTTTAATAAAATTCCAATTTCAGTTGTAGAGTTGAGTCGTACGATATTATGTTGCAATCCTCCTATTAAAGGTATTATTAATGAAATAGATTGATTCCCTGATAGCTCTGCGGTGACGAATTCAAATGACTTCAATAGAGGCACACAATCTTCAAGAACTTTCCACTGCTCACAGTTTAAGCTTTCTGGACCTTTTGGAAGTGCCACTAATGCTACCGTTAACGGTTCCTTTAGTTTTATTTATCTCTCTATCATTATTAACGAAGAATTCCAGTGAATTAAAATATCTTGTTTTAGTTGAAGTTGGGGTATGCCCATTTGGTTTTGCGTAACTCGTAATTCATCAGCTGCAACTACAGACTGTTTAAAATGCGTTACAATTTTTCGAAATTTCGTCAATATATTTTGAAAATCCCCACACAGTTCCAACGCGTCTGATATTACTAAATTAAAGTGTGTGCGACACATGATAAATGATCAAGATTCACAAGTTTCACTGCATTTTTAATATGTGCTGCATTATCAGTGACTGCACCTGTAATTTTACTTATAATAGACCACTCACAAAATACACTTGATAAAATTTTTGATAGGCATTCAGCAGTATCACTTTTTTCGATAATACTCTGTTTTAAGGACCACTGACTTGAACTGACTTTCATGAAAAAAATGTTAAGTAAGATTTGGTGTTAAAGGATGTCCAAATAACAATTGTAATCGATATCGAGTTTTATTGTTGCACAGCTTTTTGCACTGACTGAAGGACTGTACTATATAAGTTTGGAAAATGCTCTCGATACTGTCCTTCTGCTCGGTAATGTATACCGAGGTTCGAGTGCCTTCATGAGGTTCTTCTACTATGGATAGTGGTTGCAAATCCTTGACGATCATTTTAAGCACAAGCTTTGTGATTTTATGTTTTAATGATCCGTTTAAAGGAACTACTTGACGCGTTATTGTTGGCTGTAGCTTCCGTTTTCGTGTAGGAACTACAACCACAGGAAGCAAACTACTAATCGAAGATGCTAGATTTAATACTGAAGTAGCTGAATCCGATAACGTTGTTGTTGCACTGGATAACCGTGGTGCTACGCTGGCACTTTTCGCCATGGAAGCAGTATTGCTGTTTCCGATTTCACTAATGTTGCTGGCGGTATCTCTTGATGACAGTCAATTGCTTCTGCTACGTCAACTAATTGCACGGGATCAGTACGTGTTGGGTGCCGTCGACGTAAGTAATCACTTAAATTGGACGTATTACTACAAAATTTCAACTCTTTTACAAACTTGACACATAACTTTGTCGACGTGTTTTGTAAAAAATTCCCACACTGGTGATTTTCTCACACACCAACAGTGCACGTGCATTTAGTTGGGGTCCCGGCATTTCCCTTTAGTGGTTAACTTAATGGTCAATATAACTATCATTTAAAAACTATTGAGTATTGACATTGACAATGCTGTACTAAGATTTTGTTTAGCAGATTGTTGGTAGCTCCATCGATAGTTCATTAACTATCGATTGTTGCATAACTATCGATAGGAGAAGTAATCGATGGTTCCATCAGTACTATCGATAGTTTATGAGACTATCGATAGTACGCTTTACAATCGCAAGTTATCGATAGTAGGAATTCATTCATTAAAAAAATAATTTGGTAGTAACTATCGATAGTACAAACTATCGATAGTCCATTCGATAGACTATCGATTGTGCCCATCACTACTTTATACCTTATAAGCTGCGTCGAGAGGCAGACCAGTACCTGGCCTTAAGTGCACTTATATTCGACGGGCAAAATACTAGTCCATGTTTAATATAAAAACAATTTACAATTACAGGTTTGGCAGAGCATGTAAATTTATAAAATTAACTACTTAGTGCTAATTAATACAAGCTAACTTTTAAAGAAATCACTTTTAAATGAGTCATGGATTATTATTTATTATGCTATGTAATCCGAAGGGTTTTGATTTCGTTTTTTAAAATAATAATAGGTCAATTCATTCGATATCGAATTCTAATTCAGTGTTATGCGATAAATACCTAATCTAATAATTATTTAGGAACAAGAAAAGAAAGAAATGAAAATTAAGAATGAGTGTTTGTTTACTTCTACACTTTCGTATTTTCTGTGTGAGGCAAATATTCAAACTGCTTACCATGGTAGTTATAAGCGGATGCGATAAACTCATGCCAAAGCCAACACAAAGCATTATTATACTGATTCATTTTTATAACAGATTTTTGTATTGTGAATCAGTTGTTACCTACCTGTTATTCGAACATCGTGTGACATTTTGAAAATATACTTATAATCATTTAAACATTAGCTGGATTTTCAACTGTACATACAGTGTTTGTTTAATCTTATGCGTTATCCGTACGAGTATTCAGTTCGAATTTATCCAGTGTTTATTTTAAAAACTTCGATTGGGTTGAGGTGCTGTAACTACTTTTTAGTTTAATTAATTTAGTGCGTAATTAGCGTTGGCGGTAACGGTATTAGTTATTAATTACCAGAAACATAGAAGAGTCAGCGTCTGCTATATATTTTTGTATGTATGCATCTTTAGCGGTAGTTGTAAAATGTCAAACCAAACTGAACTCGAAAAGTGTGACGACATTGTACATTTTATAATTCAAAACGGATTTACATCGTTATCCTACGAAAATAAAATATACATTAAAAATTTAGGAAGATCTTGCCCAGATCTTAGCAAATCCTTAATCAATGCAGGTAAACCAAATAGAGCATTTGCTAATTTATGGTACCAAAAATGCCCGTGGTTATGTGGTAGCACATAAATTAATAAATTGCTCTGCTGGCCGTGCGTTCTATTTTCTGCGTGTAGTGAAGTAGTATGGTATAAAACCGGTTACTCGGACATGAAAAATTTATCACGGTCAATTTCTAAACATGAAAAATCTTAAGACCACATTTCTTCCAATTGCAAATTACATCTTTTGAGTAAACAAAACATTATAAACGTTTTGGATAGTGCACGTGTTATTGAAATTAAAAGATATAATGAATAAGTGTCGGAAAACCGGGAAATACTTAAAAAGATATTGGAGATAATCGTGTATTTGTGTTATCAATAACTACCATTTCGTGGACATGATGAAAGTGAATGTTTATTAAATAAACGCAATTTTTTCGAACTTTTACCCGTTTCCGGTAAAAGAGATCCTCCTTTAAAAAAATTTATAGAAGGCAATAGCGACACTAAGTCGGTGTTTCTAGGCACTTCAAAAACAATTCAGCATGAGTTAATAGAATCGCTTCATTATGTTTTAATGAACATATTACCTCTGAAATAAAATCGTGCGATCATTTTTCTTGGCAAATCGATGAAACCACAGACGTATTAACTTCATCCCAGTTATCAGTAATTATTAGGTATATCAAAGATAAAACCGCAGTAGAGCGTTTCATGGGATTTTTTGATGTAAGTACCAAACAAACCTCAGATTGCCTGTTTGAATTTCTAAATGCTAATTTTGCTAAGTTCGACTTTAAGAACAAACTTATTGCTCAAACGTATGATGGTACTGCAGTTATGGCTAGTCACGTATTAAATTTAATGCTAAGTAATGCTTGTAATTCAATAAAAAATCCAGAATATTTTTTCAAACGTTATCCGGATTTTCTTTGTTTTTTACTAAATTGTCTCAACGCACCGCTTTATTAGACGAAATCTGCCAAGGTAGATTTCCAACTAACGCTCCAACGCGATGGAACTTTACATCAAAAGCTGTGCTAACCGTTTCTGCTAATAGAGGCAATTTAATAGAAGTTTTTAGTAACATCATTGAAAGTGACAAGTTTGATAGTACTACTGTACGGGAAGCGTCAGGTTTGAAAAAGCTTTTAAAAATAATGACGTTGTATTTTGTTTAGAAGTATAAAAATTAATTTTTGAACAAACTGACGTAGTGTTTTCTATTTTGCAACACAAACTCACTGATACAACGCGAGAACCAGACTGCAATCACTCTTAATAAAATTAAAAGAATCCCGATCAAATAGCGTGTTCTTTGTTCAAATTTATGATTCGCTAGAAACTGTTCGCGATCACAAGTCAAAGACTTCTACTAGCCATAGACAAAGACGAGCGTCAGAAATACAGAGAACTATTTTTTGAAATTGTAGATGTTATAATCAATCAGGTTGAAGCAAGATTTAGTGATCTAGGTAGACTCCGTTTTTTTGAATTGCTAAATGTAGCCAAATTTGAAGAGTATCTGGGTCTGCGTAAATTCCCTTGATGAGTTGGAAAGTCAATATCCATTTTTCGATAAAATTCAACTTAAAAGTGAATTGCTGGCTACATATGGTGACAAAGAAATATTAGGTAATTCAAGTTCAACTGTGGAGATGCTTAAATTTTTGTATAAAAATGAATTACGTGGATGTATGGCAGAATTGTATAAACTTTTCAGTATTTATTTAACTATACCTACAACATCTGTATCTGTAGAAGGAATTTTCTGCTCTAAAATGTATAAAAACGAATCCTAGAAATATTATAGGATAAGAACGGTCGAATATGTATCACAAATTGCTATAGAAAAACAATTAATTAAAACTTTAAGTAGTGATGGATAGTTTTTTGAAAATGTGATAGACTATTTTGCAAATAAAAACAACAGACGAATACCGTTGGTGTTTAAGAAACTTTAAAAAATAGTATAAATAAACTTGTTCAGCTTGTAGTGCAGCTTTTAACATTCGTACATTTTACTTTGGTGAGTAATTATTTATAATTGATGCTTTGTGTTCTATTGTCATGATCGCAAAAATATTGTGTCTTAAGTATATTTCTGTACAGTTTAAACGTTCTATGTATAGATACTTTGTATTTTGTTGCCTTTACAAAAATTTAAAGAATTACTTAGGCAATTTGCTATACTTGCCTCACCACTGTGTTAAAGTACGAGCCGCCACTGAAGTGGAGGTACCTTACCGCCATTTAGGAGAGAACATTTTAAAAGATAAGTTTTTACATCTTATTTCATACTACCTTCAGCAACGCAAGTTACGTTTTGGGTCTTGGGAGCGGCGTTTCTAATAACTTCTTCCAAAACTACGTAACAATTCATTTGGTTTATACAGATGTTAATATAGAATTTTGACAAACTGATTTAAAATTACTCTAAGTCGAAAAATAATTACTAATTGAACTAATATGAGTGACCTAATAACTTCTATTTTATAATACATATAAAGATTGGGGGATACATAACTCCTCCCGACGTAAATGAAAAATTTAGGTTTTCATTGTTTAAAATTCATTGTTTCTAAGGGTACATTTGTTTCCTTATTTACCTTTATTTCCTTAAGTTGTAATGACTACACCCTAAATCATTTTTTTTAGATTTTTAAATTGTTGCAATAAATTCAGTATAAAGTAATCCTGATTACGGATCTGTTTCATGTATATTTATTTACCTACCTTGTTTCTTTGTATTCGTATACCCGTGACTTTCATAAAGTAACCTACCCTGTTCATAAATAAAAGGAGAAAAGTTACTACCATTATGATGGCAAAATCCTACCAGGATAGAGCATTATAATTTGGCGAGCAACTGAAGGGCTCGATATACGACTTTGAGGCCGAAGCCATAGTAGTTAATACTGTTTAATTTTTTTTATTTTATTTATCGGGAAAGCGATAAATATCAAAAGATGAATCAGGACGAGAGTACAAATAAAACAATTGCACTGAAGGAGTGGGAAAAGGCTGAGCAGGTTATGCAAAACGTTGATCAGTAAAAATTTGACAATGCAAATTTATTTAAATTTTTAAAAGATATGCAAATGAGTATCACTGAGAGTGTTAAAGAGAAAATTCAAAATTGAATGAAGAAATAAATATGAACATAAATAAAATCAGCAGGACAGTAGAAAATCAAATCGAGGAATTAAAAAAAATCAATGAAGTTAGGTTAGAACAATTTAAAGAAGAAATAGAGCAAGAAATCGATAATAAAATTAAACCAGTAGAGGATAAATGTTTTAAAATAGAAAATAAAGTAATTCAGAATAATATTCAATGGGGAAAGAAAATCCATATTCTGGATGATAATATTAAATGTACGGAAAATAGTATATCAGATTGTGAAACAGGATTAGGTAAAGTGGAAAAGTAAGTAGAGGTAACATTTGACACATTAAATAAAGAAGTAAAAAAATTGCATAATAAAATACAGGATAATGAAGGGAATTTATTAGGAAACGTATTACAGATAAATACACACAATACAAATAATTTGGAGAAAATTAAATTTGATGAGAATCGTAGGTCAATGCATCCAGTTAGATTCATTCAGAGTTTATAACGATATTTCGAAACTGAAAAAATTAATAACATGAGGAAAGTAAATGTTGCAATAAGTTGTTTAGAAGGAGATACGTTGATTTGGTCTTCGCGTCTGCAGTGTAATTGGGTCACGTTTGAAAATTTTGAATTGAGTTTTTTGAGTATGTATTGGTCACCGCGTAAACAAGAGGAAGTGAGACATCAGATTCATGAACCAAGACAATTCAACCCAAAGTTAGGGAGTATGAAGCACCATGTGTGGCGTTGGGTTGAAAAAATACAATTTCTTCAGCCACCTATGGATGAAGGCATTTTTGTGGATGCGATTATTAAACGTTTTCCGTTTGAACTGGAATGATTATTGTTAGCGGCACAAATAGATAGTGTTGATAAATTGTTAGGAGTAATAGAAAGTTTAGATAAGCAAGGTAATAGGAATGATAGGAGCAATAATAGAAACGAAGGAATACATTCGACAGTTAATACAAATAGGGGAGTAGGAAATCAGCGGCCAGGGGATAGAAAGAGCAAGTTTTGTATCGCATAGAGGGTTTAGGAGTAATCGTATGCCATTTTGGGGTACCACAATGGGGTACAATAATGTAGGAAATCGAGGACGAGAAGAATTGAGTGGGGAAGTGTCAACTTTAGTCAACGAGATGACCCCAAACGAGTCGTAACTGAGCCACGCGCTCCAGTAGTTCAGTTACCCAAACAGTCTTTGGAGCAACAGCATTTAAAGTTTTTGTTAATTTTTGGACAATGTTGAAATCAAAAGAGCAATCAGTAATAAATAATCGTGTTGAAGAAGTAGTGGGATACGATCGAGTTGATAAGAGAATTAGTTACACACCAAAAATTAAATGTTATGTTAATAATGATCATTTTGAGGCTTTAGTCGTTACGGGGAGCACCGTTAGTATAATGTCAGAGGATACTTTACATTCATTAGAGTCAAAAAACAACGACATTTTAATTTTGCCAGTAGTAGGTATGTCAATTCAAGGCATTACGGGCAAGATTATTAAAGTCAAAAGACAAGCTTTAATAGAGGTTAAAGTTGATAACCAAGCAATACCTATTATTCTTCTAATTGTGCAAAACATAAGTATTCCTGTGATTTTGAGTACTGATTGGACTGCTAAATATAATGTAATATTAGATTTTGAAAAAAAATATATATTAACTTTAAAATTGATAACGAAAGCTTTTTTGAAAATTTCGTGGAAGATTACCAAAACGAACCACTGCAATTTGTACATGTTAATGTTGAGGGGAATAGTGATGCTAGTCCACAAAATGTGAACAAGTTTTCAAGCAATAAAGAGAATTTTAAAAATATTATGGTCAATTCAAGTAAAGATGAAGTAGAGCCGGTCAAGTCAACCGAAAAGGACAGTTTATTAAACATTTTATTAGAATTAAAGCGAAGTGGGAACGATAATTGTGAGGAAGAAAGTGAAAAGCAATTTCAATGTAGACAATGCTCTGCAAGGTTACCTTCTTGGGAATATTGTATTAAAAGTCACATGGGTAAACCTCATGGTGCCCAATGCTATAATATAAATTCAGTATCTAATGATCAATTAATAGAACAAATTAAAGACAGACATAAGTTAGTTTTTTCAGACGTGTCGGGGCTGTGCAGAAAGTTTGAATGTACGTTATCAACTGTGGAACAAGTACTGTTTGTAAAGCGATCATACCCAATTCCATTTTCAAAGAGAGAGGCGGTAACGAAAGAAATCGAACGCATGCTATAATTCGGAATTATTGAAAAGTCAAACTCGCCTTATTCAAATCCAGTAGTAATTATCACAAAGAAGGATGGTTCGGTCAGAGTGTTCTAGATGCGCGTGAGCTAAATAAAATATTAATACCAGATAGGGAATCTCCCCCTACCATGGAGGATTTGTTACAAAAATTTAATGGATCTAGGTATCTAACTGCCCTCGATTTCACGAATGGATACTGGCAAGTGAAATTAAATAAAGCTAGTCGTCCTTTAACAGCTTTTTTGATAAATGGGCGCAGCTATCAATTTAAAGTGTTGCCTTTCGGCCTAAATGCATTGGTAGCAGTTTTTAACAAATGTTTAGATGTGGTGTTGGGACCAGAAGTTCTTAGCTTTGCTACAGTGTATGTAGATGACATTTTAATAGCGTCATCAACAATTACTGAACATGTCCAACAATTAGATGCAGTTTTATCGAAGTTAGGTGAAGCCGGAATGACTATTAAAGCGAGTAAGTCTGAGTTTCTCAAAAATGAAATTAAATTTCTAGGGCATATTATCAGTGCAGAAGGAATCAGGACTCATCCCGATAAAATAAAGGCAATTCAGAATTTTCCTGAACCGGGGAACAAAAAGAAATTACAATCCTTCTTAGGTTTTTGTAATTTCTACCGGAAATTTATACAGGAGCACGCAGAGATAACATCAAAGTTAACGCACTTATTAGAGAAAAATAGTAGATGGACTTGGGGCTTACCAGAGAGGGAAACTTTTAGTAAAATAAAAGACGCTTTTATTGGGGCTGTTGAATTAAAACACCCAAACTTTAATAAACCATTTTTTTTAGAAACCGATGCGTCTACTAAAGCGCTAGGGGCACACTTATTTCAAATAAACGAAGAAGGCGAGGTTGCTAGCATAGCTTTTGCTAGTCGAGGCCTATTAAATGCTGAAAGTCATTATACGATAACGGAACTGGAGCTGCTCGGAATAGTGTTTGGTTGTAAAAAGTTTCGAACTTTTTTATTGCGGTATAAAAATGTTTGTTTTAACTGATCATAGAGCCCTACCTACAAGAATATAATTTAGAAATAATATATAGAAAAGGTAAGGATAATGTTGTAGCGGATTTCTTATCTAGATACGGATATGAAGAGGAAAAAAGGAACCAACCAATCGTAGTAGCACCAGTTAAAGTAAAAGTTCAGGACAGCAATAACTTGAAAAAATTACTAAAAAATTTAGTAGAGAGCCAGAATGAAGATAGTCAAATAAGTTGGATCAAAAGTGAATTAAATAATAATGTGCAGGGAAAACAAGCAGAATTAGGGAAGCGATTTGTCATTCATGAAAAATTATTGTTTCGTAAGGGTAAGTCAAGAGAGGATTGGTGGTTAATCTACATACCTAGTCAATTGACAGAAAGACTAATCTGGGAGTATCATTTGATCTATGGTCATTTTGGGGGGAAAAAATGTGCGGCGTTGCTGGGAGACACTTGTTACATACCTAACGTAAGGAATAAAGTAATTAAGGTAATTTCGACCTGTAATGTGTGTCAGAAATCAAAAGTGGGAAATAGAAAACAAGAGGCCTGTATGAGAAATATAAACGTGACCCAACCGCTGGATCTGGTATTAATAGACTTGTTCGGACCGTTACCCACCGGTAGGGGAGAATTAAAGTATATTTTTGTGGCAAGGGATGTGTATAGTAAGTTTATTCAATTGTATCCAATTAGACGGGCTACTACAAAAACGTTATTAAATAAGATAATAAAAAACTTTATCCCTCAAGTCATCCTAACAATTGAAACCGTTTAATTTCATTTTTACAATTATGTTTATTTTGGATTTATAATGACTTTTTCTTATGTTTATTAAACAATGAACTAAGTCCAGCCTACTTACTTACAGACGCCGCCCCCCATCGAATAAAACCTAACGATAACACTACCTTGTTTCTTTGTATTCGTATACCCGTGACTTTCATAAAGTAACCTACCCTGTTCATAAATAAAAGGAAAGAAGTTACTACCATTATGATGGCAAAATCATACCAGGATAGAGCATTATAAAGTCTAAAATTGTTTTCTTTATTCTTATATCTAAGATACATATTGTAAAATACATCTATAATTAGAAAAATTAGTAAAATGATTAATAAAATTGTCCAAACGCTTATATTGTCATAGTGTAACTCAGACACTTTTAATTCACTTAAGTGTTCTTTGTAATTTTCCAATAATTCCATGGCGTGGTTGAGTTCGTCTAAGTTTATGTGTTCTAGTTGCATCGCTTTCTTGATTATTGCTTCGTCTTCGGTTTGCGTTGTTTTGAATTGTAGTTCTGGTAGATTTGTGAGTTTCTTGGTTGCTATGGGATCTTGATAAACTCTGATTATATCGTCTTTCAGTTTTTAATAACAGTCTTCTTTAAGGGCGATTAATTTACTTCCGGTTACTGCTAGATTATTCCCGTCTTGATTGCAGTGTATGGTTGCTATTACTTCTGTTGGGAAAATGGCAATCCATTTGTTTTCCGTAACTTTTTGAATCTTCATGTTGGTGATTTGTACGGGGTTTGCTTCAGTTTTCGTAATGATTTGAAAATTTTAATAATTGTACTTGGCAAGGGCTGTCTTCTTGAATGGTTGTTGTTGTTAACGATTGGCATAAATATTGGTTTGGTGTGACGTCGGTACATTTTTCGATTGTATAACCATATCTTAGTTCATTTAAGGATAGGAACTTGGTTTTGGGGATGATAACTTGATACATGCTAATAATTTTCATTGGGAAAGCAAATAAATGATAATAATTATAATTATTAGGGATTTCTATTAAAAATGTTATTTTGTTATTCTTCACATAGCCTTTTACTTTAGCTATTTTTTCAAATATTAGAATGTTTGATTCTGTCACACCAAAAGGTAATTTACTATTAGTTATAAATGATCTAATTCTTAATAATTTTTTTAATAAGTCGATTGATTCTATAATACTAGAGTGTAATGTATTTAATTTTGCAAATGTTACGGAATTTTCTAAAGTGGCTAAAATTTGTTGGATTACAGTAAGGTTTGATATTAACTGGGTGAATATTGTATTGGATATAATTAAATCTCGCATTCCTAACATGGTGGTTTGCATGTTAGTTTCAGGGGTTTGTATTCTATTGGCTATACTATCTTGATTTCTTACTAACTTTCTTAATGTTTCGTTGAATTTTATTATAGTTGATTGGGTTAGAAATATTTGGTTGCCAATAATGGTTTTTATATCGTTTTGATTTTAAATTAGTAGTTGTATTGCGTCGTTATAACGTTCTACGTCTTGGTTAACTAAATTGCCTGTGATAGCTTTTATTATGTTACCTAGTCCGTTAATTAATCCTCTCTTTCGTCTTGTAATTTGTTCTGTGGGTATTAATCTGTTAAATTTATCTTCTGTTTCTTAAAATGCTTTCTATTATACTGTTGTAATTCATCATTTCTATTGCGTATTCCTTTCCGAATTTGGATGTGTCCATTGATTGATTTAATCGATAATAATTGTCTTTGATTATTTGAGATTCTTGTTTTAGTTCCGTTAAATCGAATTTCTGTGCGAACGTCCAATAGTCTATCGTATTTGCATACTTCCCAATTTCATTGGTAGTATACCGGGGTTGTTTTTTATGTCTTCAATTGATATTTCGTTGTCCATTCTATCTGGGCGGAGGTTGACGGTAAGGATGATGACTGTCCATCTGAAATACAGCGTGTCTTATGTTTTTCAAGTGAATGTATTTTATTATTTTGCCGTTGTCTACTACGGTTATATTTTTGTCGGATATTCTCTTAATTTTAAATGGGCCTAAATTTCAGGGTGCCGTTTTGTGTCATTTGCTTTGGAAATTTTTCTCGTACCCGGTTTGTCCTATTGAAAATTTATTTGCGTCGGTATTCTTATTACGGGTTGTAGTGATACGTTCTTTGTCGTTGTTTAATTTATATTTTACTTTATCATAAATTATTTTTAATTTCTCCTTGTGATCTTTAGGATATTGCTGATATACTTCATTGTTATAATGTATGTCGTAAGGGTTGAGGAAATCCGAATGTTTTAAGGTTAATTCTAGGGGTGTAAAATTTGTTGATGAGTGGATTGTATTATTGTAGGTGATTAGTGCGCACGACATTAAATTAGTGATGTGTTCTTTCCTGTAAGTTAATCTTAATCATCTGATTTTTTCTAGCAGTGTTGAATGTAATTTTTCAATTAATCGGCTCGATTCCGGGTGGTTTTCAGTTACAAAATGAATTTCTATTTTTTGGAGTTATAAAGTGTTTTGTATCGTCTCATTTTTAAATTCGCTGCCGCTATCTAAAGTTATTGTTTCGGGTGTACCATAATATGTAAAGTATTGTTCAAATACTTTTGTTATGTTCATGCTATTTTTAGAGGTGATAGGTATTGCTTGGCCTATTTTGATGAATGCATCTACAATGGTTAAAAAGTTGTGTGCTTCTACTACTAGAGTATCGGCATGTAATTTTTGAAAAGGTTTGTCAGGTGTTTTGGTTAACATTAATGGCATCTTTGGTGGTGCTCTGTCGTATTTTGCCTTGTCGCAAAATTCACATTGGTTGATAAAGTCTGTAGTTAATTTTTTCATATCTTTAAAATAATATCGTGTTATAAGTTGCTTTATTGTTTCATTAATTCCACGATGGTTGGTTTTGCCTTCGTGTTGGTTTCTAATTACGTCGTTTATTTCATCAGGGACGTCAAAGGTTATTAATTTTTTTGTGCATCAAATAAGTTCAGAACCAGAGTTATTAAATAATTTAACGTATAATTCTAAAAATCGTTTATATAAATGTTCGCTGTTGAAGTAAAAGTAAAATCTTTTTTCTGGGAGGTGTATTCTTTTAGAATTTTAATTATTTATTCCTCGTTGTCGTCTTTGGTTATTTGAATTTAGTATATTCTCTTGTTGTTTACTTTTGTATATTTTACGGGATTGGGGTTAGTTAAAACTTCGATAATTATAAATTGATTGGGTTTATATCGATGGCTTCGTTTAAAATTTGAATCGCCGTTTTTGGCTCTTCGTTCTGAGTCGAATGTATTGCGTCTATCTGTTCTGGGTATTCTCTTATTTCCGTTTCGTCTTCGTTTCCTATAATTGATTCCGTTTCTAGTGCGTTGAGTTGTATTCTACTTAGGGCGTCCGCGTTATTGTTATAAATTCCTTTTTTGTATATAATTTCGTAATGCTAGTCCTCTAGTCTGATTCTTCATCGTTGTAATTTTGAGTTTGGTTTCTTAAGTTTGCATAGCCATACTAATGGTCTATGGTCGGTGTATATGTAAAATTTTCTTCTGTAAAGGTGTGGTCTAAAATATATTGTTGCCCAAATTATGGCTAATAATTCTTTCTCTATTGTAGTGCATTTCTGTTCAGTCTCGTTTAGGGTTCTGGGTGCGTAGCTTATTGGTTAATCGCTACTTACTTTTCTTTGGCTTAGTACTGCACCTAATGCTACATATGATGCGTCTGTTGTCAGTATAAATGGTTTTGAAAAGTCTGGGTATTCTAATACGGAGTGATTCGTGAGTATTCATTTAATTTTGTCTACGGCTTTAATGAATTCTGGGGTGTGTTCGATTTTATTTCCTTTCTTTAAACAATTTGTCAGGGCTTGGTTATCTGTGCCTAACCTTTAATGAATTTGCGCTAGTAACCACTAAGTCCTAAAAATCCTTTAATTTCTTTGTTCGTTTTTGGTAGGAGGTAATTTGGTACTGCGTTCGTTTTGTCGGGATTTGGCATGACTCCTTGGGGTGTTATTATATGTCCTAAAAATGATACCTCCTTTTGTAAAAATTCGCTCTTATCTAGTGGTACTTAAAATGTGCTTTTATCAGTCTTTCGAATACTTTCTTAATCTTTCTATATGTTCTACCAATGATGTTGAATAAACTATGATGTCGTCTAGATACACAAGACATTTCTCGTTGTGTATTCCTCGTAATACATTGTCCATGACTCGTTGAAAAATGACAGGTGCGCTCTTTAGTCCAAATGGCATTTGTTTATATTCATTATGTCCTCTAGGTGCGCTAAATGCGGTTTTCTATGTATCTTTCTCGTCTATTTCTACTTGATGATATCCTGAGGCGAGGTCTAGCGTTGAAAAATATTGAAAATTTCCTACTTTGTCTAAAATTTCGGTGATATTGGGTAGTGGATATTTGTCATCTACCGTTTTTTCGTTTAGTTTGCTATAGTCTATTACCATTCGATATTTTCGTTTGACGGATGCGTCTAATTTCTTCGGTACTATTAATACAGGGCTACTCTATGGTGAGTTGGAGTGTTGTATGATATCCTGTTCTAATTAGTCTGCTACTTGTCTGTCGGCTTCTTCCTGGCTTGCCTGAGATAATCTATATGCTTTTGTAAAAATTGGTTTGTTATCCGTTAGTTCTATATTATGTTTAACTATATATATCGCGGTATTCAAAATGTGTTTTTAAATTGCTCTTTACTCTTCTTTGTTGATGTCGGTATTGAAGCGAATGTTACTTAAATTTTCTCTTAACATTTTGTCGTGTTCTATGGGGTTGTAATCGTTTTCTAAATTGTTATCTATTTCCATTTCGTTAAAATTTAATTCCTCTACCTTAATTGAGTTTGTTAGAGATAGTTCTACGGGGTAGTTATTTGAGTTTAGAATCGTTGTAGTAGCATAATTATCTTTTATTTGTACTAGTGCTGTGGGAGTGTCTACTCCTTGTTGAAATGTTATGTGATTTATGATTCCTATTTCATTTTTATAATTTACTGGGATTTTTTTTCTCTGTTCGGGGTTTAATCGTGTATTTTTGCTCGGCTTGGGTATTTTGAAATTTAATGGAGATTCGTCCGTGTTTCGTTCTTAATAAACGGGTTTTTATGTCAATGTTGGCTCCTAGTTTTCTTAGACGGTCCATTCCTATTAGTCCGTCATATTTATCGTTAAATTCAAAAATACAAAATTTGTGTTTCATTTTTACATTGAATGTTTTTGGTAAGGGTATATTAGTTATGAATTGGTGTAGAGTCGTTTGATGGGCTGTTTTAATTTTAAAGGGTTCTCTCTCTACAAAATTTAAATAGTGTTTGTTACGGTTTGTGGGCTAATTAGTGTTTTTGAGGATCCGATATTGATTAGTAATTTAAGTTCTGCGTGGGGTATTTCTATATATGGTAATACTAGGTGCTTAATATTATTTAAATTTATTAAGTTTGGTCATTTATAAATCGGTCTACCTGAAAATTTAAGCACGCGTTTTCTTCGTCGTCTTCGTAATTTTCTAAATGGTTTGATTCATTGTTTGTACTAGGCTGAATGTAATTATTCTGGTCATTGTCAAATTCTTCTACTTTTTGGTGAAACAGTTCTTCCGATGTAGAGTTTCGTTTTTGGTTATTGCTTGGTTGGATGTGCGTTATTTTTGTATTTTGTCTGGTGTTACCAGATGAGGTATTCATAGGTGTTGGTTTATAATAACTGTTAGGGTTGTTATTTGTCATTGACGTATTTCTAATACTGTTCGCGCTGAATGCTGGTCTTTGTTGGTTCATATTTTGAATGAATCTTGGTGGAAATGTAGGGTTTTGTAAAATTTAAGTTAAACGTTGGTCTTGGAAATTGTTTGAATTGATTATTAAAATTCGTGTTATTAAAGTTTGGGTTATTAATTCACGGTTGATTTGTTTGTGCGTTGAATGGAGTGAATTTTGCTTAGGTGGTTTATTACAACCCCGCCGACGTGATACGCGAGCCACTATGTCAGTTGGTAACAATATTAGATAATGTAAAAATGACGCTCAAATTATAGATGATGTCACACAATATGCAAATTATTGCGACACAAATACAAAGTTTAAAGAAATACAAATTTTAAAGGAAACCCCAACGGGACACTCACGTGAACATGTAGGGCATCCTGCAGGATTACTCCATGATGTCGGCGGCTTCGCTCGACCTTCTCGGGCGTCGGCTGCTTCGCTAATCTTTCTCGGGCGTGGGATTTGCTGGGCCCGGGGTCGAATCCAAATTCAGTAGTCTTCTTCCTATGTAGAGAGAACGACAGGAACGGGTTTAGGGAACGATAGTCAAAGATAAGGGCAAAAGGAATCTACATAATACAAAAAAAGATACGATAAGATACACAGACCACTACCTTTGTTCACATCTCGGAGGCTAGTCCCATACGTATGCCGGAAATCCACCACTTGCCTTCTTGGCCCACCGCGTCGGCGCAAATCTCGCGCAACGCCCTATCTGAAGTGACGGAAATACGCGCACAAGTCTTTTTAAATTTATGGCGCGAAATTCTTACATATTAAAACTTAATTGAGAATGTCTAGTGCCGAATTTTTCGGCACGTAACAGGTTGTTTGTCTCGCGGCTTGTATGGTTTCTATTAGTAAATAACTTTTATTTGCGTTAGGGTTGTAAAGTCTGTTTTGATAATACATTACGTTTTCTTCCTCTATGATCATATTGATGGATTCTTCTAGATTTTGGGGATGTTGTAATCTTATTTTATTTGATAGTCGTTCTGGTAATGCATTTCGTCATACATTTTTGTATTTAGAAGGCGGATATTTTGATCGGGTTCTTCGATTTTTAATTTTGTTAAGATTATTTTCTTACGTCTTGGCATTTCATTCCGAATTGGTACGGGGGATTGGTTATTTTCCATTCTTAGGTTTAACAGGTCGTAGATAACGCATTTTATGTTTCTTTGGTTGCCAAAATATGCAATCAATATGCGTTTAAAGTCTTCCTACTGTCCTAAGTCATCTCGGCTGGCTATTAGCGCTAGTGCCCGCCCGGCTAGTTTACTTGTTATCAAGCGTAAAAGTAGTACATTTTTTTCGTTATCTCCGGGTTTGTAGAAGGTTTTCAAAAATATTTTGTACGGTGTAATGAAATTACCTAGCAAAGCTTGATCTTCGTTAAATTGGGGGATGCTCTCGAGATAAATTTCCATATCTAAGTTCACGATTGTTAAGGGTTGTTGTAATAATTAATAGTTACTTTAGGTTTTAATTAATTTCAAATTTTTGTAAAAATCCAGATTTATTTCGTGGTTTGTACTGTTACTTTTTAGTTTGGTTTATTAATTTTCAGGTTGAAGTGTGTTGGGGTTTTAAGGAATCGAGTTGTTTGCATTTGTACTTAATCATACGACGCTCTAATTAATTTGCGGGATTTGTGCCTGGTAATGTTTGGTTAATTGCTGTAGTCTTCTATTCGTTTATTTTTATACTTCGCTGATGTTAAAGTTGTCAAGGATTTTAATCTTCTGAAAAGTTTTTATGTGGATTAATATTCTTGCAATAATTTGGGTTGTACTTTGTACGTTTTGTTGCGCCAGTTACGATTTAATTAAGTCTTTATTTCAGTCCTGCTGATTAATTAGTTTCTTTAATGGTCAGTTGTTCTTTCCGCCTCTGTAGGTATTAATTGAAGTGCATAAAATGTTTCCTTGTTACTGTATTGTCTCGTTATTTTGAGTGTTAAATATAAAGTTGCAAGTTTTCAGTCTACCGTTTTGTTACAGTAGTTGCCTCAAAAATCCCCTGTATACTTTATACAAATTGTTTAAATTATAAGTTTTAGGCTGTTGAAAGATTTTATTTTCAGACTCGGTTATAAATTAATTGCGTAAATGCTTTTGTTATAATTAGATATCTTCGAACTAAAAATATGCAATTATACTTTATGAAGTTGCGAATGGTTTCTGAATGGTTTTGTTTTCAGTCGGTGATAAATTAAATAAATTGCGTCATTTACAATTAATTACTTCGTACTGTAATATTCAATCATAAAATGTCACGTTTAAATGATAACTTTTTAGTAACGTCGATATTTATAGAGTTGCGATTGTGAATGGTTCCATTCACTGCTGGTTGTCAGTAATAATTTGTATCAGAGTTACGTTTCAAATTTGCACGTTTTGTAATAAGTTAATGGTTTCATTTAATAATAATAATTGCAAAGTGCGTCTATAATTTATACACTAAAGTGTTTAATTTATAGAAATGCCATGAAGGTTACGTTTTAATAAATCGTTTCTATAACTAATCATTATTGTGTTTGTACATTAAGCTTTCGTTGATAATTTGATAAAAATTAGTTGCGTTCTATATTTGGTATTTTAAAATCGTTTTCGTTTCTTTTGCTTTCTGGCTGTGGGCACGGTGGATTGTGTACTTCGTCCACATTGTATTTCTTTGCATTCGGTCGATTTTTGTACCTCTTCCAACTTTGTTTGGGTTTTTCCAGAATTGGGAATTGAAATTCTTGATCACCAGTCTCCAGATTTTTAGAATCGTAGTGCTTTTCTGCATCCGTACGACTGCACCAGTTACGTTTCGGTCCTTGGGAGCGGTGTCTTTAAAAACTTCTTCCAAAACTTCGTAGCAATTTATTTGGTTTATACAGATATTAATATGGAATTTTGACAAACTGGTTTAAAATTACTTCAAGTCGAAAAATAATTACTAATTGAACTAACATGAGTGAGTAGCCTAAGCAAACTGCAATTTTAAAACTGAAATACATGAGACTGACTGACTGGAATTGGGGCTCCCGGGGTATATATGTTATCCCTGCCCCTCACATGGGAACTTGCCGAGCTTATGTTTGCTTATTTCTTAATTATATTCATTATACAATGTAACAATCTTACTTTCTAGGTAATTACGGTTCTTAACCGTATGTGACCTGCCACCTGCGGTATTACTATCGTCTGGAGTACAATGTATTGCATTCGTTCTCACAACTGCTAATAACCTTTATTTAATTATCCTTGAATTACATTGCTGCACCTGACTTAATAATTTCTTTAACAATTTCTAATAATTTCTAATAACTTTTATTTTATAATTCATATAAAGAGTGGGGGATACATAACTCGCATAATACGATTAATTTAAATGATTGTTTAACTTTGATTCAATTTATTGATTCAATTTATTTGGAATTCATTGTATTGCAAATAAGTTTTGCTTTGGTATTAAATTTAAAGGAACAGGTTAATGGCAAACTTAATTAAATAGTTTATATTTCTTGAATCTAATTCTTTAGGAATAACATTCACGCGTATCAATGATTTGTCTGGGAAATTAAGGAGCTTGCTCATGGTTAAAATTGGAAAAACGTTTCTTTAACTAAAGTGATTCTAAAGTATAACCATAAAAGGTAATTTTAAATGACGGTATAATTTAATTCGTATGTTGCAAGTTTGACGTTTATTCTAGATTACAAATAAGATTTGTAGGGACGCCTTATATTAATTTACCTGTATTCCGATATTAATTCAGTTAAATTGAGTTTTAAAACTTTTATTTTTTTTATGTATTATTGTAATAACTTTATATGTTTATACAGACCATTATAATCCATAGTAACAATGAGAATTCCATTATCGAAATATCTTACACTGAAAAAGCCTCAAATATATTCAAAAACCAAATAATACTTACCCCAGCGAAGGATAATAAATGTTCAAAAGAAAGAACAAAAATATCTAACAAAAATAGAATAAATGTTCATATACCCGATAAAGAATACAGCAAAGTATCTATTAACTTTATCGAAGAAAACCTGATTCCAGAAAAACAATCATATTGTTTTAATTTTAAGACATAAGAAATTGAATTAAAATTCATTAGAATTATAGAAAAATATTTTAAAAATAAATCACTTAACATTTTTATAAGTAATACTAGACTCAAAGACATCAGAGAACATGATGATCAAAAGGAATTAATAAAAAATACTTTGAAACAAAATCCTCACATCGTGGAATACAAGAAAACCTTAATTCAATAAAACGACTTATTGTTGGCTAAAAATGGATCAAGACATACAAAACTACACAAATTCCTATGAGATTCGCCAAACAAATTTATGCAGATACGAACAAAACTCATTGACAATACTTTGTACCCATAATAGATAGCTTTTCAAAATTCGGATAAGTATGCCCGATAAAAGCAATAATTTCAATTTAAACTGCAAACAAATTTATATAATTCGTTAATCATTTTGGTCTGTCTAGAAAAATAACTACGGATAACGGACGCGAATGGAAAAACAAAGTAATACATGGATTATGCCAAATGCACAAAACAGAAATACATACATTATACTACACTTTACAACGCAAACAGCAATAGTCCACTAGAAAGATTCCATTTTAGCCTAGCTGAAAATATTCTTTCGATAAAACACACCAAACCACAAGAAAGTATAGAGATATTAAGGGATTATGCCTAATCATTATATAATAACTCGTTTCACAGTTCCGACGGTTATACGTTCTCTTCAAATAACACCCGTTCTGAAAGGACCTGCACTTTGAAGAAGTTCTAGATTACTAGAACGGGTAGAATTTCTTGTGAGTTCCGGTGATCTAAAGAGTCAAACTGTAGGTTTTACCAAAGTAGTGGGGTATTTTGTGAGGAACCAGACTAAGACAGTTGCTAGAAAGAGGGCAGCAGCTCTATGGTTATTCAAGATGATAGCATCTTCTGGGGTAAAAATTCCGGAGTTAAAATAGTTCCCCGTTCGAATCTTTGGAAAGGGACTACTTCGGAGTATTTGATCGGAAAGTTTAGAAAAAGAATCAAGAACATTCTGCGAGTCGGAGGGTGAAATGTCAGACGTATGAAGCAAATAGGTAAGCTAGAAAACTTGATAATAGAAATAGATAGGGTAGCATTAGATATAGTAGTGATCAGCGAAGTTAGTGACCAAAACGGGAGATTTTTGGAACGGATATTTTAGGGCAATTCGCACAAGACCAGAGGAAGGAAATTTGGGTGTTGGTATAGTTATGAGAAAAAAAGATCACTGCGTAGAAAACTACGTACAAAAAAACGAAAAGATACTCATGGTTAGACTAGAATCTGAACCGGTAAATACAGTAATAACACAAGTGTACATGCCCAACTTTAACTATTGTGAGGAAGAGGTAGAGACGATTTACAAAGATATCGAAAGCATACTAAGATACGTAAAAGGATATGAAAATTTAATAATAACGGGAGATTTTAACGCAGTTGTAGGTAAGGGTAGGGAAGGAGCGGTAGTAGGTTTATTTGGTTTAGGCACGAGAAACGACAGAGGAAATAGGCTGGTAGAATTTTGCGAGAAAAACAATTTAGCCATCTCAAACACATGATTTCAACATCATGCTAGAAGACGATAGACGTGGAAGATGCCAGAAGATATAGGAAGATATCAAATAGATTACATTCCTATTAGACAACGGTTTAGAAATCAAGTAAAAGACTGTCGAAGCCACCCAGAAGCAGATATAAATACTAACCACAACATTGTAATTATAAATGCCGTGCTTAAATTTAAAAATTTGAGAAAAAGGAACGGAAAAAGACACTCTCACTTTGAGAAACTAAAAGATAAAGATATCCACGAAAGATATGAAAAAAAGTCATGAATTGCTAAAAGATATCGGAAAATTTTCTGATACTAAGGAAGTATAAACAGAATGGAATAACATTAAATCCGGCTTAAACATGGCGGCCAGAGGTATTTTGGGGTATACACAAAAAGAAAATAACAAACAATGGATAACAAAGTATATCCTGAATTTAATAAAAGAGTGACGAAAATACAAAAGCAGATCGGGCGATGCTACAAAACAAAGATACAAAGCCATAAAATGGGAAATTATTCGCAAATGCAAGAAAGCTAAAGAGCAATGGATTGATGGAAAGTGCAAAGAGGTACAAACTAAAATGGAAATAGGAAAAACAGACAAAGCGTACAAACTAATTAAAATGAATTTTAGGAATATAAAAGTTTTACCAAAGTAGTGGTGTATTTAATGAGGAACCAGACTAAGACAGTTCCTAGAAAGAGGGCGGCAGCTCTATGGTTATTCAAGATGATGGCATCCTCTGGGGTAAAAAATTCCGGAGTTAAAATAGTTCCCCGTTCAAATCTTTGGAAAGGGACTACTTCGGATGATTTTATCGGAAAGTTTAGAAAAAGAATCGAGAACATTCTGCGAGTCGGAGGGTGAAATGTCAGACGTATGAAACAAATAGGTTAGAGAACTTGAAAATTGAAATAGATAGAATAGCATTAGATATAGTAGTGATCAGCGAAGCTGGTGACCAGAAACGGGAGATTTTTGGAACGGATATTTTAGGGCAATTTACACAAGATTAAAGGAAGGAAATTTGAGTGTGGGGATAGTTATGAGAAAAAAGATAGGACACTGTGTAGAAAACTACCTACAAAAGAACAAAAGAGTACTCATGGTTAGACTAGAATCTAAACCGGTAAATACAGTAATAACACAAGTATACAACCCAACTTTACCTATAGTGAGGAAGAGGTACAGGCGATCTACAAATATATCAAAAGCATACTAAGATACGTAAAAGGATATGAAAATTTAATAATAACGGGGGATTTTAACGCAGTTGTAGATAAGGGTAGGAAAGGAGCGGTAGCAGGTTTATTTGGTTTAGGCACGAGAAACGACGGTAAATAGGCTGGTAGAATTTTTGCGAGAAAAACAATTTAGCCATCTCGAACACATTATTTCAACATCATGCTAGGAGACGATAGACGTGGAAGATGCCAGAAGATATAGGAGGATATCAAATAAGTAGGTAAATAGGGCCGGTCCTAATTCAAAACGCGATAGACGTATTTTCCATGTGTAAAATACGTCTGTCACGTTTTGAATTAGGATCGGCCCTATATAATTTCAATGTAAAATAGTTGTGAAAACATTTGAATGTAAAATAGTTGTGAAAACATGAATTCTTCTATACTTTCAATGTAAAAATACGTCTGTCACGTTTTGAATTAGGACCGGCTTTATATTACTTTCAATGAAACACACACGTATGTTGAAAAAAATGTAAGTGCAGAGAAGAATGTGTGTAGCTGTTTTGAATTCGGTTTTCTAGCGAGAAGTTACACGTGCACCGTTTTGAATTAGGATCGGCGTTATATACTTTTAATGTAAAATGTGAAAACCTGAATTCTTTTCAAATGTAAAATACTTGTGGGCACGTTTTGAATTAGGATCGTCTTTATATTACTTTCAATGTAACACACGTATGTTGAAAAATGTAAGTGCAGAGAAAATGTGTGTAGATGTTTTGAATTTGGTTTTCTAGCGAGACAGTATGACAGATGCAAAAAAATATCACATTCAAGTCAATTGTGTTTTTAATTAAAGTGGTTTCTGATTTATGTTTAGAGGCTGCAAATACACATGGGCCGGTTTTAATTCAAAATGAGTTCACTCTTGTGATAGGTTGAAAAGTGGGTTGGCAAAGTACGCAGAAGGTGGTAATCTGCTATATAAGGAGATTGCTCCTAATATTAATTTAATTAGTCGAAGTTTACTGCATATATTTACATACAAACATGTATATAATTGATATTCAGGGATTTAAATACAAGAAAAACGAGTTTGTGTGTAAAGAAATTGCGGTTTTGGACTTGTTGAAAGGTGATGTTTGGCATCAAATTTTTAAACTGCCAATGCAGTCAAGTTGTTTGAGTCAAGACTGGGTGACAAGGAATATTCATGGTATTTCTTGGGATGAATCTTCAACGGCTGGAATGGTGTCATCATATATAGCGCTTTATTTGAAGCAAATTATCCGACCCGGTGAAGAAGTATTTGTTAAGGGTCTAGAAAAGAAGAAATTGATTGAAACATATATAATGCAAAACTTTGTAACTGATATGCTTGCACTAGGTTGTCCTAAGCTATCGGAGTTAAAAATCAACAATCGTTTAAAATATAACATCCATTGTTGTAGACACAGCAATAATAATTTGCAATGCGCAAAACAAAATATCTTTTATTAAAAGAATGGCTTGATAATAATAAAAACAATAGAAAGATTTTGTCTGTATTATTTATTTTAATATAATTTTACAATGTTAGCCTTATTAACTATTATTATAACAACTTCTAGCAAACATTATTTTTATCGATCCAGCTATTGTGTACGTTAGAGAAGCCTAACCATTTTACAAATACTTTATTTCCACTCTTTCTTAGTACTTTTCTACCAGGTAAATTCCTGGATGTTTAACCTTTGCAACTCCGTTTCATAAAATGCACCTTTGATTTCTTTCTCATCTTGATCTTCTAATATATATGTTGTAGGATTGGTTACGTTTACCTTTTAATCTTAAAAATTTTATTTGACCAGTTTGGCGTGTAACCTTTGTAAATGCTTCCTGTGTTTACTAATCCTCACACTGTCTTTTATTGAATATTTTGGTATTTTGGTTGCAAGTTTGATGTGGGTAAATGATGATTTAAGAATAGTTTTTCATTTGATTTATCAACTTTTACAGGTTTGACTCTGATAGTATTGTGAACTGTATTGTTGTATTGTTTCACAATATCGCTTAAATTTTTTATCCAATTGTAAGAACCGTTCAGGTTAAACAAGCGCCACATTTTTCCCCTTTAAAGTTCTAATTACACATTCTACAATGCATGCTTTCTTTGTAGAAAAAACACTATAATGGTTTATGCCATATGTCTGCATTAAGGATTGAAAGTGTTTGTTATAATATTCTTTACCAAAATCAGACTGCAAATTTCTTGGCGGATTTTTAAATTTATTTAAAATTGTTTTCATTGCAGCAGTAACATCAATACCCGTTTTACTTTTAAGTGGTACGTATTTGGAGAAACAATCAATAACTACTAAAATGTATTTAAATCCTTTGTTTGTTTGCGAATATGGTAGCATTTCAATCAAATCGGTCTGAAGAAGGTCATTTAAACCTTTTACTATCACTTTGCGTCTCTTGAAATTTATTCTTACTGGTTTATGAAGTTCATTTACTATATCCTCTTTCACTTTTGATTGAGCAACTATCATAATACTTTTTTATAATCAGGATTTATTAAATACAATTAATGAAATACTTCTATGTTTGAATGTCGTGGGCTCCACTTGCTTTGAAAGGAACTTTTAATATAAAATCAAGAAACATTGTGGTATTGTTTATGATAGCACCGCTGTCACGAAAGCTGATTACATCCATACGTTTAAGCAAAAATCCTTGTAACTGTGCAATTACATAACTTTTTTCGTTTATAAGAATTTCAATGTCTTGCGGGTATCCTTTAATATTCTCAATGACTGCTTCCTCATAAGGAAATTCATAATTATGTTTAATGTTGAAAATAAGGAATGTCTTGTCACCGTCAAGAAATGTATTAGAGTAAAACGTTGCTACTACCGTGTAATGTAGCATATGTAACTTGTACTCAATCAAGGTTTTAAAACCTTCACTTTTATTTTCATATTCCTGTTCAGTTATATCTATTTTACGGTTATGTATGTGCCTTCCAAATTTGTCAATTGTCATATCATCTAATTACTTTCGCCTCACGCAATTCTTCAATGATCGAATTTATTTCGTTGCCGTGACCTGTGTGTCCAGCAGTCTGAGATGAAACTAAAAGTCGTAATCTATCAACAAGTTCATTGGGATCATTCCAATATAAATAATCTATAGCGTTATTTGATACTTCCATTGTCATACCGTCTCCAAGACGCTTTCTATAGGGTAATGTTCTAGGTCTACGGGTGTTTGGGAAGTATGTTTAATGTAGATATTATATTTTGTACTTATATGAAGTATTACCCTGAATTTGTTCTGTTTCAGAATAATATCTTCTATTAGCATTTGTTCTTTTACAATATCAAGGTACGACTTTAGATCTTGATGACTGTACCCGACAGGATATTTTTTAAACAGTAGTTCGTATGATCCAGGAGTACCTTTATATTTCAAATCATTTATTAGAACATTTTCATCATCCAACGCGAAATTCGAATTGCCTATCATAAGACCATTTGAATCAGGGTTAAACCTAATACCATATTTATGATCAAATTCGTTCTTAACATCTTTAAACATATTGTAAATATATTCTCGAGGTAGCGGATGTAGCTGTTCGAGATAATGTGTCATACCAGGTGAATCGGCAAAGCTTTGAATATATTCCTGGGCTTCTTGTGCATTTCGATTAATTTCTGCTTCATATTCATTCTCAACATCGTCATCATCATCATCTACCTCTATGGCATTATTTTTATATTTGGTATATGCTGAGCAATAACCGGGAATCAATATAGTCAACGTTCCTTTCTAGCAATTTAGGTTTAATTTTTTACACTGCTATGAGGCAGTTCTTCTTCTTCTTTAATTTTTCTTTCTTTACCGCACTTTCCCCATCCAGTTTATTAGCAATAGTTTCTAATCGTGATGTTATGGGTAAGATTGATTCCACTTGGACGACTTCATTATCTTTTAACTGACGCAATTTGTTTTTTACAATGTTTCTTTTCTTAATTAAAATTCTTTTAAGTTTTATCGCCTCCTTGTTCATTGCGTAAAAGTTTATTGTAGTAAAAAAATTCTTCGATACTAACGATACTTGCGTCTCTCAAGGTTTAAATATGTATGAAGTGATCAAAACCTATTCGGTACCTTCCTTGATCTGGATTACTATCTTTGTCTACAACTAAGAAACCGTATTTGTCTTGCCAACAAGCAGGAATTTATCATACTTCATGTCAGTATTGACGTGATCGTCATATATGTGTTTTAAGTTTAAATCATCTTGTTTAAATAAAACTAAAAGATTAGCATTATCACGTAGTAAGTGCTTAGGTATACGAGTATAACTTTGACAAAGGTAAAAACTGTCTACTTGTTTATGACGTCCCATACTAAAGTATTCCCTAATGATACCTTGTTTATCGCAAGCTACATCATCAAAAACAAATATAGAATTATTTCGAGCATCAGATGGTGATATAATATGATCAGAACTGGAAAATGTATAATATTTGATCCCCTTTATTGGTTGCAGTAGACTTTCAAGGTATTCATACTTTGGTTGATAAAGTGATTTAGAATAAACATATACGTTTTCAAACTTTAAACCATTAGGATGTTCTATCAGCCCAATCATAACGTTGGTTTTACCGCAATTTGATGGACCAACAACTAGACATCGAATAGATGAAGGCAGAAGAACACTATGTTTTTCTTTTAGCTAAAGATTGCACGCCAATGTCATTATTGTTTATGGTTAAAGGTGTTGATTGTTTCACAACACGCATGTTTGCAAGTACTAAATTCGATTTGTAAAAAGTGGAATTATATATATATATATATATATATATATATATATATATATATAAGAAACGGCGAGTATATAAAGAATCATTAATTCATAATATTTTATTTATTTACTGCACAGCTTGAGAGGATAGTTGTCCGCTAATGATTACATATAATAATAATTCTAAAACTACTGGGAACGGACTATTAAATACTGTAATTAACAATTTACCATTTGAAGCGCATATTCCGGGTTACAAATTTTGCGGTCCGGGTACAAAACTAATCGAACGGTTAGCTCGGGAGACAAGGGAATAAACAAGTTAGACGAGGCTTGTAAGGAGCACGATATTGCATACACCAAAGAAAAGGATCTATCTAAACGTCATCAAGCAGATTCGAAGTTAGCTCAGTTAGCTACAGAAAGACTAAATTCTGGTGACTCGTCTTTAGGTGAAAAACTAGCAGCATTTGGAGTAGCTACCGCAATGAAAGCTAAAGTAAAACTTGGTATGGGTGCCTGTGCATCACTGAGAACAAAAATATCAATAAAATAAGAAAACTGATAAAGAAACGTAAAATAAGAAGTACGCTAGGTATTAAAAGTATTATCAAACAAGCACGTACAGCTTTAAAAAAGACTGAAGGATCTAATATTATGGATGCAATCAACATAGCAATTAAGGCCGCCAATACAGCAAAACAAAAGAAGCATATTAAATCAGCTCGTATTATATCAATTCCTAAAACAGGAGGTTTTCTACCACTAATACCAATTTTGCAGGCCTAAGCGCTCTTGGTACTCTTACTGGAGGTGCAGCTGCTGTTGCAAAAGCAGTTTCAGATACTAAAATAGCTAAGGAACAACTAGCGGAAAAACAACGTCATAACAAGGCAATGGAGGACATTGCAGTCGGAAACGGCATGTACATCAAACCTTATAAAAAAGGTTTTGGTCTTTTTTTAGCCCCTGCAAAACCTCAAAGGAACGCAACTTGATTTTACCTAATCGAGCACTAAGCAATGTAGAATTAATAGAGTTTGTTAAGCAATTAGAAGTACCATATTTCCGTGGAGTGTTCATGAGAAACAATCTTCCCAAGAAAGTTAATTTAAAAGAATGTGGTATAATTAATTTAGATGGAAGAGAAGGTTTAGGCACGCATTGGACCTCTTACAAAAGTACGGTAGTAGCGCTATTTACTATGACAGCTACGGAAACCTGCGACCGCCAACAGAGTTGATAAGTTATTTGAATAGCGGGGTAAATGTAAAATTCTTTATAACATTAACCAAGAACAATCGTACGGTACTGTGTTTTGCGGTCATTTATGCTTACAATTTCTAAGTAGTGCATAGAACTGCGTACGAAGTTGTTATGTCGTACACTTTTACTCTAACGGGAAACACTTCAGTTTTAACAAGCAATTTTAATCCGCCTATAAACTTGGATAATGATTCGGAGTACGTATTAGGATTAACAAATTTTGAGTCTTATAACACAATTCCAAACATAGAAAAGGAATAAACAATAAATTTTATTATGGATCTAACGGAGAATTCATAGAAATACCTGAAGGTGCTTATGAGATTAGAGAAATTAATAAATATCTTCAAAAGCTTTAGGTGATAAAAGATGGCGTGATCGTATGGATCAATCACGAAGCGCTAGAAAGACGCCAGTGTATATAGAAATTACAGCTGACAATAATACACTTAAATGTAGTATTAAATGTAGTCTAGATGTGGATTTTACCAAAAGGATTCAATTGGTTCTCTACTTGGTTTCAATCGGCGAAAATTGCTAGCATTTGTCACGCATCAAGCAGACTACGCGATCAACATTTGTAAAGTGAATGCAGTTTTAATCGATTGTAATATTGCAAGTGGATCCTATTTAAATAGTAAACCAGCCCATGTAATACACGAATTTTTTCCTCAAGTACCTGCAGGTTTTAAAATTGTCGAGTGTCCACCTACGATTATATATCTACCAATCAGGTCACGTATAATAAATGAAATAATAGTTAAAGTGTTAGATCAAGATGGAAATTTAGTTAATTTCAGAGGAGAACTGCTAACTGTAAGGTTGCATTTAAAAAAAATCTGCAATAGCCATGGGTATTAAGTATAATGCACGCAACATATCAAGAATTGATATAAATGCTGGAAATTTCAAAGCAATCGACACTCGATTGATTGTTTCAAGACCGTTAACAACACAAAACCGGCAGTTTCTACAATCGTTAGGACTGCATTTAATTAAAAAAGTAGAATGAATAGTGAAATACTGAACGTGCGTGAAAAGTTTACTTCGACAATGCAATTGTTAATATTGAAAACATACTCATCAACCTTATACTAACACATCTTTAAACAATAATGATGAAATTCGAATCCCTATACAACAACAAGATGTATACACCTTACCATCAAAGAGCATGCTGTACATAGAAGGCAAATTAATTAAAACAGATGGAACACCGTCTCAGACAGCAAAGTTTGTAAATAATGGAATTTTGCTGCTTTTGATGAAATTAGATATGAGATTGGTGGTATCATTGTAGATCGTGTTCGGAATCCTGGATTAACGTCTATAATGAAGGGATATGTTTCATATAATAGCAATCAAAGTAAACATTTACAAAACGCTGGGTGGTTTCCTATGGATGATTCACAAATAGTTGATGCTAATGGGAATTTTAATGTTGCAATAAACCTTTCAATGGTTCTCGGATTATGCGAAGATTTTAAAAATTATTTTAAACCTCCGTCATGAGTTAGTCTTACTACGTTCTAGTTTTGATACTAATGCTATAATTAATCCTACACCCGATGAAGAAATAAAAGTTGTTTTAAATAAAGTTTTATGGAAAATGCCGCATGTAGCCGTTGATGATACTCAACGAATTAATTTAATAGAATGCGTTGCACAAAATCAGGATTTGCATATTCCGTTTAGAGGATGGGAGTTGCATGAATATCAACTTCTACAAGAAACGCAACGTCATACATGGAACATTAAAACAACAACACAATTAGAAAAACCAAGATTTGTGATTGTTGGTTTCAAACCAACCGAAAAAATAGATACATGAGCAACTACAGTCGTTTTGATCATTGCTATTTAACCAACATGAAACTATATTTAAATTCAGAAATTTTCCCGTACGATAACTTAAATTTGAGGTTTGAGAATAAACAGACTGCGTTGTTATATGAGATGTATGCTCAGTTTCAGCAATCATACTACGAAAAGGAAAAATGAGCCAATTTTAAATCCTGAAGATTTACGAAGTATTGCACCATTAGTAGTCATAGATTGTTCTAGACAAAACGAAGCGTTAAAATCTGGTACTGTCGATATTAGATTAGAATTTGAAACTAGCAGAAACGTTTTGCCAAATACATCTTGTCATTGCCTTATACTTCATGATAAGATAGTCAAATACAATCCACTCTCAAACAGCATAAGAATATTATAATTACTTTATTATTATTATTATTACTGTACCTTTACAAATTATGAAAAAACAATAAATCATTTAGCAATCACAGTCTATTTATTAATATTTTTTACATGTTTTACAATATCTTTTACATGTTTGAATTATTAAGTGATTTAGTAAACAGCCATAAACATTGACAATTTTAAATAAAAGTTTTGTTATACATTTCTCAAATAAACTAACTGGTATGTTAGTAACAAACTGGATTTTTTTAAACAGAACGATTACTACTACTACTATATATAGTTCAAAACTCGGGCAGATTGAAAGGTATCCTATTTTTAGATACATCCAAAAACGAAAATCGGTGTACTTGTGCAGGTATAAACATAACACTGAAGTTTTATAACTAAAAAATATTATATGTTAATCTAGATAAAATAAATTGCATTCTTTATTTGAGCCAGTGGTTGAAGCTTTACAAGTCATCTCTATATGTATAGTTATACCCCAAGGTTTAGTATCAGTGGTTAAGGTACTAAGAATTCTTTTATCATCACTTGGATTAAGAACAATTTTGTTTTGTTTAATAGTACAGACATCATGTTTGACTGATCTAATTAAACATTGCTGCTTCTGTACAGTCTGTTTATAAAACAAAGCATTCTTATAATCATCAAAAGAAATTTGCTTAATACTTGCTAAGGAAGATCCCTTCGAGTTTTTTATTATCCTATCCTGAACTCTATACGTGTACATTTTAGATCTAAGTCCTACAAACTCTAGCATGATGTCACCATTGTTTTCATCTTTCATAATACCAGGAACTTTTTTATTTGATAATGGAATATGATATTTGTTATGAGGGTCGTAATCGGAAGTATCAAATCTATGAATATCTTGTTTGATATAAGAGTAAATATCTTCAACGCTAAACTCGTATATCAAACTATCCGTATCTGTGTACAGCAGCTTTGCTTTGTTAGCAAATTGCGATTTTATATAACTATGGTGAAATTCATATAAATAGGTTTTTGAAATATCTAGAATAGAGAAACCTACATAAATGGGTTTGTTTAAGTAAACCTCTAATTTATTCATTTCTATTAAGACTAGATCTTTGTCTAACACAGTGCAACTATGAAAATTAGGCTTCGCTATGTAACTACGAGCTCCAAACCGTCCTTCCCATTTGGTCACTAATTTCACATCTTTCCTTTTCCGTACGTTTTCCATCATCTTTCCATAAACCGAATTTATCATATTTTTATAAAAGCATATATCGAAACTGTTTTTGACTGTTGTCTTAATTTCGTATTCAAATCAATGTATTCTTTTAACCAAGGAGCTTGTTTAAACCGAAGAACCTTATGAATCTTTTTCAGTTCTAAACCGTAGCTTAAATACATTTTTAAATTCTTGTAGTGAATAATATAGTTGAGTTTTGGATATAAAGTTGTAAGTAATTTCCTTAAGTTTGATTTATTAGAAGGTACTGGTGGTATCATATGTTCAGGCGCTAAAGGTAAGTCACTGTGAATTTCATGTAAAGATACTGGGTAGTGTAAATCGCATTAAAAATATATCCTACATCAGAATCATCGGGAATATTAAGTATGTCTAAACGTACTATATCTGGATTGGTACCATCTAAAATTCAAATTCTCCATATGAAAGATATTCAGACATTGCAGCCCCATATAAATTATTAACATCAAAATACATTAAATATTTAGAATCGAAATTTGGATCATAATCTGCATTCATATATTTGTTATTTGCTTTAGCATATCTATTCGAACATTGAGAAACACCGCCACGAATTCCCCGTTCTAAAAACATTATTTTTCAATATCAGTAAGCAACTCGAGTTTAACGTTCGTCGTTTTTAACATCGCATCTAGAGCTAAACCAGGAGCCGTAAAGTAGTGAAGCGGATCTAACTTATACGTGAACATACAAGTTTTTCTAAAGTTTTCAAATATATCAGTCAAGAGCAGTACATCTGTTTTTAAATATAGGTCTGAATAGTCCCCTAGTGTTTTTATATTAAATGTTTGCCAAACGTGTTTAGCATGATTGTAGTCTTCATCTGAGATTTCTTCATTGCGCAAACGATTAAAGAATGCTGTTTTACAGGGTAAATCGGTTTCATTGAGCCTATCCCAAGAGTTAATGTAATCATAGGAAATATACCTTTACGCGTAAGTAACTGAAACTCATTATCGGTGTTACAATTTTCCTGGTAATGGATTTTTTATTATCATCTAAGTATGAAGCTAATTTTTCGATGCTAGATGCCATAAACCTGAATGAATCGATAAATCTAAAAGTAACTTTCGTACCATTTACATATTTTGTAAAAGATATGTATTTTTCCTTATTTATTGGTAGAATACTTACCAAACCTGAAAACCCTAACGCAATTTTTTTAATAATGAAATGCGAATCGTAGCCTGATAAGTTATGAAAAACTACCGGTATCATATAAAATTATGATAATTGATGTTGCAATCTTGATGAGCCGCTCCTCGAAATTCACCTGTAAAGTGACAGTGATCGCGAACTCTAATATCATCTATACTAAAAGGTTTATTGCAAATGTGACAGTGAAGGGCAAATTTAAATGCTAACTTTTGTTCTTCTGTTAAAGGATTCATAGGTTTTGGGTTACAGAAAATTTTATTAGTCGTTTCTGAAATCAGTTTCAATTGAGCAACAAACCATTCTATACAATCCTTTCCGCGATACAATTGAAATTTGGAATATTTATTATCATATGAGCATTTCAAATAATACGCTACACTAAAGGGTATATGCCTTTGGTAAGAGACTGTGTTTAGTATTACCTCCGACTCATTGCATGGCTCTAATATACATTCGAGATCTGCATAAACTACAAATGATACTTTTTCTTGATAGTGGAAATGTTTAAACGTTAGATACTTTTCGGATTCTTCGGGTAATCTTATTGAGCAAGTATTCTGTTTTTCGCAATAATTCGAATGACGCTTAAGTAATGCTGCTGTACTAAAATTATTTAAACATCTATAACAAAAAAATTTTCTATGTTCATGTGAAGACAACTGTTTTGCAAATAATTTTGACATATCCTTAACCAAGTAAAATGAAAGTGATTCTCATCAGCATTTGTCGGACGAGCATATTGTAAGGAATCATTATTTAAAACTAACAGATTAATAGGTTCAATTTTTTTAAAATTTTCACTTAAACAAAATGGTAGTATTTTAGTATTTTCTATACAATATAGGTTAATTGCGAGATTGTTAAGCTTCTCAATTTTTTTTATGTCTTTTAATGCGATTGGAAACTGAATTGAATTGTAGCGTAATACTGTATCAAAATGTGGATAGCTAGATATTCTCTGACTATTTTGTTTAGCAGGATATAAAGCGGAAACCAAGCTCCAAAGAATGCAATGTTGATCGTTATTTATTACATTTACCACAGCTTTTTCTTTTTATAAAGTCCGGAACCGGTACAAACGTTGAACACCCTCCTTTAAGTGGATCATGATTGTTTATATTTACCTTCAAGTGCAAAACTTCTTGGATTGCCCAACCAGAATCTTTCTCGCAAAATTCTTCTAATCGCTTCGAAATCTTGTTCAATACGTTCTCCTTATACCACAGCTTGAGATTGGTATTTATATCGATGTGACGATTTGCAGTAGGAAACGTTTTCAAATCTATTTCACCAGTTGTAGGCTTAACAAAGTTAGCGGCAAATATTACATTAACTTTCAACATTGACTTTTTTAAGCAAGCCACAATCTTGCGTTTAAAACTAGCGAACGCCTTGTTTAAGAACACTAGAGAATCTCTATAATTTAAATTGGTAATAAGTCCCGTAATTATTCGACTTCCAAAACATGATTGTACATCATGCCAAATCAAATTTTTTCGAGTATGACCTCTAGTAAGCGTTGCATCAACACCTTTACCACGATATTCCAAAGTACGTTTCAAGTGCCTCAATCGTACAAGGTAGCTTTTAAGATTTGCTAAATTAGATTCCAGCCTACTAGGATTTTCTTGTTGATTGTCTTCGTATACCTTATTTTTAATAGCAAGCTTCAATATACTAATATTTGCTTTGATAATTAAAATGTGTTTCGTTATTTCATTCACTGATTTAATTAGATTCACGCATTTTACAGTTAATCTCAAAATTGAGCTACTAATCTCGGATACGGTTTCAGCATTCATGATTCTATATAAAATCAAAATACACTACTTAATAATACAAGTATTTTCTCTATTTATTATTATTTATATAAAATATCATCTGACGTAAGCAAAACAACTGCAAAAGGTTCATTCATCTGAGTTTACGGAAAACGCGTAAGCAAAACAACTGTAAAAGAAAATAGCATACAAATCGAAATAATTGCATAACGAATTGCTTGAATGCAATTATTAAAAAATCGCCTTTATTTACGTTTTCTATTCAAGACGATTTTCAAGCTTGAGTTGTGCATGCAGTCTAAAAAATTGCACAGTTGCATTCAGTACGTGTCTATAATAAATAAATTCGCTATGCAAGCAATTCCAATATTTACATATTGAATGCAAACTCTGGCAAAACAACTGCAAAATGGAATGCATTCATCATCATTTTCATTTCCGTATGCGTTTACTACAAAAATGTTTTTATACGACCTTTGAGGAATGCATTCAACATCATTTTCATTTCCGTATGCGTTTACTACAAAATGTTTTTATACGACCTTTGATTTATTATGTGTACAGAAAATACATTATCATTACAGAGCTATTTTTATGATTACATTGAAATATTTTAAATAAAAACAAAGCAAATTTGAAAAAAATGTCTCAGATTAAACCGTCTTGTTTAATAATGTAACGCACTCATGGTTTTTAAAAACCCAGTATTAAAAACATTCTGCAGTTTTATTATCTAACAGTACCTTTAAAGAATTTTCACACAATTTACCTATATATATATATATATATATATATATATATATATATATATATATATGCATGTAAATTGTGTCAGCGGTAATCTAAAAAAAACTTATTCTATAAATATTACTACTTAAAGGGATTTATTTGCATTGCATTATTTTTAAACGAAAAATTAATCTGAAGAAAAAACATTTTCCAGTGCGTGAATTTTTGTTAATTTTTTTATGGAAAATAAATTATGCTAGCAGTAATATAAAACGAAATTAATCTAATTTAGGTTTTTTATTATGCGCCTTCTTGCAATTTTCTGTTTTCAGTCAATGAATGTAATTCATTATTTCTGCTGAGCAGTACCTTTAAAAAAATTTCTTATACAGCATATAAATTATATCAGCGGTAATCTAAAAAACGAAATTAATCTAATTTAGGTTTTTTATTATGTGCATTCATTGCAATTTCTTTTTCAGTCAATGAATCTAATTCATTATTTCTGCTGAGCAGTACCTTTAAAAAAATTTCTTATACAGCATAAGTTATGTCAGCGGTAATCTAAAACGAAATTAATTAATTTTAGGGTTTTATTATTTCTGCTGAGGTATAATTATATTCGCTTACATACTGTTTTGTTCATTAGAATAGATTACAGAGCTGAATTTTTTTCAGAAAACGATGCAAATTTTAAATAAAACGAAATTAATCTAATTTAGGTTTTATTATGCGCCTTCTTGCAATTTTCTGTTTTCAGTCAATGAATGTAATTCATTATTTCTGCTGAGCAGTACCTTTAAAAATTTCTTATACAGCATAAGTTATGTCAGCGGTAATCTAAAACGAAATTAATTAATTTTAAGGTTTTATTATTATGTGCATTCTTTTCAATTTCTTTTTCAGACAATGAAACTAATTCATTATTTCTGCTGAGGTATAATTATATTCGCTTACATACTGTTTTGTTCATTAGAATAGATTACAGAGCTGAATTTTTTCAGAAAACGATGCAAATTTTTAATTTTTCTAACAGATCAGTTTATTATTTAATATAAATACTTCACGTAGATTTTTACCAACAGTATTCAATCAGATCTCTTGTATAATTATTAGTTACTATTACTAGCAACTTTTAAAAAAATGAGTAACTTGTCATCAATCAAAATTGTAATAATACCAACGTAAAAGTTCTAGAGCAATTTATATTACATTCTGACGAAGACGTGATTAAAGAAGTTTTCGGCTGTTCTTCGCCTCAATTCAACACTGATGCTATTTTTGATAGTGACGTAATAGATATATCACGGTAAGTGCTTTTTCACATTTATACATGTGTTTTAAAACAGTACTAATTTATAAGTTACATTAGATCAAAAACCATTCTGGAAATTCTGAGGCTATCGTAGGATCGTTGACACACTCTGGTCCTCTCAGAAACATCAGGTAGTATACAAAGAAAAGGTGAACCTACAATAATCTTTTATGTTATGCTCACAGATCAGGCAAAAACATGTTGACTATGAAAAGTTATGTACAGAATCTAATATGGCTGTTTGCGGTGAAGATGACAAATCCTACGAAGATGACACAGTAGAGTTGCTTAACGCATTTAAAAGCGTGGAGAGAAGCTACTGCGTCGTATAGATTTGGAACTAGAAATAATAAAGCAAAAAGAGAGGAACTAACAGCGAGGAGCAGCAGATACTTCAAGAACGGAGTTAATAAATACTTTTCATTTATAAATAGTTAGATCAATATATTCAACAATTTGTAAAATAAAAAGTATTTTATAAAAGTTTCTCTTTGAAACAAGACTTTCTATAAACAAGGTAGTAAACTCAAAGTAAAACGCACATAAATCAGAACCCACTTTAATTTGATACATCATTCTTTATACAATCGACTTAGATGTGTTATAATAATAAACTAATTTCTTAAATTAGTGACATATTATTCTGAAAATTCTATGTTGACAGTTAGACCGATCGATCCCTTACTAGTTATGTATACGTGTTTGTTCGAGCCAATACTTTCATTTAATTGTTTCACTCCATGTGCTTGAAGGTATTCAAAATATCTCAATGGCAATATACTCTTGAACTCTTCTGTTTCCACTAATACTCTTTCTCCATATTTTGTCTTGATTGTTTCCACTTTTAAAACTTCAAACTTTTTATTCACTACAAGATCTTTTGAATTTACATAAGGTTTGCGATATGTGGTTTTATTAAGAGTATTAAAATCCATATTGCTTTTCTTTGACTAATTAAATTAATATTAGGAGCAATCTCCTTATATAGCAGATTACCACCATCTGCGTACTTTGCCAACCCACTTTTCAACCTATCACAAGAGTGAACTCATTCTGAATTAAAACCGGCCCATGTGTATTTGCAGCCTCTAAACATAAATCAGAATCCACTTTAATTAAACACAATTGACTTGAATGCGATATTTTGCATCTGTCATACTGTCTCGCTAGAAAACCAAATTCAAAACATCTACACACATTTTCTCTGCACTTACATTTTTCAACATACGTGTGTTACATTGAAAGTAATATAAAGACGATCCTAATTCAAAACGTGCCCACAAGTATTTTACATTTGAAAAGAATTCAGGTTTTCACATTTTACATTAAAAGTATATAACGCCGATCCTAATTCAAAACGGTGCACGTGTAACTTCTCGCTAGAAAACCGAATTCAAAACAGCTACACACATTCTTCTCTGCACTTACATTTTTTTCAACATACGTGTGTGTTTCATTGAAAGTAATATAAAGCCGATCCTAATTCAAAACGTGACAGACGTATTTTACACATGGAAAATACGTCTGTCGCGTTTTGAATTAGGACCGGCCCTATTTACCTACTCAAATAGATTACATTTTTGTTAGTCAACGGTTTAGAAATCAAGTAAATGACTGTAGAAGCTACCCAGAAGCCGATATAGACACTAACTACAACATCGTAATTTAGAAGGCCGCTCTTAAATTTAAACATTTGAAAAAAAAAGAAACGGAAAAGGCACTTTGACTTTGAGAAACTAAAAGATAAAGATATCCACGAAAGATTTGAAAAAAAAATCAAATGAATTGCTGAAAGATATCGGGAAAATTTCTGATACTAAAGAAGTATAAACAGAATGGAATAACATTAAATCCAGTTTAGACATGGCGGCCAAAGATATTTTAGGGTATACACAAAAAAAAGAAACAATGGATAACAAAGCATATCCTGAATTTAATAAAAGAATGACAAAAATACAAAAGCAGATCGGACGAAGCTACAAAACAGAGATACAAAACCATCAAATGTGAAATTATTCCCAAATGCAGGAAGGCTAAAAAGCAATGGAATGATGGAAAGTGCAAAGAGGTACAAACTAAAATGGAAAAACAGACGAAGCGTACAAATTAATTAGAATTTTAGGAATATAAAACTGTATAGCAAAAGCGTAAGGAGCGCGCAAGGAGACATCATTATAGAAAATGTAGAAAAAGCAGTTAGATGGCATGAATACATACAGGATTTATATGCAGGAGAGGAACTAACAGCACTAAAACAGGAATCGGACATTGAAAACGATGACTTGGAATATCCTATACTTAGAGGCATCGGATATAGATAAGGTGCTAGCAGAAACTCTAAAAGTCTCTGGACAAGCAGTAACAGAACGCCTCTTCCAACTTGTAAGCTATATGTATGAGGCAAGCGAGATACCCAAAGATTCAAACGTAACATCACTGTTATTATATCAAAAAAGAGAAGCGCGGATAGATGAGAAAATTTTCGAACAATAAGTTTGACAGCATATGTGTCAAAAATATTAACGAGAATTGTACAAAGAGGGATGGAAAACGGGTTGAAGAAGTACTAAGAGAGGATCAATTCGGGTTTAGGCAAAATAGGGGAATACGGGATGCTATTTTAACTCTGAGGGTGATAATCGAGAAGAAAATAGAACAAGGGGAAAGTGTGTTTATAAGGTTTGTAGATGTGAGAAAAGCATTTGACAATTTAAAATGGAAAAAAGTGTTCGAAATACTCATAAAGATTGGAATGAATTTTAGGGATAAACGCATAGTACATAGCTTATACAAAGAGCAAACAGCTGTAATAGAATTATAGCAGGAACGTAGAGAAGTAGATATTAGGAAAGGGGCGACACAAGGTTGTATCTTATTCTCGTTAATTTTTAACTTGTTCTTGGAAGAGGCAATGAATACTGTTTTCTTCTCTTTGAGTGGTAATTTTTCATAGATTTTGGCATTCAATGACCTTTCATGACCTCTTTATAAAATCAATATATCTGATAAATATTTATAAACGAGTAACCATAATTGCTAGGTATTTATATAATATTTATATATACAACGATATGTTAATCGTTCTTTTTCAAAACATAAAAAGAAGTGTTGGCACTCTTAAATAAAGCATAACATAAAATGTATGTATTTTTACTTACTTTGTTTTAAGTAAGATGTTACTATAGATATAACTGACGACTCTCATTAATATAGAAAATAGTAAGTATATTTACTGAAACATAAACTTGTAACTAGTTTTAATGTAAACACTCGGCATTGGTACATAAATAACGTCTGCCGTCGCTAGTTGATAAGAACTGCCAAAATAATTTTCTACGTTCTTCCTGAAAAGATGAGCATAACGTATTGAGAATATTTTCCTTTTTGGCTGAATTCATTCCTAATGTTTTAGAAAATGGCTGTTGTGGAAACTCTGTGACAAACTTCCTTTTTATAACGTCGGCTCCTTTAAAGATTTCATCAGAAAATGACTCTAAAAAAAGACTCCCAGATCCTTTTCTAAACTAGACATCTTTAATAGACTCCATGTATGAAACGTTGTTGTTGACTTGTTTCTTACAACTATCTTCGAATGGGAAGAAGTCAGTAATAGTTAAAACAATCCAACGTATCTTTCTTCAATTATCTTAATTAATTGTTCAAAGTCATATTTGTTTTTATGCTTTTTCATTTCAACAGCGATAAGACCATGCACTGAATCGGCAGACGTGAAAGAGTGTTTGGGCTCTAAATATTTAATCGTTATTGCTGCCTGACCCCATTCAACATTGACAAAAGTAACAAATGAGGAGTGTAGCGGCCAATTCTTATTTTGGGCGGAGCAGTTGTAAACCCAAAAAGTGAAATCGGAAATTGAGGAGTCGCCGTTTTTAATTAAATTATAATAGGACGAAACCAACATCTACTCCGGATCTTCCTCTCACAGTGTCGTGCCAAAGTAAGTATATGTTTCGCCTTATTGAAGAGAAGCAATTGTTTCATTCATAACGTCTAATCTAAAATGAAAAATATACATATATATATATATATATATATATATATATATATATTTTATTAAATCTCACTTCTTTTACTTTCTCTCTACTCACTGACTGTGTTCAGTCACTCTCAATTAAAAATGTTATTTTATTTTACCCCTTTTTGTCGCGCCTTTTTTTGTAATGTGCACACCTAATGCACGCCCGTACTTGCAACGTTTGGTTGGTTCTTTAATTAAACTTTTTATTTTAATGCCTCGACTATTTAAGCTCTTAAATCTCAGGGTGTTCAACTACTTATAGTGAGTTCTGTTATAAGTAGATGTGCAAAGTCCAACCAAAGTGCACCTCTTTTGTTTTAGTACAAAATTTTTTACTCTACTTTTAATATGCCAAAATTTTACTAAGATCAGCGTTGCTTTGTGCCAAATTAAATTACTACCAAAATTATATGACTGTTTTTGACATTTTAAGATATCTCAGCACTCACCTGGTTTATACTCCGTTCTTGGCCGCTCTAACTGCTGGCTCAAAATCCTATTCGCCGTATGCGTCTTTACACTGTGTCCTATCTGATTGAATTTCCGGTACCGCGTCCAGGTGTTGTTCTTAATTTAGCTGCTCCCCAATACCTGAAATAATTAACCCTAATTTAGAATTTTGAATACCCAGTGCTATAACTTCCCCTGTGCTAATTTCCGCTTCGAATCCTCCACTACCAATTGTTGTTCTCCTAAATTTCGCTCTTCGTGTCCTCAATTACTCCGTCCGCTTCTTCGTATTTAATCCAATTCTACTCGTCGTCTTACTTTAAATTGCTCTATGCTCCGCTACCTAATAATCGCTATCCAAATCTAACTTCTTTCCTTTGTATATTTCCTCTCGATGTCCTGCTACCTAATATCGCTATCCAAATCTCACTTCGTTCCGTATATATTTTTCCTCTCGATGTCCTGCTACAAATCTATAAATCGCTCTCCAAATCCCAACTTCTTTCCTTTATATATGGCCTCCCGATGTCCTGCTACAAATCTATAAATCTCTATCCAAATCCCAACTTCTTTCCTTTATATATTTCCTCTCGATGTCCTGCTACCTAATATCGCTATCCAAATCCAACTCCTTTTCTATGTATAACCACTCTCAATGTCCTGTTACCTTTAAATCGCTACCCAATATCACTCCAAATCTATATAATTTTCCGTCGCTTCACCGTTGCACAATCACCACTATTTATACTGTTCACTTTCGTCGCTGTTACTTCTTTACCCTTCTTTAATTAATCAAAACTCTTTAAACTCAAATACTTTTATTAACTTCTTTTAAAAATTGTTTACAAATTAGCACAGTATGAAAAACACGTCTTTTTACAAAATGAATTTCGAAAATAATCTCCGTTGTTTGCTTTCCAAGGCGACCATTTTAACTTTTCTGTCTACTACACTTTTAAAGTACATAACAAAATCGTCCAATAACATCCTAACATTTCGTTTGTGTCGCACATACCATAGTTTATGTCCTTTTGCACTTTCCTGATTCACATACAATTCTATTATTTGTCCTAAATATTTATAGTTCACCAATCACATTTGAAGTTGTTATAACTAATAATTTTGAGCTTACAAATATTGTCCAAAAGTTGATTCTATTTAAAATGAAACCAAAATAAATCACACTTGAACCTGGATGCGTGGTTGATAGTAAACACTCATAGACGCATCCGTTTTTTGGACGGCAAATGTACTTTCAATGGCCTTTAAAATTCAAACTCGGTATAAACCCTTGAGCACTGTACATCTTACTACGTCATTTAGTCATTTTAATATTACCTTTTGGCACTTAATTTCAACTACCATTTTGAATGGTATTTTAGTATATGTGAAATATGGCAAACATACATTTTTAAGTTTATGTGATCAAATATGTGGTTTATTTTGCTTGGCATATACTACCTTGTACTAAACAACCCTTAGAACTCTTGGTAGTTCCCTTATACATTATAATATATATATATATATATATATATATATATATATATATATATAAACATGTAAACCTATTTACTTAAAAACTGAAAACTAATACGGTTAACCAAAATAAATTAGATAACGTTATTTTACTATATCTACTGAGGTTTCACACATTTGCCCCTTCTGATCACTATCAAAAAGTATAATCATTTAAAAACAGAACACATAGTATTTAAGTTACAATAACTTTGACACAAAAAATTACTGCTCAGTTAGTCTGGATTCTGGATTATAGTGAAGGAGGCTTGTGCCTCATGCACTTAGGCCACAATGCGGGCCCATTGTGCTACCTTCATTACAGCACTATGGTGATCACTCAGACCATCCTAGACTTGAGATAAGCTTGAGGATATTTTTCTCGGTCCATAGGTCCTCCAATATGGATCCTCGTAATATGGCGAGCGCTAGGCAGTCACGCAGAATGTGTTCAACAGTCTTGTCATCCATGTAGGACCCTCTGCAGGATGGTTCTTGTACTAAATCCATGGTCTGCATGTGTTTATTTCGTCTGCATTGCCCAGTCATAACTCCTTCAAGAAAGCGCAATTTTTTGCGCGGCAGCTATATACAGAATTTAACCAATTGAGCGGATTATGCTCCAATGGCTTCCTTAGCCTGACGGTATTTTTTAAGTTACCCCATATTTCACAATGTTTGAAGTGAGTTTCTTTTTTAATCAGATTGCTGATCAGAGTAGACGATAAGACAATGCCTGGCTCCAGTCCCACAAGAGTTTTGGCTGAGCCTTGCTTTGCTAGTAAATCTGCTTGAGCATTTCCTTGGTTTCCAGCGTACGCCTTACTTCAGGTTAGTTCAAGGATATTTGTGTTTTTAGAAACTGCCTCCAGGGCTTTAATTCATTCATATCAACTCTGCTTACTATAGCTATTTTTGTTTATATGTTTGTAGACCAGTTCAGTTTGCTGTAAAGTATTATTCCCAGATACTTGATCGTAGCTGAAAGGTCTAAGGATGCCTTAAATAGTTTTGATAGTTCAGATACCTCAACTTTTCTTTTCTTTGTGAACAAATCTAATTCCGTTTTGGCTGGGTTAGCAGTCAAGGAGTGTTGTGTACACTATGCTTCAACGAGTCGAAGTATTATCTGCATAAAGTTGAAAAGTATTTGTGTATGTTTACGTACCGGCAGGATTGTAATGTCATCCGCATATCCAATCGTGTAGAAGCCAGCCCCGTCCAGGCAACGGAGAAAGCTGTCCACTACTATGTTCCAGAATAAGGGTGATAGTACACCACCCTGCGGACAACCTTCCTTTACCGTCCCCCTAATCGAACCCCTTCCCACGCTTATCTGGACTGCTCGGTTACTTAGTAAATGTACTATTCATTGTTGTAGGGGTTTGTCGACTCTTCGTTCTTGTAATGCTTCCTGGATGCTACCAAAGGTCGTTTTATCAAACGTCCCTTCGATGTCTAAAAATGTTCCCAGTGTGGATTCATTCTTGTTGAGGGAGTCTTCGATGCGTCCCACAATTAAATGTAGGACAGATTAGGTTGATCTCCCAGTGATAAATGCGTGTTGGCAGGGATGAATAGGTCTGATAGTAAGAACTTCTTACTTTATGTCCAGATTACGGTCTGTCTAAGGTTTTTAATGGAAAAAACGTTAGATTTACTGGTCGGTATACTTTGGCTAGTGTGTAATCACCTTTGCCTGATTTTGGTTTAAAAACTACCTTGGTTTCCCGTCAAGTCTTAGAGATGTATTTGTAAGCAATACAGCCTCTAAAGACTTGTATTAGGTGTGGGAGCAAGATGTCCAGGCCCCATTGTAAAAGAGCTGGAAAGATTCCATCTGGTCCTGGGGATTTGAATGGTTGAAAACTGTTAACAGACCATTTTACTTTGTTTGCACATACCACTTTTCCAGCCACTGCGCCATCATCGTTCACTGATGGATGAAAGAGTACGTCTGACCAGAATGTTATTGTTTTTTTTTGACTTCCCGGGAAGTGCGTTTCTTGCAACAGCTCATCTACCCGCCCGAAGTGGTATATGTATCATCCTGACGCTTAAGGGCGCTGAGCTGCTGTCGTCTGTCCTTTGACCTGGCGTTAAATGATATGAGTTTGGTAACTAAAACCTGTATTTAAATAATTTTTAAAAAAAGGAAAAAATATATATATACTAGGTTATCATAAAGTAAGGGATATATTTTAAATCATTACAACTTTTTAATAAATTAAGTTAGTAACATAAAATAAACGAAATCTAGTTGCTTAATGAATGGGATTTTACCGTATCTATGAGAAACAAAAGCGTTGTCATAACAATTGTTGACACTAGTGTCAAAACGAAATTATTAAATTTGAAGTTTTATTTTGAAATTAAAACTCAAGTAAACGTTGAGTTCAAACGACTCAACTGTAGTAACATGGATTTACAAACAAGAATTGGTTTAGTTCAGTGCTATTATGAATCCGGCAGAAATTACACCGCTGGATTACGAAGATTTCGCACGAGAATGGGTTTGAGAGCGGGACCCTGTCAAATGAAAGCGTACCGCAATTTGATACAAAAATTTGAAAGAACAGGATCTGTAACTGACTTACCAAGATCAGGAAGACCAATAATTAGTGATGTCCAAGTTGCAGAGGTGCTTCATGAAAATCAAGACATAGCCAGAAGCAATTCACTCGCAATCAGCAGTGCAAATGCGATATCCAAGCGATTGCAAATGCCGTATACCACGGTTTGGAAAATTTTACGCAAAATTCTAAACATGTATCCATATAAACTGAAAATGCTGTTTGAATTAAAGGACGCAGATTTGGCTACTAGGTACGATTTTACTTTGGGAGTAATCGCTCAGATGGAAATTGAACCCGAATGGTTATCCCGTATTTTATGGATAGATGAGGCACATTTTACTCTGAATGGTGGAGTCAATACTCAAAACTGTAGAATCTGGTCTGCAGAAAATCCGCAACAAATCGTTCAAAAAGGTCTTCATGACAAGAAAGTCACCGTATGGTACGGTTTTACAACTGATTTTATTATTGGTCCGTATTTCTACGAAGAAATGCAGAATGGACAAGCCGTATCTGTAACTGTAAATGGTGAACGATACTTGCAAATGTTACAAAATTATGTTATTCCACAGCTGCAAAACGAGCACTACGGAATTGAAAACATCATTTTTATGCAGGATGGAGCACCCCCGCACATTTTTCGACCAGTCAAAGAATTGTTAACCCACGTTTTTCAAGATAGCGTGTTAAGCAGACATTTCGTAAATTCAGGCCACCAAGATCACCTGATCTAAACCCAGCGGATTACTGACTGTGGGGTTATTTAAAAAGTTTAGTGTTTAGAAGACGACCAACTACGCTACAAGAATTAAAAGACAGTATTACGGAGCAAATTGGTACAATTCAACCAGAAATGTTACGAAATGCTGTGTACAACTTGGAGGTAAGGATGGTGATCTTACAACAACAAAATGGAGGTCATATTGAGCAATTGCCGTAACCTGTTTTGGGCATACTAAATCCCATTTCATAAGCAATTAGATTTCATTTATTTCTTGTTATTAACTTAATTTGTTAAAAAGTTATCATAATTTAAAATATATCCCTTACTTTATGATAACCTTATATAAAACAAAAACTAAAAAAAACAAAAAAAAATGATCATAATATTTATAAAAGTCCATATGCACGACAACCCTCGCACCACTAATACAATCACTATAACCACTATCTAACCTTATACGCGCGTAAATCGGGAATAAATAAAAAACTTAAAACTTAATCCGGGGAAATAAATAAATAAGAACATATAAATCAAAAACCCTCATTTAATTAAATCAATGAAATAAACAAAGGAATAAAATAATAAATAGAATAGAGTGAACCGCGCATCTCTCTAGGACTTAAAAGTGAAGTGATAGTCATTGTAAGCCCCCAGGACGATTGGTGCATACCCAACGGAACTTTAGCAGTGCATATCCATTTCCCCCTAGCAATAAGTTTAAATGTATGCAGACTTCCAGATCTTCGGATGCTGGAGAAATATATTAACGAGGTAAGAACAAAATAGTGGCAGCTGTGCTCGCATAAGCATTGATTAATGATAATTAGTAAATTTGAAATAATTTAACGAACACATTTTGTGCGTAATGGCGCTAGCCGGTATAATGCTGATGCAAGTTCACCTCATAATTTGGGTTATGGTTTTTGCAATTTTATGCACTGCTCAAAGCTTAATGTTTATAGATGTTTATTTATATATTTACATAAATATTTATATTTATTTTTATATTTATATTTTTGCCTGTTTTTATTGTTTGTGGCTTGATATTATTTGTTTGACGTTCTGTCGCCTTTTTTGGTGGCAGCTTATATATAGGAAGGAAGATTGTTTGAGAAGATTGTAATTACAATATAAATCAGTTAGGGAATGATAGGGAAAGCTAGGGACGGACTTAGGCTACCAAAATACTTAGATCAGGGAAGACGTATTTGTAAATTTATAGAGCAGGTAAAATAGCTGGATTCACTATTAATATTTGGCGTATTTTTAGAAAATTTGAATCCATTTTAAATTAGCTAACTACATTTGGAAAGTTTTAAGTCGCACGGGTAAGCAGAGCTGGGAGCTGCCATCCGGCATTACGGATCCCTCCCCATTCATTCTGTTTGTGTCTTGTTGATCGAGCACACTCCAAATCTACGCTAGGGATACTATCAATCAAACCCTATTTTTAGTTTTTTTTTCAATTGTTAGATTTTTTATTTAGGATGCGTTAATTTTGAAGTTAGAATAATTAGGAGCACGTTTATATTTTTCGCGTTTAAACCCAATGTAGTACCTTCGGGTGGAACATTGGGAACGTGGCCGCAAGCATAGCGGCCCCTTAATTAAATTATAATGTCGTCTGTCCTGTGAGAGTTTTTGGTTATGCGAAAGGTTTTTTGGTAGTTTCTATAGAATTACAGAAAAACTTCCATCTATCCTTTTGCTGCTTTCTGTCATAACCTTCATACGGCTGCTGGTGACTTTTATAGGCCTCCTAGTTACTTGCAGATCTTGTTCTTTTTGCCTTGTTAAACTGTTTACCTAGGACGGTTTTTTGCTTCTATAATTCAGAACTCCAACACGGTGTGCGTGCTTGTGAAGAAGCTGTCCCTATAGAGCAAGCCTGATAATAAGTTTGTATAATAGAGTCTTACAGGGCTCGTGTAGAAACCTGGAGCTCTTCTATTTTGGCTTTTCTGTGTAAATTTAAGAAATGGCTAATACCTTCTTTCAAGCCCTCTACGAAGGAGATCTTCTCGTTCATCTGGGGTTCCTAAATTCTTTTGGCTTACGTGTGCTGTTTTCAGTTTAAAGCTAATCATCGCGCGATCTAACAGGGTTGCCTCTAGCAGTATTTGCCAGCAGGTTATATGTTCTGAAATACTTGTACACACTTTACTCAAATTTCAAATATTAGCACACAAAAATGCTCTTATCATAGAACTTGAATAAATAGAAGTGTCTTTTTTATAAGGTGAAATAATATAATTTTATTTTACCGTGTAAGTTATGCAGATCGTTTTTCTTGCCTTTGTTTAGTCCGAAGTCATTCACCCACGTCCAAATTGTTAAAAGTTTTCCATTAAATACCATTGCATTCTAAATCCATATACGCTTAAATTCAAATTAAAACTATATATGACAGTAGTCAACCATTGTTTCATTTTATTTACTTCCAATTAAACTCTCGTACTTTTGTACATTTTAAAACACTTTTGCGCCACTCTTTAAATAAAATAATTTAAACTATTAAACTGTAGTATTTTACTACTTGATATATTATCACTAGTTCAACGACATGGTGACGTTTTAGTGAGTACTCAGCAACTGTTTGTCAGCTGTCTCTTGATCCGCTTTCAATCGGTTATATAGCCGAGCCGATCCCTCGTGTTATGTCACGCATCTACAATAATTTAGTGAACTCCAGACGTCGTCTATATGTTCTCTTTGGGGATAGAAACGGAATGGTTTTTACGTCAGCATCGAGAAAAGTTATAAATGATACAATCTTTAGAAATCTTTCGTTTTAATAGTCTCGAGGTACTAATCAGTACCATTTACCTATGTGTTATTAATATTATTTAAGATTTATGGCTGCAGTTTATTTAACTTTTTTACGACTTTAAGATTTATGGCTTCTAATTGGGACAAAATTGTTTACCTTTGTTCCATGATTTTTCTGGATGTTTTTAGAAGTTTCAAGTTATTTTTTCAATTGAAATACAATCTTACCTTTTGTTTTAGAATTTGCAACCAATATTCTAAAACATTTTAAAACATAATGGAATACACTTTTGTCGAAGTTTGTTATCAAGTGAAAATATTAAAATATGGTACATGCAATTCAATGTGCTTTAAAAACTTTTTTTTTTAATATAAACACAATCAAATCAAATCTTTATTAATAATTATGCTTTACGCGTTTGAGTACTTTTTGGATGAATTTCTTAAAAATATACTTTCTATTATGCGCAGAACATAGTACATATCGTTATTCCTCATTTAAAACACCATTACTTAATCATTAAGAATAAAAACTCCTTTAATTAGTCTTTTATGCATTTATACTCATTATATTCAGCATTTTAACAAACGTGCTTTGCTATACAAACAAATTAACATTTACATAATTTGAGCTTTTTTTAACATTTTTCTGCTATGGTTTGTGGCGTCGTATGTTTACAAAATGATTCTAGATGACCTCTAATCACGTATATGTGTATGTATGTGCGTGTGTGTGTGTGTGTGTATGTGAATGTGCATGCGTGTGTGCTTGCGAGGGCGCGTTGGTCCGTGTGTACATGCGTGTGTGTGTATATGTATTACTGTGCACAACTCCTTTTTTCTTCCTATGCACATATATTCCTGCGATCCGCAATTGAGTTCGTGATTATAAGCGCCTTTTTTAAAACAAATAAATCTTATTACCTGTTACTTCTCAACCAATCTTACTCGTCTAAATGATGATTATTCTACAACAACCCTGTTTATTTTACTTATATACCTATTGAATGAAAATATCAATTTTGTATACCACCGTTTTTGAACTCTTATAAACCTGTCTCAGGGTTAATATTTAAAGTAAAAACTTTTTTTTACATTACCTGGGTCCGGCTGATTGAGTAAGAATCTTCTAAAATTTGCAATCACACACCCTCTGTTAGGAACACCAATTACTACCCATACAAAGTGCAAGTGTTGGTAATTTAGTACAGTTTCTCTTTTTACAAGAGTATTAATAACCTTACTTTCTGTGTTTGTAAAACGACTGTGCTTCAAAGAATCAGTCTTGTTTTAGCTATTTACTGCCATTTTATGATAATAAATACTTTTAAACGATCAGATGTGATAGTTTTTCTTTACTATCAGCTATTTCGACTTCACCAACCAATTTAAGTGTGTACATATTGTAAAAGAATTTATCTTAATATTTGTGTTTTGGTACACTGAAAACAAATAATAATACACGATACAAAAAATTTTACAATCTTCTCCTCTGATGTGGTTACCAATGGATCTCATATATTGAAAATAATTCTTAGCTTCTTTCTCGTACCATATGCGACGATGCTTCGCTATCTGATACCTCTGAAAACCTTCTACCACTTAGGACTCTACCAATAGTATCTTTGTCAGTGACTTCTGGTGGTATAAAACCTTTAAGCCACTTTTTTAACATTTGTATCAACTTTTTAGACTTTTTATTAACACTTTTAAATTACTAAATCTGGAGCAAAATCAAAACAGTTCTTTATTAAAAATTTTCAAAGAAATAATTTTGTTATCAACAACAGCACGTTTTCTTGGTTCCCCAAAGATTCTATTGGTCCACGGTTACTATACAAATTCTAATTATTATTTTTACATCACCTGCAATCACAAATATTTATATATAAATAAATACAGTAAGCTTTTAGTTCTTGCACATTTCATTTCTTCTTATTCGCTGCATAACAAAGTTCACATAACTGTTCATGTTTCTTTTATAAAATCTTATTTTCAGGTACTACTTTTGTATGGAACAATATTGTTTAAAGACACATAGTAAATGATATTCTGGACTCTTTCATTCTGTGGATTAGTATTTCAAAAAGTTTCACAGTTCATTTGCTGAAAGATTTAATACTGATCTAAAATCATACTGTTTCTCAACACAATTGCTACATAGATATTGAATAAAACTTATATATTAAATTTTAAAAATCTAAGTACTTTAATTATTCTTTGGACCATCTCTCGTACACTTCAGTATATACTTACATTCTCTCTGTGTGTGTTCGTATGTGTGTAAGTGAGAGGGCACAAGGGGACGCGCGTGTGTGGGTGCTGTGTTGAAGAATACATTGTTAATACATTATTATAATAATTTTGTGCTCTTGTGTGTTTCAACAGTCGCCTAGAGTGAAAAGTTCGTGAAATAAACATCGTAACATTGATCTAACTCCAGTACTTCAAAGCACGTTCTGTAGTCCTCTAAACAAGGTGCAAGCTGACCAGGACAGCTTAACTATCTAAAAAAAATTAAGGTTAAACAACAACTATCTTATCAGCTTAATTTACAAGTCAACATACTGTTTTTAATGTATTTTAGGGTGTCAACAGGAGAGGAGGCTCTAAGCGTCAAGCAAAGTAAACATAATTTCGGGACGCTTTACTATTTCGTGCAAAAAGATTATACTGATACGTAATGAAATTCTTAAGGCAAAAATGTAGTAAAATAGACATTTTTCTAGAAATTAGTTTAAACTAACGCAAATAAAAATATATTTGTTATTGTTTTCTGGAAGCTAATTGACACCGAGCAGGTGCCCTGTAACGCAGAGATATAAAAAAGATATAATTGTATCGCAATACAATACTGCCCGGTGAAGAAAGTTAAAAAGAATCAATAAAGCACAGTAAACCAGTTTTGTTCTTTTACCATTTGAAATTTAAAGAAAATCCCCATGTATCACCATACAAATAACCTTTTTTTAAATATACAGGTAACAATTAAATTAACCTACACTTTTCGTAGGTGTATGTAAAACGCCTATTTCGGGAACAAGCAAAGGAAGAAAGATTGAAAATAAAGGAATTAGTCCCGAGAAATGCTGTGCCAAAATTAAGAATTGTTATAGGAGTAACCTAAAAAAAAGATAAAAGAATAAAAAAATTTAAACAAAATAATCCCGGCAGTAGAATAACAGTCAGTATGAGAAATTGACCTGCTTTATCTAGCGGCTCGCAGTGGAGTGGCGTAAGTAGAAAGAAAAAGCAAAAACAATAAGATTTAATTATTTAGTAGCCGCTAGGGATTACACAATAAAGTAAGATCTTACTTCTTAGTGTTCTATGAAACTTTCTTATTGCAAATGTAGGTAAAACATTTTAATCATAAAGTTTCGGTTCGGCTTAAAAGCGCCGTTAAGATGGTTAATAGGAGCATTTTTCATTACAAATCTGCCCACAAACGGAGGTTATGGAATAAATGACTAAAGTAAATGAAAAACTTCTTAAGAGAAAATAACTAACTAAGGTCAAGACCGCGCTGGCCAGAGCTAGGGCGTAAGAATTAAAGGTCAAACTGCAAAAAGAAGAGGGCGCTACCTAACCAGAATTAGAACCAGAGAAGGGAATGTTGGGCTTCTTCAAGTGAATGATGAAACGGAATGGAAACAGAAACCACTTAATTCTGCTATCTAAACGTTTTTCATGATATACATTAAATTTTTGGAAAACACTCTAAGTGTACTAATTTTAACTAAACTATGCAAACTTAAAAAGTGAAACGCACACATTATTACAACAGATTAAATAAACTTAAAGTTACCTGAAACAAAGAACTATCAAAACTCCTACTAACACATTAGCTACATACTGTATCAATCACTAGAAAATAATGGATTTCTGCGCAAATAATCTTAACACTGAATTATTATCTTAATTTTGCATCTACCGTTACAAGAACCTCTAGTTCTCAGATGTTGAAGAATTCAACATGCAAAAGAAATACATAGAAAATTGTAAATTTAATGTCCCATTTGTACTTACACAAATTTTTCTATGAGCATAGAGTAAAGACTGCAAAACAAAATGTTCATGCTGAAGAATTTGACCAATTGTGAGTAGCTATATCTTTCATGTTAAATAAAAATTAAATTGTTACTTTAATATTTCAGTTTCTTTATGAACTTAAACTTTTTAAAAGAAAATGAATAATCCACTACCAAGTGCACGTATCGATCACAATTTTTTATCAACTTTAAACATTTGATCAATAAAAGTAAAATCTCTACTTCAATTATTTCTATACAAAAAGTAATCATGTTACATTACTAAAACCAAACGATGACCCAAGCAGTATCTTAAGTTGGCGTTGTAACAGTTGACATCGGATTGCAACGGTGATACGACCTTCAAACGATCCCTTTCTATATCTATTTAGTGAATCCGTTTTGAGTAGGTTCCACGTCAACATTTGACTGAAGTAACGTTATCGTGCAGTTAACAATATAACAATTAAGCCGGCATCCGTACAAATTTCACAAACTAATTTTATAATAATAATACATAATAGTAAATAAGTCTGTGTGTATTCTAGCATGTCGTTTACTTGATTAAGATATATATTGTTGAATGCTTTTACTTATGAGGTGAATACGCGTATTATTTAGAATAAAATTTGTGTCTAGAGAAACACGAAAATGTAAAAGAAGAACACCTTACCAATGAAAACAAACGAGATATGTTGAAAAATGAAAGCGCCTTCAAATTATCAAATACTTCTCTACGATTATTATAATAATAGTACGTGTATGAATTTTAATATTTACTCCTTTGGATAAATATCAATACAAAAAAATATCATTTTAAATAATAATTTTCTGTAATTAAGCAAAATCAATATTTTAAAAGATTTTTATTTACAACGACCGTGCACATCTGTGTTAAAAAACATGGCGACTTAATTTTTATATTCAACATAAACACAGAGCAAATAAGCAAACCAATTCCGACTATTAGTAACAAAATTTACACGGTGCTTTAGCGATTTCGGCATGTAATCCTATTATGTACCTCAACTTGCACTGTATAAGACTTCCCATACAAACTTTACGCCAAAACCGACTTGTGGTAGTAGTATAGGTTCAATTACCTTACTATAGTGCGTTTAACGAACAGATTCAGTAATTAAAATAATAGGATGGGCTTAGTTGCGCAGTACAAACTGAGCATAAGCTTGATTTACAGCGATCAAATTTAACACCTTACTGTAACTACAAATGCGTGCATCGGTTGAGTAGTAATTTTCAAATATTGTGAAAGTATTTTCAACGTTCTGATTGGTTGCTCAAAACCATGTGGCAATTAGGAGTTTAAATAAACTCACAAAACTATACGATTAAATTTTCAATACATTAAAAATATTATCAGAGAGAATGTTTTATTATTCCCCATGTTTTCAGTAAGAAAGGCAATATTAATTAGAACTTTAAGTTTTCATATTGTTTGAGTACCGAGAACGGATATGTTAGTTACGGAATTTTCCGTACTGTGTTGAATGTAATTTTAGGTTGAGGTCATGTTCTTCGTTATGATATGCAAATAGAAAAGAAAATATTTCTGACTACAGATTTTTATGCCTGTCTAATGGCATTCACAAATTTGTTCTGCAACACTTGTTTAGAAACGTTTGTTATTGGTTTATGAAATCTTCACAGTAATTTATTGTAAGAATTATAAATAAAAGGTTTTGTATACAAAATGCATTTCAGAATCAAACTCATTGATGATGGTAAATAGGAATCGAGTGATGGCATTATTACAACAGCAACAATCACATTAATAATTAATGTTGATTAATGGCCAATGAATGAATCGTTAGGAATTTATAGTATATGATGTGAATAATTGACAATATGTTAATGAGAAACAGATTTCCATGCTATACTATTTTTTTTTGTACACATGCTATCCGTGTCAGTTATGTATTACGAAAATGGTGAGATAGTTAAAGAGAGTACGAGCGAACAGTGTATCAAAAAGCAACTTTATAAAACAATGGATGGGCCTGCTGTGCATATATTAATTTAGCTTGAGTATTATTACAACAACTAACACAATTTTGAATAACCAGAAAAACCATGCGATGGATGATACCGACTAATTTATTGTTATATTACTATAATGATTAAAGTTAATATCTATTACAAAAATGTGTGCTGTAATCGTGATAATCATAATTTATAGAATAGTATGTACAGCAAATAAATGTTAAATTGTTCAATAAATGAATAAGTACACAGAGCATTAATTTTCGGTTTCTGATTCTTCAGACGAAGACGAATCATCGCCTCCTAATTGTATAATCAAGGGCTCCACTTGAACTTCCATCACAATGTCCAGTTGCCACATTTTAATCTCTAAATCTTGAACATGGCGAATAGAATTTTTCCAGTTGTCTGATGTTACGTTTGCAACAGCTTCTTGAAACAAGGGACGAAGATCTGCCATTTTAAATGTTTTATTTTTTCTTGCAACTTCACCTTTTATCTGTGCCCATATTAATTCTATCGGATTTAATTCACAATGATATGGCGGCAGGCGTAATACTGTACGGTTAGAGTGTCTTGCCATTTCATCAACAACAAATGTTGGAATAACAGCTGCTCTCCTAACAAGAACAAGAAGTTCATCTTTGACCATATCTTCTTCGTAGTCGATAGATTTTTCAGTTAACCATTTTTGAATACATGCTTTTTTTGTTCCAGTATTTGGTATCTTTTCTAGTTTTCTACTATGATAAGGTGCATTGTCTAACACTATAACAGCATTTTCATCGACACTTTTAAGAATTTCTTCAAACCATTGTTCAAAAACAAGAGCTGTCATTTCTTCATGGTAATCACCTGTTTTCTTCGACTCAAACACTTTCAAACCACCGCTGACAAAACCTTCCTCCGAGCCAATATGGAGAACTACCAGACGTTTTCCTTTTCCTGATGGATCTTTTAACCCAGTCCTTAATCCATTAATAAAGGCTTGTCTTGGATGCAGAATGGTAGTATCTTTCCAAATCTTGCTTACGGTATGGCCAGCAGTAAGCCACGTCTCGTCCAACCAATATATTTTTCTCCTCTCATCCCTGTATTTCCTTATTTGTCGTAAATAACTTCGTCTCCGCGCAACTATTTCACTTTTCTCTTTAAGGACACTATTTCTGGACCTCTTTGAGTATCTATAATTCGACACATACTTTAACGACATCTATTCTGTTAAACTGTATAAGTACATACTTAAAACCAATTTCATTCAAGAGGGTTCTCAGAGTGCTTCGTTTTAATTGAGGCATCTCGTTATCTACAGACACGGCGGATAAAATTTTGTTTAGTGAAGGTGGATCATTGTTTTTAAAAAAAGAATGAACCATACGTCTAAGATGACTCTTACTTTCATCGTCAATGTTGTCCAAAATTGTTCGTTGTCGATGGTACAGTTTTGGGGAACGTAATACATGAGTTTGCTTGTATTCACGTAGAATGTTGTACACACTTTTATCAGTAATACCTACAATGATAAGATTTAATAAATAAATGGTGTTCATTCAAAATTATTAACATCACCAGCTGCTTTTGCAGTAAATGCAATATTTTCCGTTTTATTGTTGTTGGGATTTTGTTCAACACAAACTTTAAAAATATTTAAGATCTGCTGTTTATCCTCAACGGAATAATGCCTGGACGGGCGCTTTTTAGGGGGCGAAAAACCCTGTTGATCCATGTTACACGTAATTAATTGTAAATAACCTACACAAATGTAATAAGTATTGAAAAATATTGTTTTTGAAAAAAAAAAGTACAAGAGCAAAACTACGAAAGACGAGTGAACAAAAAATAAAGCAAAGACAAACACGAAAAACTAATTGACATTTGTAGGTTAATGTTACAAATTGAAATGTGTGCTTGTGTGAATCCGGCCAACCAATACAAAATCTTTATTTATACTTGGCGCTGATTTATGGGCGGAGCATTTACTGAATCTGTTCGTTAAACGCACTATAGTGCCGACATATCCTGCGTATTTTAGCGGTTAATATTTTATTTAAATTAAAGGAATATTTAGTAATTCGGACTTACGATAGGGCGCCTACTAGGAGTATAGAACTTTTTCCATTCTATTTGTATATGTATATATAAACACATAACCAAAAAAAAATACATTTGGATGTTAAGAATTTGGCAATCAAAATTGTACTACTGCCAATGTTGATCTGACAACTTTCAGAAATTTAATAATAACGGTGAGCTCAATCATCTTGCAAGTGCCACATATCGTCTGTATTTGAATGGTTTATATTACATTCAGATCACAGAAATATTTATTAATTGAAGCGTAAGCTCGAACGCTAACTGACAGATACGCAACATCTTCAAAATTATTTGTATACGTATAAAACACTGTTATGCTTCTCTCCCCTTCTCTTCAATAACCTCGTAACTTTTTAATTTAAATTCTTTTTTTAATTAATAATAATAATTTAATTAAAGATAGAATGATATGCCACGACTATAGTTAAAATTAAACTTTCTCTCTCAGGGTCAACTGTGGGTATCACCTAGTTTGAAACCTTAATCCTTTATAGATATAACTAGTACACCTACACACGTATTTACAAGAAAACTCAAAAATCAATTTTAATTATAATGTACTGAAATAAAAAATTAATAATAATGCAACAAAAGCAAATATTCAATATACCAAAAACTTAACCTAAAATTAGTGTATCACGATAGGGATCAATCTTAAAATAGATCGGGAGTTTTTTTAATTAGCGCAATTTTAAAAGTTTAATGTATTATGGAATGAGCTCACTAACCTGTTGCTGGTGACTTCATGTAACAACCATGACGATTGGTGCACTTTCGATCTTTTCCACTGTGATAGTATTTACATCAAAGTTATATTTTAATCACGACAGCTAGATGCACTCTACCGTGCATCATTACTAAATTGCATGCGGCGCATTCAATTTTATGTGGGGTTAGTGGAGTCACTTCCAATTTTCACCCGGACACGTCGACTTGTACTACCCGTCTGCCTGAAAAGTTGTTACTCCCCACCGTGTAAGTAGAAGGATGTGTATGGCAACATGTTATTTGGTCTCTTCATTTAAATAACAGTTTAAGTGAAAGTGAAAATTGTATCAAAAAAATCAGTGAATTGTGCAGTATCTATTGCTACACATTGCATATTTGGACTATCCTCAAATTTTTAACCAGTAATGATTCTCTGTGAAACTGAACTTAATAATTTAGTATCAACTGATACAGCTGTTGTTATTGATAACTTTATACTTGTATTTATCCTTGGCCAATATTATATTGTTATCAACTTTGCTCAAGTTATCTACGGGTGCTTCAATAATAAGATATTAAAATTTAAAACAATTAAATCATAATGGATAAATGTACAAAGTGTAATAAAACATGTGAAAATGAAAATTACCTCATGTGATTCTTGCAATACAGTGATTTATGAAAAATGCTCAAAATTGGGAGCATCTGAAGTCCGCGTTATGCAGCTAAAAAAACAAAGATCACTCATGTTCTTCTGTGATGAGTGTACAATTGCATTTAAACAAGTTCCACTAATTTTTAAAAAATTAAATGATCTAAAAACGGAAGTTAATGTGCTAAAGGAAAAAGTTGTCTTACTCGAAAGTCAAAAAATTATGGCTAATTCTGAAGCACTCTTTGCTGAGGTTAATGAAAGAGTTACTAGGAGCAGAAATTTAATCATTTAATCATATTTAATGTTGATGAATCTAAATCTCGCGAAACATCTGAAAGGGCTGATTATGATAAACAATCAGTTGCTAAAATCTCTCGCATACTAGAAATTGATCAATTTCCTCTTGTTGCAATTATCAGGCTTGGTAATAAAAAAGATTCAATCACACCGATAAAAGTCATTTATTCGGATTCATCAATTGTACGCACAGCATTGAGAAACGGTTCTAAGCTTACTTCTTCTTCTTATCGTATTGCATCTGATCAAATCATACAGCAGAGAAAATACTTGCAGTCACTACGTGATGAACTAAACCAACGTAAATCTAATGGTGAGCATGTCACCATTAGGTATTTTAGTGGAGTTCCATCAATCACTACTTCCTCAATAAAAAATTAGTGCATCCCCATTTACAGTTATCTGTTTATTATCATAATGTTGGTGGACTTAGATCACGGGTCAATGAATTTAAAGACAATTTAAGTTTAAGTGCCTATTATGATGTTATTGTTATCACCGAAACTTGGCTTAATAGCTCCTATTATGATTCTGAACTGACCACAAATTGCTACTCGGTATTTCGTTGTGATAGGAATATATTAACCAGTACAAAGCAACGAGGGGGTGGTGTAGTTATATTAGTTAGAGCTGCCTTAAATGCAAGATTAATCGTTACCAATGTAGTTGGTGTTGCACACTTGTTTGTTACTATTCAATTTTCAGGCCAAAATTTAATTATTGGTGGTACATATATCCCACCTACATCGCCGGCTGATTTATATGAATTACACAGTACAGCTCTTGAACATATTTTTTATAAATATCCTTCATCAAAAAATTTTGCTATGCGGTGACTACAACATTCCTAATGCATCATGGCATAATGACAAATTTATTCTTTGTAATAGTGGGGATAAAACAGAATGCCTCATTAACACACTAGCCCTCTTAGATCTACAACAACATAACCAGATTCATAACTCAAATAACAGACTCTTAGATCTTATTTTTTCAAATTTAAATAATGTCGCTATATCTTCAGCTGTAGACCTACTTATGGATAATAGTACTCATCATACGACCGTTCATATTACTATTACATTGAAAACAAAAGAACAATCATTACATTATAAGAAATCGCAATTTGATTTTGTTAAAGGAGATTATAAGTCACTTAACTTATATTTCAACTCAATTGATTGGTCATTCTGTTCTTCAAAGGAAAATCTTGATACCACAATTGAACTTTTCTATAATATCCTATATCATGGACTGCAAAGTTATATTCCGAAAAAACGCATTCAAACAACAATGTTTCCTGTATGGTTTAACAGTGATTTGAAGTGTTTAATAAGTAAAAAGAAAGCTGCTCATAAGCGGTATAAGGCTTCTTGTCGTATAGAGGATTATAATTTATTTAGTTCGCTACGCATACGTTGCAAAAGGATGAGTAGTTATCTCTACAATCAATATCTTCACTTCACTGAAAGATCTATCCACTCATCTCCTGCTAATTTTTGGAAATATGTAAATCAATTAAAGCATACATATGACTTACCAAGTCAAATGATATACAAGTCTCATGTCAGTTTTGATGGATTAGGCATAGTCAATTTATTTGCGGACTTTTTTTCTGAGGTTTATGAAAATGAATGTATTGTACCATTTGATACAACTGCAGACATTAATTGCACGTTAGACACTGTTGACGTTAATGAAATTTTGATTAGCAATTCAACGTCTAGATGACGTTATTTGATTATTTAAATACGCTTTCGGCCAATTTAGTTGGTCAACAACCACTAATCAACGTTCTCTAATCTAACTAAAACCAACGTAACTTATAAGTCGGTTCAATCTGTGGGTGTTCAGTCACTTTTTTGTATTTTTGTGGAGTCACCTTTTGTTTGGTTAATGCATAGAGACAACAAATGTGTATAATTAATTTACATTGGCTGCAAGAAATATATACAATAACAGAAAATTGAAAATAACAGTTACGTAAGATTCTACATGCATATGTAACATACATCGCATCACCGCAGCAGATGCAGAGAAACCAACTTTCTCGGGAACACCACTAGAAGACCCGTCCGAGTTTCTCCAGAAGATGGTCGACCTACCTACCACGACAGAGCAGCTACGGGAATCTGCAGCTACATGATGGGCCACTTACGAAGCGTTTCAACCTGATTACCACCAGTTTAGAAAGCTGTCCCTAGACGAGTACGACAGCCCAGTCATCAAGGCCCAACTAACCGCCAAATATTTTGGCACAAAACAAACAACCACACAGGCAGTTGCGGCGTTCTTGAGCACCAAGGTACTCCAAGCCCGTCGTTTAAAAATAGATAATGACAAAGACCTGGAGTTACTCACCGACCTGCGTAACCCGATCCAGTGCCACATTCCTAGGATACTAGAAATTGTGACCCGCCTAACCAGAATCGAAGCGAATATCAATGAGATGACACGCACCGCAGTCACCAACAGACCAACGATTCCTAGACCGTCGAACGACCGGAGGACCAAGGATCCACTTCCACGATGCCACTTCTGTCTCCAGCAACACTGGCACCAAGATTACCCCGCCAGAAGGTCGGGAAACGGACCAGCAGTAGAATCACTCCACCACACCGTTCAGCCGCAACCTACGCCAAGGTCTACCTGCCCAGAATCCAGCTACAGGCAAACAAGAACTCACCACAAGCATTGCTTAACACCGGGGTCTCGGACTGCCTGATCAGGAGGAATCAAGTACTAAAAGAAGCTTACATCCAGAAAAACCGAACAGCCGCACAACTAGAAGGGAACGGACAACAGGTAGACGTGCTAAACATTGTAACCATTTCATTGTAACATATAAATTTTCCGATAAATTTATTCATTGACTTTACCGCGGTGCATCTATTATTTTAGTTTTATTTAACAACATTTATATAATTGATTCATTCGTTATTGCATATTTAAACTTCAAAGCACACTTTAATTTGAATTACAATTACAGTTACAATCTACTACATACTACATCGCCCTTTGTGATAAAATTTATACAAACCATTAGTGTGTTCCTACATCTTAAAGTATCTAAGATTTTCAAGTTGTTCCGACGATTAGCGATCGATTGTCACTTTTCGTTTCTTAGTTGAACTGGAAGGTCGCTTGGTGTTGAAAAACACTCAAGATGTTCAGGAAAACCAAGTTTGCCTGGCAAAGGCGCCGTAATAAACGGCACAGTATTCTAAAAGTTGTCCGTAACAACTGAAGTAAAAGTGTAGTGTACAAATCTTTATGGCGAACGGTTTGTTTAAATGTGTAACCATATTAAAATTAATTATTTTATTACAGTGCAGCTTTGATAACTCTGGAAATGTAGATAATTCCGTAATGATTTTGATGTAATTCCACGTAATTTCGATGCAGGCTTAGTTCATCGGAAGATATTTTATTTAGTTCGGTTCAATTAAATTTTATGGAACTCGTTTAAGATATAAATGAGTAAGCAATTTTGTTCGACATGGCCGACTTCACTATGCACAGCTGCGCCTGACGTGTTCAGTTCAAGTACATGTCATTGAAGGTTAGAGGTCGTTGCTGATATCGGTAAGAATGCATGAGTTTCTAAAATAATGCTGCCCTAACAAAGTTCATTACGTAAATTTTGCATGTAATGATTTCCTTTTGAAGTTTGTAACTACTTCAGGTTGCTGTATGCAATTTATTATGACTCGTATGAACAATTTTGTTAATTAATTTACCAAAAGCTCATTTTGTTAAAGTATAAAGTACAATGAGTACGACAATTTTTTTTCAATTAATAGTGTGTTCAACCTAAGAAATTATACCTCACCGGTTGTACAGATGTAGACGTACAATGGTCATAGTTATCTTGTATATCACAAATTGAAATACCAACATGTTAACTTATAGGACATAAGTCCTGTATCATGAAATTTGAACTTAGAGTATTTTATCAACTTATAATATTTTCCAAAAGTAAGTAAAATTTTCTAAAACACTATGAGGTTGTAGTAGCGCTACCGTGACTATTTAATATGAAAAATAATGTCTATAATTAAATATCTGATTCAAAAATTCCATTTATAAGAATTAAATTTTATTAAGTACACTTTATAATTTATAATGTTATTTACTTGTCTTAAAAGAGAATATAGAGTTTCTTTTTTGACTTCAGTTCTTTTCTCAGTAATCATTAAAATTTCCAAATTTTGTTAGATATTTACAAAGTAAACTTACCCAAAAGTGTACCACGATATAGTGGAAACAAATTGAACTTAATTCAAAGATTACATATTCATACTGGTCCGTAAAATATATAGGGTGTCTATGTTGGTAGAAATTATGTTTCAGAGTCGCCTTATTCATCGCTAGATCCTTGAAAAAGACGATCAGATGTAAGTATCGTATTTGTGACAATCAAACTTTGTATTTAAAGTGGTTAGCGATAACTTAGGTTTCCAAATTTTCCTTTAAGCAAATTCATTTAGTCAATTGCTTTATAAAAAATTTAGGTGGCGTCCATTATCTTGTTTCCTTTAACCCAAATATACCCACTGACCCAATCTCATGCGACCGTGGGCCAAAAACTCAGTTAGTTAAAAGTCTTAAGAGTGTTCTTTTACTATAAGCCAATTTCCATCCAAACCTTACTCTGGGCTTGATACAGTTACATAAGAATTCTCGATAGGTAAAATAAAAAATATATAACATCATTCCACATTGGGCAAACCACTGACATCGAGAAATTTATGGTAGTGACCGACCTCGTAGAAGAAGTCGTTCAAGGACAGCCAAGGCTTGTAAGGCACAACTCCGTTGGATTATGATCGAGGATGTATCCATTTTGGGATTCACCAGCGACGCACGATGCACTGGGAACGAGCGAATAACGACGTCAACCACAACCAACCAATCGTTACACCAAAACATCAATTCCCACCAGCCCTGATACCCGGATTCCAAGACATCCTGCAAGAATTCCAATTCATCCTTAGCGAAAGCAGTCACAATACCAGTACCGCGAGTACCCAACACATTATTCAAACTACAACCCACACTTACTTCTGCACACCGCCGTATAGATATTCTTCTTTCAAGAAGGAACACATCGCAACCGAAGTAGATCATAATGCTGGCACAAGGAATTATCGAACCCAGCACATCCAGTTACAATTCCCCCAATAGTTATCATCGAGAAGAAAGATGGACGAGCCAGGTTCTGCGTGAACTATCGCAAGCTTAATGCGGTCACCAAAAATGAGAGTTCGCATTTACCAGTCATACATGAAACCCTACGAGATCTGGGAACAGCATCAGTATTCTCCACCATGGACTTGAAATCCGGATTCTGGCAAATATCCATGGAAAGGACCTTCAGACACTACACCGCCTTCACCACCCCAGATAGCGCCTGTTACCAACTTAAAGTAATGCCGTTTGGTCTCAACAACGCACCAGCCAGCTTCCAAAAGCTAATAACCCAAGAGGTGCTACCTGTATATCTCCCAAAAATTCGTTATCGTTTACCTGGACGACCTGATCATATACTCACGCAATTGGGAAGAGCACCTAATGCACATACGCCAGATATTCGAGAGACTTCAGCAACACAGGCTACACCTAGCCCTCGACAAGTACATTTTCGGAGTCAACGCGCTAAAATATTTGGGCCACATCATCTCCACTGAAGGCAATCGTCCTCTACCACTACACATCGAACGAATCAAGGAATCTGAACGACCAAAAATCCGCCGTCAGCTACGTTTCTTTCTTGGACTGTGCAACTGGTTAAGAGACTACATTCCCCGCTGTGCCGAGGTCCAAGCTTCTTTCACAGACCTGCCACAGATTACACAACGCTACCAGTGGACAAACGAAACCGAAATCACATTTCAGAACACACAAACTGCCATCCAACAAGGCTTGCAACTCCAACGGCCTGATTTTAAAAAGCAGTTTGTCCTGCAGACGGACGCTAGCAGCCTTGGCGTCGTCGCCGTTCTATATCAAGAGGTCAATGACAACAAGCAGATCATCGGCTACGCGAGCGCCAAGCTCAACGAAACCGAGACCAAATACCATATCAACGAGCAGGATTGCCTAGCCATCATATGGGCCATTAAGAAATACCGCCCCTACCTGGAAGATCAACGTTTTGTTCTCAGCACCAAGGATGCCAAATCCAAGTTTACTCGATGGGCTCTACTTCTACAAGAATTTAACTTCGACATTGAGCACTGTACGGGAACACGTAACGAGCTGCCTGTTCACCTTTCCCGCCATTCAAACAATAACAAAATTCTCAAGGACTCCACCGACGGGAACCGTATGCTACCGCCCGAACACACCAGTGAAATGCAAAGCTAACATACAACTGGCCGAACTTTCTGACCAAGTGAAAGCCGCACAGATAGACAACACTACCATTGGCCGATTGATCGATACGTGAGAACGCTACACGCCAACGCACCTCAAACACCACGAGAAGAAGAAATTCTACGCTGCACTAAAGTTTTCAAAAGGAAAGTCACAGGTGTCAACAAACCAAGCGTGTTGAATATCTTTGCCATGTCTGAGAGTATATCCCGTTTGGTGCATGGACGTGCAGTACTATCCACTTTGAACTGAAAGAAGTCTTTTGTGGGACACCACTGTAACCCTAAGACTTTTAAAGAAAGTGTGTCAGCTTCATTATATGAAAATGGCTAAAGTTCTTCAGGGAGGGAGTGACAATAATTCAGGATGATTACTTACCCATTTCCTAAGGACAAAACCTGCACTCGACAATAATGAAACAAGTTGACGTTGAATTTCTAAGGTTTCTTTCAAGGATGCACAACCTGTTACTATATCACCAACATAGGTATCAGATGTAAGAACCTTTGCTGCTAAAGCTCCGGGGAACACGGGAGGCTATTTTAGCACTGAGAGTGATAATGGAGAAAACAATAGAAAAAGAGGAAAGCGTGTATATAGGGTTTGTAGATCTGGAAAAAGCATTCGACAATGTAAAATGGAAAAAAATGTTTGAAGTACTCAAAAGGATTGGAATGAGTTATAGGGATAGACGAATAGTACATAGCTTATACAAAGAGCAAACAGCAGTAATAAAATTAGAGCAGGAACGTAGAGAAGTAAACATTAGGAAAGGGGTGAGACAGGGATATGCCCTATCCCCATTGATTTTTAACTTGTACATAGAAGAGGCAATAAATACTGTCAAATGCAGGAAGACATTTAGAATTACTATGCAAGGACAAAAAATTGATATGCTTAGATTTGCAGATGATATAGCAGTATTAGCGTCTAGCAAAGAAGAGTTAGAATCTGCTCTTAATGAAATGGAAACGGTTCTAACAGAGAGATACGGTATGAAAATTAACTAAACTAAAACTAAAGTTCTAGTATGCAAAGGTGGGGAAATTAAATCAAAAACAAGAATACAAGTATGTAACACGGACTTACAAGAGGTTAATGATTTCTGCTACCTAGGAAGCCAAATAACGCAAGATGGAAAAAGCACTAAAGATATAAAACAAAGATTAGCACAAGGTCGTGCTACATTTAACAAGAAAAAGCAACTACTGTGCTCAAACATAGAAATAGGGAAAAGACTGCTTAAAACATATGTGTGGAGCACAGCACTGTACGGCTGTGAAGCCTGGACAGTAGGAAAAGCGGACAAGAAAAAGATAGAAGCCTTTGAAATGTGGTGCAACAGACGTATGTTGAAGATATCATGGAAAGACAAAGTTAAGAACAAAGAGGTACTAAAAATGGTAGGGGAAGAAAGAAATATGTGGAAAATGGTAAAAAATAGGAGAGATAGGATGATAGGCCACATACTACGGCATGAGGGAATAGTGCGGAATATATTAGAAGCAGAGATAAGAAAAAAGGGAAGATGAGGCAGACCTAAGTTAGACTACTGCAGACAGATAGTAAAAGATGTAGGCTGTAGGGGTTTCAGAGAAAGGTGTAGGCTAGGCCAGAATAGAAATCATTGGAGGTACGCATTCAACCAACTCCAAGATGTATAAACTAATGACGAAAAAATAACTGTGCTTAAACATGATGATTATTATAAGTAACTACAAGAATTGTTTGAGCAATATTCTCAAATAATGTTAAGTGCGTGTGAAAGGATTTACTGGAAAACCATTATTTCGGCAAACGCCGGGGGATCTTGGTAGCCACAGGTTGCTTAACCCCCTTCACTGAATCTCGGTGAAATAAAATTAGAAAACAATAGAAGGGGAACGAGCTATATACACATGCTGTGTGAGAATTTCAGGGAACTATGTAGGCTAGCTCAGAATATAAATAAGTGCAGGTACGTGTCCAACCAGTTTTGAGACGGAAAACCTAATGACGAAAAAATAAGCGCAGATGAATCTGATGATTAGTATAAACAACTAGCTGTTGGTTGCGAAATATCTGCAACTAATGTTGACTGTGCGAAAAGATATATTGGAAAATAGCCTAATCTTGTAATTTGGTTCATTATCCAAAATGACAGCATTTTCAAAGAGAGGTTTGTGCTTGGTGGTATATACGTGGGAAGCTAAAGCACATTTATTGGAATCCTTACCACAATCACTTTTGTAGCTGTCACAGCTGTTACATTGGTCAGACTTGTCAGTGGTTGAGAAATCGTTTGACCCAACACAAAAGTGATTGTGGTAAGGATTCCAATAAATGCTTTAGCTTCCACGTATATACCAAGCACAAACCTCTCTTGAAAATGCTGTCATTTTGGATAATGAACCAAATTACAAGATTAGGCTATTTTTAGAATCCTATCATATTAATAAAGAACAAAATCCAATTAATAATAGACTAGATTTAGACAATATTCATAAGATGTACTCTGCATTGTATAATATGAGTCAATTTAAACAACACCAACATCACCTACATTAATTCAATATCTTTCTGTATTTTTTAAAATTTTTGTCCATGCTGTAACATACTCCTGCAATTTTTGAAACTGCAATTCTATGAATCCTCGTTACCAACGTTACCTTTTTGTCAGAACTGTATAATTTTTGTATATAATTTTAAGTGTCAATCATTTTTTCGTTTTAATTTCAATTACTTGTGTTTAATACTTGAAGTAAGTTACATCTGTATATTTATATATTTTCTGCTATTTCCATTCTTTTATAGCTTTTGAAAAAGGCACAAAGTATGTGCCGAAACGTCAAGTTGAAATATACCTATTTCAAATTAATCATCTATTTTAATCATTTTGGACTATATACCCAAAAAATATTAAACAACCATTTACTAGAATACATATATATATATATATATATATATATATATATATATATATATAGGTAGTTAATTACACATGGTAAGTTGATAAATATTAACATATTACAGTTATTAAGATGAAATAATGACATACTTTTATACAAAAACCAAATGTACATATTTATACATATACAGACATATTTGTGATGAACTTAGATGTTACAACACAACTCCGCACACGCACAAGGGTACTTCTTATTTTAGCGTAGCCGTAATTCGACACTAAGCAGCGCTAAGTGCTGGGTAGTTTAGAAACAAATGATAGCAAAACAGCTGCGCGCACAAGTAATCCAAAACCGTAGGGACTGGCACCACTTTTACTATTATCTTTAACCATTAAAAACAGTACAAATGACACACAAGTCTAAGGTTCGATTATCCCATAGGTTCCCAACGGGGGCGGTACCGCCCCCCAGTGGGCGCTGTAGCTTTCAAAGGGGGCGGTAGCGAGTACAGGGGCAAAAGGGGGGCGTTAGGAGGATCAAGGGGGGCGTTCGTGACGTACTTACCTTTTTAGAAAATAAATATATTAAAATACTTTGAAAATACCTAGTTGGCATGAATAGACAGTTTATTTAGCTATCTAAAATGTCTATGTTATTGTTATCGAGAAAATATACTTTAAAACATTTAATTCAGCATTAGGTCTATGAATACCTAATTCCGTTTAATATTGTCCGCAACAAGTCTTTGCAAGTTGATAAGCAAAGACGCGATATGACTTGCTTACAAAGTGCACCGGCATCGCAAACAAGATAAAACATACAAGTTGATGCTTGTATGAAATCAAACGTATAAAAGGCAGGGATAGCTCTAGGAATGTGTTATTATTTTTGTGTGCTTCGCAAATAATCCATGTTCGTGAGTGATAAGTTATATAAGTCATTATAACCATTAATTTTATAATTATCTATAAATTCGTTGAAAAGTTAATTTATTTTAAACCGTGTCAAGTTTTAAATTTCAAAATGTCTGAATCTAAGAAGAAATGCCGGCAGTACAGTCTTTTGTATTTGAAATATGGATTTACGCACTCTCCTGTAAACTCATCATTACCCATGTGTTTACTTTGCCAAAAAGTTTTCTCAAATGAAGTCATGAAGCCTTCTAGGCTACAAGAACATTTAAATAAAATGCATACTGATAAAAAGGACAAAGATTTGTCCTATTTTCAAGAACTGCAGAAGAAATATTTGAAACAGCCAACTATATCAAACCTATTTGCGTCGTCTTCTAAACAAGAAGATGATGGACTACGAGCATCATATAACATTTCATTGTTAATCGCAAAACGGGAAAACCACATACCATTGGCGAGGAACTTATCTTGCCGGCAGTCAGAGAGGTAATAAAACTGTTCTTCATCATAAGACATCGGCAGATGTCATCAGAAAAATTCCTCTGAGTAATAACTCAGTGCAAAGGAGAATAGACGAAATGGCTCAAGACGTTGAAATATCATTATGCGATTACTTAAAACTTGCAATTTTTCCATTCAACTTGATGAATCCACTCTACCAAATAACGAAGTACTGCTGTTATCATACGTTCGGTTCATAAAAGACGAAAAAATTTATCAAGAGTTATTATTTGCAAAAATTTGGAAACTGATACAAAGGGAGAAACGATATTTAATACCATGAGTACGTTTTTCAAGAGAAAGAAATACCTATGCATAATATTTTGTCGGCAGCTACTGATGGTGCTCCAGCAATGACGGGACGTCATAAGGGTTTCATAGCTCATTTGAAACAAGCAGTACCAAATGTACCCGCTATACATTGTATTATTCATCGTCAGCACTTGGTTGCAAAAAATCTGAACGAACGTTTGCATTCGTCGCTTCATTACGTTATTAGAGCAGTAAATACGATTAGAAGCAATTCATTGCATGACAGATTATTTAGCCAACTTTGTAGTGAAAATGATGAAGATTACAATCGCTTGCTGCTGCACACAGAAGTTCGTTGGCTCTCAAAAGGTACTTGTTTGAACCGTTTTTTTCAGATATTTGATTCAGTACTGGACTTTCTTGAAAACAGAAACGAAAAATTGCGCGAAAACCTGATTATACATAAAAATGGCATCGCTTATTTGACAGACTTGTTTAAAATATTTAATGAAGTCAATTTACAATTGCAAGGTGACGAATTGAATTTAATTAAAACAAAAAACGTCATAGCTGCTTTTGTGGGAAAACTTCTTCTATTCAAACGAAATCTAGGGAGAGGTGAATACAGCCACTTTCCCACATTATCAGCAGTCTCTGCAAAACATGAAGATTTACTTACTTACTGCCAACACTTGGACGTTCTTCATGTTGATTGTGTGGAGCGATTCAGGATATTTTAAACATGAATATACCGGGTTGGGTTTTAGATCCTTTCGCAAATGCAGATACAGCAGAATCATCAAATTTAGAAGAGGAACTCGTAGAACTCACAACTAACGAAGAACTAAAAGTAAAATTCAGAAATGGATATCAAGAGTTCTGGCTTCAAAACCAATACCAGTTCTTTACCCTGGATTGTGGTCAAGAGTACAGATATTTTTAATTGCATTTCCTTCATCTTATTTGGCTGAGCGTGGGTTCAGTGCAGTAGCTAATTTATTGTCTAAGAAAAGGAACAGACTGCACATTACTGAACGTGGCGATTTGCGGCTGATGTTAACGAAATTGGAACCCGACATTAGCAAATTGTTAAAACTTCACCAGCCTCAACTATTTCATTAATTTTTCTTCTTAATCCTTTTTCTGTTCATTATGTATTCATATTTAAGTTTTAATAAACAAGTTTGTACTACATTTGATAGTCGTTTTAATTAAGGTTTACTTTTGCGATTTTTAATATATATACCTTGTCAAACGCTTTAGTGAACGCTTGTAATAGCAGTCAAAAGTGCAACGTTCGTATATGAGTATCTATGTATATATATATATATATATATATATATATAGATAGATACTATGCAACAATATTTTAATATTCGTTATAATGCACTATGATGAGGAGGGGGGCGTTGGAAGTTTTTTTTCCAGTAGAGGGGGCGGTGGTTCAGAAAAGGTTGGGAACCTATGGATTATCCGAAGTAGCCTTACTCAAAATCTTAAAAGAGAAGTACTCACCGTAATCACAGATCTAGAATTAACGTCTATAAATCCAGCTGCGCTAAATCTTAAGTCCATATTTGATTTTTGGATTACAATTCCGATCGACTTTTGCACACATGCAAGTTGCGTTTGATACCAAATTGAGTCGTATAAAGCGTACCCCACAGATGCCGCCTAGAAATAAACTCCACGTTCATTTTTGTTTGAGAAACCAATACTACCTACCTCATGAGTAACCAGATCCGCTGGGATTGCGTACAAAGTTACTCTCATTAATGCTGCAAATGCACACTGTGCATATCTCATTCGAATTACAGCTGTTTCACTGAAAATAATATATTTTGTTAGTAAACATTAATTGGATAATCATGAAATTAAAATATGTTAAGCGTTCCATCAAGAATTATATAAGTTAAAAATATAAATTGCTTATAAAAAACAAAGAAATTGTTTCGAAAGGTTATAATAACAGTAGTGGCGTTACTACGATTTCTAATTGTGATACTTATGGAAAAGAAAAGAAAATATAATTAAATACATTGTATATTAATCAAGTGCTTTATTTTACAAACAAATGACAAATTCAAAGCTTATAAATTAATTGCCGTCAATACTACTTATTTATATGCTGTAAAAAAATTATTTACATCTCAAAATTTTATACAAAAAAAAAACATAAAACAGCAGATTCCCAAAATCAAATTAAAAAATTGTTTTTTCTTGCCTGTTTTATTGAAAATTCATTTACTGTATCCTTTATATTCATATTTTTGGTAATGTCATGTTCTATTGCCAAGAGAAATGAATCTTCTAATCTTAATTGTGAAGTGCGGTTCCTAGAACAATTTTTAATAGTTTTTAATTTTAAAAAAGGTCTCTCCGCCCTTGCAGTGCTAACGGATAAAGTTAGGTACATTATTAAGACTGTGATTGCGTTTGCTAAAACCTGTAGATTTGAAAAGTACTAAATATTGTAAAAAGTGTAAATACCCTTAACATTTTTCAACAAATGTGTCTATTATTTCTGACTATAGCAAGCTCTAAACCTATAGCATGATTTGAATTTTTTTGATAACATTTTTGCAAATGATTTGCCTTGGCTAAAATATCGTCTCTAGTAAAATTTAAAAAAAAACATTAGGTTCCAGAAAATTAAATTTTTTGTTTACATGGAAAAACGATTCAAAACGATTCGACTGCTGTGAAATTATAATATCTTGTTACGTTCTAATTTTGCTTTTAAAATTTCCCTGGTTAATTCATTACCCGCTCGAATACTTGCTTGGATACGACAAGTTTATGCTATAATTAAACAGTTTATATCCTGTTTCAGGTAACCTTCAATTTGTTAAACATTCCGATAGCGTATAATTGCTTCTTATCCGATAAAACCGCGTTTTCCAGTTTTAATCGCGCTTTTGATAACGCAAGGATTTGCAGTTCGAATTCGTGTTACTTGAACCAATTTTTAATTTGATTCTACAGCTTGGGCGTTGAAATATTTTCTACAGCGATGCACGTTTCGTTGTTCGACAAGTAAGAAGTACGTTGCGTGTATTCGATGAGTTTTCCTGCACTTACCCATTCTAATTTGATTCTCCTTTTAGCTGGAATCCAAATGGTTTTTTTATGTAGACCAACTGCTTTTGTCTGTAGATCAACTGCTTTTGTCTGTAGATCAACTGCTTTTGTCCGTAAACCGCGGCTGCACTTATGGTAGCAGGGTGAATGGATCTTGACGAGCATGGTGTTGCTGTGCCGACTCACCCTCGACGGATTGCAAGCTAAGTATCCCGACGCATACAGGTATACAACTTGTTTTCTTTTGTATATATCAATGGCATATTCCGTATCAGCGTTTGGTTTAGTTACGTTATAAGAAACGTGACACTGTAGAACTATTGTTTGTTGCTGCGAATCGATATTATTGCTCTACAGGTATGAAGTACCATTGTTAAAAATGCTTGACAGACACACGCTTATCCTTTACTACTAATAGGTTTATTTTACAAACGGTATCGTGTACAATTTACAAAGAATGTTTGCCAAAAGCTCTAACACATTAATTCTTTCCCACTGATTAGTTTATTTGCCAAAAAGTATTAAGTGCAATTTTAAAAACGTTCGACAAAAGCTCTCACATGTTTATTTACTACTGATTAATTTTATTTTGTGTAAAATACGAGATGCGCACTTCGTATTTAAAGTACTACATTGTTCATATCACATAATGATTTACTTTGAAATAGTAACGCTTAATTTATTGCTTTTGCTTGTTTGTACAGAATCCTTAATCTATTTTTTTATTTTTAATAAATAATCGTGGGCGACGTGCTTTTTTTGGTGTTCTTGGTATGCAGGTGAATCCTCCCCCCCCCCACACTTTTTGCAGTTGGTAGTTAGCCTGGTATTTACTTTTCTTCCGGCTACGTCTAGGTATGTGACAATCTATTACGCGATAAAATACATTTACTTTACATTTGGATTTTTCATCATTAAATCGATAGCTTTCGAATAATTCTTTATAGTGCTTTTTTATTTTTGCTTGCCTTTATTGTACAAATTTCGGTTTAACATTCCATTGTCCTGCAACTTTCTCTGATTCCTCCTTAATATTGGAGTAGTTCTTTCTTGTTTCCTAGAAAAATGTTAAATTTTTTTGAATTGAAAAGGTTATCTGATTAATATTCGCCTTTTCACTCTCTGCAGTTTGTAACAGACGGTTAAGCTCTTCTAGAATTTGATTTTAAAAAAATTAAAGTTTTCCATGCTAGTTAATATTTGTTTTGCTTAATTTTGTTCATCTTTGTTTTTATGTCAGAATAATTTTATTAAAGAGACATTAGTAGATTTTTAAACCGAAATATTATGACAGTTAGAGGTTTTAATTTGTCGGTTTAACGTGTAGGATTTGACCGTTTTAATTGTATCGTACTTCTTAATATATTATTATAAAAAAACGTATGTATGTTTTCTAAAAGCTGAAAACAAAATTCAATTGCTTTTATTCCTTTAATGACATCTTTTATTATTTAAGTTATGGGTGCTTATATAGAACAGCAGGTTCTATGTTTAATATTCTTTTTCCACACCAGAATAAGTGCCGCTCATAACGTTAACCCCATCGTAGCCCTGCCCCCGACATTTCTAATCGCATGTTGGATAAATTGCTTAATTTAATATTACATAATCCTTCTGCAGATTGAGACTCTACTTTTGTAAATTCCACAAACGTTTCACAAATATCGATTTTAGTTACTTCTTTCTCGATATCTTTTAAAACAACGTATCTTGTAATTTTACTTACTTGATCAGTCTTAGTTATATCTTGTGTGGTGTCCATTTGTTACCGTAGAATGCACGGGTCAAGCAGAAACCGAAAACAAGGTAAAGTAAGAACCCGCACAAATCACGATAACGTATTAAAAGATTAAAAACTACAAATGCCATGCTAACTGAAAAGGCGGAGAGGAAGGGGCCCAAGACAAAGAATTTTTATTTACAATAAACAAAAAAAATTCTTTTTAAAAAATAATTAAATATTCTACGGAAAAATTTGAATAATCTATTTACGGAGTGCGCACCTCGTTTTGCAACATGTAAAACTGTTCAGTAGTAAAAACAAAGGTATTGCTTACACTTTCTTATAACCAAAGCGTTTTAAGTTAAAAATATTAAATTTATAACAATTTCCAGTAAGAATTTTAAAGAATAAAAGAAACACTAGAGAAACTAATTCCGAAACGAGTTTTGGTAAACTTGCCTCGTCTACCAGAGTAATGTGGCTTGAGTTTACTTGTGATTTATTTGTTATGCACAAACATCAAATGTTGATAAATAATATTCTCTCAATATGCAAAAAAATCGTAACCTATCTCAAAATACTTGCGTTTCACCTAATTCAGATGAGGTAAAATGTCTAAACATTCTTGGTCTCGCTCAGAGATGAATCGTCACAAAAGTAGCAGGCCTCGAGCCTCGTTAATGTTGCAAACGTAGCTAAACCAATGGGTTTACGCAAAAGAGTAACACAGAGAGTGTAAATTTCTCTGAGAATGCGTGCATCGCTCTTGAATTAATAGGATGAGTAACGCAGAAAATACATGTAAGCATGAAAAGCAAAATAAAATTGAACTCAGTTTAAAAACGATATGATATTGGATTAAAATATTTTGATACCATAAGTTAAACAAATATTGCAATGGTTTCTGCGAATTTCAATCTCTGGAACGGCTCTGTAATTCGTGCCCTTCACTTTGGGCGTTATAAAAATGCAGTGGTTTTCTTTTTGAATCATGTCCCACGCCCACGAATTAGGCGTCATAAAATTGCTTTGGTTTCTCTGAAAAGAAGCCCTAATTCGTGCCCCTTTATTTTTGGTTGATCATAAAAATTATTTGCTACGTACTCACCTATTAAATCGCTTTACTAACTTAGGAAGTTGTGCCTCTCTTTACGTCTCTATACTCTAGCTGAAAATGCTTTCCAAGTTGATAATGCCACGGCTAGCTCTGCTCACTGCGTCCCCTCTAAATACTCACCCCACTACTCATCCTTAAAACCGCCTTTAGAATTAAAAGAATAAAAATATTTCGACACAAAAACATACAGCCCTTTTATTCTACCAACACTAATAATAAATATTCGAAAATCTGAATATGTACAAGTAATATTCAAATTAAAACATTTTATATTTCTGTTTAACAGTAAAGCATCAGTCTAAAATCCCCGTGACCTTTATGTTCCTCTACATTTCATTTATAAGTAGATGGGCCTATCCTGTACCCTTAATTTACTCCCCTAGGTCTATGTAGAGCTCAATATAACCCTTTCATTTTTTGTGCATAAATTATTTGCATTGTCAAATTATATCAGACCCGTTTAATTCTTACATCGATAACATACTATTCAAATATTTACACCCTCAGATTAATAATAGAAAATTGTTCTTTACATATGTCCATACAATTAAATTTTAGTTTATAAAAATCTTCACCACCAAAGAAAAAAACCAAATCAATCATAAATTAAAATAACTTAGCACCAGCACAATAGTTTCAATAAAAAAATCGTTACCTGGAATGTGTTCTTCCAGATTACTTCCTCCAGGTATGGCCTTCCAACAGACTGCTCGTACCTGGATTACTCCATCTTGCTGCTTTCCAAGTCGGACAGCAATTCCATCCCATTAACCATATGGAGACGCCTTCTGCCAGACTGCATGTACAACAATCAAATCACACCTCTTCGTCCAGTTAATGTGCCACCAGCACCCTTGTTCAAAATGTAAATGATTTTTTTAGTTACGTAGCATCCTGCTTTAATTATTATAATTATTTATGCCAGTTTAGCACGTGTAATTATTTTGCGCCCACTTGTGCATTAATAAAACACTGTTACGCGGTATCAAAGCTAGGATGTAATTCTAAATAAATCAAAGTATAATCAAAAATAAGAGAGCGAATCTAACTCCAGCAGTGCTTATATATCTTTCGCCCTACTCGCGATGCGTGTATTTTCACTATACATTCTATGAACCAAAATCAACTACCACAACAATTCCACAAATTCCATCTGTACAAAACATGTAACGAACTTTCAAAACCGAGAATTCATCCACTCCAATATTGCTTTACCCCGAAAAACTGTGTAAAACTTCAACCGTTTTAAGCCTTCCTTGAAATCTGTCGTCTGCTAATCCCTCAAACAAATCCGATTAAGCCCCTGATGTGAGCGTCTGTACTCCTATCCCAGTCACACTTTCCTAATAACTTTTCCTATCTTTGTCATAATTTCCTACCTAAATAGCCAACGTTATTTCCACTCTTTTGATATCTTTGTCTGCCACATGTTTTTTGTACTATTTTATTGTTCCACTATTACTATGTTGTTTGCTGTTAATTCTCCCATCATATACGTGCGCCTTGAAAAATCGATACTGCTCACAAACATGTTGCATCTTTGTCCTGCTTATTGGAATTTAAAATATACTCGTTTAACACGCGTTTGAAAGATGTTTGTTGTTTAAGCCACCTGTTATGTTTCACCTTACTCTGTTACATAGTAAAGTTCCTCCGTCGCTTAATTTTATCGATCCGTTTTTGAAATAGTCGTCTGTTATTATTAGCCTTGTGTCTTGTCCGTTACCACAATACTCCGAATTGTTATCTCGTTGTTTTCTAGCTTTAACAAGAATTGTTTATCTAACCCAAGTTTTTGTTCCTTGAAAACCTTCATTGTTTTAACTTGTTTGCAATCTTTCACCTTGTAGCTTTCTACGAATGCTTTAATTTATAATATTAAATAAATGTACGTTATTTAAATTAACGTATACAAATTAAATCTACATTATAACATGTAATTTTATCCCAATCTAACTATACTATACATGAATAACTTATTGATTTTTAGATACAGGGTCACTAAATAAATAAATGCTTGTCCTATTTACACATGTATATATATATATATATATTGTTGTGGATTCAAAGGGTTAAATTTGTGGTCAACAACAAAATTTCAAGCACCCTGTATAGAGAAAAAAAATAATTATTTACGCGCAAATTATTTAATTCATTTAGGGAGAACGAACAAGTACTGACGTATTTTTATAATTAATAATTGAAAGCTTAAAAGTACATTAAGAAAAACAGGTTTAAAGCAAATAGAATACGCATAATTAATTTTAATTTAGTTTAATTCAACACGTAAAATCATAAGGAAACCCACTAGGGTAAGAAAATCAATAATTCCAAGGCAAAAGTTTTCGTAGTAACGTCAGTTTTATCGAATACGACGAAATATAAAATCTAAGAATTGTTGTGCTAAACGGTTGATAATTAACAAACACCTGCGTTTGTTAAAGAGGTTACAATCGTCGAAATTATGAGCATATTAAGACAGGACTTCATAGAAAATATTTTCAACCGTCAGTTTGGTTTAAACAACAAGCTAACAAAGTTCTTAAAGAGCAAGGAAAATGCACGATCGGTTATATACTACAGATAGAGACAGATATAAAAGCGTGGATATTGAAAACGCACGTACTATATACACGTGGAGTAGAGATGAGCTGTCAACAATATCGATTTTCTATAACTCAAGTGGGGGTTTGAACGCGACAGCAGACATGCAGCAGACAAAGATAAAGATAGTTTAGGCGGTATTTGTGACGACAGAGAATTTTATCATTGGTTAGAAATGAAGTTTTCCGAACGTAGACAAACGCGACAGGTGAGAACGCTTTCGGATACGTACGGCACGTAGACGGAGTAAATTTCAAGAATATTTAAGACGGTTGTATCAAAATTTGTAGAATTTAAATTTGAAAATAAGTTTTTCACGGGAAGTGTGTCCGGGGGGGTAGGATTTCGAAACAATACAAATACTGAATGGAAATTATGAGGGCTCTCTTGTCTTGTCTTCCGTTCGCTTCTATACTACTTTACTACGATAAAGTACTGAATGCAGACCAACATTATAGTGGAGCTTTTTTGTGAGTATTAGATGTCTTAATAATACAGTAAATATAGTGCTAGCACGTCTAACTTATTAGTAACGGCCTTCTATTTATTAACGCAAAATACGTGTAGTGTATATTAAATTAATAGAGGTTCGGCTACTACTATACTAAGCTAAAAAATCAATAAATAGAAGCATAATATACGTGCGGTAAGCATCACAAACAACCAGGATTTTATGCTGATATGGAATAATGCTATGAGACGAAGCGCTTGGATCGCAATTGGGGTTATCGTCTGTTAATCTGTTGAGTATCACAGCATATGGTCACGAAGCCGAGATGTTCTGGTGATCGTCGTCGAAGGAATGAAAGCCTGAAGCATTCTCCGGGTAATTTATTTGAAATTTCTGTTGACTGATAAACTTTTGTGAAATTTTGGTGCTGTGTGAGTGAATTTTGGGGTTTATTTAAGGTTATATAAACTTATTGGAAAAGATACATGTACTGGACAATTTATTGGGGTTAAATATTGAAAAGGGGTGTATTTAAAACTTATAATATAATATAATATATATATATATATATATATATATATAATATATATATAATATAATATATAATATAAATTGGATTGTAAAGGGTAAACGGATCCATCAATATTGTTTAATTTATGCAAGTTAAAAGGCATATACTAAATAAACTGGGTTATTATGAGCTCACCATACTCCAGTGCACTGTAAATTTAGAGTAATATGTGGGGCCCATCTACTCATATTTTATTAAATTTGTTTGAACATAATTAGAAAATCACGGACTTTAAAAACATATCACCTTTTGAGGTTGTAATTAGTGTACCAAACTGTTTGTTCATACATGTGAATAATTTGTCTGTAAATAGCGGTAAATAAAATATTGTATGATTGTTGTATTATTTGGTGATTTTATTGAATGGTGTGCGAGTGTGAAGGAAGAATGGTTGTATATTTAGGTATCCGAGAAGAGGCACAGCTGAGCTAGCCAGGGAAGCTGCTGAAGATTTTTGAAGCAGAAATAATAAGGGTAAGCAATTTTTTTTTGAAATCTGTGCATTTTTGAAAATTATTTAACAACACTGGGGAAGCTTCGAAATTAGTCCCCGGTTCCACGGCAATCTTATGACGGCCCAACTCTGGGGCTCGATGTTAAAAGTTTAAATCCACAATATCACGGCAATATATATATATATATATATATATATATATATATATATATATGAACGTGTAAGATGGATTGCCTAATCGAATCATGTAAATTCAGAAAATTGAACTATATTAGAAAAACGATTTTAACTGCAAAGGAGGTCGGTGGGTTAAATATAGAAACAATTGCGCTCTAACAATAATGTACAATGATAGTAAATTAGGAATGGCGTGTGCTATAAAAGTACAACAGTAAAATGTCAAAGTGTTAGAATCACCAGAAAGAAAGTTTAACAGAACAATACAGGCAGGGATTGTACTAGAATAAGTTTTATAGCAACAAATCGAGTTATTAAATTATTACACGTGATCAGGGACATCTTCTATAACAGGTAGTTATACAAAATGTCGAAAGGGAAGTGTGGAATTATTTGAAAAAATCGTAAATATTGAGAAGTGTAAAATTGAACGTAACACATTATGATTGAGAAAAAACGGACGGATCGAATTTTATACAATAAAGTATTTCAAGTGTGTGCTTAAATTATTAATAATGTCAAATTAAAATAACTAATACCTTTTTATCACAAAAAATATTATTTAAAAACTAAATACGCATTTTGACCACTATGTGGTCATCATCAGTAGTCAACTAAAACGCCTTAAAAATTAGAAGTTGTCCAGAATATCTTTCTGAGGATATTCTCCTCAACGCTGAAGTAATCCTTCCCTACAATAAACAAAACCACTTAATTTATAGTAAAATTAAAACTGTTTTAGCGGAACCAAAGTTAATCATGCGTTCTCATTGGTTGTTAAGCCAATAGAAAAAGAAAACAAGATGACGCTATTAGATCCTTGTCAGTATTTAAGAAGGGTCCTTTGTGTTTAACTGTTTTGATTGATTTATACGCATTTGGGGAGGAATACATTGGCACCGTCTTTAACAGTCTGGCATCCTCTAGTTTAACGAGGTAGCTGGTTTCAAAACTATGTTTGGCGACTTAAGTTCGTTCATATTTACCATATTTGAAATAAGCAATCAATGTTCTCTTTAAATATAGTTGAAACATTTCTCTTAGTCTGACTAATATATTTTTGAGAACATCCTGATCCAGAACAGTTAATCTCATAAATCCCCGACTTTTGCAATTTATCCACTTTGTCTTTTGGATTACCTAACAGATTTCTAATTTTATTAGTAGTATTGTAAGCAATTTTGAAATTGAATTGTTTAAATATTTTATTAAGACCCTTAGTGGTGCTGTGAAAAGGAAGTTTGACAAATTTGACTAATTCATAGTGGCGCTAGCTTGCAAAGTCGTTGATTTCAGATGTAATTTCTATTTTTACATTTTGATAGAATATTATCTACAATAAGTTTAAGCTCCTTATTACACTTGTCGCTATTTAAAGGAAAATTAATTAAAATGTTTACCAAAAATTGAAAGCTGCCAGCTTCTGTTGTAAATTGTGGTTGGAGGAGGATAAAATAAAACGATTCACATTAGTTTCTCTCCTATAAATATATATATATATATATATATATATATATATATATATATATATATATATATTGTGAAGAAAAATTTGAAACTCTCGCTTACGAGAAGCTTTAAAGAGATTATGCTATACTAGAAACAAATACATTAAGATTGCTTAAGGTTCCAGTTTTTTAAATTGTACGTGACTACCACATTTGACAACCATTCATAAAAATAATTATTATGTAACGAAATTTTGTTCAAGTATATATGAACTGAAGAGTTTATGATATACTTTATTTATTAAATACGGCTGTTATTTGATTCGAATTGTTTGTTATGTTGGAGACGTATTGTCACTCTGGTAATTCTTTGTATATTGAAGATGTCTTATTAATTATGTTGTAAGATAAACCAAGAATATAAATAAATAAATTTAGAATCACCATCTACGAATAGAAATATAAATAAAAAAACCTAAACACTTAAGTAGGTAAGTAAGGCCGGTCTGACTTCAAAACGGTGCACGCGTATGTTTTTTTCATTGAAAGTTTCAATGTAACATACGCGTGCACCGTTTTGAAGCCAGACCAGCCTTATATTACTTTCAATGGAACATACGTGTGTGACTTCAAAACACACGTATGCTACGTTGAAAAAATGTAAGTACGTGCAGAAAAAATGTGGAGCTGTTTTGAATTCGGTTCTTTAGCGAGAAATTATAAAGTAGGTCAGATTCAAAATATCACATCTTAGTCAATTGTATGAAGAATGCTGTATTTAATTAAAGTGGATTCTGATTTATGTTTTTACTTTTGTTTAGAGGCTGCAAATACACATAGGCCAGTTTGACTTCAAAACGTGTCCACACGTATGCTACATTGAAAAGAATGTAGATGCGTGCAGAAAAATGTGGAACTGTTTTGAATTCTAACGAGAAGTTATAAAGTAGGTTAGATGCAAAATATGCTAAGGTCGGTTTGAATTCAAAGTGCGACCACTCTGCAAATACACATAGGCCGGTTTCAATTCAAAATATGTTCACTCATGTGATCGGTTGAAAAGTAGATTAGCAAAGTATGCAGATGGTGGTAACCTGCTATATAAGAAGATTGTTTCTAATATTAATTTAATTAGTCGAAGTTTACTGCATATTTACATACCTACATATACAAACATGTATATAATTGATATTCAGGTTTTAAATACAAGAAAAACGAGTTTGTGTGCAAAGAAATTGCGGTTATATACTTGTTGGAAGGCGTTGTTTGGCATCAAAATTTTAAACTGCCAATTCAGCCTAGTTGTTTGAGCCAAGATCATATAAAACATAACGACTGGGTGACAAAGAATATTCATGGTATTTCTTGGGCTGAATCTTCAACGGCTGGAATAGTATCATTATATATAGCGCTTTATTTGAAGCAAATTATCCGACCCGGTGAAGAAGTTTGTGTGAAGGGTCTAGAAAAGAAGAAATGCATGGAAACCTATCTAATGCAAAACGTTGTAACTGATATGCTTGCACTAGGTTGTCCTTAGCTATCGGAGTTAAAATCAACAATCGTTTACTATGTAACATCCATTGTTATAGACACAGCATTAATAGCCTGCAATGTGCAAAACAAAATACCTTGTTATTAAAAGAATGGTTTAATAATAATAAAAAAACAATAGGAAGATTGTGTCTGTATTATTTATCAACCAAAGTTACGAAGTAAATTAGGTTAATGTAATCGCTACGTCGTCGTCGTCGCCGCCGCCGTCGCCGCCGTCGTCCGCTGCCATATTCCCATAATGTTACAATAAATGATATATATGTACCTTGTTTAGTTTTTTACGCTGATTACAAATATGCTATACGCTTTTCGATATCTCATTTAGTTTTCGAGATAATCGAATTTATTTGAGAAATGTTAACAGTACAAACTAATATAAACTTTAATAGATATCCTATATAATAATTATAATTCATGTTTAAATTAAAATTTATGTCTATTTGAGTGGTGCTGGGAGCTTATATCATTAAGTAGTCCGACTCAAACTTGATTAAACCAATAAAATTTATTAAATTATATTTATAATAATAAAATTTTGTTTTACATTTAAGTACTAGTTATTTAATTCAAAATATATAATTTCCTTTTATAAAATTTCCGTTTGGTTGTAAGGCGTACATGCGTCTTAGATTTTTTTTAAATTTAATTTTACAATGTTAGCCTTATTAACTATTATTATTATAACAACTCCTAGCAAACATTATTTTTGTCGATTCAGCTATTGTGTAAGTTAGAGAAGCCTAACCATTTTCCAAAGACTTTATTTTCACTCTTTCTTAGGACTTTTTCTACCAGGAAAATTTCTGGATGTTTAACCTTCCGCAACTCCATTTCATAAAATGCACCTTTGATTTCTTTCTCGTCTTGATCTTCTAATATATATGTTGTCAGATTTGTTACGTTTACTTTTTTAATCTTAAAAATTTCATTTGACCAGTTTGATATGTAACCTTTCGTAAATGCTTCCCTGTGTTTACTAATCCTCACGCTGTCTTTAATTGAATATTTTGGTATTTTGTTTGCAAACTTGATGCGGGTAAATGATGATTTAAGAATAGGTTTTCATTTGATTTATCAACTTTTCCAGGTTTCACTCCGATAGTACTGTGAATTGTATTTTTGTATTGTTTCACAATATCACTTAAATTTTTTATCCAATTGTAAGAACCGTTCAGGTTAAACAAGCGCCACATTTTTCCCTTTAAAGTTCTAATTACACGTTCCACAATGCATGCTTTCTTTGTAGAAAAACACTATAATGGTTTATGCAAATTTCTTGGCGGATTTTTAAATTTATTTAAAATTGTTTTCATTGCAGCAGTAACATCAATACCAGTTTTACTTTGAAGGAACAATTAATAACTACTAAAATGTATTTAAATCCTTTGTTTGTTTGCAAATATGGTAACAGTTCAATCAAATCGGTCTGAAGAAGGTCATTTAAACCTTTTACTATCACTTTGCGTCTCTCGCAATTTCTTCTTGCTGGTTTATGAATTTCGTTTACTATATCCTCTTTCACTTTCGATTGAGCAACTATCATAATACTTTTTTTTAATCAGGATTTATTAAATACAATTAATAAATACTTCTATGTTTGAATGTCGAAGGCTCCACTTGCTTTGAAAGGAACTTTTAATATAAAATCAAGAAACAGCATGGTATTGTTTATGCTAGCACCGATGTCACGAAAGCTGATTACATCCATACGTCTAAGCAAAAATCCTTGTAACTGCGCAATTACATAACTTTTATTGTTTATAAGAATTTCAGTATCTTACGGGTATACTTTAATATTCTCAATGACTGCTTCCTCATAAGAAAATTCATAATTATGCTTAATGTTGAAAATAAGGAATGTCTTGCAGCCATCGAGGGATGCACTAGAGTAAAACGTTTCTACTACCGTGTAATGTAGCATATGTAACTTGTACTCAATCAAGGTTTCAAAACCTTCACTTTTGTTTTCATATTCCTGATCAGTTATATCTATTTTACGGTTATTTAAGTGCCTTCCAAATTTGTCAATTGTCATATCATCTAATCACTTTTGCCTCACGCAATTCTTCAATGACCAAATTTATTTCGTTGCCGTGACCTGTGTGTCCAGCAGTCTGAGATGAAACTCAAAACCGTAATCTAACAACAAGTTCATTGGGATCATTTCAATATAAATAATCTATGGCGTTATTTGATACTTCCATTATCTTACCGTCTCCAAGACGCTTTCTATAGGGTAATGTTCTAGGTCTACGGGGTGTTTGGGGAAGTATGTTTAATGTAGATATTATATTTTTGTACTTATATGAAGTATTACCCTGAATTTGTTCTGTTTCAGAATAATATCTTCTATTAGCATTTGTTCTTTTCACAATATCAAGGTACGACTTTAGATCTTACGATCTGTACCCGACAGGATATTTTTTAAACAGTAATTCGTATAATCCAGGTGTACCTTAATATTTCAAATCATTTATTAGTACATTTTCATCATCCAACGCGAAATTGGAATTGCCTATCATATTTATAATAAATTCGTTCCTAACATCTTTAAACATATTGTAAATATATTCTCGAGGTAGCGGATGTAGCTGTTCGAGATAATGTGTCATACCAGGTGAATCGGCAAAGCTTTGTATATATTCCTGGGCTTCTTGTGCATTTCGATTAACTTTTGTTTCGTATTCATTATCATCATTATCATCATCATCTTTATCTATGGCATCATTTATATTCCGTATATTCTGAGCAATAACCGACAAATATAGTCAACTTTCCTATCTAGCAATTTAGGTTTAATTTTTTTTACACTGCTATGAGGCAGTTTTTCTTGTTTAAATTTTTCTTTCTTTACCACACTTTCCCCTTCTAGTTTATTAGCAATAGTTTCTAATCGCGATGTTATGGGTAAGATTGATTCCGCTTGGATGACTTCACTATCTTTTAACTGGCGTAGTTTGTTTTTTACAATGTTTCTTTTTTAATTAAAATTCTTTTAAGTTTTATCGCCTCCTTGTTCATTGCGTAAAAAGTTTATTGTAATAAAAAAATTCTTGGATACTAACGATACTTGCGTCTCTCAAGGGTTAAATATGTATGAAGTGATCAAAACCTATTCGGTACCTTCCTTGACCTGGATCACTATCCTTGTCTACAACTAAGAAACCGTATTTATCTTGCCAACAAGCACCACATATTTCACGGAATCTATCATAGTTCACGTCAGTATTGATGTGATCGTCATATAAGTGTTTTAAGTTTAAATCATCTTGTTTAAATAAAACTAAAAGATTAGCGTTATCACGTAGTAAGTGCTTAGGTGTACGAGTATAACTTTAACAAAGGTAAAAACTGTCTACTTGTTTATGGCGTCCCATACTAAAGTATTCCCTAATGATACCTTGTTTATCGCAAGCTACATATCAAAAACAAATATAAAATTATTTCGAGCATCAGATGGTAATATAATATTATCAGAACTGGGAAATGTATAATATTTGATCCCTTTTATTGGTTGCAGTAGACTTTCAAGGTATTGATACTTTGGTTGATAAAGTGATTTAGAATAAACATATACCTTTTCAAACTTTAAACCATTAGGATGTTCTATCAACCCAATCATAACGTTGGTTTTACCGCAATTTGATGGACCAACAACTAGACATCGAATAGATGAATGCAGAACGCTATGTTTTTTAGCTAAGAATTGCACGTTAATGTTATCATTGTTTATGGTTAAAGATGTTGATTGTTTCACAACACGCATGTTTGCAAGTATTAAATTCGATTGTAAAGAAGTGGAATTATATATAAGAACGGCGAATATATAAAGAATCATTAATTCACAATAATTTATTTACTGCACAGCTTGAGAGAACAGTTGTCTGCTAATAACTACCTATAATAATTCTAAAACTACTATGAACGGACTGTTAAATACTGTAATTAACAATTTACCATTTGAAGCGCATATTCCGGGTTACAAATTTTGCGGTCCGGGTACAAAACTAATCAAACGGTTAGCTCGGGGAGACAAGGCAATAAACAAGTTAGACGAGGCTTGTAAGGAGCACAATATTGCATACTTCAAAGAAAAGGATCTATCTATACGCCATCAAGCAGATTCGAAGTTAGCTCAGTTAGCTACAGAAAGACTAAATTCTGGTGACTCGCCTATAGGTGAAAAAGCAGCAGCATTTGGAGTAGCTACCGCAATGAAAGCTAAAGTAAAACTTGGTGTGGGTGCCTGTGAATCACTGAAAACAAAAAATATCAATGAAATAATAAAACTGATAAAGAAACGTAAAATAAAAAGTACGATAAGTATTAAAAGTATTATCAAATAAGCACGTATAGCTTTAAAAAGGGTTAAAGGATCTAATATTATGAATGCAATCAACATAGCAATTAAGGCCGCAAATACAACAAAACAAAAGAAACATATTAAATCAGCTCGTATTATATCAATCCTAAAACAGGAAGTTTTCCACCACTAATACCAATTGTTGCAGGCCAAGGCGGCCTTTGATATTCTTACTGGAGATGCATCTGCTGTTGCAAAAGCAGTTTCAGATACTAAAATAGCTAAAGAACAACTAGCGGAAATACAACGTCATAACTAGGTAAGCAATGTAGAATTAATAGAGTTTGTTAAGCAATTAGAAGTAAAAAGAAAGTTAATTTAAAAGAATGTGGTATAATTAATTTAGATGGAATAGAAGGTTTAGGCACGCATTGGACCTCTTATAAAAAGTACGGTAGTAGCGCTATTTATTATGACAGCTACGGAAACCTGCGACCGCCAACAGAGTTGATAAGTTATTTCAATAGCGGGGGTAAATGTAAAATTTTTTATAAGTTTAACCAAGAACAATCGTACGGTACTGTGTTTTGCGGACATTTATGCTTACAATTTCTAAGCAGTACATAGAACTGCGTACAAAGTTGTCATGTCGTACACTTTTACTCTAACGAGAAACACTTCAGTTTCAACAAGCAACTTTAATCCGCCTATAAACTTGGATAATGATTCGGAGTACGTATTAGGATTAACAAATTTTGAGTCTTATAACACAATTCCAAACGTTGAAAAAGGAATAAATAATAAATTTTATTATGGTTCTAACGGAGAATTCATAGAAATACCTTAAGGTACTTATGAGATAACAGAAATTAGTGAATATTTTCAAAGAGCTTTAGGCGATAAAAGGTGGCATGGTCGTATGAAACAATCACGAAGCGCTAGAAAGACGTCAGTGGATATAGAAATTACAGCTGACAATAATACACTTAAATGTAGTATTAAATGTAGTGAAGATGTGGATTTTACCAAAAAGTATTCAATTGGTTCTCTTTTAGGTTTCAATCCACGAAAATTGCTAGCATATGCCATGCATCAAGCAGACTACTCGATCAACATTTGTAAAGTAAATACAGTTTTAATCGATTGTAATATTGCAAGCGGATCCTATTTAAATAGCAAACCAGCGCATGTAATACATGATTTTTTTCCTCAAGTACCTGCAGGTTTTAAAATTGTCGAGCGCCCACCTACGATTGTATATCTACCAATCAGGTCACGTATAATAAATGAAGTAATAGTTAAAGTGTTAGATGAAGATAGAAATTTAACTAATTTCAGAGGAGAACTGCTAACTGTAAGGTTGTACTTAAAAAAATCTGCAATAGCCATGGGTATTAAGTATAATGCACGCAACATGTCAAGAATTGCTATAAATGCTAGAAATTTCAAAGCAATTGACACTCGATTGATTGCTTCAAGACCGTTAACAACATAAAACCGGCAGTTTCTACAATCGTTAGGACTGCATTTATTTAATTAAAAAGTAGAATGAATAGTGAAATACTGAACATGCGTGAAAAAGTTTACTTCGACAGTGCAATTATTAATATTGAAAAACATACTTATCAGCCTTATGCTAACACATCTTTAAACATTAATGACGAAATTCTAATCTCTATACAACAAGATGTTTACACCTTACCATCAAAGGGTATGCTCTACATATAAGGCAAATTAATTAAAACAGATGAAACGCTATCTCAGACAGCAAAGTTTGTAAATAATGGGGTTTTGCTGCTTTTTGATGAAATTAGATATGAAATTGGCGGTGTCATTGTAGATCGCGTTTGGAATCCTGGATTAACGTCTATAATGAAGGGATATGTTTCATATAATAGCAATCAAAGTAAACATTTACAGAACGCTGGGTGGTTTCCTATGGATGATTCGCCAACAGTTGATGCCAATGGGAATTTTTACGTTGCAATAAACCTTTCAATGGTTCTCGGATTATGCGAAGATTTTAAAAAAATTGTTTTAAACCTCCGCCATGAGTTAGTTTTATTAAGTTCTAGTTTTGATACTAGTGCTATAATTAATCCTACACCTGATGAAGAAATAAAAGTTGTTTTAAACAAAGTTTTATGGAAAATTCCGAATATAGCCGTTGATGATGCTCAACGAATTAATTTCATAGAATGCGTTGCACAAAATCAGGATTTGCATACTCCGTTTAGAGGATGGGAGTTGCATGAATATCAACTTCTACAAGAAACGAAACGTCATACATGGAACATTAAAACAACAACACAATTAGAAAAACCAAAATTTGTGATTGTTGGTTTTCAAACAAACTGAAAAAGTAGATATATGAGCAACTACAGTCGCTTTGATCATTGCTATTTAGCCAACATGAAACTCTATTTATCCCTAGAGTACTGGACATTCGTAAAATTTACGACTGTCAATTTATTTCGGTGCCTTTCGGATATTTCCGATATACATTCATGTTTGATACGTTCAGTACCTTCTTCTTCATTGTCATAGTAAGCATTAGTGAGTTCAGGTGTGAAAAATTTGTTCCCGATCTTATATATTCTGCACAGCCGTCGTAAGAATTACGAAAGTCCCGTATTTCCGTTATAATTAATGATTTTGTGTTTTTTTATGAATTGTTATATTTGAGTACTGTTTTGACTTGCTGTAAGTATGGTATTGCACATTTTGATAACTTTAGTATAAAATAAATATTCCTTAGAAAAATGGCATCTAACAAACAACTGTCTGATGAAGAATTGGAAGCTATTGTTCAAAGGATTATGAATGGAGAAGAAAGTGATCCTGAACCTTTTGAGGATAGCGGTAGTCACTGGGAAGAAGACAACGTTGAAGTCGAAGTGTTTGATTCCAGTGAAAATAGCGATGGTGAATATAATCCGGAAATAACACAAAATACAGAAGATTTACATGAAGTAGGTGGTAGTGAAGATTCACAAATCCCTGAGCATACTGATAACAGTGCATCATATAGTAATAATAGTATTCATTTACCTGCTATTTCACGAAATACTAACTATATTATCCGTCTGAATAAAAGACGATTGAAAGGAAAAAACGGTTATAAGTGGTCAACCGTAATACCTAAAATGTCCAAAAGAACGGGTGCTCAAAATATTATTCATTTTATGGCTGGCACCAAGGGTGAAGCTACAAAGTATAATGTAATTGATGAATACTTTCTTCATTTTTTCCTGAGAACATCATAGAAACTATTCTTCAATATACAAATGATGAAATAACCAAACAAGCTGAAAAATACACAACAGGGCATGCTAATGTTTCATCACTCGCCAACGATGAACTTATGGCTTTGTTTGCAGTACTAATACTTGCAGCTGCTAAAAAAGACAATCATTTATCTTCAAGGCATATGTTTGACAGCAATATCTCTGGAACTTTCTATAAAGCGTGTATGAGTTGTGAGCGTTTTCATTTTTTGATAAATTGTCTTAGATTTGACGAAAAAGAAACACGGGAAGAGAGAAAGATAAATGATCCTTTTGCACATATACGTGAAATATGGGATATTTTTATAGAGACATGTAGGACCTCCTATACACCATCATCTTATCTAACTATAGATGAACAACTATTAGAATTTCACGGGCGATGTCCATTTTGTATGTACATGCCAAACAAGCCTAATAAGTACGGCATAAAGATTGTAATGATGTGTGATTCTTCATCAAAGTATATGATAGATGCCAGTCCATATTTGGGAAAGAAAACACCAAACAATGGCCTACCCTTGGGAACGTATTATGTAACAGAACTATCAAAGTTGGTATATGGCACTAACAGAAACCTCACCATAGATAACTGGTTTACCTCCATAGGACTTGCAGATGAGTTACTAAAAGATCCATACAAGTTAACTCTAATTGGAACATTGCGTAAAAATAAAAAAGAGATTCCCAGAGAAATGTTAGGAGGTAAAAAATAGAAATCCAAATTCGTCACTTTTGTTTCGATAAAAAGAAAACTCTAGTTTCCTATATGCCTAAAAAAAACAAAATCGTTTTACTACTTTCGACAATGCACGAAGGAGCAGAAGTTTCAAGAGAGAATGGTAAACCATCAATCATTTTGAATTACAACGAAACAAAGAGTGGAGTAGATACTTTCGACCAAATGTGTTCGAATATGAGTTGTAGCAGAAAAACGCGAAGGTGGCCACTATGTATTTTCTTTAGAATGATGAGTATGGCTAGCATCAATTCTTATGTTTTATATACCTACAACAATTTAAAAGCCCAAAAGAAACCCCTCTCTCGGTATCAATATATGATCGAACTGAGTAACCTATTAGCAAGGTCATGGATGGAGAAACGTTTAAATATAAAAACTTTGCGCCGTGAACTTCGTTTGAATATATGTAAAATTTTAAATATAACTCTAGAAAAAGATAGTACTATTCTCCAACGAAAGAAAAGAAAGATTTGTTTTTACTGCCCAAGTCAAAAACGCCGAATGACCACTACATATTGCCAACAATGCGGGGAGGCTATTTGTGGAGAACATCGCGGCAGTATTTGCTCACAGTGTTCTACTGAATGTTAAAAACTATGTTCTTTTTAAGTCAAATAATAAACAAATGTGTATAGAATATTTCATTATTTTGATAATTTATTTTTGAACAAATTTTTGTTTTATTTTACCCAATTTCATTGAAGTAGTAAATAATACGATAGTCCAGTAATGACGTATATTTAAAGTAATCCAGTATTCGAGGGTTAAATTCAGAAATTTTCCCGTACGATAACTTAAATTTGAAGTTCAAGAATAAACATACTGCGTTGTTATATGAGATGTATGCCCATTTTCAGCAATCATAATACGATAAGGAAAAGGAACCACTTTTTAATCCTGAAGATTTACAAAGTATTCCGCTATTAGTAGTCATAGATTGTTCTAGACAAAACAAAGTGTTCAAATCTGGTACTATCGATATTAGATTACAATTTGAAACTAGCAGAAACGTTTTGCCAAATATATCTTGTCATTGCCTTATACTTCATGATAAGATAGTCAAATACAATCCGCTCTCAAACAGCATTAGAATATTATAATTACTTTATTACTGTACCTTTACAAATTATGAAAAAGAAAAAAAACAATAAATCATTTATCAATCAGAGTCTATTTATTATTTTATATGTTTTTTTTTACAATATCAAATGTTTGATTCTTAATGGGTTATAATAATTTTTGCTTACCGTTGTCAAAATAAAAACACTTCAAGTTTGACTTCTATGACATAAATAGAAGAAGACTTTGTTTTATTGATGTTTGAAATATTTGGTTTGAGTACACTAAGCATTCTTTTAAACTTTAAAAAAATTTTCTTAGTGTACTCAAACCAAATATTTCGAACATCAATAAATCAAAGTCACCTACAAAATATGTCATGAAATTCAAACTTAAAGTTTTTATTATTTTGACAACGATCCTAGGTCATGAATCGAAACGTAAATAAAGAAGATTTTAAAAAGTATGAGTGGTTTAATTCCCAAAGAAGATTAAGAAGGTTACTACTATTTTTCTCTACAATACATTTATACTAATATAGTACGACTCGGACAGATTGAAAGGTATCGTATTTTAGACACATCCAAAAAAAACGGCGTACTTGTTGCAGGTATAAACATAACACTGAAGTTTTTATAACTAAAAAAATATTATATGTTAATCGGGATAAAATAAATTGCATTCTTTATTTGAATCAGTGGTTGAAGCTTTACAAGTCATTTCTGAGTGTATAGTTATACCCCCAAGGTTTAGTATCAGTGGTTGAGGTACTAAGAATTCCTTTATCATCACTTGGATTAAGAATAATTTTGTTTGCTTTATAGTAAACACTTCATGTTTGACTGATCTAATTAAACATTGCTGTTTCTGTAGAGTCTGTTTATAAAATAAAGCATTTTTATAATCATCAAAAGAAATTTGCTTAATACTTGCTGAGGAAGATCCCTTTGACTTTTTTATTACCCTATCCTGAACTCTGTAAGTGTACATTTTAGATCTAAGCCCTACAAACTCTAGCATGATATCACCATTGTTTTCATCTTTCAAAAGACCAGGAACGTTTTTACTTGATAATAGGATATGATATTTATTATTGGGGTCGTAATCGGAAGTATCAAATCTATGAATATCTTGTTTGATATAAGAGTAAATATCTTCAACGCTAAACTCGTATATCAAACTATCCGTATCTGTGTACAGAAGCTTTGCTTTGTTAGCAAATTGCGATTTTATATAACTATAGTAAAATTCATATAAATAGGTTTTCGAAATATCTAGAACAGAGAAACCTGCATAAATGGGTTTGTTTAAATAAACCTCTAATTTATTCATTTCTATTAAGACCAGATCTTTGTCTAACACAGTGCAACTGTGAAAATTAGGTTTTGCTATGTAACTACAAGCTCCAAACCGTCCTTCCCATTTGGTCACTAATTTCACATCTTTCCATTTCCGTACGTTTTCCATCATTTTTCCATAAACCAAATTTATCATATTTTTATAAAAGCATATATCGAAACTGTTTTTTTGACTGTCGTTTTAATTTCGTATTCAAATCAATGTATTCTTTTAACCAAGGAGCTTGTTTAAACCGAAGAACCTTATGAATCTTTTCAGTTCTAAACGGTAGCTTAAATACATTTATAAATTCTTGTAGTGAATAATATAGTTGAGTTTTGAATATAAAGTTGTAAGTAATTTCTTTAAGTTTGATTTATTAGAAGGTACTGGTGGTATCATATGGTCAGGCGCGAAAGGTAAGTCACTGTGAATGTTATGTAAAGATACTGGGTAGTGTAAATCGCATTCAAAAATATATCCTACATCAGAATCATCGGGAATATTAAGTATGTCTAAACGTACTATATCTGGACTGGTGCCATCTAAAAATTCAAATTCTCCATATGGAAGATATTCAGATATTGCAGCCCCATAATTTATTAACATCAAAATACTTTAAATATTTAGAATCGAAATTTGGATCATAATTTGCATTCATATATTTGTTATTTGCTTTGGCATATCTATTTGAACATTGAGAATCGCCACCATGAATTTCCCGTTCTAAAACCATTATTTTTTCATTATCAGTAAGCAACTCAAGTTTAACATTTGTCGTTTTTAACATTGCGTCTAGAGCTAAACCATGAGCCGTAAAGTAGTGAAGTGGATCTAACTTTTACGTAAACATGCAAGTTTTTCTAAAGGTTTCAAATATGTCAGTCAAGAGCAGTACATCTGTTTTTAAATATAGATCTTAATAGTCCCCTAGTGTTTTTATATTAAATGTTTGCCAAACGTGTTTAGCATGATTGTAGTCTTCATCTGAGACTTCTTCATTGCGCAAACGATTAAAGAATGCTGTTTTACAGGGTAAATTGGTTTCATTGAGCCTACCCCAAGAGTTGATGTAATCATAGGGAAATATGCCTTTACGCGTAGGTAACCGAAACTCATTATCAGTGTTACAATTTTCCCTAGTGATGGATTTTTTATTATCATCTAAGTAGGAAGCTAATTTTTCGATGCTAGATGCCATAAACCTGAATGAATCGATAAATCTAAAACTAACTTTCGTATCCTTTACATATTTTGTAAAAGAAATGTATTTTTCCTTATTTATTGGTAAAATGCTTAACGAACCTGAATACCCTAACGTGATTTTTTTTAATAATGAAATGAGAATCGTAGCCCGATAAGTTATAAAAAACTACTGGTATCATATAAGAATTATGATAATTGATGTTGCAATCTTGATAAGCCGCTCTTCAAAATTTACCTGTAAAGTGCCAGTGATCGCGAACTCTAATATCATCTATACTAAAAGGTTTATGCAAATGTAACAGTGAAGGGCAAATTTAAATGCTGACTTTTGTTCTTCTGTTAAAGGGTTCATAGGTTTTGGGTTACAGAAAATTTTATTCGTCGTTTCTGAAATCAGTTTCAATTGAGCAACAAACCATTCTATACAATCCTTTCCGCGATGCAATTGAAATTTGGAATATTTATTATCATACGAGCATTTCAAATAGTACGCTACACTAAAGGGTATATGTCTTTGGTAACGGATTGTGTTTAATATTGCCTCCGGCTCATTGCATGGTTCTAATATACTTTCGAGATCTGCATAAACTACAAATGATACCTTTTCTTGGTAGTGGAAATATTTAAATATTAGATACTTTTCAGATTATTCGGGTAATCTTATTGAGCAAGTATTCTGTTTTTCGCAATGATTTGAATGATGCTTAAGTAATGCTGCTGTACTAAAATTCTTTAAACATCTATAACAAAAAAATTTTCTATGGTGATGTGAAGACAACTGTTTTGCAAATAATTTTGACATATCCTTAATCCAAGTAAAATAAAAGTGATTCTCATTAGCATTTGTCGGACGAGAATATTGTAAGGAATCATTATTTAAAACTAATAGATTAATAGGTTCTATTTTTCCTAAATTTTCACTTAAACAAAATGGGAGTATTTTAGTATTTTCTATGCAATATATGTTAATTGCGAGATTGTTGAGCTTCTCAATTTTTTTTGTCTTTTAATGCGATGGGAAACTGAATTGAATTGTAGCGTAATACTGTATGAAAATGTGGATAGCTAGATATTTTATGAAGATTTTGTTTAGCGGGATGTAAAGCGGAAACCAGGGCCCAAAGAAAGAAATGTTGGTCCATATTTATTACATTTACCACAGCTTGTTTTTGCTATAAAGTCCGGAACCGGAACAAGCGTTGAACACCCTCCTTTAAGCGGATCATGATTGTTTACATTTACCTTCAAGTGTAAAACTTCTTTGATTGCCCAACCTGAATCCTTTTCGCTTAATTCTTCCAATCGCTTCGATATCTTGTCTAATACGTTCTCTTTATACCACTGCTTGAGATTGGTGTTTATATCGATGTGACGATTTGCAGTAGGAAACGTCTTCAAATCTATTTCACCAGTTGTAGGCTTAACAAAGTTAGCGGTAAATATTACATTAACTTTCAACATTGACTTTTTTAAGCAAGCAACAATCTTGCTTTTAAAACTAGCGAACGCCTTGTCTAAGAACACTAGGGGATCTTTATAACTTAAATTGATAATAAGTTCTGTAATTATTTGACTTCCAAAACAGGATTCTACATCATGTCAAACCAAATGTCTTTGCCTATGGCTTCTAGAAAGCGTTGCATCAATACCTTTACCTTGGTATTCTAAAGAGCGTTTCAAGTGTTTCAATCGTACAAGGTAACATTTAAAATGTGCCAAATTAGAGTCCAGTCTACTAGGATTTTCCTGGCGATTGTCTTCGAATACCTTGTTCTTAATTGCAAGTTTTAATAAACTTATGTTTGTCTTAATAATGATGATGTGCCTGATAATTGCATCAACCGATTTAATTAGATTCTTGCAATTCACTGTTAACTTTAAAATTTTACTATTAACTTCGGCTACCGTTTCAGAATTCATGATGGTTGTTCTTTACAATCACTAGCTAAATTACTTAATATCTGTAGAGATTTATTGACTATTTATACATAAATATGTTCTGACGTAAGCAAAACAACTGTAAAAGTTTTTATTCTTATGTATACAAAAAAAAATGCATACAAAGTGTTATAAAACGTATAATTGATAAGCAAGTTTTAGTCCATGCTGAGAGCATCATTATTTTTGCTTACATACTGTTTTCTTATTCATTAAAATAAATTACATAGCTGAATATATAAAATTTTCATTTACAATTTTTTTTTTTCAGAGAAACGATGCAAATTTGTAATTTTTTTCTAATGGACCCTGCAAAACAACTGTAAAAAATTTTATTCTTATGTATACAAAAATTGGAAAAGCATTTATTTCTATGTAATCAAAATAATTGCATAGGGAATTGCTTTTGGAAGCAGTTGTTAAAATTATCTTTTTCGTCAACCGTTTATTAAAGTCATTATTTACAAATGATTTTGTTTTAAAAAGGATGCACTAATGGACGTCATTAATGCACTCTTTTTCATTAAGTAACACTTTTTGTGATTTTGACGTTTTGATGTTTTAATAGAGGTATAACTTCAACCAGGCATACGGATACGTATCCTTGTTGTTAAATTCGCATGCCATATATTTCAGTGGTGACTGATTAGTTTTCCTTTAGCTAAAATGAAGTTTTATGTAAAAGCGAAAATGTATGAAGTTGACATTATTGTATTCTGACGGTCTTTGTGGAAAAGTAAATTTTATTGTACTTGCGGTTGACGAAAATTTTGTAATCAACGCGTTTGTTAATAGGCGATTAATAACCTCAACTATTAAAGCATTCACTCGCGTCGCTCTTTCGTGCTTTAAACAGTTCGATTATTAATCACCTTCATTAACAACTAGTTGATGAAATAACTATTATTTACGTTTTGATTCATGACCTAAGGTAAATAAAGACGATTTTCAACCGTGAATGATTTAATTTCCAAAAAAGAATGTTCAGGAGAAAAAAGTAGCAAAAAATTTATAATTTCCAACCGTAAGCACTTATAAATCTAGTTTTACATATAAAGGAAAGTATCTAATTTCGTTTATTATTAACAGTTGCGTCGACACGACCTTGTTTTCATTTATGCTCTTGTTTACGGAAAATATGCTTGCAGAACTATTTTTGCTAACATACACGTTTCTTATTTAATGAAAATGTATTTTTTGGTTAATTATAAAATTAGACATTTGCAATTTTTTCAGAAAGTAAAGCAAATTCCAAAACTTGCTGACAGTTTTACTATTTCTTTTTAATATGGATACCTTGCATGATCAACTATAAAAAATGTGTATTTGCTATTTTTCAGACAATGAACAAATTCGTTATTTTTGCTGAGAGCATCATTTTTTGCTTACATACGTTTTTTATTCTTTAGAAAAAATTACTAGTTGAATATATAAAATTTAGATTTGCAATTTTTTTCAGAAAACGATGCAAATTTGTAATTTTTTTCTAACAGACCCGTTACTTATTTAATATAAATACTTCACGTATTCGATCAGATCTCTTGCATAATTATTGATTACTAGCAACTTTAAAAAATGAGTAGCTTATCATTGACCAAAAGTAGTAGCTGTACCAACGCTAGATTGAAAGTTTAACAGCAATTTATATTTCATTCTAACGAAGACTTGATTAAAGAAGTTTTTGGATCTTCATCTCAACTTGACACTGCTGCTATTTTTGATAGTGACGTAATAGATATATCACGGTAAGTGTTTTATCACATTTATACATGTCGTTTTTAATATTGATAGATTTGCGCGTTTTAGGAGCAATGAAATGTCCTAGTCTGGCGCTCCTGTTGTTCCACCGCAACCAGTTCCTCTACTCGAAATTAGATGTACCAATGATAGTAAAGCAGAACCATACACGTACGTTAGAATATATTTATATCTAGGCAAGCACTACTAATTTTTAATTTACATTAGATTAGGATAAAAAAACCATTCTGGAAATTCTAAAGCTATCGTTGGATCGTTGGCACATTCTGATTCTCTCAGAAACATCACGTAGTATACAAAAGAAAAGGGGAACCTACAATAATCTGTTATGCTATGCTCACAGATCCGGCAAAAACATGTTGGCTATGAAAAAGTTATGTTTTGAACCTGATATGACTGTTTGCTGTGAAGATGACAAATCCTATGAAGAGTTCACAGTAGAGTTGTTTAATGCATTTAAAAAGCGTGCAAAGAAGCTACTGCGTCGTCTAGATTTGGAACTAGAAGTAATAAACCAAAAAAGAGAGGAACTGGCTGCAAGGGAGCAGCAGATACTTCAAGAACGGTAGTTAATAAATACTTTTTCATTTATAAATAGTTTGATCAAAATATTCAACAATTTGTAAATAAAAGTATTTTATAAAAGTTTCTCTTTTTAAACAAGATTTCCTCTAAACAAGGTAATAAACTCAAAGTAAAGCACATAAATCAGAACCCACTTTAATTAAATACAGCATTCTTTATACAACTGACTTAGATGTGTTATAATTAAATAAACAGTAAAGAACAATATGTATATTATTATAATAAACTAATTTCTTAGAATAGTGACATATTATTCTGAAAATTCTATGTTGACAGTTAGACCGATCGATCCCTTACTAGTTATGTATACATGTTTGTTCGAGCCAATACCTTTATTTAATTGTTTTACTCCATGTGCTTGAAGGTATTCAAAATATCTGAATGGCAATATACTTTTGAACTCTTCTGTTTCCACTAATACTCTTTCTCCATATTTTGTCTTCAGTTTCCACTTTCAAAACTTCAAATCTCTTATTCACTACAAGATCTTGTGAATTTACATAAGGATTGCGATATGTGGTTTTATTAAGAGTATTAAAATCCATATTGCATTTAATTACTTGCTTCTATCTTACACACAACACCCGTTAACTAGTCGAAGATTTCTCACTTATATTAGATAGGATTGACCTTGATTACCATCGCTGCTTTCATACTGTGGGCACACTTTGAAGTCTGTAACGTGTTGATTTTCTTTCCTTCCAACACTTACTATTTTTGTATTGTCGAGCGCATCTTTAATAAACGCTCTGTATATAAATTTTTCTCTTGTACAAATCTATATTAATTTAAGTTGTCAAGCATTTGTCTATTATTTATTAAATGATTTAAATTGATTGGTTTCTAATTAAAGAGTGGTACCGGTTATAGTCCCTACTCTTTACATTATCGGCGACACGACAGAACTTTGTCTGGAATTGTGAACAATGTAGGTTGAAGGTACATACGCCATTTTAGCAAGTTGCTACGGAATAATGGATTTGGCATAGCGGCCGTACAATTTATAATCCTACACTATTGGTGGATCTTCGTACACTTTATTTACGGTGAAAATATTTATATAGAATTTTGGCTGGTGCATGAGTTTTTTCTGTTAAACAGATATCTGGTCTGGATTGATAAAAATAGGCATATGATCGTTTAGCAAATTGGTTTTGCTGTAATTTTTAAAAGAAGCTGATAGTCGTGTTGTTAAGTAAACACGAATCGTAAGTTAACATATTAAATACATTTAACTAATTTTATTCCTTTAGGGCTTCTTATTTTCGTTCTTATCTTCGCTCTTATTCTCGTTATTAGTTTTACCTTATCTGTTATGGGTAAATTTAGTTCATGCTGGACAGATGTTTAGGATTTCCGGCTGTTGTGTTTGAAGAGTACAGTATCACACGTTGGCTATCGTATGAGTGATAAAACCTGGAGGTTTTAACTTTTAATTTAAATGGATGAATCATATTCAGTTATGAACATTACGGAATTTGATGGTTATTTGGCGTTATCCGTGCAGGCATTTTAATTTGGAAGAACTTCGTATTTTTATATCCTTTATAAATAGTAATCTGGAGGTAGTTTTGTAGTAGTTTTGTAAAGTCCCTTAATTTTATTTATGAAATTCATAATAACATCAAATTTATAGCTAAGATTTTGCACTATAACATTTATTTAAAACATCAAAGCTATCCCTTTTATAAAAGGTTTATATTGAAGAGTTGTTCCAAGAACGGGTTTGCTTCTAATATAATTGACTGGTTTCTGTATACACAAAAAGCAGGACACGAATGGCAGTTTTTTTGTAAAGACTTACCTACAAAAGGAAAGGTAAAGGTAAATTTTTACACATGTTCTCCAAGATTTTACCTTGCGTGAAATAATATTATTGATTGGTATAAAGGGTTATTGATTCAATATATACACAGAGATTGATAGGACAGTTAGTGAGTTCTGAAACTGTTAAAAATTAAGAGTATAATATACATAGTGTTATTTTGAGCTTTACTAATTATTGCTTCCTGAATACTTATGAGTCGTCGTTGCTAGGCATTTTTTTGTATGAGAGTGATTGAAGACGTCACTTTCAGTATTTTGAGCTTCAGGGTTTCCAGGCAGTCTTCTAACGCCCAAAATTATCTTAACACCAGTTATTGGCTTCAAGTTTGATCTCCATGACCCACGACCCAGCCAAATCGAGTTAGCGGGGAAACCTTATCCTATTCCACCGTGCCTGGCGACTGCCTTTTCTCTGGAGATCGGAAAAGGGGTGGCAAGTCAAACCGGCCTATGTGTATTTGCAGCCTCTAAACAAAAGTAAAAAACATAAATCAGCATTCACTTTAATTAAATACAATTGACTTAGATGCGATATTTTGCATCTGACCTACTTTATAACTTCTCGCTAGAGAACCGAATTCAAAACAGCTCCCCATTTTCTCTGCACGCACTTACATTTTTTTCAACGTAGCATACGTGTGTTTTGAAGTGACACACGTATGTTTCATTGAAAGTAATATAAGGCCGGTCTGGCTTCAAAACGGTGCACGCGTATGTTACATTGAAACTTTCAATGGAAAAACATACGCGTGCACCGTTTTGAAGTCAGATCGTCCTTACTTACCTACTCACTTTGCTGCCGTTTTTTTTTCTTCTTCTCCAACTTTATAATTACCACGCTCCAAGTTAGGTGTCTGCAAAACAAAGTCTTCCGACGTAACTAGGGGTCTATTCCTTGGGTAGAGCTATGAGCAATGGGGGTAAGTCGAAATCTGTGGGGGTCACACTCAAACTAAAACAAACAGGCGCCACCAAGTCCAGATTGATTCATGTTAATGGAATGGCAAATTTCTAAGGGCGGACGTGGAGACCCAAAGAAAAAAAGATTGCCTTCGCTGACAAAAACCTGTCTTAACAGAATAAGACGCTGTTCCTGTAAGGAAGAATAATAATTAAGTCACATAGAAAATGGGAACACTGTTTGTGTCTCTCAAATATGCCTAAAAATGCAAAAAGGATATTTTCTACATAAGGGTAGCATCAAAATTTAATTCTTATTGCTTTTTGGTTGTCAGATCTGATCAAACTAGATCAGAATAAAAAGACTTTAAGCGTGGATTATTAATTTACTAGAAAGAATTTTTTTTGTTTCTGTAAATAAAATTCAATGCTATAAAATTAAATGAATATTTGAATTACTTGAAAAATTAACGTAAGGTTTATCAACTTGATTCTTACTCAAATATATTACAACACAATGTGACTGGTTACACTAATGTTTTCTAACCCATTCAGATCTGTTTAGGTCAGTTACAAATTAATATACAAAAATTTCTCGTTAAGTTAAAAGTACTAAAATCGATTTGAAGTCGAAATGTTCACGAAGATATTCTCTTTTTTTATCAAAGGTGGTAGTAATGTAATACTAAACATCTGCTTGCAATGGTGCAATTGTTGACAGCATATTTCAAACAAACAAGTGATGTAGCCGCAGCTGTTATTTTATGCTGAAGCCACGTGTTGTCACATATCTACTAAACTAAGTGAAATTTAAATTTGATACTGGAGAAAACCAGCTCAGCAACAAATAAACTGAATAACAAATTCGTACTTCTATGTAACAAAACAAAATAACGTGCTTTCAGAAGGAAGCACAGAAGAATTCCTTAAAGCTACTACGAACCAAACCCCGGGCTGCTTTCCTTGGCTAGATTGGGAACTGCATCGCCGTGCGGAATCTGCAACTAATTATTCCTGCTTTCCATCCTCTAAATACAGGTGTTGAAGTGAAGTGGGTTTCTTAACATTGATTCAAATTCATCTAATCTTAGTTGTAACTTTAAGTTTGCGTTCCTAAGCCTTGCGTGTAGCTAATTTTCTTTACGTAGTTTTATAAGTTTTCGTTGCGTAGTTTGTAAGTCTTCGTTGCGCGTTACTCAGAAAGTGTGTCTCACAATTAATGCGACCCGCAGGTCACTCGCCATTGTCTTCCTAAACATGTTGTTGCTGCTTTTACCTAACGACGAGTGCCTCTCCCGCGTTCTTGCATGGTGGGAGGGTCCCGAGGGGGGTTGTCAATCCTTTCAACGCGCGTGCAAGTGGCTGTGGAATACACCGACATCCAAAACAAATAGACTAACGAATCTAGATACTGTTTTAATGTAAAAATTTGATTGTTACCCGTATTACTACTTTAGTTAATAAAGGTGTTTTAATATTCGTTGTACCTTTAATGAAGAGAATTATTAATTCGAAAATAAAATTGTTACAACTTACCCACGTGATTCCAGCAGGCTATGTAAGCCATCCTCAGGGTTGAACTCGGTCTGTCTTGGTTTGTTGTGTAGATTGACATTTCAGGTGTTGCTGCTGGTGATGCCTTGCTGGGTGATAATAGGTAGAAGCAACGATAATAGTTGAAGCACTTGCGCCAGACGGCAGGATAGTGTTCACTCTACGAAAGGCGATAAGGAAGTGTTCTGACCTATGCTGAGGTTTCTCATATAAAACGTCTACTTCCTCCAACCGAGGTCGACGCACTTCTACTCGCATTGGTGGGAGTCGAACTTGTTTCCATGTGTGAACTGTTACGTCAGCTTGCTTGCGACTGCAAGCATAAATCAGTGACTTCGACAACCGTGCGAACACCAACCAAGCGTGGTTTTAAATCTTACATATTGAATGTTACATATTGCTTGGTTTATAAACAATGACGAATTACAAATGAATTGTTCTAATCAAGTCACATTTCCAAGATATTTCCGTATTTACCTAAAAAATTAGTCACCAACGTGATGTAATATCAACAAGCACACACCGTTTTCGCGCTCTAACGATGCAACTAGTACCAGTTTTATGATTTATGTTTTATTGTAGAATATACAATTTATCCTGGTTCAGTGCACGAGGTCAACGGTCACGTCTTATTCTATCTTTTTGAGATGCTTAAAACTTTGAAAATAATTATTATTTATTTTTATTGCATTTTAATGTTCGCTCGAGTTGCTCGAATCGGTGTTTCAATAATTAATTTATACGACATTTCTTAGAATTTGATGACGAATTTGTCTACTAATAATGTGCCCGTAAATTCTAGAACATGGTTTTGTTTAAAAATGACGTTAAATGCTATATCGACACACACGAAAGTCAATTTAGTTAATGAGAGGTTTGTCCTTAGGTTTTTGTAAATGCAAGAAATTGGTATTGTTTTTACGCAGATATTTTACACACTAAAAATTTATTTTATGTTTTGAAAATACAAAGAAAATATACTTTGCGTTGCTTTCTTAACGAGTGATTTGTATACTAATAAAGCGTTTTAAGGTATCTTTAACAATAATGAATATTTTTAAAATCTACACCCGAAAATATGCTTTAAATTAAAATTCAAATTGTCAAGTGAACAATGACAGCTGAATAAAACAACTGCACCAGGTTAAAACATATGTTCTTAATAATTTAGTTCAGAAGATTTTAGGGATGAGTTATATTCAAATTTTTTTCTCCCAACTATAATAATCTTCGTTCAAACCATGCAACTACCCTACTAATTTGTATTAACAAAACATGCATACCTTTCAAATACTGCATACATCTCAAAGGCTACTACCGGTGATGTAAAAAGATACGCTAATAATATTCCATACGAAACTACTTTTTTCAAAAGTTTTACGAACCTACAACAACAATTCATCGACAGATTCTAAAATATGTATACTTACTTTAAAATAAATATGTGATGCTGAACGAGTGCTTTCATTTGTTGTTGGTAATTGTATTGAAACGCTGTACCTTGAGAAACGTCTAGCTGCTTAAAATGATATTGAAGAATTTTGAATTGAACGATTATCTCGGCGCAGCATGCCACGTAAACGCAGTCATAGGCAAACGCCATTGAAACGACAGCAATGAATGTCACAAGTTGCGTTATATAAACAGGAACAAACAATATTTTGTACTTTTGAATATTCCATGTCCCTAACAGTAAATCTCCCTTAAGTATGCTTACTAAGAAGATACAAACTAGGACAAATGTAATGCTTAATGACATAAGCATTTGGATATTCTTGTTGATCTTTAAAATATTATCCAACTTTGTTCTTAAAAACGTTGGACATGTATCTGGTTTAGAAAAGTGTGCTGTATGTTGGATCATCTTCCAAAAGTCTTCTTGTTGGTACAAAAATACCGCAAATATCCCAATGCACTGAAAATGGAATAAATTTAGGCGGTAGAAATTGCGTTTTTATTATAGCTGATACAACATACACAGAAAACAATCTTATGGGTAACGATTGTTTTATTGCTTTTATTGGTATAATAATATATCTGCAAAATCTTTATTTTATATCTGCCATTTCAAGGATAATCTTTACAATTACAATTATAACCCTCATTATTGTCTAAGTTACCAAAACAAGTGATATCGCGACAAACATATTAATGTATACAGTACATAAATACATAGTTGCACACTAGGCATTTTGGTACCAAATATATTACATACGTATAAATTTCTATGATAAGAAGTTAATTTAAGGGTATATTAAGTCATAGGGGTCGTAGGATAGATGTAAATATTATTAACGTTTAAAAAACCAAACAATTACATCATTAAATGGGAGTAAATCGACAATTTTGCATTAAGTCAATAGCAAGCACACTGTATATACATCATAACTAATTTTAATTCATAAAAGGAAGCTCGTTCTACAATAACCAGATCCTATTTAGCAATAATAATAACGTTTACGTCGTATAATACGTTTCAAATTAAACATGCAAGTCTAAAATTGAAAAGAAATACGCAAAAATGACGTTTTAAACACCGCAAGTTTTATTAAAATAAACACACAATTAGTGAAAGTAAATAATCTGGCATACTAGCTAAAACATAATTTCATTCAAAATATTAACGCATAAACGCATTCAAATACGTCACAATAGAAAATACACTACGTGATCTACAACATTGTAAGAGCTTAAAATTCCACATATTTGGAATTTTAAATAACAAAGAACAGACGTTCGGTAACATGATAAAAATTTGAATAACAGCAATTAAATTCAAGCGGACGTGACCTAAACGAAATATAAACTTGGATTTTCTGAGAAATATATAATGTAATATAAACGCCTACTTGTGAAATGAAACGATTTAACTAGAGTCTTGACAGGAAATTTGTAGGAAATCCAAGGCCTGTAATGATAAGCGCAAAGTGCAACGCCTTAATCAACAAACACGTGAGTAAAATCAATGGGACAAATACAAGGTGGAGTCTTTATAAATAACGCGGACTTCGTAAACAACCAAAATCTCTGTGACCAAGGCACCAACCACGTCAATGAAAAGTAGAATATTACGCAAATTAAATTTAGTCAAAATTTAGTGATATTAAAGTGAAAATTCAAGTGCCAATAAATACAACATAAGTGGCCGTTTACTTTCAAAAACGTAAGGTAAATTATTAATTCAATCTGATTCTAATATTTAACGATTTAGGGCTCCAAGTAACCCCAAGTACCTCTAACGAATTTCAAGTCATCCAAAAAACTCCAAGTAACTTTAAGTTATCCAAGTAACTTCTAGTAATAATTAAAATAAAACGAAACAGAATCTAATATAAATCTGAAGGGGAAAAATTCAAGTAAATTTAATCAATTATTATGGTCAACGAGTTGAGGCAACTACGCTAAGAATCAAATTGACACGGAAAAGTTGTACTAGAGAATCAAATTGAAAACAATCCAGGGGTGCTGACAATCCACATATGGACACAGTTTTTAGAAACAAACAGGAAAAACGCAGGTCAGAGATATATTATCCTTTATTAACATAAGACTGTATTTCAATTTTTTAACATTTGCTATTGTTCTTATCGAAGTATTTGCAAGGGTCATCAAAAATCTTTTGAGAATTTATGCAAACAGAAAAAAGGTCATTTAAACGTTCAAAAGTGCTTCAAGTAAATTACAGTGGTATTTTTGCTGGCTTTAAGGGAGTAGGATTTTAGGGTAATCAGATACTTCATTCATGGTAACCATGGCTACCGAAACCGAAACCGAAACACCTCCCTTTCCTGCTTAAACACGACAAACGCCGCGCCTGCTTGCCCGTGATCCATACGTGAACCGTCAGTGTAAATTATGATACCTGTCGCGTCCCGATCTCCTTCGACAAACTCGATTCCTCTAATATTGGCCGGGTGCCCCAACTCTAATACCACGATCTTTCTTGCAACGTCTCTATTACCAAGATTAATATCTTCGATAATTTCGCGCCCTTTCCCTATATCTATAAGTCTCCTATCTCTAATCTCCCTAACGATATATTCGATAGGGAGAGTCCTACTGATCACCAGGACAGCCTCTGTGGAGGTGGTCCTGTATGCCCTCGCCGCCTTTACCGCTGTTATACGTTGCACGCTCGTTAATTGACGCATCTCCCGGACTTTCCGGACCTTCCGCCCATACGGATGCTGCGTACAGCATTGCCGGTTCAATTGCTCCGGCATAGACCGTCCTCAGCGATTCGCCCCTGAAACCCCACTTTATTTTAGCCGCCGCCATCATTCTATTTGATATTTCGCCGCCCTTACTTTTAACGTATTGTACGTGCGCTTTCCAATTTAATTTATCGTCGATCTTGACGCCGAGGTAGGTAATACAATCTTTAAACGGGATTTTCTCCTCTCCTAGCTCTAGCCTAGGAGGTCTTTGTCCTGGTTTCGTGTCGAAATAAAGCGCCTCTGACTTTGCCTGCGACCATTCGTGTAATTTCTTAAGCGCCTCGTTCGGTTTTGTGCGCATATCCATTAACAATCTCCATCTTACAATTAAAAGTGTGTCATCTGCAAACCCAACGATTGAGCATCCTGCGAGCAACTTGACCCTAAAGATGCTCTCATACAGCAACTTCCAAAATGTGGGACCAGAACATGACCTCTGCGGGCATCCCCTTTCCACCTCACGCGACAGAACTTCACCCGGAACTTCAACCTGTGCCAATCGCCCCGAGAAATAACTCTTGACCAAAGACATCAAGTTTCGCGGAAACACCTACGATATAACTCGCAAACGATTAATGGCCACCAGGCAGCATCAAATGCTCCTGAAATGTCCAAAGCAACAACGACACAGTACTCTTTAGCATCTCTCACCTGCTTAATTTCCGCGACAACGAACTCTAACGCGTCGATAGATCAGCAACCTGCGAGCCTCTATAGTCTTCGATAGGGCTGCCCCATAGTGGCGACTTGGCATTAAAATCTCCCCCGATGATTAGATTTTTATTTCTGCCGATTTTACGAATAATATTATCTACTTGAATTATCAAGTCTTCGGTTTGGAGATTTTCCCGCCGGGAATCGACCGGCGGGAGGTACGCGCTTATTACGTAGAAGCCATTTCCTCCCGATTTGATTTCAGCCGTCGTTAAAAATTCGTTCGATAAATTATTTAATATAATTCAGGCGCACGTCCCATTATTTATTAATATCCCGCTACGCGGTCGTTTACCATTCGCATTTAATACGGTAACCCCCTTCCCAAAACCTGTTATTTTGTGGCTATACAGGTGCGCTTCCTGTATAAACCCGATGTCGATATTATTTTTGATGAATAACTTTACGAAGTTATTTGTTGCCCCTTTACCTTTCCCGAGATTTAGTTGCGCGAATTTAATCTTTTTGCTTCTTATAGACTTTGTTTTATCTTCACAGTCCATAATCGATGTTTCGTGTGATTGCGTTCTTCAGACGCTGCATCGTGGGGCATCTGCTCGACTTGGCGTCGTGGCGCGTATCGACCTTCGCGCCACCGCCAATTCTGTCGTTTGCCCTAGCGCAAACCACACAGCAGGGGACTGCCTTCCGGCAATTCTTGAAGTCATGCCCGACCTCGGCACAGTTACCGCACCACTGTACCTTCTCCCTGCATTCCATCGATCGATGGCCGTACTCGTAGCACCGGTAACACTGGGTCATCGAGAAGTGGTCCCGGGCCCATAATCTTCGCCACCTGAGGTTAATAGCATCGACTAATATACGCCTACGAAGTGTGGGGGTCACTTCGAAGACTACGTTGGCGAAGGGATCCCTAGGGCCCTTTCCGCCAAACCTGAACTTTTCTCTCAGGTGGTCTTTTAGCTTCAAATCGCCGAAGCGGGGATTCTGGCTCGCAATCAACCGCACGAGCTCTTCAGCCTTCATCCCCGCTTCGACCCCCGGAAGAACGACCCATGGACGTATCTTCTCGATGGTCTTCGCCACGAGTTCTTTGCAGATACCGCCGACCTTCAACTGCAGCTTCTTGGCGTCGTCGCGACCTGCGCACTCCACAACGACACCGCCCCGGCGCGTCCTACGAGCTCCGACCACAACAAACCCATCTCGAGCGGGATCGACCTTTTGCTTCAGGGTCGTCATCACGTCGTCCTTCTGGCCTGGCTTGGCGTCGACCGTGACAGCAAACGTAGGGGTAGAACCTGAAGCTGCAGCGGCGTAGTAAACCTTGCGCTGCACCGACGCACCCTGACTCTGGCCTCCTGAACCGATAGAATTCGCCGCTGGACTTCCCCCAACACCAGCTCTCCCTGAACCATCTAGGCAAAGACGAAGCGCCCTAACCATACCTATAAGTTGGTTCGTAACGTCGCGGATATCATCCACGGCGTGCCGAACCATCTTCCTGTCCTCCACGACTATAGTGGCGGAAGTCGTCGGCACCTTCCCATAGACGGCAGCGTGCGCCTTCTTCACCCTAAACTTCAAGAGCTCCAGCTCATCGAGGTCGCTAGCATCAACGCTAACGTTGCTGCTAGTCGACATCGTGCGCTGGGCTCTCGAAGTAGAGAGCAATTCTGGCGCCGCAACTACCACGGGAGGCCCCGACTCCCCCAATACGACCGCCGCAGTCACAGGCTCATCTACCTCCTCCTGAATCCCTAACATAACGTTTTTTAAAACTACCTTCAGCTGTTTCCCCCCAACAGCGCCCTCAGCCTCCGACCGATCTCCCTCTTCTTCCTGGGCAACGGCTCCTCGTCGCGGTGGCCCACCATGCTAACGAAACTAACAACAAAGAAAACGCAGCTCAAAAAACGACTTCACTGTTACGACGCTAAAAGAACGACGCTAGAAGAGCGCAAAACGTTGGTCCAATAATAATGTTTTGTTTAAAGGTGAACCGTAAGCAACCTTGTATTTATTTAAACTTCAAACCGCCCAATTAAATATCAAATTTTAACAAAAATACAACAAGCACCAAGCGTCAAAGTAACAACTAGAACCAAATAAATTCCCTAACGCAATAAAAATATCTCGATTCAAATGTATCGTAAAGAACACTATTTGTTTATTTTAAATTTTTAAAACCGCCAAATCAAATCTAAATAAACTAATTACTTCAAAATATCAAAATATCTAATTTATAAATAACAACACTTTATTTTTAAATGTGTAATTAACAAAATAAGGTGGAGCGCAATTGGAATGCGGTTATCGGAAACGACCTTTCACTTAATCACTTGGTAACTAGCACAACCTGTAACTGTTATACCGCTTAATTACACCAAAATCAATTTTAAAGGAACTTTTAAGTACGCGTGTACTTAAATTACAAAAAATTTATATAAAATTGTTTTAAAATTTACAGTTTTTGAGTTATTTATTTGATTAAAAAAATTTGTTTTTTGGTTATTATTTGATTATACGCGCACTATAAAAAATTCACACACTTTTTGGTTATTTTACCCGGCTTTTTACTCGATTTACGCGGTTTTTATTTTAAATTTATTATCAAAAACGCCTTTTTAAGTTATTTTGAAATTATTTTCGAGTATTTGTTTAGTAGATTATTAGTTTATTAGCCCGAAATTTAATTGATTTATTTTAAAACGCGGATTTTAATTTAAATTGCAAAGAAAAACGCGATTTATTTAGTATTTATTAGGTTTAAATTCTGTTTTTAAATTTTATTTTACTGTCCTGTATTTAAAATTTGATGGCACACAATTATACAAATAAAACACAATAAAAAGGAAAGCTTCAAATAAAACAAGTTGAAAATGCAAGGCATTGTCGCAACGAACTTCCAAATGTAGACTTACTTTAAAACAAATTAAAGAAATTAAAATTATTATGTTGTAATAATTATAAGTATTCAGATAAAAACAAAAATTTATAAACAACAAAAGAGACATTTTAATATATTTTATTTTATTGAATAAATATTTTAAAAGCTATATATTAGTTCTCATCAATAAGATAAGAAATTTTTTTTTATATGAATCTAATTATTTTCGGTAATCAAAATTTAAGTTTAAACAATGTCTATAATATTGGAATAATTGGCATGAAATGCCATAAATTGTTCAAATATGTGTCGCATATTGATTTTAAACTTATTTAAAATTTTAATTATCACTGTGGATTTTCCCAGGGGCTCGGCATCCCCGTGGCCCGATTTTAACTGACATCAAAACTTAAGCTCTGGACACCGAGCTGAATCGATTGATGTATCACACATTGATGTCCAACTATTAAAAAGGCCTCGGACACACAGACAGACAGACACACAGACAAATAGATTTCATAAACGAACGAAGTTCGTTGATAATACAACAATAAATAATATAAACCCTAGATAAAGATTTACTGTTATTGCTGAAGCGGGAGCTCTGCGAAAACACGTCCGCTCGCTTTAAGCGGCAACTAGAAAGTAGATTACATAACAACCATCCTCACTTTAAAATAATTTGTTTTAAAACACATATTTCGAGATTTACCTATTTTCGTCAAGAACTCTTGAAAGTAACTGGGCTTAATCATAAACCTTACTTTAAATCCCTGGTCTAATAAGAGCTCATAGTAAACGTACATGTGCTAATTTTTTTTTACACTAAAAATCACCCAAAACCCGTTTACTTTTTACATAAGCATATATTACACAACTATTTTATAATACAAATTTCTACACCAACATATTTTCAAATAATTCATTATAAATATTAAATAATCAATTCTTTTGTCCAGAGAATTCAACAAAATACATCCCAAAAATACACAGAATATCATAACACCAAATAATCACAAAATGCAAATGTTTTTACAAATAAGTTACCTGGAATGTAACACAAACCGGTATCTGTCATTAAACCATCACTGACGTAGTTCCTATCAACGACTGCACGTACTGGAATCATCCCAACTTGACTCACACCATATGTAACAGCAATCATCTATCCAAATCTTTATTTCTCCAATCTACAATAACTCCAATCCTCCACTCATCAGCTAAGTTCCATTTACATCCACTATTCCATTTGAGTGTTCAACAAGCACCAGTCACCAAATTAAGAAAGTGATTTCTACTTACAATTCATCATGCTTCGATTTTTCAAAATATATTTAACAAATTTGAAACTGTTAATTCAACAGTACACCAACTTGTGTACGTTAAAATGATTTCAATGAAATATAAATAACTCACAAGCATTTAAAACACGCCTCTCGAATACACGTATATAGTCACCTCGCACATGATATCCTAAAGCAACTTTCTTCTTTAGATCCACAGTTTAGTGAAAAGAAACCTCCTATTCGAATCTCCTGTTACCTGCTATGAAAGTGCCAGAAGCTCGCCTTTTTGAAAATATGGATCCTAAGTGTCGCCCAATAGCAACTAAATCTAGAAGATACTCGCAAGAAGATTAAAGGTTTATTGAATCTGAAATCTGCAAACTGTTAAAAGAGGGCGTAATTGAAGAGAGTCGGTCTCCATGAAGAACACAGATGCTAGTTACATCAACGAAAAACCACAAAAAGCGTATGGTGGTTGACTATTCACAGACTGTAAATAAAACTATTCTTCTAGATGCTTTTCCAATACTTGGGATGGATAAAATAGTTCAACAAGTTGCCCTATATAAAGTGTTTAGCACCATTGATCTTTGTGATGCCTGCCATCATATTCCGATCAAAGAATCGAATAAACCATATACAGCTTTTGAAACATGCGGCCGCTTATATCAATTTAACAGAATACCCTCTGGCGACACTAATGGTGTCGTTGCATTCTAACGAGTTATTGATAGTTTAATACTTCAGGAGAAACTTAAGGGGACGTTTGCATATTTGAACGATATAACCATATGCGGCGGAACTCAGGAAGAGCATGATGAAAACCTACAAAAAATTTTAGATGTGGTACCAAAATTTAACCATACAATAAATAAATCAAAGTCAAAGTCAGGAAGAGATACAATTGCTAGGGTACGTTATTCGAGATGGAACTATCAAACCCGATTCTGATCGTCTTAGGCCATAATTATGTCTGTTTAAGAATAAAATTTGTTAAAAAGTTTTGGAGCTGGTTTTTAAAAGGGCAGCTCCCAAGGCCCGAACCTTAACTCGCTTTAGTTGAAAAAGTAGAACTTCTGAATGTTAATCCACAGTATACTCAAGTGCGTTTAACAGATGGCCGGGAATCTACGGTTTCACTTAGACACCTGGCTTCCCTGGGGGAGAAGCTAAATAGGACTTCTACTTCTACTCAAGAGCGATAAGACGCACTGCCTCCCGTTAGAGAAAATAATGAGTCTAGTTCTGGCGTCGAAACTACACAATTTGGGCCTTACGATGAACTGCCATCCGAGGTATCTCTTACTGAAAATGCATCACCAAAGCATCGAGTGGGGTTGGCTTCAAGAGAAGTGGACGTTGCTATACGTCGAAGAAAGCCTCCTTTGTACTTAAGTGACTATATTCGATAAGCGAATAGAATGAGGTGTTAATTAAATACGTTAGTTAGCTGTGTTATTTTGTCTTGCATACTGTCAGTTAATGTCAAGTAGTTTTAACTAATGTATAAATTGAGTTCTCTTTTCAATAAAGCCTTACTACGCGTCTAATTCATTACAATTCTACTATCCGAAATTTGAGCAGCGGTCGTCGTAACTGCTGTAAGACGTCAAGCAAGAGAACAACTAAACTCTACTTACGTATAAAAAAACAGACAACCCTTCTGCAAGGCTTATAAATTCAGTTATACTGCCCCTAAAATTTAATAGCTGAATGGCTTGCATACAAACTGAGAAGGTTGCTAAAACCATATATAAAGTGGCTATTATCATAACAGCTTTGTAATTTGGTTTATTATTTTTTTGTAGAAATAAGAACTTTAATACATATAAAGGCCAAACCACACTTGCGGCACAGCAATTCATGATGTTATAACTTCTAGTGTCTGCTAAACTGAAACTAGCAAACGCAATTTGTAACTAATCAAAAATGCAACATTAATAATTGAGTGAAAAGCAAAAATGAGTTTCCATTTTTAATTTCAAGGAAATACGAAAGCTTTCGTTGTCGCAATTATATTAATTAATTGTAATTGTAAACGATTAACCGCCTTCGTAACTATTAAATTATGAAAATTTATAAGTAGGTAAATAACGTCAATGTTGGTGTAATTTTAAAAAGAAAATGAATGTCTTGAGTGATATTATCAAAAAAAATCGACTTGCACCTATTTGTTTCGACCATTTACTTTGGAAATAGAACTACAAAACCCTTGATTGGAAAAAGAACTCCGAAACTTATAAGTAAGTGTTGAGATTTGTTCTATTCCTAACAACTATATTTTTCCTGTATTAATTTTTAATTTTTATATTTGAATGTAACTTGCCAGTTGACGCAATTGATCATTTAATTGAAAATTTTAATAATATTATAATGGTCGGTAGTATGGCAACAGTTCAATCAGCTAAAGAGATAGCTAGCGTATCAGACAATTTTCAGGTCGTAGTGAACATCTAGAATCATTTATAAACGCTGTAAATAAATTTTTTAATATATCCGGTAAAACAACAGACAGTAGTCCAATGAATATGTTTTCGTTTCAAATGTTCTAAAATCATGTATGAAACGGGCGATTGAATATTATGTCGACCAGAGCTAACAACTTGCCCAGAAATAAATTCGGTGATTGATTAGACAGGCATGTGTTGAAACGGAAATTTATACGTAAACTTAAAAGTTGAAAATATTATTGATTTCTTAAATTTCTTAAATTTAAAAATAAATTCTGATGATACTCTATTAGAGCATACAAAAGCGGTGTTGATTTCCCAGAACGATGCAACTGCGGTAACGATATTGATATCTAATACAATTTCAGAACTGAGGAGGTTATAAATGCTTCAAAACCACGAACAATAGACAAAGTCACTTCAGTAGTAATAAATCACGTCTAAATGAAGCAGCAAATAAACAGTAAACAACTATTCCAGAATAACTAAGTATAATCAAAGGTAGGAGAAGAAACCATTTCAAAGCGATAATAAAAACACAATTTTTCAATAATTATAAAACTTAAACATCGCAAATAATGAATGATTATAGTTTCCAAATTAATAAGCAATTTCAACAATTTCCACAAAGAACGTACAACCAAAATTATGCGAATAATAAACCTCAATTTCCTAGCGAACCTTTAAACAAACAAAACAGACCCGTCCCACAAATATTCCCTACGAACAATCAAGTATTCGGAATTCTTATAAACGGATTTTTCTCACAGAATTCGTACAAAACGCAGAACAGACTGGAGTCAATCTCAATAACCTCTAGACTTAGTAATAATCCCAATAATTCAAATCGATTTTTTGTGCAAAACAGAAACCAATAATCGAACGTAGAAACTTGTGCATATAAAACGAACCAGAAACCGTTGAGGACTTTCAAAACAATATGGATTATAACAAGACCACCTTTCACGAACCACATTTCTACGAGGAACAAAATTACCAAATAATGAATGAATTTCAACCCGATACTGAGACAAGTAATGAAAGTTACTTAAATAGAAATTTTTCATTAACAAGCCTCTTACCAGACACAACAAGTAGATCTAAATAATTCCGTTTGCAAGTCATTACTTTATATAAAAATAGAAAATCCATCAATAAAATTATTAATAGATATTGGTTTTCGCCCATTCTTAATTAGAACCTATTTTGCAGAAACATACCTTTCACAAACAATTTTAAGCACGATACATTGAAAGTCACATGTGTAGGCCAAAAAGAAGCGAAGTATAAAGCACCTATTCCTCTATTCAAAGAATTCCACTGATTAACAGGTAACCTAAGATTTGTACTCTTTAATTTCACAATTATTTTGACGGAATAATAGGAACTCGGGATTTACCTAAATTAAATCTTAATATTAATATAATCGATAAAATTTTATTTAACGACGTCATTTAAATCCTATTAGATTTTATAAAGGATTTTACATTAAAAAAATAGAAATACATCCTTTTACGCAAATGATAAAACAGATGCAAATAAACTTGCCGGAATAACAATTAGTAATTCCTGAATTAATAAACGAAGCAGAGTCATTAAAAATACACAATGGTCTTACTACATTAAAAATTGTTAACCAAGCAGAAACTACGGAAATGTTAGAACTAGATATTAATTTTTTAAATTCGTACTATACTAATATCGATTACAAATGGACCTGCACCTTGACGAAGTTCTAGATTGCTAGAGCAGGTAAAATGGCTTGTGTGATGTAATGTGCTAAAGATCCAAACTACAAGTTTAACCAACGTAGTAGGGTCGTTAGTGAGGAACCAGACTAGCACAGGTCCCCAAAAGAGAGCTGCGACTCTTTCTGTACTTAGATTGGCATATACCATAGGGGTCGGTTTGGCAGTGTAAGACATAGTATTAAGATGTGCAAGGCAACGGGAAACCACTACATTACCGCCCAAATACACAGCGTACTTAAATTGTAACAAACATGATTCTGGAGTTATAATAGTCCCCCCATTCGATTCTCCGGGAGGGAACTACTTCGGAGGATGCGATCGAAAGGTTCAGAATAAGAATCGGGAATATTTTGCGAGTCGGAACGTGGAATGTTAGAAGTACGAAGCAAGTAGGTAAGCTAGAGAACCTGAAAATTGAAATAAATAGGTTAGCACTAGACATAGTACAGATCAGCAAAGGTCAGTGGCCGGGCGGCGGATTTTTGGAGTGGAGACTTCAGGGTAATCTATGCAGAATTACAGGAAGGAAATTTAGACGTGGGGACAGTTATGCGAAAAAAGATCGGACACTGTCTAGAAAATCACTTACAAAATAACGAAGGAATAATCATGGTTAAATTAGAATCTAAACCGGTAAACATAGTATTAATACAAGTATACATTTCCACTTCTAGCTACAGTGACAAAGAGGTAGAAGCGATCTATAAAAATATCAAACACTTACTAAAATATGTACAAGGACATAAAAATTTAATAATTACGAGGATTTAAATGCAGTGGTAGGTGAAGGTAAGGAAGGAGCTGCAGTAAATTTATTTGGGCACGAGAAACGACAGGGAAATAGGCTGGTGCAATTTTGCGACAAAAAAACTTAATCATTACAAACACAGTATTTCAACATCATACTAAAAGACGATATACGTGGAAGATGCCAGGAGATATAGAAAGATATCAAATAGATTACATTCGTGTTAGACAACGGTTTAGGAAACAAGTAAAACACTGTAGAAGCTTCCCAGAAGCAAATACAGACAATGAACCCTACATGGTGAGTATGAAGGCCGCACTTAAAGATAGCGGAATATTTCTGATAATAAGGAAGTAGAAACAGAATGGAATAACAGCTTAGATATGGCGACCAGAAATATTCTGGGGTATACACAAAAAGCAAATAAGGAATCATCGATAACAAAAGATATCCTGAGCTTAATAGAAGAAAGACGAAAATACAAAACTAAATCAGACGAAACAGAAAAACAGATACAAAACCATAAAATGGGAAATTATTCACAAATGCAAGAAAGCTAAAGAACAATGGACTGATGAAAAGTGCAAAAAGGTACAAATTAAGATGGAAATAGAAAAAACAGACGAAGCATACAAACTAATTAGAATGAGTTTTAGGGATATAAAACCGTATAGCAAAAATATAAGGAACCCGATAGGAAACGTCATTATAGAAAATGTAGAGAATGCGGTTAAATGGCAGGAATATATAGGGAATTTATATGCAGGAGTGGAACTAACAGCATTTGAACAGGAATCAGACATTGAAAATGATGACTTGGGATATCCTATACTTAGAGATGAGTTTGAATTAGCATTAAAGGGTCTGAAAAATGGTAGGATGCCGAGTACAAAAAATGTGTAAGCAGAAACTCTAAAAGCCGCTGGACAAGCAGTAACAGAACGTCTCTTCCAACTTGTAAGGTATATGTATGAGACAGGCGAGACACCCAAAGATTTCAAACGTAACGTCATAGTAACTATACTAATAAAAAAAGGCGCGGATAATGTGAAAATTTTCGAACAATAAGTTTGACAGCAAACGTATCAAAAATATTAACTAGAAATGTACAAATACGATTGGTAAAACGAACTGAAGAAATACTAGAAGTAGATCAATTTGGGTTTAGGCGAAACAGGGGAACACGGGAGGCTATTTTAGCTCTGAGAGTGATAATGGAGAAAACAATACAAAAAGGGAAAAGCGTGTATATAGGGTTCGTACATCTGGAAAAACCATTTGACAATGTAAAATGGAAAAAAAAAGTTAGAAATACTCAAAAAGATTGAAATGAGTTATAGGGATAGACGAATAGTACATAGCTTATATAAAGAGCAAACAGCAGTAATAGAATTAGAGCTGGAACATAGAGAAGTAAACATTAGAAAAGGGGTGAGACTGGGATGTGCCCATATCTCCATTAATTTTTAACTTGTACATTGAAGAGGCAATTAATACTCTCAAATGCAGAAAGACATTTGGAATTACTATGCAGGGACAAGAAAATGATATGCTTAGATGTGCAGATGATATCGCGGTATTAGCATTCCACAAGGAAGAGTTAAAAGCTGCTCTTAATGAAATGGAAACGATTCTAACAGAGAGATACGGTATGAAAATTAACAAAAATAAAACTAAAGTTCTAGTATCCAAAAGAAGAGAAAATAAATCAAAAACAAAAATACAAATAAGTAACAAGAACTTACTAGGGGTTAAGGATTTCTGCTACCTAGGAAGCCAAATAATGCATGGGGAAATCGCAAAAGATATAAAACAAATGATCGTGCTACATTTAACAAGAGAAAGCAACTACTGTGTTCAAAGACAACAAACATAGATACAAGGAAAAGTTTGTTTAAATCATATTGATAGGTTAGGTCAGCGTCGTCGCGCTGACCTAACCTATCAATTTTTCCTTTTATCTAACCTCAGTCCACACAAGTCTAACCAACCTAACCTAACTCCGGACAACACTAGCTAACCTAACTCCTGACAAGTCCACATCCAACCTAGGTCGGAGGCAATTTCACCCTATGGGGTAATTTCACCCTATGGGGCAATTTCACCCTATGGAGCAATTTCACCCTATGTGGCAATTTCCCCCTATGGGGCAATTTTACCCTAACCTAACATCCTACATATATCCGGACATATGTCGATTCACATCCCTGCCGACATAGGTCGGATAACAAAACAGTTCCTAAACCAGAGAATGTAAACGATATGGCGGTGTCCGACATATTCGACTATCTTCGGCAATATACGCCCCCACTATGTAGGATATATAAAGGGATAATTTTTTCGTATCCATTTTATTATTCGACGGTAGCTAGAATGGTAAACATGAGCGTCTCCAAGGTGATTAACGTTTTCTCTTGGAAATAAAGTGAAACTGACAAATGGGCGATTTGGATTATGGCTGTTGGCAGAAAATATGTGCAACAATAATCTGGTGACAGATATTGGTAATATTTGTTATGTCGAAGGCGAAGAGATGCTGACTGGCGGACTACACACACCAATTACAGAACCATTTTGTGACAATATAATGTTGGTTAAAATTTGCGACCTTTCGGACGCCGAACAAACATCTGCAAACAAAAAGATGTTTATCCTAAAAAAAAAATTTGAAGTGCATTTAACAGCTATCTACAAAGAAAATTCGACCGATTTGTTTCCGCTAGGCATGGTGTTAAAGCTAAACTTCCGTTTTCTCTGGAAAACACTAACAAGACGGGCCAGAGAGTAAAAGAAATTATCGGAAAAGAACACCTCGAATGCATTAATAAAAAATTCCAAAATCCTATATGTGTTCCATACAAAGTGGAACCAGCAGATGTTAAGTTGGAAACTTTATTGGAGGAACTACCAGATATATTAGACGAACTCGAAAAAAGATTATTTCTATCTTTTTGACATGGATGTAACCCAAGATTTTGCTGGCATATTTAGCAAGATGGAGATGTGTAATTATTTAACTACAAACTATAACTTTTGCTATAAGGGCGAATACGAAGGAAAGTGCAATATTATAGTTGACAACGATAAAACTGTAGGTATCGATTGTTTAACATGGCTAACAACCAATGCAAGAATTAAGATATACAACAAATTTATGTGTCAAATAACAAGTCCTGGTGTTAATAAACAACTTGGCAATTATATACTAGATTTTTTTACGTTGTCCAGATGTACGTTTAAGGGAAACATTTGCGTCTACTTTGGCCAAAGAACATGATATTACGCGATTGGAAGCGACAATATACAACTGTACAATTGGAAGCTATGTCAGTGCGGAACCGGTATATAATCCCTTAAAACTGTTTAACCTTATTGGAAGATAGTAAGTTATACTTCCTAAAGGCGCCAATATATTCGGTACCACTTGCCAAAATGTGGAGTAAGTAATCGGACAAGCTACAAAATAGCTGCTGTTTAGTGTATAATAACCTATTACAGTACGTGTATTGGGGGAATTGCAATACAAAGAAATTGACGGGCTTGCAAATTAAGTTGTTCGAAAAACCAGAGGAAAGAGAAAAATTCATAAAGTATGTGCTTTTAGCTTTTAATTTTAACTATTTACCTGTAAATTATTTGGAGATAGTAGAAGAGGAAGATAGCCAAGACAAAATAAAAATCTTACACAAGTGCTACATTAAAGCACGTAGTACATATTTTACACAATCTGCAACACCATATTCTACAATTCCAAAAGAAATAGTCATTTCGGAATTGGGGTTGATAGATACGCCTAACATTCGTCCAGAGGTTGTACGACAACGCGTAAATATTGGCAGTAAACTCTATCCGTTTACGCTAAAGGAAATTGCCCCATTATGCATGCCATACGCTGTAAGTGGAAGAAAAAGACAACTGGAATTAAAGGAAATTGATGCAAAAGAGCGAAAGTTGGACTACATGGAAAACACTGCAACAATACGCGAACAATACAAAGATGTGTTAGACAAAGAACATCTTATTAGGAAAATGAGGAAGAATTAAAAGATTATTTTATGTGCCGATGGACTGACTTAGATACATCTGGTTTCTACAAGTTATATGCATTTGTGGTTAGTAAAAAAGACTCTTTTAGTTATGTAGACGTTCTTGCGGAAAAGGATGGTACTAAATCCGTATATTTTTTAAAAGGTTATTCTAAAAACGTATTTATCGAAATGGCAGATAACATAGACGACCTAAGGAATGCGGGTTTCGTAACCTTTGCGTACACCACACGCAAAGAGGTTCCGTTAAACATTGTATATTTACCTACTAAAGAACCTTTCGGATCATTTAAAACCGAGGGTCTTACAACCTATAACAACCATATATTTCCGAAAGTGTTGGACATGCAACTATGCAACAGTGTGTGGGAGAATAAGGATTTCCTCCAATACCAACAAGAAGAAGTCGATCAAGCTAACAAGATACGTATGCAAAATATAGTGGGAAAGCCGCGATTAAAAGATTGTCACAAGCTGCAAGAATTACACGAAGGAATGGATCTGGTTGTCGGTGGATTCAAATACTTTATATATAAAGACAAACTTCGGCACATTTTGCAATTCGAAAACCTAGACGGTCTCTATGTATCAAACTATTGGCTAGAAAAGGAGATAGAAGATTTGGGTGTCGATTTAAATTTTAAGTTGCGAATAAAATTAGATAGAATTAAAATCGCTCCAAACAAACATAAAGAAAGGACTGTCTTCTGTGTATAACTTTGTATTAAAATTAAGTTTAAATGGCTCCATGCTTAGCATTACATTTTTTTAAATTTTGTTATGTATAATGTCAGAATAAAAATTTTAGAATAGTATTACATTGCTCTTTATTTATAAAAGGCTATGACATCACCACCAGGGATGTGTCTGGGGCGTACACGAAGGATGCGGAAGTTAATAGTCACAAAGCATCTAATTCTTTATTTGGATGGTATCGAGTACTTGCCGGTGTATGTATCCGGAGAAAAAAACACGATTTGTATACACAGATTATTAATAAAATTAGTTTATCGAGGGAAGATGACTAGCGTAACGTCATCCTAGAAGCATATCAACCCATGCATGGGGGCAGAAAGATATAAGATAGTTGTTTATATTTGTATAGATTTTGTAAATCTATTGTATACATTAGTTTTGAAATTCCATAATTTTTAAGTTCCTCGCCCACCTTCCAAATCTTTACTGCTTCTATCCTGGTTGACAAAGTATACGTGTTGTCTCCACGTGGTGTTCGCGGAACACAGCGGTTTTAGATTTCTCGGAAAATGATTGGTTAAAGCATATGTCTTGGGTAGCGAAAAAAGGGTTTTAAAGATGAAGTTAAATAAAGATGGGTAAAAATTAGAGGTTTGGGTCTTTAAAAGGCGTGACGTGGTTCTATTTAAAATCTATTTGCAGATTTGGGTTCCCTAGAAGAATCTAATATTAGTTGATACCAATTAAGATATATTTATCTTAAAAGAGTGACTACCCCAAGAATAATAAATACAATATACCGCTTGTTAACAAAAAAGTTGTAGGAAAATTCAAAAACGAATTTAATGGAGTTCTAATATTAAAATTCGTTGGTACAAAAGCCAAGTCCTACCGCATTGTAAGCGAGAAAGACACGATTAAAAAGATTAAAGAGGTCTCACAAAGTGTAGTTAAGTAAAACCGAGGATCCTACAACCTATAACGATCATATTTTCCTAAAAGGGATGGGCATGCAACTACGCAACAGTGCGTGGGAGAATAAGGATTCTTTCCAATAAGAAATTAAAGTTTCCATGTACGTAGCACCAGTCATTGGGAAATGGTAGAAATGTTAAACCTATAAAGGCAATTATTAATTGGGGTTTAGAAAAATAGTAGTTTCTTGGACTAAATAAAATGGCTTAGACTGATTAATGTATATGGTTGCATATTCTCGTACACATCCACAAACATCTGCTTACGTCCATATACGGACATGGCGATGCCGGTAGTTTATTGTTTAACAAATAGTAGGAAAGATGCGTTAGGTGTTAGTGTGTGGAATCCCATAGGATCGTTGGATTCAAAAGAACCGTGCGGCGGAATGTATGGTGGTTCCCGTTAGAATAATCGAAAGTGGTTTATCGATCGTATTAGCTGTTTAAATATGCGAAAGTGTAAAAGCTTACATGAGCAAAATTTAATTATCAGACAAAAAAGTGCGCGATGTGCTATACTTTTATAGAAAGTATAGAATGGTGCTTTGCAGCGGTCCTAGAAGTAAAAAAAAAGGCGACTGACTTTTTCAAGCAACTACTAGAATAGCTGTAGCGTAGAGAAGAGGTATGCATGTATTATACAGCGCACTGTTAGTTTACGGGTAGTTCGGATGTGTAATTGATCATGACTTATACATCCCTCGGGGGTTTAAAAATTCTGAGACCATTGTCGTTTGAAAAAATGTTTGGAAATTATCAGAACGGGGGCGGGTCAAAGTATAAGTTAGATGGATGATTGGCCGAGTTTTTCTACCTTTTACGAGGAAATCGGCAGTTGACAAACATCGAGCATCTAATTCTCTATTTGGACAATTTCGAGTACTTGCCGGTTCTAGAAATCATTACGTGCTACCGACCGCTATGCGGAAGATTTGGTTCTAGGAAATGAGCAACCTACGAAAGCATAGAATACTCGGTATTAATGCTAAATGGTTTAGTGACCGCGTTTGTGCACTCTTCGAGTGTTTTCGGCAATCTTCGATTGTTTCCAAAGAAAATATTCAAGCCTGCCATTTCCTAAAATATGACGTAGAAGTTATTTAAAATTAAATTGCTTTATTAGTAAGTATCCTGTAGACAACAAGTTTGGTATTTCCTTAGTAAAGGTTTAAAGTGTTTTATTAAGTTTTTGTTTATAATAGCACTGCATCTTCCACCGCAAGGCTTGCAACCGATTTGTGTGCGTGTGCAACCACCCTTTTGGATTTTTAATATGCACGCGATGCGATTGCTGATCCATATAACATGGAAGACGTTTTCTATGTTTCTACTAACTGCATTCGCAGCATGGACGATGCGAGCCGAGCGTATGCATTAGTGCTAAATGTACTAGACGAGCAGCAAGGATTAGCACAAGATGATGTCATTTAGTTCCTCGCTGAATGCTCAACTTCGTTCGGCTGTTTTCGGAAACCTTCGGTTTGCATTCTATAGGGTACATAGAGCAAGTACGCAAGAGTAAACTCTTTAGTTATAAGTTAGTTCGCTTACAAGTTTAACCAAAGTCCTATAGTGCGGATTTTGTTTTGTACTAAAACGGTACCTGCAAACGTTTTTAAATGCAACCTTTGCGGTGCTTCCTATACCTGGAAAAATGCTCTCAAACGGTACCAGAACAAATGTCGTGGTGTAACATCCTCCACGGTTAAGCTTATACATCCGTCCGTAACAAAGTACTTTAACTGTGGGTCTTGCGGTATCGCTTTACGTTCAGCTCCGCCAGCTGTTAAAGGGTCTTGTACAAAACAACCACGAATTATGTGTAAAGTATGCGATCTCGAAATGGAAAAGACTACCTATGCCGCACACTTGAGAAGCAACAGACATAAAGATGCATCAGTTACCGCTACTAGCAACGATGGTGTAGCACAGCGTTTAACAACCGTATGGCTAGCTATCGCATAAAGAACGCCAGTGTCGACGATGGAGTGTCCGAGTTTCTTTGGAAGCAGAAAGAGCGGTTTATTCGATTAATTAATGAAAAAAGCATACAACATTCACCAATAAAAGTCTATTGCGAACTCTACGGCGTTTACACCAAAATGGGAGAAGAGACTACCGATGTGAAATTCTTTAACACAAAAAATATGGTTATAACGTCTTCTAGTAATCTGAAAATATGTACGAGGTCTTAAGCGACCCCATGAGAACAAAATCAAAGGAATTTGAAACATGTGGGTCCGGTTGATCTTTGGAAAAGGTGCTCTATTTAGAAATAAATATTAATAAGTATAAGCCGATATGAGGAGTTTTAGGTTAAGAATAAAAATTGTGAATATGTATTTAGAAATGTGGTTTACAAAATTTAAACTGTATTAGTAAAAATTGTCTGTAATATAAAGTTTTAAGAATGGTTTTTAGATTTTCTTTTAGGTATGAGCTGCAGGAAATTTATAATTTAGAGGGTGTGTGTAAAATGGTAAGGGGTAGTCCTATTTTAAATCTGTTTGCAGATTCGGATTCCGCATAAAATACTAGATTAATTTGATGTATTGCATGACTTAAAAATTTATAAGGACGGGCAAAAATCGCTACCAGCAGAAAATTTTAAAATGAGGGTAGCTCCCTGGGGGATGATGTTATCTAAAAATTTCTTAAAAATTCGGGTAGCTGAGAAAAATCTAATATTAATTGATACCAAACAAGGTACATTTATCTCGAAAGATACAATGGCTAGTCGAAGAAAACTATTTGGTTCAGAATGTTAGCCGTAAAAAATTTTAAAATGAAGGTAGTTTCCTAGGGGGTAATGCTATCTAAAAAATTTCTAGAAATTCGGGTAGCTAAGAAAAATCTAATATCAATCGATACCAAACAAGATAGATTTATCTCGTGGGTGGAAATGTGGAGAAAGATTTATCTCGCGGATGGAAAGAATGCGGGTGTGACGTAATCAAAATGGTTGTGGGTGTCCGAGCAAGAAGGGAGTCACACCACCTCATTTCCTCCTTATGTGAATTTACAAGTAAATGTGTGTGGAAATGAGGGATTCGGGTGGAAATGAGGTCCTGGAATCCTTGATTTTCCTTTACTTTTCTATAAAAATTTCTTCTATAATTTTCCTTATAATTTAGTCTATTATTATCAGTACTCCTTTGCATTCTAACTATGTTTTCTCGTTGTCTTTGTATCATCCTACCTTACGCCATACGATTCTGTCCTAACTCATCACAACGTTGTAAATATTCCTTGAAGATCTCCTTATTTACTATATTTTGAATCATAACATAATGTCTTATCTCTTCTCCAAAATGTCCCGCTCAGTACTTTATGGTTTGTGTTTCTTCCATCGGAGGATCAAATTGCTTCGCTATACTAAATTTTTGTATGGCATATACTTCTCATGTCATCCCTAAGTTCTGATTACATTATCCTATAATTAAATTATCTCGCGCCTTGTATTATTGATTGTCCCCCAAAATTTTCTTAAAAATCTTCTCTCAAATTCCTAAAATGTTCCTATCTCATTTTCTATCAAGTCAAATCATATTTCCGTGCTTCCTTTCAACACTGACCTAACGAAATTTAAATTGTACCTTTCATCCATTGATCTCTGTATTAATTTTCTTATATTATTCAAAAATATTTTTGGATTCACCTTGTTGTCTCCTTAAAATTTGAAACATTGCTCAACTGATATTTCCGGTCTATTTATCTTAGTGTATTGCCCCTGATTCCTACCAGCATTTTCGAATTCTGATTTTAAATTACCTAATTCTCTATTTACATCATTAAGTCCTATCTCACAATTTCCTTGAATTTCCTGCATCTTTATATCTAAATCTGTGATGCTAGCATTAGTTTCCTTTTCGCACGTTTCCTGATCTAATTTAACTTTCCAAACTTCGTCCCTAACTTTTATCCACATCGTCCATCATTCTAATAAATTTATTCTCAAATTGTACCTGCATTTCTGCGATTGTTTGATTTGTTTCTTTTAATCCGTCGGCTATAATTTTTATTTCGGCACCTAGCTTTTCTCCATTTTCCTTAATCTGCATCTTAATATTTTTTATGGTTTTTCGCTTTTGTTCATTTTACTATTTAACGCTAATAAAATAGACATCATTTCATATTGTTGTGATATCTGCTGCTCTTCACTTTGACTTCGTGTCAATTATTGTCCTTGTATTTCTGTTGATACATCCTGTAAAATTACACTTTCTTGAGACCCTATTTTTACCCCATGATTCCTTAATGCTTCTCTAGTTTCCTTTATTCGTTTATCCATTTTTAATTAATTTTAAAATATAAAATTTTTTAATATTTCAAAAATTCTTTGCAGATTTTAAATTTCCTAACCCTTATGCTTTTTAAATTAAATTTTATTCGTGCCTCTACAATTTTTAATTTCTAAATTTCTTGCTCCTACAATTTTTTAATTTTTAAATTTTCTTTTGTGTTCTCGCCTTTACGATTCTTAATTTTTAAATTTCGTTTTGTGGTGCTCAAGCCCTTACGATTTGGGTCGCCATAAAATTGCTGTGATATGTCTTATCGAGCTCGTACGAAGGGCACTATAAAATTGCTGTGATATTCCTTTTATTGCTGTGCTATTCCCTTTATTATATGAAATATTAATTTTAGGATTTTGCCCCGACTAGCTTACTGAATAAATCTTATTGAATCAAATAAAGCAATTCTAGAACACACAATATAATCATTGATTATATTTACAATACTCAAAATTTTCCTTTTTATACAAATTATCTACATATACCAGATTTATGCTTTTCTGAAAGCCAGCAAAAATATCTTTTAATTACATTCGCACGCTTTAAATGGCTGTTCTATCCAACGTCTGTTATTCGTCATCCTCGTTTACCTTATGCTATCAATATCCCGTCTCAATTTGTTTTTAGATCACCTGCTATTTCGCAGCCTTCGCTTCGGCCGTTAACTCAAATTTCTAAAGAATATGTTCTAACGTACATTTTGGTTTCTTGAATTTGTTTATTTGCCTGTCAATCTTTCTATGTACTGTTTGCCAGTTTGAAATTGTACTTCCCATATTATTTAATCTGTACATTTCTTAGAATTTATTTTTAACGAACGCTTTCTTAGTTTAAATGAAAATATGCGTCTACATTATCGATTTTATATAGACAAAAGCTCTCCCGTATTACTTGATGTGCTTGATTTACAACCTTTTAATATTAAAACTAATTATACTCATATTATCTTTAAATTTTTACGTACAACAAAGCATTCACACTATGCAAATTTAAATTACGATTTATTAATACAAATGTATGATATTATCCGTTTGTTTTAAGGTCAAAACTAATTAATTTGGGGAGTAAATAATTTATTCCTGTTTTCTATATACATGGTCCTTATAAAATTACTCTCTGGACTTACCTATTCCTCTTTACATATAATTTACACCATAATATATATATATATATATATATATTACCATGAAATAGCCTTTTGGGATTTTAAGCCTTTAAGATCGGTACCATTTTATTTGATATGAAATTGCCTTTCGATTGGGCGTACCATTAAACTGCTATGATATCCCTTAATAAGACCCACGGTTTGTACGTTATATTTTATTTGTTTACCATGACTAGCTCACTGAATGCTCGGCTTCCTAATAAATCCTATTTTACCCTTTAAATGGATTCAAATAAAGCAGTTCAAAATCACACAATATAATAATTGATACTTTGTACAATGTTGTGTAACCTCAAAATTTTCCTCTGTATAGAATATTTATATTTACCAAATTTATGCTTTCCTGAAAGCCAGCAAAAATATCTTCTAATTACCCTTAAGTATCTTCAAACGTTCTAAGATGCTTTCCCTGTTTTTATCTTTTCAAATGACCTTTTTGATGAGTCTTACAAATACATAATGTATAGCAAATATTAAATTGAAACAGTCTTTAAATAATAAAATGTTTAAAAATCGCTAACCTGGAACGGTCACTGGGGTTGCCTCATAGTATGCAAAATCCTTGTTGTATAAAATTAAATTAATTCTTTTTACTAAAAGATTAATAAATCATGATAAATAACGACATGATTTGCATATATTTTAAATTCAGGCGACTATAATTAGAATAAAAAAGACGAAGTCATATGCTAGATCCGGCTGCAAATTTTGTGTAATTGTATAAATTATTTTGGTGATGCAACCAAATGTAAAAATATAACCTAGGTGTTTTTCCCATTAACAAAATAACGACATACCTGTTTTAACATGATTTTGCATACATACTTTATTATAAATTAAAACCATTATATTACGAGTCTATCTGCTGTTCTTCTTAAACATTATATGATATTAATAGAAAAATAATTTTTGAGGCTCTCGGAGGAAGGGGGGACTTTAGTACTGCAAAAATTTGTAAAAATCTCCGAAGTATTCAATTACCTAATGGGGCACAGCTCCATTCAGAATACGTATTATTTTCTAAATTTGGGAGAGCCCCGTTCCGTATTCATTTACGTTTCAGTTTTTTGCTTAACTTAAAATCTCTCTTCAATTAACTAATGCGACAAGCGTAAAAGCGAGGGGCCCCCCATGAAGGCGAAGCCCTATTCACCACACATACTATTTACCAACAAAGACACTCGCCACCGGTGTCCCGGCGCTGCGCCCCCACTCACCACGGTGACAAGGTGAAGACCTAGATAACTCCATTCTACGTTTACCATTAACCAAACTATCGACCAATAAAGACACCCGCCACTCGAACCCCAGCACTGCGCCCTCCACAACTTCCTAACATCAACAAATCGCCCGCAAAACCGGTTTGTTTCAAAAACCACCTTGTAATTCTATTTTTTTCTTTGTATAATTTCTTTTTGTTGGTTTTAAGTTCGCATAAATATTTCCTAGGTTTTCTTATATCAAATAATTTTGTCCCTCGTTTCTTTTTTTCCATTCTGTTCCACCCTTTGTAGTTATGTTTTTTCAAAAATTCCCTGAATTTTGATGGGCGATATGTTCTGTTTGCATTTATAGTTAAAATTAATTTTTGTTTTAGCATAAGACTTAGCTTGCAAGAAATTCCCCTCCGTCGTGTAGATACTACAATCTATGGTTTTCCCGATTTATCCTTCAAGAATTTGTGTGTTGTAGGTGTCGCACTGTTGTGAAGTCATCAGAAGTTGTTGTAAACAGGTAAGTGTCCCAGCTATGGTGTTATAAACGTTTGAGTACCGCAAACGGACGATCACTACCATCGCGGCCGCTGCAGTTCATTATTTGTAGGTGCTTGAAGGTTCTACTTTTTAAATTTACCCATAATTTATACGTCCACTATTTCACCATCCGCAAAACAATAAGAAAGGGGTCAATTCATATAATACGTTTGGGAATATTTGCCGAATGATATACATCCAGTTAGTTTTAAGTGTTCTTTGAAATGCAAAAGTAAATAAAAAGCCTTGCATCTTTCAGCATTAGGACAATGCAAGCTCTCCGACAACACCGCAAACTACGAATGATTAAACCAGTAAAATCATGGAATTAATATCTGTTCTTCCAAAAGGTTCTGGCTTAAATCCTAATCAGTTCCTTGTGTTTCTAAAAATAAAAATCAATTCGTGATCAACGGATTTCAACGTCCTAAGATGTTAAAGTATTTAAAAATGGAATTTTTAGTATATCGTCTTCCGAATGAAGATAATACTTTGATTGGTTCATTCGTATAAGAAAAAATATAAATTGTGAAAGAGTATTTTCTGAAGAGCATTAAACGTTTGTGTTCTTCTATCCCGAAACTTGAGCAGCAGCCGTCGTAACTGTTGTAAAACGTCAAGCAAAATAACAACTAAACTTTACTTACGTATAAAAAAGCATACAAAGCTTATGCAATGCTTATAAATTCCGTTATACTGCCCCTAAAATTTAATAGCTGAATGGCTTGCATACAAACTGAGAAGGTTGCTATAACCATATATAAAGTGGCTATTATCATAACAGCCTTGTAATTTGGTGTATTTGTTTTTTGTAGAAATAAAACCTTTAATACATTTAAAGGCCATACCACACTTGCGGCACAGCGATTCATGATATTATGACTTCTAGTGCCTGTTAAACGGAAGCTTGCAAACGTAATTTTCAACTAATGCCAAATCTATCATTAATAATTGAGTGAAAAGCAGAAATGAGCACTGTTTCCGTTTTTAATTTGAATGAAAATATGAAAGCTTTCGTTATCGCAATTATATTAATTAATTGTAATTGGACATGTTTAAGCGATTAACCGCTTTCGCAACTATTAAATTCTGAAAATTTATAAGTAGGTAAATAAAGTCAATGTTGGCGTAATTTTAAATAGAAAACAAATTTCTTGAGTGATATTATCAAAATCCGGATTAAAGTAAAATATAATAACAACATAAAACATAATTGTATTTTCCATATTACTTATCTGTCATTTTTCCATTATTGTTAATTATAAATTAAATAGAAAAAAGGTCCGTTCTCTTTCAGGAAATAATATAAAACACAAGATCAACAAAAATAACTCATCAGTGGCTACCAAATTGTTTTTTTAAGTTTTATACAATAAAAAATATTATTGGCACAGTCACTAGTAGGATCCAAAAAGCACTAGTTGAAAATATCAACTTGAAGCTATTTGTTTCAACCACTTACTTTGGAAATAGAACTACAATACCCTGGATTGGAAGAAGAACGCCGAAACTTATAAGTAAGTGTTGAGATTTTTTCTATTCCTAACAAGCATATTTTCCTGTATAAATTTTTAATTTATATATTTGAATGTAACTTCTGTCAGTTGATGCAATTGATCATTTAATTGAATTTTAATAGTATTACAATGATCGATGGTATAGCAACAGTTCCATCAACAAAACAAATATCGAGCGTATCAGACCATTTTCAGTTCGTAGTGAGCACCTAGAATCATGTGTAAACGCGGTAGATACATTGTTTAATAGATGCGGTAGTACAACAGGCAAAAGTCCAATGAATATGTTTTTGCTTGGAATGTTCTAAAATCATGTATGAGGCGGGCGATTGTATATGATGTCTCCCAGACCTAACAACTTGGCCAGAAATAAATTCGGTGATTGATTACACAGGCATGTGTTGTAACGGCAATTTATACGTAAACTTAAAGGTAAATATATTATTGATTTTATAAATAAAATAAAGTCAACCAAAATGAAATTAAATTTAAAAATAAATTCTAATGATACTCGATCAGAGTATACAAAAACGGCATTGATTTCCCAGAACGATGCAACAGCGATAACAATATTGATATCTAATACAATTTTAGAATTGAGAAGATTGTTAAAGCTTCAAAACCACGAACAATAGATGAAGCCCCTTCATCAGTAATAAATCACGTCTAAATGAAGCAGCAAATAAAGAGTAAACAACTATTCCAGAATAATCAAGTATAATCAAAGGTACGAGAAGAAACCATTTCAAAGCGATAATAAACACCCACAATTTTTCAATAATTATAAAACCCAAAATCCACAAATAACGAATGATTCTAATTTCCAAATTAATAAGCAAATTCAACAGTTTCCACAAGGAACGTAGAACCAAAATGATGCGAATAATAAACCCCAATTTCCTATCCAACTTGTAAACATACATAGCAGATCCGTCCCACAAACATTCCCCACGAACAATTAGGTATTCGGAATACCTATAAACGGATTTTCACCACAGAATTTGTACAAACCGCAAAACAGATCTAATGTCAAGAATCTCTAGACTTAATAATCCCCATAATTCAAATCGATTTTTTGTGCAAAACACAAATCAATTATCCAACGTAGAAATTTGTGCATATAAAGCGAATAAGAAATCGTTGAAGACTTTCAAAACAATATTGATTATAACAACACCACCTTTTACGAACCACATTTCAAGGAGGAACAAAATTACCAAATAAGAATGAACTTCAACCCGAAAGTTACTTAAATGGAAAATTTTCATTAACAAGTCTCTTACCAGACACAACATAATAGATCTAAATAATTTCGTTCCCAAGTCATTACCTTATATAAAAATAGAAAATCCATCAATAAAATTATTAATAGATATAGGTGGTCACCCATCCTTAATTAGACCCTATTTTGCAGAAACGTACTTTTCACAAACAATTTTTAAACACGATACATTGTTAATCATATGTGCAGGCCAAAACCAAGCGAAGTGTAAAGCACACATTCCTCTGTTCAAGGAATTCCACTCATTTACAGGTAACCTAAAATTTGTACTTATTAATTTTACGATTATTTTGACGGAATAATAGGAACTTGGAATCTACCTAAACTCAACCTTAATATTAATCTAATGATAAAATTTAATTTAAGGAGGTTATTCAAATTCTATTAGATTTTAGAAAGGATATTACATTTAAAAAATAGAAATACATTATTTACGCGAATAGTAAAACAGATGAAAGTAAACTTACCGGATAAAAATAGTAATTCCTAAATTAATAAACGAATTAGCGATAATACCAGTAGAATCGTTTTAATACACCATGGTCTTACTACCTTAGAATTTGTTTACCAAGCACAAACTACGGAAATGAACTAGATCTTAATTTTTTTAAATTCGCACTATACTAAATATACTCAAACAACTTTTGAATGCTATAATTTAGGTTCAATACACCCCACACAAGATTCAAATAAATCCGAATTCGACTTTTCTAAAATGCAAACTAACCATTTGAATCCAGAAGAAAAAGAAGCTCTTAAAATCTTAATGAAATACAAAGGCATAATATATGATGCAAGTCAAAAATTTACGTTTACCCATAAAATAAAACACGAAATTAAAACTACAAGTAGATGAAATTCCAATTTACACTAAATCGTACAGATACATATTCATAAAGCCAAAGTGCAAAAACAAATAACGAATATGCTTAACAACGGTGTAACAAGATTTTCACAACCCCCGTGGAGCGTACCTATATGAATAGTCCCGAAAAAATTAGATCATGATGGAAAGCAAAAATGGAGAATAGTTACAGACTACATCAAACTTAACGAAAAAACAATTGATGATAGGTATCCTTTATCAATCATAGCTGGAAGAGCTCAGTATTACTCAACAATTGATTTAAGCCAAGGATTTTTCAAATACAATTACATTCAAATTCCATTACAAAAACAGCCTTAAAGTAGAAAACGGGCACTACGAATACCTATGACTCCTCTTCGGTTTAAAAGAAGTCCCTGCAATATTCCAAAGAGTCATGGATAACGTGCTGCGAGACTAGTAAATAAAATTTGCTTAGTTTCTACGGACGATATAATCATCTACTTTAACCCCACTACAAGAACCGATCAGTAACCTAAAACAAGTTTTTGATAAAATAGAAGAAGCCAGACTGAAAATCCAACTTGATAAATAAAACTTTCTTTGTAAACCGTTAAAATTTTTAGGGCATGTAATCACACCCCAATGCATTCAACCCAACTCAAGAAAGGTAGGCGTTATAAATATTTTTCCAATACCCCAGATAGCTAAGCAGATTAAATTTTTTCTAGGATTAATAGGTTATTACAGGAAGTGTAGTAAAAATTTTGCTATGACACAATGTTTGAAGAAAAACATAAAAATACAACATAATCAAGAATTCTTAGATACATTCGACACATGCAAAAAATTTTTAACCTTGAGTGGTACTATCTCAAGGAAAAATAGAAAGCCAACTTCTGTAGCATATGCATAGCGGACTCTAAATCCAGCTGAATGTAGTTATAGTATAGAGAAGGAAGTATTATCAATCGTATGGACAATGAAAACTTCAGATCTTACCTATACATAGTAAATCTTAAAATAGTGAGCGACCACAAACCTTTACAGTGGTTATTTTTCTCTTAAGGAACCTATTTTAAATTAGTTAGATGGAGACTGAAACTCGAAAAATTTGATTACGTCTTAATATATAAAAAAGGTAAATTAAATACACATGCAGACGCACTTTCTAGAGTTGAAGTAAACCCCTTAACTGTTAAATAAACGATTACAATTTCATTTGCGTAAACCCTCCATTTCTTAATGATATTACGAAACAAAACATAGAAAATCTACTTGAAGAATTTTAAGCTAATCAATCAAGAACAGCAAGAACAAAACTTAATCTCTTGTGATAACAAATTTTCAAAATTTATTTTTCAGACTCAGATAATACAATGCTGTCTGAATTTGTGATTCAATCTTCACATGAGATAAAAAAACATGCTATTGCTTATGTAGGTATTGTTTTCTAAGTTGAAGTTTTCTGCTACTTACTTTGTGTTTTGTTTTTATAGTAATTTTCTATTTCATTATAAAGTCTTGACGCATCAATTATTTCTTTCTTTGGAGGTTGGCTTATTGGAAATCTATTTGCAGGTTGCCAACTACACCTCACCTGTACATGAACCAGTTCTCTCAGAAGGCTCAGAAATTCCAGGAGGTGCGGAAACAAGTGGTTGCCCTTGCAGATGTTGGCCCAGGCTAGCGGCAACCCCTCTCATGTGGTATTTTCGTGATCCTTTAAGTTTTTACCTGTTACAACCTGTGAATATATAATAATAACTCGTAGATGGATTTATGTTGAATTGTAACCAATGTCACAAATAAAGAAAACAAACACAGCTAAATAAAAAAATTGCAGCACTCACCGTAACTACCATGTGGCCAGCGGCGTTGCCATTAAAAGAACAAACAAAGAAACAATACTACAACTATAACTTATCTGTAAAGTACAATCCAACTGATCCTCATTAGCATCAACTATCACTGCCACACTCTTACGGATAATTGTATAATTTATTTGCAACGCAAAGTTCACACATTAACTCGGTTCTAGAACAACCGATACGCGTTTTTATCACGTGCCGCACTCTCTCGCACGCTTACCCCGACTGACCTTTACCTAGCGGACTAACTTAAACGTTACGGATACTTCTACCTATTATTATAAGGGGCGGTCTAGTACATACATTTGTATATTTACTATTTTTGAAAACTAAGTTCGTCGTTGTCATCTTTTGATTATTAAAGGAATACTTTGTTTAATGATTAATTATAAAGTTTCTTCTTTATTTGAATTAATTATTACTTGGGAAGTATTTATTAAATTTTTGAAAATATAAGTTTGTTCATTATTCTTATTATTATCTGTTTTTACAGTTAACCCCATTTCATATTGTATATGTTATGCCACTGTCATAAAGTAGTTTGATATTTTCAAGATCAATATTAGTAATTTCATATTTTGTTCATTTTTCTGAAAAGACAATCATTTTTGTCTTTAGGCTGTATGGTGCAAACTTATATGGTCACGGAATCTACAAAAGCTTTAAAATTAATCAATTATATATCATCCAATGTTATTTATTAGGATTGTTAGTTGTTCTAACCTTATAGTACCAAATGATGTTATTTTAGGAAATCAGCATTTGCTGGATAATGATTGTAGTCGACCACATTTTATTCCATCTAAAGAACAACTTCTATCCTCATTTGGTAGTCACAAATTTTTGAGTTTTATTAATTTTGACATCAATATTAAACTCACCAAGTTTATAAAATTATAATTATGCATTTATTTTGTGCTAGTACTGTATATGGTTACACATAGTTACTTCCATTATGATCTTTGATTCAACCGGGAACGGTCTTTCTTTGATTCTACGCTTGGTTCTGAGACCATCAGTTATGCATTTGGTTATTTTCTGGGAAAACCAGTACCGTCAGAGCAACTTCTTCATATGAGGAATACCTTGATTCAGTTTATGTATCCACAACTTTACTTGAAGTGGACGTACCCTACCGCTATGGAGGAGAGAACATTTTAAAAGATAAGTTTTTAAATCTTATTTCAAACTTTCTTCAGCAATGCATAAAAAGATTAATTTAAATGGTTGTTTAACTTTGAGTAATACTTATAGATCTAAGGGTTTCTAATTTTATTTTTAAAATGAAATAAATAAGTTTTATGTAATCTAAGTTTCTGGTTATTCCCCAAACGCATGCACTTGTTCAATAACCTGATTCAATTTATTTGGAATTCAATATCTTGCAAAAGAGTTATGTTTTGGAGATAAACTTAAAAGAACAGGCCAATGACCAACTATGACAACTTAATTAAATAGTTTGTATTTCTTGAAACGAATTGTTTAGGAATAACAGTTACGTGGCTCAATGATCTGCCTGGGAAATAAAGGAGCCTGACTCATGGTTAAGACTGGAAAAACTTTTCTTCAACTAAAGTGATTTTAAAGTATAACCATAAAAGGTAATTGTAACTGACGGTATAATTTAATTCATATGTTGCAAGTTTGACGTTTATTCTAGATTACAAACAAGATTTGTAGGAGCACCTTATATTCATTTACCTATATTCTGACATTAATTCAGTTAAATTGAGTTCCAAAACGTTTTATCTTTTTATGTATTATTGTAATTTCCTGATAACTTTACATGTTTCTACAGATATTTGTCTCTACCCATAATAATCCATAGTGACCATGAGAATCCCATTATCAAAATACCTTACAATGAATAAGTCTTAAATATATTCAAGAAATCAAATAATACTTACCCAACGAAGTTCTATACAAAGAACAAAAATATTTAACAAATATAGAATAAAAGCACACATACCAGATAAGGAAAACAACAAAGTAACTATTAACTTTATCGAAGAAAACCTGGTTTCAAAACAAACATATTGCTTTAATTTTAAGAAAAAAGAATTGAATTAAAATTTATTAGAATTATAGAAAAATATTTTAAAAATAAATCATTTAACGTCTTTTTAAGTAATACTAAACTTAAAGACACTACAGAAGGTGACGATCAAAATGAATTCATAAAAATATACCCTGAAACAAAAACCTTACATCGTGGAATACAAGAAAGCTTTAAATCAATAAAATCGACTTATTGTTTGCTAAAAATAGATCAAAACGTACGAAACTATATAAATTCCTATGAGGTTCGCCAAGCAAATATAAAAGATACGAATCATTTAATCACATTTATGCAGACACGTACAAAACTCATTGACAATACTTTGTACCCATAATAGATAGCGTTTCAAAATTCGGATAAGTATGCCCGATAATCGTTAATCATAATTAATCATAATTCGTTAATCATTTTGGTCTGTCTAGAAAAATAACTACGGATAACGGACGCAATTGGAGAAATTAAGTAAAACAAGGATTATGCCAAATGCACAAAACAGAAATACATACATTATACTACACTTTACAACGCAAACAGCAATAGTCCACTAGAATAAGTCCATAATACCCTAGCTGAAAATATTCTTTCGATAAAACACACCAAACCACAAGAAAGTATACACATATTAAGAAATTATGCCTAATCATTATACATATAATAACTCGTTTCACAGTTCCGACGATTATATATTCCTTTCAAATAACACCCGTTCTGAAAGGACCTGCACCTTGAGGAAGTTCTAGATTACTAGAACGGGTAGAATCTTTTGTGAGTTCCAGTGATCTAGAGTCAAACTATAGGTTTTACCAAAGTAGTGGGGTATTTAGTGAAGAACCAGACTAAAACAGTTCCTAGAAAGAGGGCAGCAGCTCTATGGTTATTCAAGATGATGACATCCTCTGGGGTAAAAAATTCCGGAGTTAAAATAGTTTCCCGTTCAAATCTTTGGAAAGAGACTACTTCGGAGGATTTTATCGGAAAGTTTAGAAAAAGAATCAAGAACATTCTGCGAGTCGGAGAATGAAATGTCAGACGTATGAAGCAAATAGGTAAGAAAACTTGATAATTGAAATGAGTCGGGTAACACTATATATAGTAGTGATGAACGAAGTTAGTGACCAGAAGAGATTTTTGCAACGTTTATTTTAGTGCAATTCACACAAGATCAGAAAAAGGAAATTTGGGTGTGGGGATAGTTATGAGAAAAAAATAAGACACTGTGTAGAAAACTACCTACAAAAGAACGAAAGGGTACTCATGGTTAGACTAGAATCTAAACCGGTAAATACAGTAATAACACAAGCATACATGCCCAACTTTAGCTATAGTGAGAAAGAAGTAGAGGCGATTTACAAAGATATCGAAGGCATACTGAGATACGTAAAACGATATGAAAATTTAATAATAACGGGAGATTTTTACGCAGTTGTATGGAAGGGTAGGGAAGGAGCGGTAGTAGGTTTATTTCGTATAAGCATATGAAACGACAGGAGAAATAGGCTGCTACAATTTTGCGAGAAAAACAATTTAGCCATCTCGAACACATTATTTCAACATCATGTTAGAAGACGCTAGACGTGGAAGATGCCAGAAGATATCAAATAGATTACATTCTTGTTAGACAACGGTTTAAAATCAAGTAAAAGACTGTAGAAACTACCCAGAAGCAGATATAAACACTAACCACAAAACAGAATGGAATAACATTAAATCCAGCTTAGACATGGCGGCCAGAGATATTCTGGGGTAAACACAAAAAGAAAATAAGAAACAATGGATAACAAAGCATATCCTGAATTTAATAGAAGATTGACGAAAATACAAAAGCAGATCGCACGAAACTACAAAACAGAGATAAAAAACCATCAAATGTGAAATTATTCTCAAATGCTGGAAAGCTAAAGAGCAATGAATTGAAGGAAAGTGCAAAGAGGTACAAACTAAAATGGAAATAGGAAAAACAGACGAAGCGTACAAATTAATTAGAGTTTTAGGAATATAAAACTGTATAACAAAAACATAAGGAGCGCGCAAGGAGACATCAGAAAATGTAGAAAAAATGGTTAGATGGCAAGAATACATGCAGAATTTATATGCAGTAGAGGTTCTAACGGCACTGGAACAGGGATCGGACATTGAAAACGATGACTTGGAATATCGTATGCTTAGAGGCATCGGATATAGATAAAGTGCTAGCAGAAACTCTAAAACCCGCTGGACAAGCAGTAACAGAACGTCTCCTCCAACTTGTAAGCTATATGTATGAGACAATCGAGATACCCAAACATTCAAACGTAACATCATAGTAATTATACCAAAAAAGAGAGGCGCGGATAGATGTGAAAATTTTCGAACAATAGTTTGACAGCATATGTGTCAAAAATAATAACGAGAATTGTACAAAAAGGGATGGAAAACGGGTTGATGAAGTACTAAGAGAGGATCAATTCGGGTTTAGGCAAAATAGGTGAATACGGGATGGTATTTTAACTCTGAGGATGATAATCGAGAAGGCAATAGAAAAATGGGAAAGCGTATTTATAGAGTTTGTAGATCTGAGAGAAACTTTCAACGATGTAAAATGGTAAAAAGTGTTCGAAATACTCATAAAGATTGGAATGAGTTTTAGGGATAAACGCATAGTACATAGCTTCTACAAAGAGCAAACAGCTGTAATACAATTTGAGCAGGAACGTAGAGAAGTAGATATTAGGAAAGAGGCGACACAGGGATGTATCTTATTCTCGCTAATTTTTAACTTGCTCATGAAAGAAGCAATGAATACCGTTTTCTTCTCTTTGGGAGGTAATTTTTCATAGAATTTGGCATTTAATGACCTCTCATGACCTCTTTATCAACTCAATATATCTGATAAATATTTATGAACTAGTAACCAAAAGTGCTAGGTGTTCATATAATATTTATATATACAACGATACGTTAATCGTACTTTTTCAAAACAAAATGGAGTGTAGGTACTCTTAAATAAAGCATAAGATAAAAAACGTATGTATTTTTACTTAGTTTGTTTCAAGTAAGTTGTTACTATAGGTATAAATGACGACTCTCATTAATATAGAAAATAGTAAGTATATTTACTGAAACATAGACTTGTAACTAGTTTTAATGTTAACACTCAGCATTGGTACATAAATAAGGTCCGCTGTCGCTAGTTGGTGAGAATTCCCAAAATCATTTTCTACGTTCTTCCTGAAAAGATGGGCATAGCGTATTGAGAATATTTTACCTTTTGGCTGAATTCATTCCTAATGTTTTAGAAAATGGCTGTTGTAGAAACTCTGTGCCAAACTTCCTTTTTAGAAAATCGGCACCTTTAAATATTTCATCAGAAAATGACTAAAAAAAGACTCCTAGATCCTTTCCCAAACTAGACATCTTTAATAGACTCCATGAATGAAACGTTGTTTACTCGTTTCTTACAACTGTCTTCGAATGGGAAGAAGTCAGTAATAGTTAAAACAATCCAACGTATCTTTCTTCAATTATCTTAATTAATTGTTCAAAGTCATATATGTTCTTATGCTTTTTTATTTCAATAGCGATAAGACCATGCACTGAATCGGCAAACGTGAAAGAGTGCTTGGGTTCTAAATATTTAATGGTTATTGCAACCGGGCCTCATTCAACATTGACAAAAGTAACAAATGAGGAGTGTAGCGTCCAATTCTTATTTTGGGCGGAGCAGTAGTCAGCCCAAAAAGTGAAATTGGAAATTGAGGAGTAGCTGTTTTAATTAAATTATAATAGAACGAAACCACATCTACTCCGGATCTTCCTCTCACAGTGTCGTGCCAAAGTAAGCATATGTTTCGCCTGATTGAAGAGAAGCAATTGTTTCATTCATAACGTCTAATCTAAAATGAAGAGTATATATACATATAAGCAAACATGTAAACCTATTTACTTAAGAACTATAAACTAGTACTGTTATGCAAAATAAATTAGATAACGTTATTTTACTGTCTACTGAGGTTTCACACATTTGCCCCTTCTGGTTACTATCAAGAAATATATAATCATTTAAAAACAGAACACACAGTATTTAAGTTACACTAACCCTGACACAAAAAATTACTGCTCTATTAGTCTGGATTCTGGATTATAGTGAAGGAGGCTCGTGCCACATGCACTTAGACCACAATGCAGGTCCATTGTGCTACCTTCCTTACAGCACCTTGGTGATCACTCAAGCCATCCTAGACTGGAGTTTAGCTTGAGCATATTTCCCTCGGAACATAGGTCACCTAACACGGATCCTCGTAATATGGCGAGCGCTTGGCAGTCACGCAAAATGTGTTTAGCAGTTTCGTCATCCCTGTAGTATTCTCTGCAGGATGGTTCTTGTACCAAACCCATGGTCTGCATGTGTTTATTTCGTCTGCATTGCTTAGTCATAACTCCTACAAGAAGACGCAATTTCTGACGCGACAGCAGTGTACAGAATTTAACCAATTGAGCGGATTATGCTCCAATGGCTCCCTTAGCCTGATGGCATTTTTTATGTTAGCCCACATTTCACAATGTTTGAAGTGGGTTTCTTGCTGTTCCAAGCAAGGTAGGGATCTTTAACGTGCGTGACAACACTCACATACGGGAGCTCCATTTACCTCTCATCCGAACGAGGGTGTATTTTTGTGGAAAACGCTCGCCTAACATTATTCAAGCAGACCGTGTCGGGATTTGAACCCGGGACCTTGGGCGTAGTAGTCACACACATACCAACTACGCCACGGAGCCGCCAAATTTTGTATACCACGGTTTTTGAACTCTTGTAAACCTGTCTCAGGGTTAATATCTGTAGCAAATACTTTGTTTACATTATCTGGTTCCGGTTGATTGATTAAGATCCTTCTACAATTTGCAGTCACACACTCTCTGTTTGGAACACCAATCACTACCCATACAAAATGCAATTGTTGGTATGTTAGTACAGTTTCTGTTTTGATAACCTTACTTTCTGTGTTTGTAAAACCACTACGCTTTAAACAATCAGTACTAATCTTGTTTTAGCTATTTACTGTCATTTAATGATAATAAATACTTTTAAACAATCAGATGTTATGGTTTTTCCTTAAAGTCGGCTATTTCGACTTTAATCAATTTAAGTGTGTACTTATTGTAAAAGAATTTATCTTAAAATTTGTGTTTTAGTACACTTGGAAATGACTGTCTACTGAATACAAATAATAATAAACGATACAAAAAATTTTACAATCTCCTCCTCTGATGTAGTTACCAATGGATCTCGTTATACAGTGTGCCCAAATTTCGAGTCTCTACATTGTGATTTCAGTTATTATAAGAGATATAAATTGGGTTAAATGGGGAAACATTTGGAGGAATCCAGGCCAGTTTTGTATCCGTTTACAAAATTGATGTAAGTTGTCTGGTTTTGGAGATATTCGAAGAAAACTAAAAATGGCGGATTTTGTTTTTTGATAATAAAACATGAATCATAAGTCGCACCATCACAAGACTTGCACATTATTAAGACACTTTTCTAAAAGGAGTATTTTAGCATAAACAGAATCATTCGACTGTCTTTTATTTTCGAGGAAACGCCCACAACTTTTGTTTTTCTTATGGCCGCGATTTTGAATATTAGGTGAATGTTATGCGCCTTAAAATTACGTTTTCAACGATATGCCACATGTCTATACAAAATGCAAAAACTATCCTAAATTTTAAAAATAACTAAATTTGTATGTTGTATAACGTTTGGTAATCCCAACAGGGCAAAAATTTGATTTCTACTTTCCAAACAGTAGTAGTAGTAGTAGTACCACATACATTTTGTTAAGTAGAACTCGTAAAGTATTGAATATAAATCTTAAAATTAACTTAAACATAAAACTGTAGCCTATCTTATCTAATTTAGGGAACAAAATTAAATGTGACCGAAACAGCAACCTATCATCTAAATTCCTTCCCGTAGATGCTGAAAATGCTGTCCGTTTGCAAAACGGCACATTCGACAATTAATTAAAACTTTCCATACAACTCTGCTTAACGTGCGCCTATTTATAGAGTTAAGAATGTCACGGACTCTTTCCTGTAGTTCGTTTATATTATGAGGCGGTTCAAACTCATATACCTCATTTTTAGCAAAACCCCATAAATAAAAATCAAGTGGTGTAAGATCTGGTGATCTTGCCGGCCACATAATTGGTCCACTATTGCATATAATATTTTGGCCAAAATGTTCAGCTAAAAGGGCGCTAACTTCTCGGGAATTGTGAGCTGGACAACCATCTTGCTGAAACCATAGTTTTCGAAAATCATCATCATTTGGTACAAGTCCTCTAATAGCCGGAATTATTTGGTCTCTTAACAATTCCGTGTATCTGGCGCCATTGGGGTTATTGACAAAATAAAAGGGTCCAATCAAATTATTACCTATAAAAGTATTAATTACATTGGTTAATTTACTAAAATATTTATATCATAATTAACTACCTAAGATACCGCACCAAACGTTAAATCCATATCTCGTTTGAAATTTGCGTTGCGCCGTCAGATGATGATTTTCAGTGCTCCAGTGATGCGTGTTATGTTTATTGAACACCCCGCAATTGGTAAACCGCGTTTCGTCTGTCCATATTATCAATTCTGGAAAGTGCGGTTCTTCCTCGCATTTTGGATGTACCAATTACAAAAACGCATTCGTCTGGCGAAATCTTCTCTTTAAGGCCTTGGACAATAGTAGGTTTATAAGGATGAAACTTTTCCTTTTTTAAAATATTATGAACAGTTGATTTTGGAATATTAAGTTCACGGCTTACAGATCTTACGGATGTGGATGGATTCCGTGTTACCGCCTCAGTAATGCTTAGAACACGTTCCCTATTGTTTAAGTCGTATTGTTCCCTAGTCTGTTCAAAAGCACCATAATTCAGTAAATTCATTACAATTTTTCTGAAGTATGTTTTATGCGGTTGTCGTCTTTCTGGATACAATTCCAAATATCTGGCGGATGCCGTATCAGCGTTCCGAAACGATTGTAAATAAGTATTTAGCATATCAAACTTTTCCTCATTCGAAAACTTGTAGACATGTGCCATTTTTAAATTAAAATGCAGCACCACCGGCACCAAAACTTACAACACACACAAGTTTATCTAAATTTTAGAATTTGTTTGACATATAACTGTAATTCAATTGTTTGGTTTTGTCACATACCACCGCCTACTATTATAAAACGATATCATTTTAACTCTAGTACCACCATAATTAATAATTTGTGACAAATGCTGTTTGTGTACATTATAAAATGTGTATTGTACTTTTCATAAAGTAGAAATCAAATTTTGCCCTGTTGGGATTACCAAACGTTAAAGAACATACAAATTTAGTTATTTTAAAATTTAGGATAGTTTTGCATTTTTATAGACATGTGGCATATCTTTGAAAAGGTAATTTTAAGGCGCATAACATTCACCTAATATTCAAAATGGCGGCCATAAGAAAAACAAAAGTTGTGGGCGTTTCCTCGAAAACAAAAGACAGTCGAATGATTCTGTTCATGCTAAAATACTCCTTTTAGAAAAGTGTCTTAATAATGTGCAAGTCTTGTGATGGTGCGACTTATGATTCATGTTTTATTATCAAAAAACAAAATCCGCCATTTTTAGTTTTCTTCGAATATCTCCAAAACCAGACAACTTACATCAATTTTGTAAACGGATACAAAACTCGCCTGGATTCCTCCAAATCTTTCCCTATTTAACCCAATTTCTATCTCTTATAATAACTGAAATCACAATGTAAAGACTCGAAATTTGGACACACTGTATATTGAAAATAATTCTTAGCTTCTTTCTTGGACTATATGCGACGATGCTTTGCTACCTGATACCTCTGCAAACCTTCTACCACTTAGGACTCGACCAATAGTATCTTTGTCAGCGTCTTCTGGTGGTATAAAACCTTTAATTTTAACTTGGTTCTTATTTAAGCTACTTTTTAACATTTGTACCAACTTTTTAGACTTTTTATTATCACTTTTAAATTACTAAATCTGGATCAAAATCAAAACAGTTCTTTATCAAAAATTTTTAAAAAAATAATTTTTTACCACTACTACCACTAACACATTAGCTACATACTGTATCAATCACTAGAAAATAATGGATTTCTGCTCAAATAATCTTAACACCGAACTATTGTCTTAATTTTGCATCTACCGTTACAAAAATTTCTAGTTCTTAGATGTTGAACAATTCAACATCCAAAAGAAATACATAAAAATTGTAAATTTAATGTTCCATTTGTACTTACACGATGTACCGATGTCCAAGCTCGTCTCACAGACTTGCTACAGATTACACGACGCTACCAGTGGACAAACGAAACCGAAACCGCATTCCAGAACATACTAACTGCCATCCAACAAGGCTTGCAACTCCACCGGCGCGATTTTAACAAGCAGTTTGTCCTGCAGATGGACGCTAGCAGCCTTGGTGTCGCCGCCGTTCTATATCAAGAGGTCGATGACAACAAGCAAATCATCGGCTACGTGAGCGCTAAGCTCAACGAAACTGAGACCAAATACCATATCAACGAGCAGGAACGCCTAGCCATCATATGGGCCATTAAGAAATACCGCCCCGATCTGGAAGATCAACACTTTATTCTGCGCGCCGACAATCGAGCACTACTATGGTTAGATCGCACCAAGGATGACAAATTCAAGTTTACCCGATGGGCTTTACTTCTACAAGAATTTAACTTTGACATTGATCACTGTCTGGGAACACGTAACAAGCTGCCTGATCACCTTTCCCGCCATCCAAACAATAACAAAATTCCCGAGGACTCCACCGACGAGAACCGTATGCGAGCGCCCGAACTCACCAGTAAAATGCAAGTACCTAACATACAACTGACCGAATTCGCCGATCAAGTCAAAGCCGCCCAGAGAGACAACGCTGCCATTGGCCGATTGATCAATACGTAGGAAACACTACACGCAACGGACCCCAAACACCACGAGGAGAAGAAATTCTACGCTGCATTAAATTTTTCAGTAGGAAAGTCGAAAACTTTGCCATGTCTGAGAGTATAACCCGTTTGGTGCACTGACGTGCAGTACTATCCACTTTGAACTGAAAGCATTCCTTTGTGGGAGACCACTGTAACCCTAAGACTTTTAAAAAATGTGTGTCAGCTTCATTGAAAGAAAATGGCTGAAGTTCTTAAGGGGGGATTGACAATAATTCAGAATGATTACTTACCCATTTCCTAAGGACAAAACCTGCACTCGACTATAATGAAACAAGTTGACGTTGAATTTCTAAAGTTTTTTCCAAGGATTTACAACCTGTTACTATATCACCAACATAGGTATCAGATGTAAGAACCTTTGCTGTTAATGGATAATTTTGTACGGAGACGAAGATACCCCATACGTTACGGTGTTTAATTGAATAGGTTCAGCTTTTGAAAATCGCCAAAGAATACGTTGGTACGATCGATGCTGATCTGTCACCTCAATTTGCCAGTACATTTGCTTAATATCAGCTGCTACAACAAATTTGTGTGATCTAAACTTTAACACAATACTTGATAAATCCCGTTAAAGTTTTGGGCCGATCAGTAACATCATTTAAAGTCATGCCGTTAGATGATTTTGCTGACGCATCAAAACAACTCTCAATTTAGTGGTACTACTATCTGCCTTCTGAATAGAATGGTGAGGAATGTAGTATCCTGATGACAAACGTGTAAGAGGTTCATGAATTGCAGACATAAGTCCAGACTCTAAATAGTCTTTCATGAAATTTGAGTATTCCGTATGTAGGTCAGGATTTTTCAACAAACGATTTTTTAATAATTCAAAACGACGCGAGTTATGTAATCCCCCATTTGTTATACATATAAAAGAAACTAATAATTAAGAAAGAAATCAATGAAATCAACAAAGCAACTAGTGGAAGTTCATTTTCCTTTAAACCAATTGAATTTTATTTTTATTTTTAACAAACATATTTGATATTTGCTAGTTTATGATTTATATATGTATATTGACTATTGTTACCATTATTTTATGCAATTTTTTGAAAATAATTTGTTTAGCAATTGCTAGCGATTATCTTCAAGCTGTTATTGAAATTTCATTATTATTTTACACTCTGTATATGAAAGAGAAAGATAAGAACTGAGAAAAATTTTATTTTTGAGACACAAAAACTTGAGACACTTAAAAGTCGCAAATTTTAAGCGCACAAGAGACTATATTAGGCTTTAACTGGCGCAGAAAATTTTTAGAATTTCTAATTAAACAACCCGGCATTTAACTAACGCAATACTCCGAAAGTAGAGGCGAAAATAAAATCACAAATTTAAAACTCAAATCTAGTAATAACGCAACTATCCAGACGTAAACTTATCGTATTCCATAAATAGACAATTTGCAAATCTATTATTAAAATCACATTCTTAGTACGAAAATTATTCAATAGCGAAACCAACAATCGTCTCATCTTAAAAAGTGAATAAAAACTCATCACCTTAGATAACCACGCATAAATCTAATTATAAATTACTGAACAAAAGCTATTTAAAACATTGCGAAAACCTTTCAGCATTTTAAATTAAAACATCATAAATTACGACCGGAAACTTTTATATAAAGTATCAATTTAAATTACATTAAATTATAAAACCAACTCAGGAAAGATAAATAATTACTACTGAAAAACGCATATTGCAACCTCATTCAGACTTGATAATTTTAATTAAATATTTCAGTAAATTAACGACGCAAAAATTCTATTATTCCCAAACACGACATTGTATAAAATCACAACGATTACTGAATAACACCTACGGTATATTTAAAAATAACCTGTAACAGGGACACTAACGCAACTAAGTAACTGGCAACATCATGCAGCAGATTACAAGATTGTAAGCATTGCAGACACCTTACAATCGCATAAATCCACGAGAAGAGATAATTATTACACGCATAACTAAAATCGACATAATTAAAAATAGAGAAGTTTTAACTGACGCAACTGACGCAAAGCATTCAAGCAAGATAAATTACCACAAAACCACTCAGTCTTATTAAAACTTCATAAATTAAAATTAACATCGACAAATTAAAAATAAACGTAACCAAACAAATACCAAGCGTAAAACCCATTAAATAACTACACAACCGTGCAAGTAAATACAAATTAAGCAATCAATTCTTTAAATAGCCCAAAACGACCCAAGCTAAAAATAGCAAGTAACCCGACTCAATCTAAACAGAAAAGTAATAAATCCAAGCAAGGAATAACACCACAAACTACAAAATAAATCCAAATTTTTCAAAAATCGGAAAATAACCAGTCAAAAAAAATTGTTTTAAAATTACCAGAACATTCCCCCAGCCAAAATGAGTAATAAAATGAAACTGTATATGAACATGATACCCCAATTTAACGGTGATCAATGTTTATTAAGTAAATATGTTTCAGCATGTGAAATATTCCTAAAAACATTCTATAAGCCCGTTGATAACAAAAGGAACACTTTGTTTATCCGCGTAATAAGAAGTAAACTGACCGGAAGGGCACTAACATTAATCGCGAGTCGAGATGACGTAGACCAGTTAGACAAATACAAACTGCCATTGGCCGATTGATCAATACGTAGGAAACACTACACGCAACGGACCCCAAACACCACGAGGAGAAGAAATTCTACGCTGCATTAAATTTTTCAGAAGGAAAGTCGAAAACTTTGCCATGTCTGAGAGTATAACCCGTTTGGTGCACTGACGTGCAGTACTATCCACTTTGAACTGAAAGCATTCCTTTGTGGGAGACCACTGTAACCCTAAGACTTTTAAAAAATGTGTGTCAGCTTCATTGAAAGAAAATGGCTGAAGTTCTTAAGGGGGGATTGACAATAATTCAGAATGATTACTTACCCATTTCCTAAGGACAAAACCTGCACTCGACTATAATGAAACAAGTTGACGTTGAATTTCTAAAGTTTTTTCCAAGGATTTACAACCTGTTACTATATCACCAACATAGGTATCAGATGTAAGAACCTTTGCTGTTAATGGATAATTTTGTACGGAGACGAAGATACCCCATACGTTACGGTGTTTAATTGAATAGGTTCAGCTTTTGAAAATCGCCAAAGAATACGTTGGTACGATCGATGCTGATCTGTCACCTCAATTTGCCAGTACATTTGCTTAATATCAGCTGCTACAACAAATTTGTGTGATCTAAACTTTAACACAATACTTGATAAATCCCGTTAAAGTTTTGGGCCGATCAGTAACATCATTTAAAGTCATGCCGTTAGATGATTTTGCTGACGCATCAAAAACAACTCTCAATTTAGTGGTACTACTATCTGCCTTCTGAATAGAATGGTGAGGAATGTAGTATCCTGATGACAAACGTGTAAGAGGTTCATGAATTGCAGACATAAGTCCAGACTCTAAATAGTCTTTCATGAAATTTGAGTATTCCGTATGTAGGTCAGGATTTTTCAACAAACGATTTTTTAATAATTCAAAACGACGCGAGTTATGTAATCCCCCATTTGTTATACATATAAAAGAAACTAATAATTAAGAAAGAAATCAATGAAATCAACAAAGCAACTAGTGGAAGTTCATTTTCCTTTAAACCAATTGAATTTTATTTTATTTTAACAAACATATTTGATATTTGCTAGTTTATGATTTATATATGTATATTGACTATTGTTACCATTATTTTATGCAATTTTTTGAAAATAATTTGTTTAGCAATTGCTAGCGATTATCTTCAAGCTGTTATTGAAATTTCATTATTATTTTACACTCTGTATATGAAAGAGAAAGATAAGAACTGAGAAAATTTTATTTTGAGACACAAAAACTTGAGACACTTAAAAGTCGCAAATTTTAAGCGCACAAGAGACTATATTAGGCTTTAACTGGCGCAGAAAATTTTAGAATTTCTAATTAAACAACCCGGCATTTAACTAACGCAATACTCCGAAAGTAGAGGCGAAAATAAAATCACAAATTTAAAACTCAAATCTAGTAATAACGCAACTATCCAGACGTAAACTTATCGTATTCCATAAATAGACAATTTGCAAATCTATTATTAAAATCACATTCTTAGTACGAAAATTATTCAATAGCGAAACCAACAATCGTCTCATCTTAAAAAGTGAATAAAAATCATCACCTTAGATAACCACGCATAAATCTAATTATAAATTACTGAACAAAAGCTATTTAAAACATTGCGAAAACCTTTCAGCATTTTAAATTAAAACATCATAAATTACGACCGGAAACTTTTATATAAAGTATCAATTTAAATTACATTAAATTATAAAACCAACTCAGGAAAGATAAATAATTACTACTGAAAAACGCATATTGCAACCTCATTCAGACTTGATAATTTTAATTAAATATTTCAGTAAATTAACGACGCAAAAATTCTATTATTCCCAAACACGACATTGTATAAAATCACAACGATTACTGAATAACACCTACGGTATATTTAAAAATAACCTGTAACAGGGACACTAACGCAACTAAGTAACTGGCAACATCATGCAGCAGATTACAAGATTGTAAGCATTGCAGACACCTTACAATCGCATAAATCCACGAGAAGAGATAATTATTACACGCATAACTAAAATCGACATAATTAAAAATAGAGAAGTTTTAACTGACGCAACTGACGCAAAGCATTCAAGCAAGATAAATTACCACAAAAACCACTCAGTCTTATTAAAACTTCATAAATTAAAATTAACATCGACAAATTAAAAATAAACGTAACCAAACAAATACCAAGCGTAAAACCCATTAAATAACTACACAACCGTGCAAGTAAATACAAATTAAGCAATCAATTCTTTAAATAGCCCAAAACGACCCAAGCTAAAAATAGCAAGTAACCCGACTCAATCTAAACAGAAAAGTAATAAATCCAAGCAAGGAATAACACCACAAACTACAAAATAAATCCAAATTTTTCAAAAATCGGAAAATAACCAGTCAAAAAAAATTGTTTTAAAATTACCAGAACATTCCCCCAGCCAAAATGAGTAATAAAATGAAACTGTATATGAACATGATACCCCAATTTAACGGTGATCAATGTTTATTAAGTAAATATGTTTCAGCATGTGAAATATTCCTAAAAACATTCTATAAGCCCGGTGATAACAAAAGGAACACTTTGTTTATCCGCGTAATAAGAAGTAAACTGACCGGAAGGGCACTAACATTAATCGCGAGTCGAGATGACGTAGACCAGTTAGACAAATACAAACGCATATTAATAGCATATTTTGTAGACCAAAGGAACCTAAAATGTCTAGTGAGAGATTTGATAAACCTTAGAATGGAATCCCCATATCAATTTGGAATGATATGCCAAAATGTAAGAAGTTTAATCTTGACAAAACTCAAAATTGAAAAAACTGACCCAAATGTAAGATTGTTAAAAACAAAAATGTACGACGAGATGGCATTAGACACCTATCTAAATGCACTACCCGAACGACTTTCAGATAAAATTAGATTTCAACATCTTCAAGAGTTAGAAGACACAATGAACATGATAATCGAAGAAGAAAATGTAATGTATTACAGAAACCGACTATATAACCCCAACGCGAATAAAAGCTACACGCCAATAAAAACCATACAACCCGTGAGACAAATAAATTCACAACAAAAATTTACCCCATTCAATGCACAAACAAACCAAACGCGAACTAATAATCCACATTTTAATAATTCAAACTTTAACAATCAATATAAACAATTTCCAAAACCAACGTTTTACCCAAACTTTTCAAAACCCGCATTTCAACAAACATTTAACTCGAACTTTTCGAAACCTGCATTTCAACCGAGATTCAACCAAAATGTAAATCAGTAAAGACCAGCATTCAACGCGAATCCTATTACAAACTCACCAATGATAAATAATAATAATCCCAATAACTATTATAAACCCACGCCAATGGATACCTCATTTGGTATCACCAGACCCAACACATAAATAACGCACATAAAACCAAACCTTAATCAAAAACGCACTTTCACCTCAGAAGAGCTATTTCTTCAAGAAGTAGAAGAATATGAAGATGACCAGAATAATTGCAATCGACCGTTTACAAATAACGAACAAAACCAATCAAACCATCATGAACGCGAAGAATCATACGAAACTTATAAAGAGGACGACGAAGAAAACGCGTGCTTAAATTTTCAAATGGACCAATTTATAAACGACCAAACGTAATAAACCTAAATAATATGAATCACCTTGTCTATCTTATATCGAGATACCCCACGCTGAATTTAAATTACTAATCGATACCGGATCTTCAAAAACATTAATAAGCTCGCGAACCGTAAAGAAACATTATTTAAACTATGTAGAAAGAGAACCCTTCAAAATTAAAACCGCCCATCAAACAACCCTACACCAATTTGTAGCAAACATACCTTTACCAAAAACCTTTGACGTAAAAATGAAACATAAATTCTGCATATTTGAATTCAATGACAAATATGACGGACTATTAGAAATAGACCTTCTAAAAAAATTAGGACCCAACATAGATATTAAAAACCGTTTACTAAGAACCAATTATGGACGAATCGCCAAATTGACGAAAAATACACAATAGAACCCCGAACAGAAAAAAAATAAAAATCCCCGTAAATTCAAATAATAAATTAGGAATAATAAATCACATAACTTTTCAACAAGGAGTAGAAAATCCAACCGCACTAGTACAAATTAAAGATAGTTATGCCACAACAACAATATTAAATTCAAATGAATACCCCCTAGAATTATCCTTAACAAACCCAATTAACGTGGAAGAATTAAATTTTAACGAGATAGAAATAGACGAGAACTTAAACGAAAATTATAACCCCGTAGAAAACGACGAAATGTTGAGAGAAAATTTAAGTAATATCCGATAAATCCAGAGGAATAAAAAGCAATACAAAAATTATGTTTCGAATACCGCGACATATTCCATTGCGAAGGAATACCCCTAACCTTTACAAATACAGTTAAGCACAACATTGAGCTAACAGACAACAAACCGATATTCACAAAAGCATACAGATTACCCTAGGCAAGTCAGGAAAAAGCTGACAGACAAGTAGCCGATCTATCAGATCAAGACATCATACAACACTCCAATTCACCATGGAGCAGCCCCGTATTAATAGTGCCCAAAAAACTGGACGCATCAGCAAAACGGAAATATAGAATGGTAATAGATTACCGCAAATTAAACGAAAAAACGATAGACGATAAATACCCGTTACCGAATATAACTGAAATTTTAGACAAGTTAGGCAAGTGCCAATATTTTTCAACGCTTGATTTAGCATCAGGATACCATCAGGTGGAAATGGAAGAAGGAGATACACAAAAATCAGCCTTTAGCACACCTAGAGGACACTACGAATATAAACGGATGCCATTTGGAATAAAGAATGCACCCGCAACTTTTCAACAAGTAATGCATAACATACTACGAGGGATACACAACGAAAAATGCCTTGTGTACCTAGATGATATAATAGTGTATTCAACATCATTAGTGGAGCACATAGAAAAATTACGAGAAGTGTTCGAAAGATTAAAAACAGCACAATTTAAAGTACAATTAGATAAGAGCGATTTTCTACAGAAAGAAGTCGCATTTTTAGGACACATAATAACACCCCAAGGAGTGATGCCAAACCCCGACAAAAACAAACGCTGTATTAAATTACCCCATACCCAAAACGAATAAAGAGATAAAAAGATTTTTAGGCCTTAGTGGTATTACCGAAAATTCATTAAAGGTTATGCTCAAATAACCAAGCCCCTAACCAATTGTTTAAAAAAGGGAAACAAAATTGTACATACCCTAGAATTCATTAAAGCTCTAGACAAAATCAAAAGTATATTAACAAGTCACCCCGTATTAGAATACCCCCACTTTTCGAAACCATTCATATTAACAACAAACGCATCTAATGTAGCCTTAGGAGCAGTATTAAGCCTAGGAACAGTAGGCAATGATAAACCCATCAGCTACGCATCCAGAACCCTCAACGAAACAGTAAATATACAGTACAATAATTTGGGCAACAAAGTATTTTAGACCATATCTATACGGACGAAAATTTTATATATACACCGATCATAGACCATTAGTATGGCTATGCAAACTCAAAGAACCCAACTCAAAATTACAAAGATGGAGAACCCGACTAGAAGAATATGACTACGAGATCATATACAAAAAGGGAATTTACAACAATGACGCAAACGCTTTAAGTAGAATCCAACTTAACGCACTAAAGACAGAATCAGTGATAGGAAACGTAGACGAGACAGAAATAAGAGAAGACCCAGACGAAATGGAAACCATACATTCGACACAAAATGACGAACCGGAAACCGCAATTAAAATTTTAAATGAAGCCATAGACACGGAACCCAATCAATTTATAATCATAGAAGTTTTAAACAACCCCAACCATGTAAAATATACGAGAGTAGATAACAAAAAGATATATCAAATTCAAATAACCAAAGACGACAATGAATCACAAATAGTTAAAATTCTAAAGGAATACACCCCTGAAAAAAAACGATTTTACTTTTACTTTAACACGGAAAACTTGTATAAACGATTTTCAGAAATATATGTTAAACTATTCAACAATTCTGGCCCTGAACTCATAAGATGCACAAGAAAATTAATAACATTAGACGACCCTGACGAAATAAATGACGTGATCAGAAACCAACACGAAGGAAAGACCAACCATCGAGGAATAAATGAAACCCTAAAGCAAATCATGAGACGTTACTATTTCAAGGACATGAAAGAATTAACTACAGACTTTATCAATCAGTGTGAACTATGTGACAAAGCAAAGTATGACAGAAAACCCTCGAAGATACCCTAATGTTGACTAAAACACCAGACAAACCTTTTCAGAAATTACATGCAGATACTCTAGTAGTAGAAGCACAAAGTTACTTAACAATCGTGGACGCATTTATAAAAATATGCCAAGTAATACCAACTACTTCTAAAAATAGTATAGACGTAACTCAAGGATTTTTACATTATTTTACATTTTATGGAACGCCCAAAACAATCACGTTAGACAACGGAAGCGAATTCAAAAACGAAACAATACAAAACACTTTGGAATTACACAAAATAAAAATTCATTTTATAACTGAGAACCACCCTGAATCCAACGGACTAATTGAGAGACTACATTCAACCCTATTGGAACAGATCAGATTATTAAGAATAACTTACAAGAAAGAACACATAATTAATTTAATGTCATACGCATTAATCGCTTATAATAACACAATTTACTCATCGACAAATTTTACACCCTTAGAATTAACCCTAGGACACTCAGATTTACGCAACCCCTATGATATACATTATAACAAGGAAATCTATCAACAATACGCCAAGGATTACAAAGAGAAACTAAAAATAACTTATGACAAAGTAATGGATAAGTTAGATAATGACAAAGAACGCATTACCGCGACCCGTAATAAAAACACAGATAAAAATAAATTTTCCATTGGACAAACCGTATACGAGAAGAATTTTCAAAGCAAAAGACACAAAACGGCACCGAGAAATTTAGGCCCCTTTAAAATCAAACGAATATCTGACAAAAACGTAGCCGTAGTAGACAACGGCAAGATAACAAAAAATTACAAAGATGGAGAATTAGACTAGAAGAATATGACTATGAGATCATATACAAAAAGAGAATTTACAACAATAACGCAGACGCTTTAAGTAGAATCCAACTTAACGCACTAGAAACCGAATCAGTGATAAGAAACGTAGACGAGACAGAAATCAGAGAAGACCCAGAAGAAATGGAAACCATACATTCGACACAAAATGACGAACCGGAAACCGCAATTAAAATCTTAAACGAAGCCATAGATATGAAACCCAATCAATTTATAATCACAGAAGTTTTAAACAACCCCAACCTTGTAAAATATACGAAAGTAGATAATAAGAAAATATACCAGATACAAATAACCAAAGACGACAATGAGTCACAAATAATTAAAATTCTAAAGAAATACACCCCCGAGAAAAAACGATTTTACTTTTACTTCAACACGGAAAACTTGTAGAAACACTTTTCAGAAATATATGTTAAATTATTCAACAATTCTGGCCCCGAACTTATAAGATGCACAAGAAGATTAATAACATTAGACGACCCTGACGAAATAAACGATGTGATAAAAAACCAACACGAAGGAAAGACCAACCATCGAGGAATAAATGAAACCTTAAAGCAAATCATGAGACGCTACTATTTCAAAGACATGAAAGAATTAACTGCAGACTATATCAATCAATGTGAACTATGTGACAGAGCAAAATATGACAGAAAACCCCCGAAGATACTGTAACGGGCTACTACTACCGCGTTTCTTTAATTTAAAACAAGTAATAACAAACGTCTTTATTACTTACTGTTCACAAGTCTAATTAACAGTATATGCCTTATTTATAGATGTTTTCAGTCCACTTAACAATGAAGCACTATTACACTAATGAATTTACAAGCACTAATATCTTCTTAAACTAACTTCTCTATCATAGGTCCATTAACCACTAACACAACTATTTGTTTATACACTTCTATTTATTTATGTACACTACAAGCGGCATGTACATTAGACACAGCATATCACATTTATGTAAACTTCTAAAAGCTCGAAACTTCTATTACTTAAACACGTTATAATTTATATACGACATTCTAGTATAGACTAACTCTTACATTCATAAGCGGCCTTATATATACCCTGCATTAAGATATGACTCATTATCTAGTACTTTGTAGAAGGATTCTCGAATGCTGAAGAATACGCTGTGCCCCGGGCGTTTGTATGTTTGACGGGTTGCCTAATAGTGGATCGCAACAATACTCTTAATATTGACTAAAACACCAGACAAACCTTTTCAGAAATTACATGCAGATACTTTAGTAGCAGAAGCACAAAGCTACTTAACAATCGTGGACGCATTTACGAAAATAGGCCAAGCAATACCAATCACTTCTAAAAATAGTATAGACGTAACCCAAAGATTTTTACATTATTTTACATTTTACGGAACGCCCGAAACAATAACATTAGATAACGGAAGCGAATTCAAAAACGAAACAATTCAAAACACTTTGGAATTACACAAAATAAAAATTCACTTTAAAACTGAAAACCACCCTGAATCCAATGGACTAATTGAGAGACTACATTCAACCCTATTAGAGCAAATCAGATTATTAAGAATAAATTACAAGAAAGAACACATGATTAATTTAATGTCATACGCATTAATCGCTTATAGTAACACAATTTACTCATCGACAAATTTTACACCCTTAGAATTAACCCTAGGACACTCAGATTTACGCAACCCCTATGATATACATTTTAACAAGGAAATCTATCAACAATACGCCAAGGATCTCAAAGAGAAACTAAAAATAACTTATGACAAAGTAAAGGATAAGTTAGATAATGACAAAGAACGCATTAGCGCGACCCGTAATAAAAACACAGATAAAAATAAATTTTCCATAGGACAAACCGTATACGAGAAGAATTTTCAAAGCAAAAGACACAAAACGGCACCGAGAAATTTAGTCCTCTTTAAAATCAAACGAATATCTGACAAAAACGTAGCCGTAGTAGACAACGGCAAGATAACAAAATATATTCACCTCAAAAATTTAAGACACCCTGTACTTCCAGATGGACAATCATCATCCTTATCATCAACCTCCACCCAGGTAGAACGGACACCGAAATCATAATTGAAGACATAAATAACAACCCCGGTATACTACCAATAAAATTAGGCAGTATGCAAAACACTATAGATTATTGGACCTTTGCACAAAAATTCGATTTAACAGAACTGAAACAAGAATTTCAAATAATCAAAAATAATAATTGAATGAAAATCAATAATGAGCGCTGTTTCCGTTTTTAATTTCAAAGAAAACACGGAGATTTTCGTTATCGCAATTATTTTAATTAATTGTAATTGGAGATGTTTAAATGATTAACCGCTTTCACAACTATTAAATTCTGAAAGTTTATAAGTATAAAGTCAATGTTGACCTAATTTGAAATAGAAAACGAATGTCTTGAGTGACATTATCAAAATCCGAGTTATAGGAAACTAGAATAGCACCATTAGACATAATTGTATTTTCCATATTACTTAGTTGAATAAAGACTATCTGTTACTTTTTCATTATTGTTAATCATAAACTATATAGGAGAAAGGTCTATTATCTTTTAGGAAATAATATAAAAATCCAGAACCAACAGAAATGAATCACCAGTGATTACCAGATGTTATAGTTTTATAGTACTTAACTTTGTAGTAATTATAGTTGTACACAAATCCTGGTCAAAAATCAAAAATAAATTGTTTCTTATTAATTTTTTACGAATAAAAATGTAATTAACGCAGTTACCAGTAAGATCCAAAGGGCACTAGTTGACAATAAATTAACCTCAAGCTATTGGTTTCAATCATTTACTTTGGAAAGAGAATTACAAAACCCTTGATTGAAAGAAGAGCTCCGAAACTTATAAGTAAGTGTTGAGATTTTTTTTATTCCTACAACCATATTCTTCCTGTATAAATTGTTAATGTTTATATTTGAATGTAACTTATGTCAGTTGATGCAATTGATCATCTAATTTAATATTTTAATAATATTGCAATTGTCGATAGTATGGTAACAGTTCAAGCAGCAAAAGAGATATCGAACCTATCAGACCATTTTTAGGTCGTAGTGGTGTGTGTGAAGTTAGCACGACGTTTTAATTAAAAAAAAACAATACCAGTCCCAGTAGCACTTTACATTGTTCTATAGTTCCTATTGTTCCGTCGTATAACTATTTTTAAATAAATTTTAACTTTTGGAACCAGCACGACACTCTGCAAAAGTGCGTCGTGCTGACGGAACATTAGTTGAAATTGGGTGAATTATATATAATTCGAGTAGAACAAGCCAAAACTACCATCAAAAATGCAAAAAGTCGTCAGCACGATGCACTTTTGCAGAGTGTCGTGCTGGCTCCAAAAGTTAAAATTTATTTAAAATAGTTATACGACGGAACAATAGTTGAAATTGGATGAATTATATAGAACTCAACTAGAACAAGCCAGAACTACCATCAGAAATGCAGAAAGTCGTCAGCACGACACATCTTTGCCGAGTGTCGTGCTTACGTCAAATATTTAAAATAATACAAAATTGTTAATTGTTGAAATTTTATTCTGAAAAGCTTCATTATTATGGAACTAGTCTAGGACTAACGAGAATACTCGTCATAAAGTATATTTCGCATCTGCTTCTTGTACTTTAGAGAAGGCCGTGTGGTGCTAGAACGTGAAGTTAGCACGACATGTTTTCATTTTCGATTTTCTGGTATTATAAATGCGGAACTTTTTTTTCTTTTAATCAGGAACTAAAGAACAATGTAAAGTGCTACTGGAAGTGGTATTGTTGTTTTTTTTAATTAAAAAGTCGTGCTAACTTCACGCACACGTCGTAGTGACCACTTTGAAGCATTTGTAAACGTCGTAGATAAATTTTTTAATAAATATGGTATAACAACAGACAATAGTCCATTAACTATATTTTGCTTCAAATGTTCTAAAATCATGTATGAGCCGGGCGATTTTATATTATGTCGATCAGACCTAACAATATGGCCAGAAATAATAGATGCGCTAAAAATAAGTTCAGTGATAAGTTACACAGGGCAAGATCACCTTGGCCCCCCAACACCAAATTATTTTATTTTCTGTATAGCATCTGATTGCACCAACATTGCACCACATAGCACCACAACACTTATAGCTAGCACCCAAAAACTATGTGAGTTATTACAGTTCAAAGTTTGGGGGGGCTAAGGTGATGCCAGCCCCCCCCCACTACACTTTTTTTCAAATTTTTCTCTTGCACGTGATGGCACTAACATAGCACCACATAGCACCACCAGTCCCATAGCTAGCACTCCAAAAATGACGTAGATATAGCAGTTTATAGTTTATGCCCTTAGGCGAGGTTAGCACCCCCAATTCACTTTTTTTATTTTTTTTTCTTGCACTTGCTAGTACTAACATCGCACCGCATAGCACCACCAATCATATAGCTAGCACCCAAAAGATGGCGGAGATATAACAGTTTAAAGTTTAGTCTTTTCTTTTGCACTTGCTAGTGCGACAGCGACCCCCACACACACTTTCTTGAAATTTTTCCTCTTGCACCTGTTAGAACTAACATAGCACTACATAGCACCACCAGTGCCATAGCTAGCACTCCAAAAATGACGTAGATATAGCAGTTTATAGTTTATGCCCTTAGACGAAGTTAGCCCCCCCACTCCACTTTTTTTAATTTTTTTTTCTTGCACTTGCTAGTACTAACATCGCACCGCATAGCACCACCAATCGTATAGCTAGCACCCAAAGGATGGCGGAGATATAACAGTTTAAAGTTTAATCTTTCTCTTGCACCTGCTAGTGCATCAGCGACCCCACATACACTTTCTTGAAATTTTTCCTCTTGCACCTGTTAGAACTAACATAGCACACATAGCACCACCAGTCCCATAGCTAGCACTCCAAAATGACGTAGATATAGCAGTTTATAGTTTATGCCCTTAGGCGAGGTTAGCCCCTCTCCACTTTTTATTTTTTTTCTTGCACTTGCTAGTACTAACATCGCACCGCATAGCACCACTAATCGTAGCTAGCACCCAAAAGATGGCGGAGATCACAGTTTAAAGTTTAATCTTTCTCTTGTACCTGCTAGTGCGTCAGCGACCCCACACACACACTTTCTTGAAATTTTCCTCTTGCACCTGTTAGAACTAACATAGCACAATAGCACCACCAGTCCCATAGCTAGCACTCCAAAAATGACGTAGATATAGCAGTTTATAGTTTATGCCCTTAGGCGAGGTTAGCCCCTTCTCCACTTTTTATTTTTTTTTGCACTTGCTAGTACTAACATCGCACATAGCACCACAATCGTATAGCTAGCACCCAAAAGATGGCGGAGATATCACAGTTTAAAGTTTAATTTTTCTCTTGTACCTGCTAGTCGTCAGCGACCCACACACACACTTTCTTGAAATTTTTCCTCTTGCACCTGTTAGAACTAACATAGCACATAGCACCACCAGTCCCATAGCGAGCACTCAAAAGTGTGTGTGGGGTCGCTGACGCACCAACAGGTGCAAGTGAAAAGATTAAACTTTAAACTGTTATATTTCCGCCATCTTTTGGGTGCTAGCTAAGATTAGTGGTGCTATGGTGCGATGTTAGTACTAGCAAGTGCAAGAAAAAAAATTAAAAAGTGAAGTGGGGGCTATCTCGCCTGAGGGCATAAACTATAAACTGCTATATCTACGTCATTTTGGAGTGCTAGCTATGGGACTGGTGGTGCTATGTAGTGCTATATTAGTTCTAACAGGTGCAAGAGGAAAATTTCAAGAAAGTGTGTGGGGTCGCTGACGCACTAGCAAGTGCAAAAAAAAAGACTAAACTTTAAACTGTGATATCTCCGCCATCTTTTGGGTGCTAGCTATATGATTGGTGGTGCTATGCGGTGCGATGTTAGTACTAGCAAGTGCAAGAAAAAAAAATTAAAAAAGTGAAGTGGGGGTGCTAACCTCGCCTAAGGGCATAAACTATAAACTGCTATATCTAAGTCATTTTTGGAGTGCTAGCTATGGGACTGGTGGTGCTATGTAGTGCTATGTTAGTTCTAACAGGTGCAAGAGGAAAAATTTCAAGAAAGTGTGTGTGTGTGGGGGTCGCTGACGCACTAGCAGGTACAAGAGAAAAAATTAAACTTTAAACTGTGATATCTCCGCCATCTTTTGGGTGCTAGCTATACGATTGGTGGTGCTATGTGGTGCGATGTTAGTACTAGCAAGTGTGAGAAAAAAAAATTAAAAAAAGTGGAGTGGGGGGCTAGCTTCGTGTAAGGGCATAAACTATAAACTGCTATATCTACGTCATTTTTGGAGTGCTAGCTATGGGACTGGTGGAGCTATGTAGTGCTATGTTAGTTCTAACAGCTGCAAGAGGAAAAATTTCAAGAAAGTGTGTGTGGGGGTCGCTGACGCACTAGCAAGTGCAAAAGAAAAGACTAAACTTTAAACTGTTATATCTCCGCCATCTTTTGGGTGCTAGCTATATGATTGGTGGTGCTATGCGGAGCGATGTTAGTACTAGCAAGTGCAAGAAAAAAAATTAAAAAAAGTGAAGTGGGGGTGCTAACCTCGCCTAAGGGCATAAACTATAAACTGCTATATCTACGTCATTTTTTGAGTGCTAGCTATGTGACTGGTGGTGCTATGTTAGTGCCATCGGGTGCAAGAGAAAAATTTGAAAAAAAGTGTAGTGGGAGGGCTGGCATCACCTTAGCCCCCCCAAACTTTGAACTGTAATAACTCACATAGTATTTGGGTGCTAGCTATAAGTGTTGTGGTGCTATGTGGTGCAATGTTGGTGCAATCAGATGCTATACAGAAAATAAAATAATTTGGTGTTGGGGGGGCCAAGGTGATCTTGGCGTTACACAGGCATGAATTGCAACGGCAATTTATACATAAACTAAAAGGTGTAAATATTACTGATTTTTTAAATAGAATAAAGTCAACTAAAACGAAATTATATTTAAAAATAAATTCCGATGATGCTCTATCAGAGCATATAACAGTGGCATTGATTTCCCAGAACAATGCAACAACTGTAACGGTATTGGTATCTAATACAACTTTAGAATTGAGAACGTTATTAGTGCTTCAAAACCACGAACAATCGATCCATTAGTAACAAACTACGTCTAAATGAAGCAGAAAATAAACAGTAAACATCAATTCCAGAATAACCAGTATAATATAAACAAAGGTACGAGAAAAAAACCATTTCAAAGCGATAATAAAAACCTACAATTTTTCAATAATTATAAAATCCAAAACTGTAAATAATAAATGATTATAATTTCCAAATTAATAAGCAAATCAACAGTTTCCACAAGAAACGTAAAAACAAAAGTATGCGAATATTTAACCTCAATTTCTATACAACTTGTAAACATACAAAGCAGACCCGTCCCACAAACATTTCCTACGAACAATCAGGTATTCGGAATATCTATAAATGGATTTTCCCTACAGAATTCGTACAAACCACAGCACAAACCGGAGCCAATATCAATAATCTTTCGACTTAATAATAATCCCAATAATTCAAATCAATTTTTTATGCAAAACAGAAATGTATTGTATTGTATTGTATATCTTTATTATTTCAATAGCATTGATACAAATAACTATTAACTCAAGAAGTAACTCTCGCGAGATTTGGACTATGAAGTCCACTCTTACACCTAACTAAAGATTACTTCAAAATTGACAGAAAAATAAATAAAAATAAAAATAAGCATTTTCACAGTGTTTAAACAAATAAATAAATATTCCTTTGCCATACACATACATACTCGCGCGTATGCGCATACGCACCCATGCTCATACATACAGATAACAAAAACACTGTCACACAACAGGCACTTAATAAATAAATAAATAAATATAAATAAATAAATATAAATAAATAAATATAAATAAATAAATATAAATAAATAAATATAAATAAATAAATATAAATAAATAAATATAAATAAATAAATATAAATAAATAAATATAAATAAATAAATATAAATAAATAAATATAAATAAATAAATATAAATAAATAAATATAAATATAAATAATTAAATAAATAGTATAGCTTTGACATACACACGCGCGCGTATGCGCACTCGCATCCATGCTCATATATACACATAACAAAAACACTCAATCACACAACAGGCACATAATCTCGGAACTCATGCATCCTAAATGTAACTACTGTTGCGATAGTAGATACTCTTAGAGATTGTGATAGAATTTCTTATAATGGCAGGAATCGAGTTCCACAGTGAAGAACTGGAAACCACAAAAGAGGAATGATACATTTCAGTTCGATGATGTGGAATTTTCAACCGGTTATCATCTCTGATGTTGTAGTGGCCGTTAGATAAAGGCGAAAATTTTGTAGTAAGGTAGTTTGGACCAATCCCGTGTAAAAACTTAAACAACATTATCGCTTGATGTAATTTCCCCTGGTATGCAGCTTCAACCAGAATAATTTCTTAAAAAATGGTGAGATGTGATCATGGCGTTTAGTATCAAATATAAAGCGAACGCAGCTATTATGAACTTTTTGCAAACGATCCCCACTAATCTGAGGCAAATTATTATACACAACATCTCCATAATCGAAAATGGGCTGGATTAGGGCTTGGGCCAATTTGATTTTTAAGCTAATTGGTAAAAATCGTCTAATTCTATTGAGACCATGCAGCGAAGCAAAAACTTTTTGACATGTGTATAGTGTGTGGTTCTTCCAATATAGGGTCGCGTCAATAACAACTCCAAGACTTTTAACGACCGGACAAAGTTTGATTAGCGAGCCACCCAATTGAAGAGGCGGGAGTATCGATTGGTCAGTTTTACCTAACAATTTGGAAGATTCGATTACAATTACTTCACATTTAAAAGGATTTATTGTTAGTTGGTTTTCGTCCCCCCACGATTTTATTCTAGCAAGATCAGAATTAATATTGCTAAATGTATTTGGTAAATCATTAGGATGACAGTGACAATATATTTGAATGTCGTCGGCATAACAATGGTACTTACTAAATTTGAGAACCTTATTAATATCTTGAATATACAAAGAAAACAGAAAATGACCAAGCACACTTCCCTGTGGAACCCCTGCCTGTAGATAAGCCCAGTTAGAAAATTGATTTCCTTCATCATTGACAACACGTTGTTCACGGCCGTTAAGGTATGATTTAAAAGTTGTATAGCATTTTAAGCTTCGCAAGTAATATTGCAGAATTAACATTATTAAAAGCTGAGCTAAAGTCTAATTGCACAAGAACGGTAAGCTGTTTTTTATCCATGGCTTGCTTAATATCATCAATTATACAAATTAAGGCTGTAGAGGTACTATGGAATTTGCGAAAACCAGACTGGTATTTATCAAAAAGGTTATTTAGGTGAAAATAGTCAAGTAGTTGATCGAGAGCTATATATTCAATTAATTTAGAGAGGGTTGGGAGGATACTGATTGGGCGAAAGTCAGAGGGAGATAAAGGACTGTTCTTCTTAGGTAACGGACGAACCAGCGCTTGTTTCCAGCATTCAGGAAAAGTACTTGTTAAGAATGAACAGTTTACAATAGACAGAAGGGTCTCCATTAGACTAGGAAGTATATATAGAATCATTGATTTAGATATTCCATCGACTCCTGTTGCACTCGATTTGATGCGCTTAAACGGTTTATGGACAGTATCTTTATTTACAGTCTGAAAATAAAATTTAGGATATACAAGAGAATTTAACGAAGTGATATTTTTAATATTTCTTTCAATGAAAATCGGGTCTGCACAGTTTATAGCTACAAAGTGATCGTTTAATTCATTTAAACTTAACACATTTGGTGAACGAGTGGAATGTTTACCAACTCCCAACGTTTGTAACTCTTTCCAGGTTTTGGCAGAACTTAAATTTGATGACAGCGAGTACAAATGCCGTAACTTAGAATTACGGATTAATTGTATAGTTTTATTACGAAATAACTTATAACGTGAATGATTTTCCAACGTAGGTAGTCGTTGAAACTGAATTGCATTATAATTTGAATTAGGGCCGCTCTACTTGCGGCCACGTCCCCAATGCTCCACCCGGAGGTACTACATTGGGTTTAAACGCGAAAAATAAACGTGCTTCTTATTAATTCTAACTTCATAATTAATCCACCCTACATAAAAATCTAACAAACTAAAATAAAAACTAAAAACAGGGTTTAAATAATGGTATCCCTAGCGTTGACTTTGGAGTGTGCCCGATCAACAAGACACAAACAAAAATGAGAGGAGGAGGGATCCGTAATACCGAATAGCAGACGCCGGCTCTGCTTACCAGTGCGACCTGAAGGGTCGACTTAAAACTATCCAAATCTAGCTAGCTAATTTAAAATGGATTTAAATTTTCTAAGCAGTTGCCAAAAGTATTAATAGTGAATCCAGCTATTTGCCTGCTCTATAAATTTACAAATTCGTCCTCCCTGATCTAAGTGTTTTATCCTAAATTTGTCCTTAACGTTCCCTATCATTCCCTAACAGACATAATATACATACAATCTTCTTTTCTATATATACTGCGGCCAAAAATTGGCAACAGAACGTCAAACGAATCAAGCCACAAAACAATACAATGCAGGCAAAAATATAAGTGTAAAATAAATATAAATATAATATAAATATATAAATAAACATATAACAAATATATCAATAAATTTCTGAATAAGCAAAAGCATGTAACAGTGCATATATCAGCAAAAGCAAATACATTATTAGGTGCACTCGCATGAGCATTATATCGACTAACGTCAATACACAAAAACGTGCTTGTTAGATTATTTCAAAATCTGTTTAAAATCACAAATCCATGCTCATGCGAGTACAGCCGCCACAATTTTATTCTTACCTTCAATATAATTTTCTCCAGCATCCGAAGATCTGGTCGTCTACCTATATCTATTGGTTTTCTACCTTTATGGGGGAGTTGGATATGCACTGTTAAAGTCCTGGTGGATATGCACTAAATGTTCTGGGGGATCACAATCACTATCACTTCACTTTTAAGTCCTGGGGGGATGCGCGGTTTCACTCTATTTTATTATTTCTTTATTTATTACACTTATTTAAATTAATGAGGAAACTGAACTGCAGCAGCGTCTCTTAAACGTTTCGTTTCCTGTATTTGATCATTTAGCCACGGTGCTTTAGGCTTTGTAATCCGAATCATTTCAATTGGAGCATGAAGATTGTTGAGGTCAGTAACAAAGGAGTTAAATGATTGTAGTTTGCAGTTGACATTAGGCAAAAGTCAATTTGATTCCACGGTATTTTATGAGCATCATTTGTAATTTGTTTAATATCCATATGTTTAAAATCTCTGAATGTTGTATATTTTGGAATAAATTTTGGTAGTTTTGCTGAATAACATACATAGTATATGAGATCATGTTTAGACAGTTTAGGAATGGGGAACTGGCCAAATTGAATTGAAATGTATTATTTAACGTAGAAACTTGTCCCTATAATGAACCAGAAATCGTTGAGGACTTTCAAAACAGTATTGATTATAACAACACCACCTTTTACGAACCACATTTCTACAAGGAACAAAATTACCAAATAATTAATTAACTTCGACCCGTTAATGAAACAAGTAATGCAAGTTCCTTAAATGAAAATTGGTCATTAACAAGTCTCTTACCGGACACAAGATAATAGAATTAAATAATCTCGTTTCAAACTCATTACCTTATATAAAAATAGAAAATCCGTCAATAAAATTATTAATAGATATAGGTTGTCACTCGTCCTTAATTAGATCCTATTTTGCAGAAACTTACTTTTTACAAACAATTTTTAAACACGATTTATTGATAGTCACATGTGTAGGCCAAAAAGAAGCGAAGTATAAAGCACACATTTCTCTATTCAAAGTGTTGAGTCTTGTAATGTAATAAAATGATATCGATAAAGAACAAACTAAATTTATTACATGTATTAGGCCAGACACTACAAACGAATTGGAATGTTATACATCTACACCGTAAGAATGCTGCATAAAGACTGGTGCTAGTAAAAAGGCAAGGGTGCAGGAGGTTGCAAAAGGGAAAAATTCACACACAGTACAGCCGCCGCATAGGTATAAACTGGTTGAGCTGTAACAAAATTTTTGTTACATTAAATATCTTTAAAGAAAAACAGTTCTAACCGTTGTTATTTACGTGAAATCGTTAAATAGTTTGATTTACTATAAGGAAGAACACCTCTTTCCTTTTACATTATTTTCACCTATACGGAGTATTTAATGGTGACTCCTACGCTTCTGATATCCGCGAATACCTTGAACGTAACTTGAGTTGCATAAGCTACAGGCGTTCTGAAGTCCACTTGTGCAATTACTAGACTCACCGTCTGCGCGTAAGGTAACGCGATAACTAGGGTGTTGGCAAGGAACGCGGCCATCTTGCAAGCAACTACGAAGAAGTACGCTTCGTTGAAAAATGAAGAGCTTTGTTTGCAGGTGGAGGCTGAGAATAGCTCCACCGTCGGAGAGGGGCTAGTGGTTGCCGCGTGGAGGCGTCACGATTGAGCTCTTGTGAGGCCGCCCAGACAACCAGAAGAGCCGTAACAACATGTGAAGATAGAGGTCCATTAGTGCACATTTAGGAAACACGCTTGACAATGAGATTGGAATTTGGTCGTGTATTGTGAAATTACTCATTTTGAAGCTGTCCGAGGCATTGCATTTAGTAAAGTTGGTCTAGTACGTCTATCAGCATCACCGTTGTATAATTAAGGCAAAACCAATCAGGTACTTATAAAACTATTTACTGAAAATTAATTTTACGTACTAATTTCGGTCAAAGCTTTGATTTAACGTTTACTAAATCATAAGAAACTTTTGTTAAAGGATGTAAATGTCAAGTTTTTTTGCAAGATATGTTTATGCTCAAATCTCACGTAAAAATCAGTTTGAAAATTATACCCTAGAAATTTAATAGGTCAAATACTTTTTGTTCAGAACTAAAATTTTTTTATAAGAGGAATTTTTGAACCTTTAGATAATTAAAAGTTGTTATTCAAAGCACGTATATAATGCACATGTTAATTGATAAAAATAAGTATAAAGTTCACTTTTGATTAAAAGATGTTTACTTGCAATATGTTATGTGATTAGTAGAATACCTAAGCTGCTTCTAACATATGTTGAACTGACTTTCTTTAATTTCATATAATGCTTAAGCCATATGAACTGTTTATGTAACAAGTTCTTTAGAGAAATTTTGTAAGCCAGAACAGATCTGTTTTATGGATGTTTAAGAACCCAACTGTATTAAATAATTTATAAATGCTAAGACCTCTCTATGTAGAGAAGCAAATTCAGAGATTTTGAAACTTACTTTATGTTGATTATTTTGATTATAGAGAAACACATTAAGAAATTTTGGAACTTATTATATATTGATTATTAAATTTTTATAAATAATTTTTGCAACAAAAGAGAATTACATTTAAATTAAACTTTGAATTAATACCTTCGTCTTTTATTTCACGAATTGAAATTAACATTGTCCAAATTAGATCAGCAAAATTTTGAATGTAGAAAAAGTTGATACAGTACCAGGTAATAGAAACGGAATAAGTAATTTCCAGTAGAGTATTTTTCATAGGTAAGGTGTTGTTGAGATTTTGAATTCAGGCCAATCGATCTATAAAGATTGAAATATTTTGTTGTTGTAAGGCACAAACAGTGTCTTATATTTAATTTTTTTTGTGTGACATTTTCTTGCAGGTCCGACATCGCAGAAGCTGGAGCAGAGGTCCAAGAGGTTTCCAGAGATATTGCTTATGGTAATTTGTATTCTTTTTGGTAATCATTATATCCTATAGGTTTCTGCGTTTTCCTGTAGGATACTTTAGTTTTGTTTATTGTCTATATAGATGCAGTGGCGCCCATTTACGTTTTCTTGTTCCCGTTTGTAGTCGAGCCCACCCTATATCCACGCCCAAACTCATTGCTCACCCTTGGGGTAATTCCCAGACTAAGCCGCGAATATAGTAAAGCTCGTGGGTCCACCGAGGTTTAAAAGTAAGTTTCACTGGTGCCCAATTAAGTTTCACTGACGCCACCAACGTGGAGCGTGCAGTAGAAAAAATTATAAGTCCACATAAAGTTTTATTATGTTTCAGAGCAACACATTATTCTAAGTTTGAATACATAAAACTAATCCTACAATATATATACATAAATGATTAAATATAATTTGACGAACTATCTAGATATTTGATAGACAGTTGAACTAAGATATTCGACATCCCGCCACTCAAGACTAATATAATAAACTGAACCACTTCTGTTATTGTTTTTTTTTTATAAAAGTGAAATTTTGTTGTTCGGTTCCATCGGCAAAAGACACAGTTTCTGCACACCACGAGTAGTAATTCTTGTTGAAGTGCGAATTGTGGCAAACGGGCAATGTAGTCCTCTCTGGACTTATGTAACTTTAAAATTCTTGCCATCTTCCAGCAAAGTGGTGGAACATTTTCTTCCTTCAGTAATACCAAAGAATTTTCTTTCAAGCCATCAAACTGATTATTACTCCAACTTTAGCATTGCTGTAGAGAATTAAAATATTCCGTACTCCAACGTTTCCAAAACATTTGTGTTGCTTTCTGTAGAATTGCATACTGTTTTAAGCGATTTGTGGGTACATTCGTTAAGTCTGTATGAGGTATGTTCGTTAATGGATGACCAATTAAAAAATGGCCAGGTATTAAGACGGATAAATCTGAAGGATCATTGAATAGAGGAGTGATTGGGCGTGAGTTCATTATTGCCTCAACATGGGTAAAAATTGTAGAGAGGTCTTCAAATGTAAGATTTGTTTTTCCCACAATCCGCGTTGCATGATATTTAGCGCGTTTAACGGCAACTTCCTACAAACCGCCGTAATGGGGGGTTCTAGGTGGAATAAAGTGCCATTCTATGATATTTTTTAAATAAAAGTCAATTATGTCACGATCATTTAAAAAATTCGGAAGAGATTGATATAATTGTTTCAATTCGTTTCGTGAGCCTATAAAATAGCTTCCGTTGTCACTGTATATTTTTTTGCAGAGACCTTAGCGTGCCACGAACCTATCAGTGAGTTTAAAAATGCATGAGTAGTTAGATCGTTCACCAACTCCAAATGAACAGCTTTTGTGGTAAAACATATAAATTTACACAAATACGTTTTAATGATAGCTGGATTACGATTTGGAATTATACTGTCCCAAGGCAGATTGGCCATTTTCCGAATTATGTTTGTTGGGTTTACTCGAAAGCAAACTATACATTTTTGTAACACGCTTGTTACAGTACGTCTGCCATTAATCGGCCAGAATCTCTCTCTTACAATATTAAGAATCATTTGCGGGCCTGCATGCAAGTTACGGAGATGCTCGCATAAAATAATCAGTTGTATTAATAAATGTTTGGAAGCGATAATTAATTGATATTTGTTTTCTTCAGATAAATTTGATTTTGAAAGTCTGCCTCCCACACGAGGTAAGCTATGAGAATCTATAAACGAATCTAATGATTTTAACCTTGATCTTTTGGGTAAGGATTTCAGTTGTTGTAAGCAATTAATCTCGGGCAAAAAACTTTCATGTTGTGATATTCTAACTAAAATTATTAGTGCGTTATTAAGTTCTTCCAGTTTAATGTTACCGGTAATTTTAGATTCCTTGTAACGAAGATTATTACAAAATCTTATGCATATAGCTGTTACTCGTTAAAGGTGGTATAAATTAGAAAATCTCTCGAATAAATTGAAATCACGAAAGGTGGTCAAGAGCACAGTATGCAATGCTCGTGTTTCGGATGCTTGGTTCACGACCTCTTTACTTTGTGACCAATATTCGTAATCGCCTTTCAGCCAATCTGAGCCATTCCACCAAGAATTACTACTCAGATTGGTAGCAACGATTGACCGCGACGCCATAACTGCTGAACTGCTGGCTGAGGTCACGTGACGCCATAAGCCATTTTCGGTTAAATTTTGTATATCTGCCACTCGATTGGCTACAAAAATTTTCCTGGTATTTGGAGCCGCTGCCAACCATGATAGAACTATTGTGCGGTCCGTCCAAAAATATGCTTTATCTATATTTAAACAAAGGGATTTGTGTACCTTATTGTAAAGTTGTGCGAGCAGCAGCGCACCACAAAGTTCTAAACGAGCTATAGTTATTGACTTTAAGTTTTTGAGCATAATAGTGTCACCGCTGCATCACTATTTTGGTTAACCGACTTAATATTGTTGTGAGCTACTATTAGGCAACCCGTCAAACACACAAGCGCCGTAAGCAACGTATATACTACAGAAGCCTAGAATTTTTTAGCATTATACTGGAGAATGAATCATCCTTTTAATTCAGGGTATATATAATACCGCTGATAAATGTAAGAGTTAGTCTATATCAGAATGTCGAATATAAATTATATCATGTAAAGTTAAATAGTTGAGCTTTTGGAAGTCCAAGAGTAAACATAAATGTTATATTATGTGAACGTGTCTAATGTACATGCAGCTTGTAGAATACATAAATAGACAAAAATGTAATAAATAAATTATAGTAATGTTTAGTGTGCTAAGAAGACTTATAGTTAAGGAACTAGTTTAAGAAGATATTAGTGCTTGTAAATTCATTACTGTAATATTGCTTCATTGTTAATTGGACTGAAAACATCTATAAATAAGGCATATACTGTTAATTAGACTTGTGAATAGTGAGTAATAAGGACTCCTGTTATTACTTGTTTTAAATCAGTGAAACGCGGTAGTAGTAGTCCGCTGCAATATATATGCAGGCGGCATATGCTATTTGTGAAGCATCACAGAAGCATTTTAACTAATAGTAGGTAAATAAGGCCGGTCCTAATTCAAAACGCGACAGACGTATTTTCCATGTGTAAAATACGTCTGTCACGTTTTGAATTAGGATCGGCCCTATATAATTTCAATGTAAAATAGTTGTGAAAACATTTGAATGTAAAATAGTTGTGAAAACATGAATTCTTCTATACTTTCAATGTAAAATACTTGTGGGCGCGTTTTGAATTAGGATCGGCTTTATATTACTTTCAATGAAACACACACGTATGTTGAAAAAAAAATGTAAGTGCAGAGAAGAATGTGTGTAGCTGTTTTGAATTCGGTTTTCTAGCGAGAAGTTACACGTGCACTGTTTTGAATTAGGATCGGCGTTATATACTTTTAATGTAAAATGTGAAAACCTGAATTCTTTTCAAATGTAAAATACTTGTGGGCACGTTTTGAATTAGGATCGGCTTTATATTACTTTCAATGTAACACACGTATGTTGAAAAATGTAAGTGCAGAGAAAATTTTCTTAATGCATTTACTTGATATATAATATTCATTTGAATCTTTTTTTTTTTAGTTAACACGAAGAAGAACAACCAGAAAACGACCGCGCGTCAAAGATGAAGAAGACAGCCCTCATAGAATTGATAATGCAATATTTTTTTTAACCGTTCAGAGTTGGAGTGAGTTATAACTGTTCTTTTATATTTGGGAAACTTAAGTGAATTATAGTATGTTTATTCTAGAGTACATTATATATGTATTTTATAGATTACAATAAAGAAACATACATTGTGTGTTTCATTTCACATTACTCCCGATTTAATAACTACGTAGTCTCAATTTACAGAACGGTGTAAAGCAATTTTTGACTATTAATCTGAGTGCATATTTCGAATAGATGCTCTCATTTTTTTTTTGCGATTAAAGTTAGAAATGCATTTCAAATAGATGCTTTCATATTTTTTTTGTAATTGAAATTAGAAATGCATGTGATCTAAAATTGCAGAGTTGCCTTCAGTACGTAAATATGGAAATGCAAATGCTGAAGAAGCATTAGACTAGACTATCGTTGACAAGGAAAAAGCTGTCTGACATGGGTTGAATTTTCTGCTGTTCTTATTGTTTAATATCTTTATATATATACTCAAGATATGTGTGTGATAATCGCTCAATCTTTATTGTCAAGTTGTAGTTGTGTTCTATAGAACAAATAAAAAAAAATGAAAACTTTTGTTAAAATTACCCTTGTCAGGAAAGAATAATGATAGTGGATTTTTTTTTAAAGTTGGAGCATTTCATAAATTTCACGTTTATATAGTTCTTGTAGATAAACTGAGTTCGCGATTTAAATAACTACGACTTGTTATTCTTTAAAAGCGAGAATGAGAAAATTGGTGCAGTCAGTCTGCCTATCTGTTTATCTGTCTTTGGCAAATTTTTCGAGATATCTGTACAATTTGTTAAATGTTGTAAAACCAGTAAAGAGCTATTGCGTTGATCAATTATAATTGCTTTCAGGGTTGAGAGTCCCATTCGTGCTGTCTGAGTTTAATTGTTTTTTCTGCAGACATCAACATTAAAGATTTTTACTGACTACAATAATAATACATACACAATCTTTTCTATTTGTTTTTATTATTATCAAACCATTCTTTTAATAACAAAGTATTTTGTTTTTGCAATAGATAGGTTTCCATCCATTTCTTCTTTTTTCTATACCCTTCACACATACTTCTTCACCGAGTCGGATAATTTGCTTCGGCTAACATTGTAAAATTATATTAAAATAAATAATACAGACACAATCTTTCTATTGTTTTTTATTATTATCAAGCCATTCTTTTAATAACAAGGTATTTTGTTTTGCACATTGCAGATTATTATTGCTGTGTCTACAACAATGGATGTTATATTTTAAACGGTTGTTGATTTTTAACTCCGATATCTTAGGACAACCTAGTGCAAGCATATCAGTTACAACGTTTTGCATTAGATAGGTTTCAATCAATTTTTTCTTTTCTAGACCCTTCACAAATACTTCTTTACCGGGTAGGATAATTTGCTTCAAATAAAGCGCTATATATGATAAACCCATTCCAGCCGTTGAAGATTCATCCCAAGAAAGACCATGAATATTCTTTGTCACCCAGTCGTTATGTTTTATATGATCTTGGCTCAAACAACTGGACTGCATTGGCAGTTTAAAATTTGATGCCAAACAACACCTTTGAACAAGTCCAAAACCGCAATTTCTTTACACACAAACTCGTTTTTCTTGTATTTAAATCCCTGAATATCAATTATATACATGTTTGTATGTAAATATATGCAGTAAACTTCGACTAATTAAATTAATATCAGGAGCAATCTCCTTATATAGCAGATTACCACCATCTGCGTACTTTGCCAACCCACTTTTCAACCTATCACAAGAGTGAACACATTTTGAATTGAAACCGGCCCATATGTATTTGCAGCCTCTAAACATAAATCAGAATCCACTTTAATTAAAACACAATTGACTTGAATGCGATATTTTGCATCTGTCATACTTTATAACTTCTAGCTAGAAAACCAAATTCAAAACATCTACACACATTTTCTCTGCACTTACCTTTTTCAACATACGTGTGTTTTGAAATATGTTCCATTGAAAGTAATATAAAGCCGATCCTAATTCAAAACGTACCCACAAGTTTTTACATTGAAAGTATATAAGAATTCATCTTTTCACAACTATTTTACATTGAAATGTTTTCACAACTATTTTACATTGAAATTATATAGGGCCGATCCTAATTCAAAACGTGACAGACGTATTTTACACATGGAAAATATGTCTGTCGCGTTTTGAATTAGGACCGGCCTTATTTACCTACTACTAATCTTTTTATAATGCCACAAATTCAAATTATGAACAACTTTATTAACAATACTTGAGCAAATTTATAATTTCATACACCTCCAATCGCACTAAATAAAAAGGTTTGTTTCACCGATTTTTATTTATAAAACACAATTATTAATAACATACAACGGAACAATTTAAAGTAAATAACATAAAACATTTTAAATAGCAATTTGCCTTTAAATCGGTGGATACACGATTATTCTAATATACTAGATATTTACAAAGGTATGTATAGAATGAAACTGAGGGAAAAAATCACACACAACATGCGCAACAAGTCCCGAATAAAAAAACCCCGCAATTCAGGCAAATGCAGAACATTCGGCGAAACTTCGAGTATAAAGATGTCGATTCATGTCTAACTATAAAAACTCGTACTGTTTTTTTTTTAATTGCGTAGGCCGGAGACGATCCAAACTCTTTAGGTCGATCCGTAGCAAGCTCCGAATAAAAGAAACACACCCACAATTCAGGCAAAAGCAGAACACCACGGGCAAACTTAAAGTTTGAAGTTGTCGATTCTGGCCTAACTATAAAATATGATAACCGTTTTTTTTTAAAACTACGTGGATCAGACCCAATCTAAACTCTTAAGGACAATCCGTAACAAACCCCGAATAAAAGAAGTATACCCTCAATTCAATCAAAAACAGAATACCATGAACAAATCTTCGAGTTTAAAGTTGTCGATTCAGATCTAACTATAAAAATTCCATCTCAGCTTTTCTTTCAAACTGCGTGGATCAGACCCGATCCAAACTCTTTAAAACGTTCCATAGCAAACCCAGAATAAAAGAAACATACCCGCAATTTGATCAAAAACAGAATGCAACATGCAAAACTTCGAGTTCTAAGCCCAGAATCGACAACTTTAAACTCGAAGTTTTGCCGGTCGTATTCTGTTTTTGTCTGAACTGTGGGTGTGTTTCTTTTATTCGGGACTTACTGTGGATCGTTCTAAAGAGTTTGGATCGAGTCTGACCCACGTAGTTTTAAAGAAAAAACGGTTATAAATTTTTATGCTTAGATCTGAATCGACAATTTTAAACTCGAAGATTTGCCTCTGGTATTCTTGCTTTTGGCCGTGGTGTTCTCTTTTTGCTTAAATTGTGGGTATGTTTCTTTTATTCAGATTTTGTTGAGGATCGTCCTATAGAGTTTGGATCAGGCCCGACCTAAGCAGTTTTAAGGAAAAAACAGTTATGATTTTTTATAGTTAAATCCGAAGTGACAATCATAAACAAGAAGATTCGCTTGTGGTATTCTGTTTTTGCCCGAATTGCGGGTATGTTTCTTTTATTCGGGGCTGGCTGCTGATCGTCCTTAAAAGTTTGGATCGGGTCCGACCCATGCAGTTTTAAAAAATAAACCTGAATTTTTATAGTTAGACCAGAATCGATAACTCTAAACCCGAAGTTTTGCCCGTGGTATGCTGCTTTTGCTTGAATTGCGGATATATTTCTTTTTCTCAGAGCTTGCTACGGATCGTTCGAAAAAATTTGGATCGGGTCTGACCCACGCACTTTTAAAGAAAAAACGGTTATGAATTTTTATACTTAGATCTGAATCGACAGCTACAAACTCGAAGATTTACTCGCGGCATTCTGTTTTTGCCTAAATTGCGGGTATGTTTTTTTTATTCGGGACTTGCTGTGGATCGTCCTAAAGAGTTTGGATCGGTCCCGATCTACTCAGTTTTAAAAAAATAAACGGCTCTGAATTTTTAAGGTTAGGCAAGAATCGACAACTTTAAATTCGAAGTTTTGCACGTGGTATTCTGTTTTTGATTTAATTGCGGGTATGTTTCTTTTATTGGAGGCTTGCTACGGATCGTTTTAAAGAGTTTGGATCGGGTCTGACATACGCAGTTTTAAAGAAAAAACGGTTATGAATCTTTATACCTAGATCTGAATCGACAACTTCAAGCTCGAAGATTTGCTCGTGGTATTCTGTTTTTGCCTGAATTTCGAGTATGTTTCTTTTATTCGGGGCTTGCTTGGGATTGTCCTAAAAAGTTTGGATCAGACCCGACCTACGTAGTTTTAAAAAAATAAACGGTTCTGAATTTTTATAGTTAGGTCAGAATCAACAACTCTAAACCCGAAGTTTTGCCCGTGGTATTCTGTTTTTGCCTGATTTGCGGGTGTGTTTCTTTTAATCGGGACTTGCTGTGGATCGTCCTAAAGAGTTTGGATCGAGTCTGACCCACGCAGTTTTAAAGAAAAAACGGTTATGAATTTTTATACTTAGATCTGAATCGACAACTTCAAACTCGAAGATTTGCTCGTGGTATTCTGTTTCTGCCTGAATTGCGGGTATGTTTCTTTTATTTGGGGCTTGCTTCGGATTGTCTTAAAAAGATTGGATCAGACCCGACCTACGTAGTTTTAAAAGATTAACGGTTCTGAATTTTTATAGTTAGGTCAGAAACAACAACTCTAAACTCGAAGTTTTGCCCGTGGTATTCTGTTTTTGCCTGATTTGCGGGTGTGTTTATTTTATTCTGGACTTGCTGTGGATCGTCCTAAAGAGTTTGGATCGGGTCTGACCCACGCAGTTTTAAAGAAAAAACGGTTACGAATTTTTATACTTATATCTTAATCGACAACTTCAAACTCGAAGATTTGCTTGTGGTATTCTGTTTTTGCCTGATTTGCGGGTGTTTCTTTTATTCGGGACTTGCTGTGGATCGTCCTAAAGAGTTTGGATCGGGTCTGACTCACGCAGCTTTAAAGAAAAAACGCTTATGAATTTGTATACTTAGATCTGAATCGACAACTTCAAACTCGAAGATTTGCTCGTGGTATTCTGTTTCTCCTGAATAGCGGGTATGTTTCTTTTATTTGGGGCTTGCTTCGGATTGTCCTAAAAAGTTTGGATCAGACCCGACCTACGTAGTTTTAAAAAAATAAACGGTTCTGAATTTTTATAGTTAGGTCAGAATCAACAACTCTAAACCCGAAGTTTTGCTCGTGGCATTCTGTTTTAGCCTGAATTGCGGGTGTGTTTCTTTTATTCGGGACTTGCTGTGGATTGTCCTAAAGCGTTTGGATCGGATCTGACCCACGCAGTTTTAAAGAACAAAACGGTTACGACATTTTTATACTTAGATATGAATCGACAACTTCAAACTCGAAGATTTGCTCGTGGTATTCTGTTTTTGCCTGAATTGCGGGTATGTTTCTTTTATTTGGGGCTTGCTCCGGATTGTCCTAAAAAGTTTGGATCAGACCCGACCTACGTAGTTTTAAAAAAATAAACGGTTCTGAATTTTTATAGTTAGGTCAGAATCAACAACTCTAACCCCGAAGTTTTGCCCGTGGTATTCTGTTTTTGCCTGATTTGCGGGTATGTTTCTTTTATTGGAGGCTTGCTACGGATCGTTTTAAAGAGTATGGATCGAGTCTGACCCACGCAGTTTTAAAGAAAAAACGGTTATGAATTTTTATACTTAGATATGAATCGACAACTTCAAACTCGAAGATTTGCTCGTGGTATTCTGTTTCTGCCTGAATTGCGGGTATGTTTCTTTTATTTGGGGCTTGCTTCGGATTGTCCTAAAAAGTTTGGATCAGACCCGACCTACGTAGTTTTAAAAAAATAAACGGTTCTGAATTTTTATAGTTAGGTCAGAATCAACAACTCTAAACCCGAAGTTTTGCCCGTGGCATTCTGTTTTAGCCTGAATTGCGGGTGTGTTTCTTTTATTCGGGACTTGCTGTGGATTGTCCTAAAGCGTTTGGATCGGATCTGACCCACGCAGTTTTAAAGAAAAACGGTTACGAATTTTTATACTTAGATATGAATCGACAACTTCAAACTCGAAGATTTGCTCGTGGTATTCTGTTTTTGCCTGAATTGCGGGTATGTTTCTTTTATTTGGGGCTTGCTCCGGATTGTCCTAAAAAGTTTGGATCAGACCCGACCTACGTAGTTTTAAAAAATAAACGGTTCTGAATTTTTATAGTTAGGTCAGAATCAACAACCCTAACCCCGAAGTTTTGCCCGTGGTATTCTGTTTTGCCTGATTTGCGGGTATGTTTCTTTTATTGGAGGCTTGCTACGGATCGTTTTAAAGAGTATGGATCGAGTCTGACCCACGCAGTTTTAAAGAAAAACGGTTACGAATTTTTATACTTAGATATGAATCGACAACTTCAAACTCGAAGATTTGCTCGTGGTATTCTGTTTCTGCCTGAATTGCGGGTATGTTTCTTTTATTTGGGGCTTGCTTCGGATTGTCCTAAAAAGTTTGGATCAGACCCGACCTACGTAGTTTTAAAAAAATAAACGGTTCTGAATTTTTATAGTTAGGTCAGAATCAACAACTCTAAATCCGAAGTTTTGCCCGTGGCATTCTGTTTTAGCCTGAATTGCGGGTGTGTTTCTTTTATTCCGGACTTGCTTCGGATTGTCCTAAAAAGTTTGGATCAGACCCGACCTACGTAGTTTTAAAAAAATAAACGGTTCTGAATTTTTATAGTTAGGTCAGAATCAACAACTCTAACCCCGAAGTTTTGCCCGTGGTATTCTGTTTTTGCCTGATTTGCGGGTATGTTTCTTTTATTGGAGGCTTGCTACGGATCGTTTTAAAGAGTATGGATAGAGTCTGACCCACGCAGTTTTAAAGAAAAAACGGTTATGAATTTTTATACTTAGATATGAATCGACAACTTCAAACTCGAAGATTTGCTCGTGGTATTCTGTTTCTGCCTGAATTGCGGGTATGTTTCTTTTATTTGGGGCTTGCTCCGGATTGTCCTAAAAAGTTTGGATCAGACCCGACCTACGTAGTTTTAAAAAAATAAACGGTTCTGAATTTTTATAGTTAGGTCAGAATCAACAACTCTAAACCCGAAGTTTTGCCCGTGGCATTCTGTTTTAGCCTGAATTGCGGGTGTGTTTCTTTTATTCGGGACCTGCTGTGGATTGTCCTAAAGCGTTTGGATCGGATCTGACCCACGCAGTTTTAAAGAAAAAACGGTTACGAATTTTTATACTTAGATATGAATCGACAACTTCAAACTCGAAGATTTGCTCGTGGTATTCTGTTTTTGCCTGAATTGCGGGTATGTTTCTTTTATTTGGGGCTTGCTCCGGATTGTCCTAAAAAGTTTGGATCAGACCCGACCTACGTAGTTTTAAAAAAATAAACGGTTCTGAATTTTTATAGTTAGGTCAGAATCAACAACCCTAACCCCGAAGTTTTGCCCGTGGTATTCTGTTTTTGCCTGATTTGCGGGTATGTTTCTTTTATTGGAGGCTTGCTACGGATCGTTTTAAAGAGTATGGATCGAGTCTGACCCACGCAGTTTTAAAGAAAAAACGGTTACGAATTTTTATACTTAGATATGAATCGACAACTTCAAACTCGAAGATTTGCTCGTGGTATTCTGTTTTTGCCTGAATTGCGGGTATGTTTCTTTTATTTGGGGCTTGCTCCGGATTGTCCTAAAAAGTTTGGATCACACCCGACCTACGTAGTTTTAAAAAAATAAACGGTTCTGAATTTTTATAGTTAGGTCAGAATCAACAACCCTAACCCCGAAGTTTTGCCCGTGGTATTCTGTTTTTGCCTGATTTGCGGGTGTGTTTCTTTTAATCGGGACTTGCTGTGGATCGTCCTAAAGAGTTTGGATCGAGTCTGACCCACGCAGTTTTAAAGAAAAAACGGTTATGAATTTTTATACTTAGATCTGAATCGACAACTTCAAGCTCGAAGATTTGCTCGTGGTATTCTGTTTTTGCCTGAATTTCGAGTATGTTTCTTTTATTCGGGGCTTGCTTGGGATTGTCCTAAAAAGTTTGGATCAGACCCGACCTACGTAGTTTTAAAAATAAACGGTTCTGAATTTTATAGTTAGGTCAGAATCAACAACTCTAAACCCGAAGTTTTGCCCGTGGTATTCTGTTTTTGCCTGATTTGCGGGTGTGTTTCTTTTAATCGGGACTTGCTGTGGATCGTCCTAAAGAGTTTGGATCGAGTCTGACCCACGCAGTTTTAAAGAAAAAACGGTTATGAATTTTTATACTTAGATCTGAATCGACAACTTCAAGCTCGAAGATTTGCTCGTGGTATTCTGTTTTTGCCTGAATTTCGAGTATGTTTCTTTTATTCGGGGCTTGCTTGGGATTGTCCTAAAAAGTTTGGATCAGACCCGACCTACGTAGTTTTAAAAAAATAAACGGTTCTGAATTTTTATAGTTAGGTCAGAATCAACAACTCTAAACCCGAAGTTTTGCCCGTGGTATTCTGTTTTTGCCTGATTTGCGGGTGTGTTTCTTTTAATCGGGACTTGCTGTGGATCGTCCTAAAGAGTTTGGATCGAGTCTGACCCACGCAGTTTTAAAGAAAAAACGGTTATGAATTTTTATACTTAGATCTGAATCGACAACTTCAAACTCGAAGATTTGCTCGTGGTATTCTGTTTCTGCCTGAATTGCGGGTATGTTTCTTTTATTTGGGGCTTGCTTCGGATTGTCTTAAAAAGATTGGATCAGACCCGACCTACGTAGTTTTAAAAGATTAACGGTTCTGAATTTTTATAGTTAGGTCAGAAACAACAACTCTAAACTCGAAGTTTTGCCCGTGGTATTCTGTTTTGCCTGATTTGCGGGTGTGTTTATTTTATTCTGGACTTGCTGTGGATCGTCCTAAAGAGTTTGGATCGGGTCTGACCCACGCAGTTTTAAAGAAAAACGGTTACGAATTTTTATACTTATATCTTAATCGACAACTTCAAACTCGAAGATTTGCTTGTGGTATTCTGTTTTGCCTGATTTGCGGGTGTTTCTTTTATTCGGGACTTGCTGTGGATCGTCCTAAAGAGTTTGGATCGGGTCTGACTCACGCAGCTTTAAAGAAAAAACGCTTATGAATTTGTATACTTAGATCTGAATCGACAACTTCAAACTCGAAGATTTGCTCGTGGTATTCTGTTTCTCCTGAATAGCGGGTATGTTTCTTTTATTTGGGGCTTGCTTCGGATTGTCCTAAAAAGTTTGGATCAGACCCGACCTACGTAGTTTTAAAAATAAACGGTTCTGAATTTTTATAGTTAGGTCAGAATCAACAACTCTAAACCCGAAGTTTTGCTCGTGGCATTCTGTTTTAGCCTGAATTGCGGGTGTGTTTCTTTTATTCGGGACTTGCTGTGGATTGTCCTAAAGCGTTTGGATCGGATCTGACCCACGCAGTTTTAAAGAAAAAACGGTTACGAATTTTTATACTTAGATATGAATCGACAACTTCAAACTCGAAGATTTGCTCGTGGTATTCTGTTTTGCCTGAATTGCGGGTATGTTTCTTTTATTTGGGGCTTGCTCCGGATTGTCCTAAAAAGTTTGGATCAGACCCGACCTACGTAGTTTTAAAAAAATAAACGGTTCTGAATTTTTATAGTTAGGTCAGAATCAACAACTCTAACCCCGAAGTTTTGCCCGTGGTATTCTGTTTTTGCCTGATTTGCGGGTATGTTTCTTTTATTGGAGGCTTGCTACGGATCGTTTTAAAGAGTATGGATCGAGTCTGACCCACGCAGTTTTAAAGAAAAAACGGTTATGAATTTTTATACTTAGATATGAATCGACAACTTCAAACTCGAAGATTTGCTCGTGGTATTCTGTTTCTGCCTGAATTGCGGGTATGTTTCTTTTATTTGGGGCTTGCTTCGGATTGTCCTAAAAGTTTGGATCAGACCCGACCTACGTAGTTTTAAAAATAAACGGTTCTGAATTTTATAGTTAGGTCAGAATCAACAACTCTAAACCCGAAGTTTTGCCCGTGGCATTCTGTTTTAGCCTGAATTGCGGGTGTGTTTCTTTTATTCGGGACTTGCTGTGGATTGTCCTAAAGCGTTTGGATCGGATCTGACCCACGCAGTTTTAAAGAAAAACGGTTACGAATTTTTATACTTAGATATGAATCGACAACTTCAAACTCGAAGATTTGCTCGTGGTATTCTGTTTTGCCTGAATTGCGGGTATGTTTCTTTTATTTGGGGCTTGCTCCGGATTGTCCTAAAAGTTTGGATCAGACCCGACCTACGTAGTTTTAAAAAATAAACGGTTCTGAATTTTTATAGTTAGGTCAGAATCAACAACCCTAACCCCGAAGTTTTGCCCGTGGTATTCTGTTTTGCCTGATTTGCGGGTATGTTTCTTTTATTGGAGGCTTGCTACGGATCGTTTTAAAGAGTATGGATCGAGTCTGACCCACGCAGTTTTAAAGAAAAACGGTTACGAATTTTTATACTTAGATATGAATCGACAACTTCAAACTCGAAGATTTGCTCGTGGTATTCTGTTTCTGCCTGAATTGCGGGTATGTTTCTTTTATTTGGGGCTTGCTTCGGATTGTCCTAAAAAGTTTGGATCAGACCCGACCTACGTAGTTTTAAAAAAATAAACGGTTCTGAATTTTTATAGTTAGGTCAGAATCAACAACTCTAAACCCGAAGTTTTGCCCGTGGCATTCTGTTTTAGCCTGAATTGCGGGTGTGTTTCTTTTATTCGGGACTTGCTTCGGATTGTCCTAAAAAGTTTGGATCAGACCCGACCTACGTAGTTTTAAAAAAATAAACGGTTCTGAATTTTTATAGTTAGGTCAGAATCAACAACTCTAAACCCGAAGTTTTGTCCGTGGCATTCTGTTTTAGCCTGAATTGCGGGTGTGTTTCTTTTATTCGGGACTTGCTGTGGATTGTCCTAAAGAGTTTGGATCGGATCTGACCCACGCAGTTTTAAAGAAAAACGGTTACGAATTTTATACTTAGATATGAATCGACAACTTCAAACTCGAAGATTTGCTCGTGGTATTCTGTTTTGCCTGAATTGCGGGTATGTTTCTTTTATTTGGGGCTTGCTCCGGATTGTCCTAAAAGTTTGGATCAGACCCGACCTACGTAGTTTTAAAAATAAACGGTTCTGAATTTTTATAGTTAGGTCAGAATCAACAACCCTAACCCCGAAGTTTTGCCCGTGGTATTCTGTTTTTGCCTGATTTGCGGGTATGTTTCTTTTATTGGAGGCTTGCTACGGATCGTTTTAAAGAGTATGGATCGAGTCTGACCCACGCAGTTTTAAAGAAAAAACGGTTACGAATTTTTATACTTAGATATGAATCGACAACTTCAAACTCGAAGATTTGCTCGTGGTATTCTGTTTTTGCCTGAATTGCGGGTATGTTTCTTTTATTTGGGGCTTGCTCCGGATTGTCCTAAAAAGTTTGGATCACACCCGACCTACGTAGTTTTAAAAAAATAAACGGTTCTGAATTTTTATAGTTAGGTCAGAATCAACAACCCTAACCCCGAAGTTTTGCCCGTGGTATTCTGTTTTGCCTGATTTGCGGGTATGTTTCTTTTATTGGAGGCTTGCTACGGATCGTTTTAAAGAGTATGGATCGAGTCTGACCCACGCAGTTTTAAAGAAAAAACGGTTATGAATTTTTATACTTAGATATGAATCGACAACTTCAAACTCGAAGATTTGCTCGTGGTATTCTGTTTCTGCCTGAATTGCGGGTATGTTTCTTTTATTTGGGGCTTGCTTCGGATTGTCCTAAAAAGTTTGGATCAGACCCGACCTACGTAGTTTTAAAAAAATAAACGGTTCTGAATTTTTATAGTTAGGTCAGAATCAACAACTCTAACCCCGAAGTTTTGCCCGTGGTATTCTGTTTTTGCCTGATTTGCGGGTATGTTTCTTTTATTGGAGGCTTGCTACGGATCGTTTTAAAGAGTATGGATCGAGTCTGACCCACGCAGTTTTAAAGAAAAAACGGTTATGAATTTTTATACTTAGATATGAATCGACAACTTCAAACTCGAAGATTTGCTCGTGGTATTCTGTTTCTGCCTGAATTGCGGGTATGTTTCTTTTATTTGGGGCTTGCTTCGGATTGTCCTAAAAAGTTTGGATCAGACCCGACCTACGTAGTTTTAAAAAAATAAACGGTTCTGAATTTTTATAGTTAGGTCAGAATCAACAACTCTAACCCGAAGTTTTGCCCGTGGTATTCTGTTTTGCCTGATTTGCGGGTATGTTTCTTTTTGGAGGCTTGCTACGGATCGTTTTAAAGAGTATGGATCGAGTCTGACCCACGCAGTTTTAAAGAAAAAACGGTTATGAATTTTTATACTTAGATATGAATCGACAACTTCAAACTCGAAGATTTGCTCGTGGTATTCTGTTTCTGCCTGAATTGCGGGTATGTTTCTTTTATTTGGGGCTTGCTTCGGATTGTCCTAAAAAGTTTGGATCAGACCCGACCTACGTAGTTTTAAAAAAATAAACGGTTCTGAATTTTTATAGTTAGGTCAGAATCAACAACTCTAAACCCGAAGTTTTGCCCGTGGCATTCTGTTTTAGCCTGAATTGCGGGTGTGTTTCTTTTATTCGGGACTTGCTGTGGATTGTCCTAAAGCGTTTGGATCGGATCTGACCCACGCAGTTTTAAAGAAAAAACGGTTACGAATTTTTATACTTAGATATGAATCGACAACTTCAAACTCGAAGATTTGCTCGTGGTATTCTGTTTTTGCCTGAATTGCGGGTATGTTTCTTTTATTTGGGGCTTGCTCCGGATTGTCCTAAAAAGTTTGGATCAGACCCGACCTACGTAGTTTTAAAAAAATAAACGGTTCTGAATTTTTATAGTTAGGTCAGAATCAACAACCCTAACCCCGAAGTTTTGCCCGTGGTATTCTGTTTTTGCCTGATTTGCGGGTATGTTTCTTTTATTGGAGGCTTGCTACGGATCGTTTTAAAGAGTATGGATCGAGTCTGACCCACGCAGTTTTAAAGAAAAAACGGTTACGAATTTTTATACTTAGATATGAATCGACAACTTCAAACTCGAAGATTTGCTCGTGGTATTCTGTTTCTGCCTGAATTGCGGGTATGTTTCTTTTATTTGGGGCTTGCTTCGGATTGTCCTAAAAAGTTTGGATCAGACCCGACCTACGTAGTTTTAAAAAAATAAACGGTTCTGAATTTTTATAGTTAGGTCAGAATCAACAACTCTAAACCCGAAGTTTTGCCCGTGGCATTCTGTTTTAGCCTGAATTGCGGGTGTGTTTCTTTTATTCGGGACTTGCTTCGGATTGTCCTAAAAAGTTTGGATCAGACCCGACCTACGTAGTTTTAAAAAAATAAACGGTTCTGAATTTTTATAGTTAGGTCAGAATCAACAACTCTAAACCCGAAGTTTTGTCCGTGGCATTCTGTTTTAGCCTGAATTGCGGGTGTGTTTCTTTTATTCGGGACTTGCTGTGGATTGTCCTAAAGCGTTTGGATCGGATCTGACCCACGCAGTTTTAAAGAAAAAACGGTTACGAATTTTTATACTTAGATATGAATCGACAACTTCAAACTCGAAGATTTGCTCGTGGTATTCTGTTTTTGCCTGAATTGCGGGTATGTTTCTTTTATTTGGGGCTTGCTCCGGATTGTCCTAAAAAGTTTGGATCAGACCCGACCTACGTAGTTTTAAAAAAATAAACGGTTCTGAATTTTTATAGTTAGGTCAGAATCAACAACCCTAACCCCGAAGTTTTGCCCGTGGTATTCTGTTTTTGCCTGATTTGCGGGTATGTTTCTTTTATTGGAGGCTTGCTACGGATCGTTTTAAAGAGTATGGATCGAGTCTGACCCACGCAGTTTTAAAGAAAAAACGGTTACGAATTTTTATACTTAGATATGAATCGACAACTTCAAACTCGAAGATTTGCTCGTGGTATTCTGTTTTTGCCTGAATTGCGGGTATGTTTCTTTTATTTGGGGCTTGCTCCGGATTGTCCTAAAAAGTTTGGATCACACCGACCTACGTAGTTTTAAAAAAATAAACGGTTCTGAATTTTTATAGTTAGGTCAGAATCAACAACCCTAACCCCGAAGTTTTGCCCGTGGTATTCTGTTTTTGCCTGATTTGCGGGTATGTTTCTTTTATTGGAGGCTTGCTACGGATCGTTTTAAAGAGTATGGATCGAGTCTGACCCACGCAGTTTTAAAGAAAAAACGGTTATGAATTTTTATACTTAGATATGAATCGACAACTTCAAACTCGAAGATTTGCTCGTGGTATTCTGTTTTTGCCTGAATTGCGGGTATGATTCTTTTATTTGGGGCTTGCTCCGGATTGTCCTAAAAAGTTTGGATCAGACCCGACCTACGTAGTTTTAAAAAAATAAACGGTTCTGAATTTTTATAGTTAGGTCAGAATCAACAACCCTAACCCCGAAGTTTTGCCCGTGGTATTCTGTTTTTGCCTGATTTGCGGGTATGTTTCTTTTATTGGAGGCTTGCTACGGATCGTTTTAAAGAGTATGGATCGAGTCTGACCCACGCAGTTTTAAAGAAAAAACGGTTACGAATTTTTATACTTAGATATGAATCGACAACTTCAAACTCGAAGATTTGCTCGTGGTATTCTGTTTTTGCCTGAATTGCGGGTATGTTTCTTTTATTTGGGGCTTGCTCCGGATTGTCCTAAAAAGTTTGGATCACACCCGACCTACGTAGTTTTAAAAAAATAAACGGTTCTGAATTTTTATAGTTAGGTCAGAATCAACAACTCTAAACCCGAAGTTTTGCCCGTGGTATTTTGTTTTTGCCTGATTTGCGGGTGTGTTTCTTTTAATCGGGACTTGCTGTGGATCGTCCTAAAGAGTTTGGATCGAGTCTGACCCACGCAGTTTTAAAGAAAAAACGGTTATTAATTTTTATACTTAGATCTGAATCGACAACTTCAAACTCGAAGATTTGCTCGTGGTATTCTGTTTCTGCCTGAATTGCGGGTATGTTTCTTTTATTTGGGGCTTGCTTCGGATTGTCTTAAAAAGATTGGATCAGACCCGACCTACGTAGTTTTAAAAAATTAACGGTTCTGAATTTTTATAGTTAGGTCAGAAACAACAACTCTAAACCCGAGGATTTGCCCGTGGTATTCTGTTTTTGCCTGATTTGCGGGTGTGTTTATTTTATTCTGGACTTGCTGTGGATCGTCCTAAAGAGTTTGGATCGGGTCTGACCCACGCAGTTTTAAAGAAAAAACGGTTATGAATTTTTATACTTATATCTTAATCGACAACTTCAAACTCGAAGATTTGCTTGTGGTATTCTGTTTTTGCCTGATTTGCGGGTGTTTCTTTTATTCGGGACTTGCTGTGGATCGTCCTAAAGAGTTTGGATCGGGTCTGACCCACGCAGCTTTAAAGAAAAAACGCTTATGAATTTGTATACTTAGATCTGAATCGACAACTTCAAACTCGAAGATTTGCTCGTGGTATTCTGTTTCTCCTGAATAGCGGGTATGTTTCTTTTATTTGGGGCTTGCTTCGGATTGTCCTAAAAAGTTTGGATCAGACCCGACCTACGTAGTTTTAAAAAAATAAACGGTTCTGAATTTTTATAGTTAGGTCAGAATCAACAACTCTAAACCCGAAGTTTTGCCCGTGGCATTCTGTTTTAGCCTGAATTGCGGGTGTGTTTCTTTTATTCGGGACTTGCTGTGGATTGTCCTAAAGCGTTTGGATCGGATCTGACCCACGCAGTTTTAAAGAAAAAACGGTTACGAATTTTTATACTTAGATATGAATCGACAACTTCAAACTCGAAGATTTGCTCGTGGTATTCTATTTTTGCCGGAATTGCGGGTATGCTTTTTTTACTCGGGGCTTGATTCGAATCGTCCTAAAACTTTGGATCAGGTCCGACCTAGGCAGTTTTAAAAAAATAAACGGTTCTGAATTTTTATAGTTAGGTCAGAATAAACAACTCCAAGTTTCTTTTATTCGGGACTTGTTTCGGATCGTTCTAAAAAGTTTGGATCAAGCCCGACCTACGCAGTTTTAAAAAAATAAAGGGTTCTGAATTTTTATAGTTAGGTCAGAAACAACAACTCTAAACCCGAAGTTTTGCCCGTGGTATTCTGTTTTTGCCTGATTTGCGGGTGTGTTTATTTTATTCTGGACTTGTTGTGGATCGTCCTAAAGAGTTTGGATCGGGTCTGACCCACGCAGTTTTAAAGAAAAAACGGTTATGAATTTTTATACTTAGATCTGAATCGACAACTTCAAACTCGAAGATTTGCTCGTGGTATTCTGTTTCTGCCTGAATTGCGGGTATGTTTCTTTTATTTGGGGCTTGCTTCGGTTTGTCTTAAAAAGATTGGATCAGACCCGACCTACGTAGTTTTAAAAGATTAACGGTTCTGAATTTTTATAGTTAGGTCAGAAACAACAACTCTAAACTCGAAGTTTTGCCCGTGGTATTCTGTTTTTGCCTGATTTGCGGGTGTGTTTATTTTATTCTGGACTTGCTGTGGATCGTCCTAAAGAGTTTGGATCGGGTCTGACCCACGCAGTTTTAAAGAAAAAACGGTTACGAATTTTTATACTTATATCTTAATCGACAACTTCAAACTCGAAGATTTGCTTGTGGTATTCTGTTTTTGCCTGATTTGCGGGTGTTTCTTTTATTCGGGACTTGCTGTGGATCGTCCTAAAGAGTTTGGATCGGGTCTGACTCACGCAGCTTTAAAGAAAAAACGCTTATGAATTTGTATACTTAGATCTGAATCGACAACTTCAAACTCGAAGATTTGCTCGTGGTATTCTGTTTCTCCTGAATAGCGGGTATGTTTCTTTTATTTGGGGCTTGCTTCGGTTTGTCTTAAAAAGATTGGATCAGACCCGACCTACGTAGTTTTAAAAGATTAACGGTTCTGAATTTTTATAGTTAGGTCAGAATCAACAACTCTAAACCCGAAGTTTTGCTCGTGGCATTCTGTTTTAGCCTGAATTGCGGGTGTGTTTCTTTTATTCGGGACTTGCTGTGGATTGTCCTAAAGCGTTTGGATCGGATCTGACCCACGCAGTTTTAAAGAAAAAACGGTTACGAATTTTTATACTTAGATATGAATCGACAACTTCAAACTCGAAGATTTGCTCGTGGTATTCTGTTTTTGCCTGAATTGCGGGTATGTTTCTTTTATTTGGGGCTTGCTCCGGATTGTCCTAAAAAGTTTGGATCAGACCCGACCTACGTAGTTTTAAAAAAATAAACGGTTCTGAATTTTTATAGTTAGGTCAGAATCAACAACTCTAACCCCGAAGTTTTGCCCGTGGTATTCTGTTTTTGGCCTGATTTGCGGGTATGTTTCTTTTATTGGAGGCTTGCTACGGATCGTTTTAAAGAGTATGGATCGAGTCTGACCCACGCAGTTTTAAAGAAAAAACGGTTATGAATTTTTATACTTAGATATGAATCGACAACTTCAAACTCGAAGATTTGCTCGTGGTATTCTGTTTCTGCCTGAATTGCGGGTATGTTTCTTTTATTTGGGGCTTGCTTCGGATTGTCCTAAAAAGTTTGGATCAGACCCGACCTACGTAGTTTTAAAAAAATAAACGGTTCTGAATTTTTATAGTTAGGTCAGAATCAACAACTCTAAACCCGAAGTTTTGCCCGTGGCATTCTGTTTTAGCCTGAATTGCGGGTGTGTTTCTTTTATTCGGGACTTGCTGTGGATTGTCCTAAAGCGTTTGGATCGGATCTGACCCACGCAGTTTTAAAGAAAAAACGGTTACGAATTTTTATACTTAGATATGAATCGACAACTTCAAACTCGAAGATTTGCTCGTGGTATTCTGTTTTTGCCTGAATTGCGGGTATGTTTCTTTTATTTGGGGCTTGCTCCGGATTGTCCTAAAAAGTTTGGATCAGACCCGACCTACGTAGTTTTAAAAAAATAAACGGTTCTGAATTTTTATAGTTAGGTCAGAATCAACAACTCTAAACCCGAAGTTTTGCCCGTGGCATTCTGTTTTAGCCTGAATTGCGGGTGTGTTTCTTTTATTCGGGACTTGCTGTGGATTGTCCTAAAGCGTTTGGATCGGATCTGACCCACGCAGTTTTAAAGAAAAAAACGGTTACGAATTTTTATACTTAGATATGAATCGACAACTTCAAACTCGAAGATTTGCTCGTGGTATTCTATTTTTGCCGGAATTGCGGGTATGCTTTTTTTACTCGGGGCTTGATTCGAATCGTCCTAAAACTTTGGATCAGGTCCGACCTAGGCAGTTTTAAAAAAATAAACGGTTCTGAATTTTTATAGTTAGGTCAGAATAAACAACTCCAAGTTTCTTTTATTCGGGACTTGTTTCGGATCGTTCTAAAAAGTTTGGATCAAGCCCGACCTACGCAGTTTTAAAAAAATAAAGGGTTCTGAATTTTTATAGTTAGGTCAGAAACAACAACTCTAAACCCGAAGTTTTGCCCGTGTTATTCTGTTTTTGCCTGATTTGCGGGTGTGTTTATTTTATTCTGGACTTGTTGTGGATCGTCCTAAAGAGTTTGGATCGGGTCTGACCCACGCAGTTTTAAAGAAAAAACGGTTATGAATTTTTATACTTAGATCTTAATCGACAACTTCAAACTCGAAGATTTGCTTGTGGTATTCTGTTTTTGCCTGATTTGCGGGTGTTTCTTTTATTCGGGACTTGCTGTGGATCGTCCTAAAGAGTTTGGATCGGGTCTGACCCACGCAGCTTTAAAGAAAAGCGCTTATGAATTTTTATACTTAAATCTTAATCGACAACTTCAAACACGAAGATTTGCTTGTGGTATTCTGTTTTTGCCGGAATTGCGGGTATGTTTCTTTTATTCGGGGCTTGCTTCGAATCGTCCTAAAAAATTTGGATCAGGCTGACCTACGCAGTTTTAAAAAAATAAACGGTTCTGAATTTTTATGGTTAGGCCAGGATCGACAACTTTAAACTCGAAGTTTTGCCCGTGGTATTCTGTTTTTGATTCAATTGCGGGTATGTTTCTTTTATTGGAGGCTTGCTACGGATCGTTCTAAAGAGTATGGATCGGGTCTGACACACGCTGTTTTAAAGAAAAAGCGGTTATGAATTTTTATAGTTTGATCGGAATCGACAACTTTAAACTCGAAGATTTACTCGTGATATTATGTTTTTGCCCTAATTGCGGGTATTTTTCTTTTATTCGTGGCTTGCTACGGATCGTTTTTATGAGTTTGGATCAGGTCTGACCCATGCAGTTTTAAAGAAAAAACGGTTATGAATTTTTATACTTAGATATGAGTCGACAACAACAAATTCGAAGATTTGCTTGGGTATTCTGTTTTTGCCAAAATTGCGGGTGTTTCTTTTATTCGGGGCTTGCTTCGGTTCGTCCTAAAAAGTTTGGATTAGGCCCGACCTAGGCAGTTTAAAAAAAACGGTTTTGAATTTTTATAGTTAGGTCAGAATCAACAACTCTAAACCCGAAGTTTTGCCCAGGTTATTCTGTTTTTGCCTGAATTGTGAGTATTTTTCTTTTATTCGGTGCTTGCTACGGATCGTCCTAAAAAGTTTGGATCAGGCCCGACCTAAGCAGTTTTAAAAAAAAACGGTTATGAATTTTTATAGTTGAGACCTGTTATAATTCCCGACTGTTCTAGTCTAAAGTATACTGTTAAAGTCCCGCGCGTAATTGATAAGAGCCACTACGACAGTTGGCAACATAATAAACACGTGTATAATATTGCGCAACAAGGTATTACGTCGTTATTGCGTCTCAAATTTGTATCACATACAAAAGAAAACGATAAAATGTACTCACGTAAAATGTAGAGCTCTTCACAACATTGCGGCTATTCTTGTGGCAGAATCTCGGCGTTAGTTGGGCGTGGTTCGGCCTTCGCCCTCGTTGAAGTCAAATTGGTTTTGTCTTCCCTCTTCTTTCTCTAGCGGTACGATAAAGGATCAACCAGGTAAAGAGGAACGATAATAGGTACGACAGAGGAAACCTACATTATCTGAAAGAGAAGACAAAAAAGACACAGATAACCTTACTGTTAGACGTGTAGTGGCTAATGCCGTCGTGTCGGAAACCGCCACTTACTTCTCCACTCTACGTCTGCGCATTCTCTCGCGCCGACGCAACTGTCTAAAGTGACGGAAATGCACACACAAGTCTATTTTTTAAAATATTGACCGTGGTATTATGTTTTTGATTCAATTGCGAGTATGTTTCTTTTATTCAAGGCTTACTATAGATCGTCCTAAAGAGTTTGGATCGGCTCCGACCTACGCAATTAAAAAAAAAAACGGTACGAATTTTTATAGTCATACCCGAATGGACTTCTTTAAACTCGAAGTTTTGTCGTATGTTCTGCTTTTGCTTGAATTCCGGGTTTTTTATTCGGGGTTTGTTGCGCGTGTTGTGTGTGTTTTTTCATCTGTTTCATTCTAAATATACCTTTATAAATATTTGGTATATTAGAATAATGGTGTATCCGCCGGTTTAAAGACGAATTGCTGTTTAAAATTTTGTATGTTATTTACTTTAAATTGTTCCGTTGTATGTTATTAATAATTGTGTTTTATAAATAAAAATCTGTAAAACAAACTTTTTTATTAAGTCGGACTGAATGGGTATGTAATTATAAATTCACTCAAGAATTGTTAATAAAGTTGTTCATAATTTGAATTTGTGGCATTATAATAAGATTAATTAAAATTGAGTTATATGGATTTAATGTGTTTTGAAATTCGCTGCTGAGCAGCGTGTTTGTCTTTATCCTTCTTTACCGACGCCACTAGTCGTTCGGCAAAATTCGTAAATTCTCTGCTGGAAATTAATTGCTAAGTTCACGCCGGTTGAGTAAAGCTATTTCAATATTATTAATACCGCTCATTTTTCTTCGCTAAGAAATTAGTTGTAGGTTACTCGAATGCGTAAATTAACAATTTCCAAATCCAAATTATGTACTTAGTAATTTTGCAACTGAAAACACTAATTTCATCGATACATGCCTTCTAGTATCCATTTTCATGCAATTATGCGATTTTATGTATTTCAGAAGAATAGTTCGAACTCCTATACTTGGTTGCCCCTTGAACTATCATTTGCATGCAGTTCACGTAATTGTTTTGCTTAATTGCAAAGAAAAATATCTGATCACAAACTGACGATAGGCAATCTGTACGTAATTCCTGTTATATACTTTGAAAATTCATATGTAGTAACCGGATACTTTGGCACAATTTGTATGCCCGTTCACCATAATCTACAAGTGATTTGCAAACTCATGTATGCTCTCATACAACTACGATTTACATGCAAATTATGTTATTATTTGGTAAATCTGGTAACGAATTGAAACGCCATGTACTGTAGGTTGCAACGTTATAATCAACGAAAATTTCCATGCAATTTATGTAACTATTTTGCATCATAAAGCCGTCATTTAAAAGATCATATACGAACGCATACCAACGAACGATCATTTAAATGTAGTTTATGTGATTGTACTGCAATTCAGAAAACTGCTTTGCTAGTCCATTTATGGAAACATACTGATATACAGCGATTTACATGCAATTTATGTTGTTATTCTACGGCAAGAAAAAGCAGTTTAAAAGACCATGTATGATCACATACTAACGAACGACCATTTACATGCCATTTATGTGATTATACTGCAATTTAAAAAGTTCTTAAAAACCCATTTACGGAAACATACCAACGCATTTCTATGCAGTTTGTATGATTATTCTACAGCAAAAAGTAGTACTTTAAAAAATCACAAATGGACACATGAAAGAGCGTCCATTCTCAGGTAATTTATGTGAGTATATTGCAATTCAAAAAAGTACAATGGTTGTCCATTTGCGGAAACATACCAATTTTTTACCATTTTTGTGTAATTCATGTGATTATTCTACAATACAAAGAAGAAGCTTAATATATCACGTTCGGACCCATACCAACGAACGACCATTTGCATGCAATTTATGCGATTATACTGCGATTCAAAAGGTGCTTTGATAAGACATTTAAGGAAACATCTCAATGAACGAACATTTGCATGCCATTTATGTGATTATGCTGCAATTCAGTACAGTTCTTTAAAAGTTCATGTACAGAAGCATACTAACGAACGACCTTTCGCATGCAATGTATGTGATTACTCTACAACAACAAAACTTGCATTAAAATACCACGTACTGACACATATCCAACGAACGACCATTGGCATGTAATTTATGTGATTACACTGCAATTCAGAGAACTGCTTTGATAATCCATTTACGAAAACATACTAATTTACGACCATTTGCCTGCAATTTATGTTATTATTCTACGGGAAAGAGAAGCACTTTAGAAGACCACGTACAAACACACACTAATGATCGACTATTTTTATGCCATTTTTGTGATTATTCTGCTATTCTAAAAAGTACTTTAAAAATCCATTTACGGAAACATACCAACGAACGACCATTTGCATGCAATTTATGTGATTATTCTACAGCAAAAAGTAGTACTTTAAAAGATCACGAATGGACACATACCAAAGAGCGTCCATTTACATGTAATTTATGTAAATATACTGCAATTCGGAAAAGTAAAATGGTAATCCATGTACGGCAACATACCAATTTTTTACGACTTACGTGCCATTCATGTAATTATTCTACAACCCAAAGACGAAACTTATTAAACCACGTATGGATACATACTAATGAACGACTATTTTTATGCAATTTATGTTGCTATTCTACAGCAAAGAAAAGTACGTTAAAACACCACGTACGGACACATATCGACGAACGACATTTCGCATGTGCTTTATGTGATTATACCGCAATTCAGAAAAATTGTTTGAAAATCCATGTACGAAAACATGCAACTGATTAGCATTTGCATGCAATTTGTGTAATTATTCTACAGTAAACAGAAGTACTTTCACAGCCCATGTTCGGATACATACCAACGCATGACTATCTGCATGCACTTTACATGATTATACTACAATTCAGAAAAGTGCATTGGTAGTCCATGTAGCAAGTATAGCGACTGACGACCATTTGTATGCAATGTATGTAATTATTTTTTATCACGAAGAAGTAGCTTCATAGAAATGTTCAGAAACATGCCAACAAAAGAGAATTTTTGTACAGTTGATATGATTATTTCGCACCTCTGAAACTTCATCTGAAAAGTCATATATTGCCCCAGCATTATCAATGGCCATTTGCTTGCAGTTTATGAGATTATTCCCCTACTCTTAAATCTAATTTGAAACGCTATATAATTTTGTTGTACCAAAATGTCTTTTAAACGGTCATGTATGGTTGTAATCAATGGTTTTCAACCTTTATGTTTACTTTTTTCCATAGGAACCCATATAAATGGGTCGTACATCCTTTTACATAAGAGCGTCATGTAATATCTTATTTTGATGAGTCCAATTCTCAAACATTAGGCTCCTATAAATCGGTTATTTTATGGGAAGATTCAATTGGAATTTAATAAGCATGGGCAATGTTATATAGGGAATGCCGTTTATTTTGGACACGAACCAAGAGGAATGTTGTAAAGTTGGCAATTTTGTGTAATATATGTACATCTAATGGTTATCTTAACGGAATAGATTTAATAGGTGTTTGTAGTTTAAGTAAAATAGTTTAATACATAATTTTTATTTGTTTAAATTAAATGAAATAAATACCATATAATTTTAGTTTTTAGTATAAAATTTATAGAATACATTTAGCCACGTATGGCAAAGTATGATAAATATGTATTATACGGGGTGTGTTTAGGAATAGTTAGTGATTGACTAGTTTTAGGTTAGCTGTAGCGGAAGCACTGTGAGGTGGTCATCTGAAAGCACTACGTCAAGTAAACGTCTGTCACGCCATTATGTTAATAAACTTAGTTATCTAAAATGGTTATATCTCTTTAAATATAAGCAGTATCAAACAAGGCGCAATCGAGAAAAGTAAAACCTTGAAATATCTAATGCATCACCAACTTTAAAGGAACAAGTAAAAGGTTTAAAAGTGATAAGCCACATAAAAAAAAACAAAATGGCTGGATTCAACGGCCATGTAAAATTACCGCCAGATTTCTATCTTCAACAGCAGAACGCCGCTAATAAATGATAAATTTTGGAAAATCGCATTCGAAAATTATTTAATAGCAACCAGACAGAATAAGCTGGCGACCAGATAAAAATTTCAATATTACGAAATATTATCAGTAGCGACCTTGCAAAAATAATGGCAGTGTTTATTATTGCTGCAGAGGAGGTAAACAAATATAAAGTTACTGTTATGTATTATTTTATGTTTATTATGAAATGTAGGCCGACAATGTCTTGCATTAGGGTGAAAATTATGAAGAACGTTATAACACACAATCTCCTATAAACTTCATTATTTTTAGTAAAACTACATGTTTCAGGCATCAGGCTGAGCTCATCCTCCGGTTAACAATAAATTAAAAGGTTAAATTGAATAATCTGTAATATACAAATTCTTAAAAAACGTAGAAAATTTAATAAATTAAGTATAAGGAAGAAAAAGTTTGATGTTATTAATATTAGTGTTAGTGCTGCATTATCTTAAACATTTTTTAAATTTAAAGCCCCTCCATGAAAGGAGAAACCAAAAGCAGTCAACAAATTTTGCAAATAAACGTTGGCAGACAAAACAAAATTGACAAAAGCTTGATCATTATGAATATAACACATCTAATGAACATAGTTACCAACTTAATTATTACCAACAGGAGTTCTATCTATAAATTTAAGGAAAATAAGGCGGTGATCAAAATTCGTCATCTCGTTTAAACAAAATTCATTATAATGCTTTTCAATCCAGGGTAGTAGCTAGGGTGAGGCAGCCGGGGTACCATTCCGGAGCCCCCAACTAAAGGGAGCCCCAAAACCTTTTAAATTAAATCACCTAAATTTCTTTTTCCCTAAAACATACGTTAAATAAAATTAAATAAAATATATATCTTTTAAAAATCACATTTTATACAAAATACACTAAAAAGTAAACAATAATATCAGGGTGCGGGTCCTGGTCTGGTTGGTTGGTGAAGATGATGTCAAAAGTTAACGGTGGTAGAGCCAAAAAATATTTAAAAATACATAATTATAGTATAAAGCGAGTTATAGGATCCCCCATCTATTATATGTATAAAACTAATATCTGTATTAGGAAATATTAGGAAACATTAAGAAATGTTAAGACAGTGCAACAATGTCGTTGCAACATTTTATTACATTATATTATGATGATTTCAGTTCCCACGAGTGGAAACGCTACAAAGTAGCACAAGGATAAGTGACACTGCAAAAGTCAGGTCACAGACGGTCGACGGATGTCACGTACCGTGATTACGCAGAATGAGCTTGCAACATTGTATTTATGAATAGCTTTTAAGATAGCAACTAAGTATTACAAAGTGTAAGCGGACATTACGTCCGCAGGTTCCCACAGTATTGTGAGGGGGAGAAAGTTATATAAGGACTGGGAGCTCCACTCCTAGTCAGTTCATCAGACGTTCAGCTTTAACCTTGCAGTTCACTGGTAACTCACTGTACAAATTAATTAATGTATTTCGACTTAGAATAAATTAATTCAAATTGTAAATGTTCAAATCTGTTAAATCAAATAAATTTGTTAAGGACCAAAGAAGTCTTTTTAAAAAGGACCGCTCGAAGCCACGAACCTTAACTGGCGCAGTCGTAACGGATGTCAAAAGGGCACTAGCGAATCCAACTTCGAGGAACTGGTGGTCCGGGAATTTCAATTCCGATTTTGGCAGAACAAAACCAAAAACTGGAGAAGAAACACGCATCGTTCAAGTCCAGCCGTTGAAGGAGAAACAAGCATAGTTCGAATTCAACAAAAGAAAAATTGGAGGCGATACAAGAATAGATCAAATCCAAGAAGCCCAAAAGAAAAAACAGAAACAAAGAAAACAAATCAATGAAAGCAACCAAGCAACTAGTGTAAGTTCATTTTCCTAAACCAATTAAAAATTTATTTTATTATTAACAAAGACAATTGATATTTGCTAGTTTATGAATTTATTTATGTATATGTTGACTATTGTTACAAATATTTTATGCCAATTGTTGAAAATAATCGACTTGGCAATTGCTAGAGATTATCTTCAAGCCTTTATTGAAATTTTATTATTATTTTATTTGTATATATGAAAAATTTATGAAAACTTGAGACAACAAAAAATTCTGAAACTAAGAACTGAGAAAAATTATTCTGAAACAAAAACTAGAGACAATTATTAAAAAAGTCGCAAAGCGCAAGAGACTAGAAAACGTTTTAACTAACGTAGGAAAAATTCTTAAAAACAAAATCAAACCTCTTAAAATTACGGAATTAAATCTTAACTGGCCCGAAAAAATTTTTAAAACCTCTAACTCGACAACCTTAACTGAGACAAAAATTTTTAGAATTTTTGAATCAAAACTTAACTAACGCAAGAAATTTTTTAGAATTTCTAATTCAATCTTAACTGGCGTAACAAATTTTAGAATTTCTAATTCTACAATCTCAACTAACGCAAGAAATAAAAACTTCCAATCCCCCAATAAAAGAATTAACTGACGCACAGAAATAATTTAAATACACCAAGAATAAAAAACGCGAAAGCAAAACGAGCAATTAAAAAATCAAAACCTTATAACACCACGATTCAAACGCAAATACCATCCATAAATAGACAAATCGCATTCTATTATTAAAAAACCACATCTTAATACGAGAATTAACTAAGCGCGAATTCAAATTGAACGTAATATCTCATCATACTTCATCAAAGTGAATATAAACTAACCTTGAATAAACACGCATAAAAATCTAATAATAAATCACAGTACAAAAGATATTTAAATACATCGCGAAACCTTTCAGCATTGTTAAATTAAAAACAGCATAAAATTACGATCAGAAACTTTATTTAAGTATCAATCTAAAACTACTCAGAAACAATAAATAAAGTACGGTACTAAAACTTAAATTAGAACCGTATTCAAACGTGAAAACATTTCAGTAAATCTCACAAATTTCAATGTATAAAAACACTGCGAGTAATAATTTACGCCCACGATAAAATTAAATATAACTTATAATAAAGACGCAAATGCAACTAAGTGACTAACAACATCCTGTAACAAATGACAACATTGTAAGCATTACAGACACCTTACAATCGCATAAACCAACGGAACAATTATTACGCACCTAAATAAAATCGACATAATTAAAAAGTAGAGAAGTAATAACTGACGCAAATAACGCAAAACATTCACACCCGATAAATTACCACAAAAATAACCCAGCCCACTGAAACTTCGGAAATTAAAATTAAAAATCGGCAAATCAAAAGAAAACTCAACCAAACTAATACCAAGCGTAAAACTCATTAAATAACACCCAAAAACTACAAAATAAAACCAAATTTTTTCAAAAAAAAAAATATATTTTTTTTTACTTTTTTAAAATTACCCAAATATTTCCCCAGCCAAGATGACTAATGAAATGAAGCTGTGCCTCGAAATGATACCGCCATTTAATGGAAATGATACCTGCTTACTCAGTAATTACATTTCGGCTTCCGAAATATTTTTAAAGACCTTTTACAAGCCAGGTGACAACAACAGAAACACTTTACTGATCCGCCTCATAACCAGTAAACTAACCGGAAGGGCACCAACGCTAATAGTCAGTCGAGAGGACGTAGATGAATGGGAACAGTTTAAACGGATATTAATCGCATATTTCGGCGATCAACGTAACTTAAAATGTTTAATAAGAGACTTAACCGGACTGAGAATCGAACACAACCAGTCACTCTATCAATTTGGAATGAGATGCCAAGATGTAAGAAGTTTAATCTTGACAAAACTCAAAATCGAAGAAACCGACCCAAACGTGAGACTAATAAAAACTAAAATGTACGACGAGATGGCATTAGACACCTATCTAAATGCACTACCCGAGAGACTTTCAGATAAAATTAGATTTCAACATCCCCAAAACTTAGAACAAGCAATGAATATGATAATTGAAGAAGAAAACGTAATGTACTACAGAAACCGACTATATAACCCCAACGCGAATAAAAGCTATACGCCAATGAAAACTATACAACCCGCAAGACAAATAAATCCACAACCAAAATTTAACTCATTCAATGCACAAACAAACCAAACGCGAACAAATAATCCACATTTTAATAATTCAAACTTTAACAACCAATACAAACAATTTACAAAACCAACGTTTTACCCGAACTTTTCAAAACCCGTATATCAACCAACATTTAACTCGAACTTTTCAAGACTCGCATTTCAACCGAGATTTAACCAAAATATAAGTCAACAAAGACCAGCATTCAACGCGAATCCTAACAGAAACTCACCGATGATAAACACTAATAATCCCAATAATTATTACAAACCTACACCAATGGATACCTCATCTGGTAACACCAGACCTAACACAAAAATAACGCACATAAGACCAAACCCCAATCAAAAACGCACTTTTACTTCAGAAGAGCTATTTCATCAGGAAGTAGAAGAGTATGAAGACGCACAGAATAATAATAATCAACCGTGTACGAATAATGAACAGAATCAATCAAACCATTATGAACGCGAAGAACCACACGAAAATTACGAGGAAGACGACGAAGAGAACACATGTTCAAATTTTCGCATGGACCATTTTATAAACGACCTAACGTAATAAATCTAAATAATATGAATCACCTTGTATTACCCTATATCGAAATACCCCACGCTGAATTTAAATTACTAATCGATACCGGATCTTCTAAAACATTAATAAGCCCGCGAACAGTAAAAAAACATTATCTAAACTACGTAGAGAGAGAACCCTTTAAAATTAAAACCGCCCATCAAACAACCATACACCAATTCGTAGCAAACATACCTTTACCAAAACCTTTAACGTAAAGATGAAACACAAATTCTGCATATTTGAATTTAATGACAAATATGACGGACTATTAGGAATGGACCTTCTAAGAAAATTAGGAGCCAACATAGATATCAAAACCGATTATTAAGAACCAAATATGGACGAATCCCATTAAATTTCAAAATACCCAAATAGACGAAAAATATACATTAGAACCCCGAACGGAAAAAAATAAGAATCCCCGTAGATTCAAATAAAAACTTAGGAATAATAAATCCACATAACTTTTCAACAAGGAGTAGAAACCCCAACCTGCATTAGTAAAAATCAAAAATAATTACGCCACAACAACAATAATAAACTCAAATGATTACCCCGTAGAAATATCTTTAACAAACCCGATAAACGTAGAAGAATTAAACTTTGACGAAATGGAAATAGATGAATCCCCAAACGAAAATTATAACCCCGTAGAAAATGACGAATTGTTAAAACAAAATTTAAATAATATACGATTTAACCGCGACATAAATCACGAAGAGCAAAACGCAATACAAAAATTATGTTATGAATACCGCGATATATTCCATTGCGAAGGAATACCCCTAACGTTTACAAATACAGTTAAACACAACATTGAGCTAACAGATAACAAACCCCTATTCACCAAAGCATACAGATTACCCCAGGCAAGTCAGGAAGAAGCTGACAGACAAGTAGCCGATCTATTAGATCAAGATATAATACAACACTCCAATTCACCATGGAGCAGCCCCGTACTAATAGTACCAAAGAAACTAGACGCATCAGGAAAACGGTAATACCGAATGGTAATAGATTACCGCAAATTAAACGAAAAAACGGTAGACGATAAATACCCGTTACCGAATATCACAGAAATATTAGACAAGTTAGGCAAATGCCAATATTTTTCGACGCTAGACTTAGCATCAGGATACCATCAAGTAGAAATGGAAGAAGGAGATACACAGAAAACAGCCTTTAGCACATCTAGAGGACACTACGAATACAAACGGATGCCATTTGGACTGAAGAACGCACCCGCAACCTTTCAACGAGTAATGGATAACATACTACAATGGATACACAACGAAAAATGCCTTGTGTACCTAGATGATATAATAGTGTATTCAACATCATTAGTGGAACACATAGAAAGATTAAGAGAAGTGTTAGAAAGATTAAGAACTGCAAAATTTAAAGTACAACTAGACAAAAGCGAATTTCTACAGAAAGAAGTAACCTTTTTAGGACACGTAATAACACCCCAAGGAGTGATGCCAAACCCCGACAAAACAAACGCTGTATTAAATTACCCCATACCTAAAACGAACAAAGAGATTAAAGGATTTTTAGGCCTTAGCGGATATTACCGAAAATTTATAAAAGGTTATGCTCAAATAACAAAGCCCCTAACCAATTGTTTAAAGAAGGAAAACAAAATTTTACATACCCCAGAATTTATAAAAGCAGTAGATAAAATCAAAAGCATTTTAACAAATCACCCCGTATTAGAATACCCAGACTTTTCAAAACCATTCATTTTAACAACGGACGCATCAAATGTAGCCTTAGGCGCAGTATTAAGCCAAGGAACAGTAGGTAACGACAAACCTATCAGTTACGCATCAAGAACCCTCAATGAAACAGAGCAACGATACAGTACGATAGAGAAAGAATTGTTAGCCATAATTTGGGCAACAAAATATTTTAGACCGTACCTATACGGACGGAAATTCTATATATCAGGTTATCATAAAGTAAGGGATATATTTTAAATTATGATAACTTTTTTAACAAATTAAGTTAATAACAAGAAATAAATGAAATCTAATTGCTTATGAAATGGGATTTAGTATGCCCAAAACAGGTTACGGCAATTGCTCAATATGACCTCCATTTTGTTGTTGTAAGATCACCATCCTTACCTCCAAATTGTACACAGCATTTCGTAACATTTCTGGTTGAATTGTACCAATTTGCTCCGTAATACTGTCTTTTAATTCTTGTAGCGTAGTTGGTCGTCTTCTAAACACTAAACCTTTTAAATAACCCCACAGCCAGTAATCTGCTGGGTTTAGATCAGGTGATCTTGGTGGCCATGAATTTACGAAATGTCTGCTTAACACGCGATCTTGAAAACGTTGGTTAACAATTCTTTGACTGGTCGAAAATGTGCGGGGTGCTCCATCCTGCATAAAATGATGTTTTCAATTCCGTAGTGCTCGTTTTGCAGCTGTGGAATAACATAATTTTGTAACATTTGCAAGTATCGTTCACCATTTACAGTTACAGATAAGGCTTGTCCATTCTGCATTTCCTCGTAGAAATACGGACCAATAATAAAATCAGCTGTAAAACCGCACCAAACGGTGACTTTCTTCTCATGAAGACCTTTTTGAACGATTTGTTGCGAATTTTCTGCAGACCAGATTCTACAGTTTTGAGTAACTCCACCATTCAGAGTAAAATGTGCCTCATCTGTCCATAAAATACGGGATAACCATTCGGGTTCAATTTCCATCTGAGCCATTACTCGCAAAGAAAAATCGTACCTAGTAGCCAAATCTGCGTCCTTTAATTCAAACAGCATTTTCAGTTTATATGGATACATGTTTAGAATTTTGCGTAAAATTTTCCAAACCGTGGTATACGGCATTTGCAATCGCTTGGATATCGCATTTGCACTGCTGATTGCGAGTGAATTGCTTCTGACTATGTCTTGATTTTCATGAAGAACCTCTGCAACTTGGACATCACTAATTATTGGTTTTCCTGATCTTGGTAAGTCAGTTACAGACCCTGTTCTTTCAAATTTTTGTATCAAACTGCGGTACGCTTTCATTTGACAGGGTCCCGCTCTCAAACCCATTCTCGTGCGAAATCTTCGTAATCCAGCGGTGTAATTTCTGCCGGATTCATAATAGCACTGCACAAACCAATTCTTGTTTGTAAATCCATGTTATTACAGTTGAGTCGTTTGAACTCAACGTTTACTTGAGTTTTAATTTCAAAATAAAACTTCAAATTGAATAATTTCGTTTTGACACTAGTGTCAACAATTGTTATGACAACGCTTTTGTTTCTCATAGATACGGTAAAATCCCATTCATTAAGCAACTAGATTTCGTTTATTTTATGTTACTAACTTAATTTATTAAAAAGTTGTAATGATTTAAAATATATCCCTTACTTTATGATAACCTAGTATATACCGATCATAGACCATTAGTTTGGCTATGCAAACTCAAAGAACCTAACTCGAAATTACAAAGATGGAGAATCAGACTAGAAGAATATGATTATGAGATCATATACAAAAAGGGAATTTACAACAATAATGCAGACGCCTTAAGTAGAATCCAACTTAACGCACTTGAGACAGAATCATTAGCAGGAAACGTAGACGAAACCGAAGTCAGAGAAGACCCAGAAGAAATGGAAACTATACATTCAACACAAAATGACGAACCGAAAACCGCAATAAAAATTTTAAACGACGCTATAGACATGAAACCCAATCAATTTATAATCACAGAAGTTTTAAACAACCCCAACCCTGTAAAATACACGAAAGTGGATAATAAGAAAATTTACCAAGTTCAAATAACTAAAGACGACAATGAATCACAGATAATTAAAATATTATAGGAATACACCCCCGAGAAAAAACGATTTTACTTTTATTTTAACACGGAAAACTTATACAAATGATTTTCAGAAATATATGTAAAACTATTTAACAATTCTGGCCCGGACTTATAAGATGCACGAGAAAATTAATAACATTAGACGACCCTGACGAAATAAATGACGTAATAAGAAACCAACACGAAGCAAAGACCAACCATCGAGGAATAAACGAGACCCTAAAACAAATTATGAGACGCTACTATTTCAAGGACATGAAAGAACTAACGACCGACTTTATCAACCAGTGCGAATTATGTGATAAAGCCAAATATGACAGAAAACCCCCAAAGATACCCTTAATGTTAACTAAAACACCAGACAAACCTTTTCAGAAATTACATGCAGATACTCTAGTAGTAGAAGCACAAAGTTACTTAACAATCGTGGACGCATTTACGAAAATAGGCCAAGCAATACCAATCACTTCTAAAAATAGTATAGACGTAACCCAAGGATTTCTACACTATTTTACATTTTACGGAACACCCGAAGCAATAACATTAGATAACGGAAGCGAATTTAAGAACGAAACAATTCAAAACACTTTAGAATTACACAAAATAAAAATTCACTTTAAAACTGAAAACCACCCTGAATCAAACGGACTAATTGAGAGACTACATTCAACCCTATTAGAACAGATCAGACCATTAAGAATAAATTACAAGAAGGAACACATAAGCAACTTAATGTCATACGCATTAATCGCGTATAATAACACGATTCATTCAACTACAAATTTTACACCCTTAGAACTAACTGTTAGTAATAACGCTAGTGGTAGTGATATCCCACGCGCTGGATACGCCACTGTAGTGACGTGCTCGTATTGCGACTCGCCGGTAGACAGGTGTAGTAGAGTTTCGTCGTGACCGCGATATGCAACAGACGTGCACGCGCTCTGAAGCGATGTATAATGTTTTACATTAATAACCATTGTACATGTATAATATTTAAGTTGTACGTTATGTTGAATTATTCCTGTGTTAACCTGAGTTCTGTTTCTTATTAAATCGCTTTATATAAATGCATTTTGCTTACTTTCATAGCGTGTTGAAATGCTCTGTTCCATCACATCCAACACTAACCTTAGGACATTCAGATTCACGCAACCCCTACGATATACATTATAACAAAGAAATCTATGAGCAATACGCTAAAGACCACAAGGAGAAACTAAAAATAACCTATGACAAAGTAAAGGACAAATTAGATAACGATAAAGAGCGAATTACCGCGACCCGTAATAAAAACTCAGACATAAACAAATTTTCCATAGGACAAACCGTATTCGAGAAAAATTACCAAAGTAAAAGACACAAAACGGCACCGGCACCATAAAGACCAACCCCGGTATACTACCAATTAAATTAGGCAGTATGCAAAACACTATAGATTATTGGACCTTTGCACAAAAATTCGAATTAACCGAGCTAAAACAAGAATTTCAAATAATCAAAAATAATTATTTTCGACTAAAACAATCAATGGGCACAACAAAATTCGGAAAAGAATACGCAATAGAAATGATGAATTACGACAGCATAACAGAAAGTATTTGGAAAAATATCGAAGACAAATTTAATCGACTAATACCTACAGAACAAATGACGAGAAGAAAACGAGGACTAATCAACGGATTAGGAAACGTTATTAAAGCAATTACCGAAAATTTAGATAACTAAGACGCAGAACGCTATGATAACGCGATACAACAATTAATAGAAAATCAAAACGACATTAAAACTATAATCAGTAATCAAATATCGTTAACACAATCAACGATCATCAAATTTAATGAAACCCTTAGAAAATTAGTTAGAAATCAAGATAGTATAGCCAATCGAATAGAAACCTTAGAAAATAACATGTGAACTACTATGTTAGGCATGCGAGATTTAATCAGATTCAATACGATATATAACCAGATAATATCAACCCTAACTTTAATTCAACAAATCCTAGCAACATTAGAAAACGCAGTAACCTTTGCAAAATTAGATACCCTACATTCAAGTATAATAGAACCAATAGATTTATTAAAAGAATTATTGAGAATAAAATCTTTTATAACTAATAGTAAATTACCTTTCGAAGTATTAGAATCAAACATTTTAATATTTGAAAGAATAGCCATAGTTAAAGGCTATGTAAAAAATAACGATATAACATTTTTAATAGAAATACCAATAGTAGAGATTAACAGTTACAATTATTATCACTTATTTGCTTTTCCAATGAAAATGACTAGCACATACCAAGTTATTATTCCAAAAACCAAATTCCTATCCTTAAATGAACAAAGATATGGTTATCAACGACAAATGTAATGAAGTCACACCCAATCAATACTTATGCCAATCATTAACAACCACAACAATTCAAGAAGACAGCCCTTGCGAAGTACAACTACTAAAATTTACCAACCACTATGAAAATTGTGAAGCCAAACCTGTATTAATCAACAACATGAAAATTCAGAAAGTAACGGAAAATAAATGGATAGCCATTTTTCCCACCGAAGTAATCGCAACAATGTATTGCAATCAAGACGAAAGTAGTTTAGCATTAACCGGAAGTAAATTAATCACCCTTAAGGAAAATTGTTATTTAAAATTAAAAAACGAAATAATTAGAGTTTACCAAGATCCAGTACAAAGCAAGAAGTTAGCAAATCTACCCGATCTGCAAATTAAGATTAACCAAGAAGAAGATGAAGAAACCCTTCAAAAACCAATGCAATTGGAACACCTGGAATTAGACAACCTAAACCACGCCATGAAACTCATGGAAGATTACAAAGAAAAACTGAACGAGATCAAGACGCCCAAAGTGCACTATGATAATATTAGTGTATGGACAATTATATTGATTTTATTGACTATTTTATTGATCATTTATGTAACGTACAAAATATGTATTAGATTTAAGAATAATAAAGAAAACAGTTTTAGATTTAAGAAACCCAAACAAACAAATGTACCCCTAGAAAATATGAATTTTAAATGAGATTAAACGAAAACGAATTTAATTAAAAATCAAGAAAAAGGTAAAAACCCTTAATTTTTAATGTACGTTGGGAGGAGTTATAGGATCCCCCATCTATTATATATATAAAACTAATATCTGTATTAGGAAATATTAGAAAACATTAAGAAATGTTAAGACAGTGCAACAATGTCGTTGTAACATTTTATTACATTATATTATGATGATTTCAGTTCCCACGAGTGGAAACGCTACAAAGTAGCACAAGGATAAGTGACACTGCAAAAGTCAGGTCACAGACGGTCGACGGATGTCACGTACCGCGATTACGCAGAATAAGCCTGCAACATTGTATTTATGAATAGCTTTTAAGATAGCAACTAAGTATTGTAAAGTGTAAGCGGACATTACGTCCGCTGGTTCCCACAGTATTGTGAGGGAGAGAAAGTTATATAAGGACTGGGAGCTCCACTCCTAGTCAGTTCATCAGACGTTCAGCTTTAACCTTGCAGTTCACTGGTAACTCACTGTACAAATTAATTAATGTATTTCGACTTAGAATAAATTAATTCAAATTGTAAATGTTCAAATCTGTTAAATCAAATAAATTTGTTAAGGACCAAAGAAGTCTTTTTAAAAAGGACCGCTCGAAGCTACGAACCTTAACTAGCGTTGCCGCTTAATTCGTCTTGTTCTTTGAGTACAGCAGTGAAATTTTGAATATAACATTGCTTTGCATGCATAAGATATAATTGTTACCAACCATATTTTGTTTTATTACTATATTGATATTTCTACGTGAATAAAATTGTGCGTATCTCATAAATTCGTTTAAAACCCAATAAAATTTTTATTGATCAAATGCGTGTACATTAATACCCTCCGTTTAAAGCAAGGTAGGAGCTTTTACGTGTGGTCTGTATTTGTTCAACAGAACCAAGTGTTGTAAAAAGCATTTAATTCTTTTGAGTTTAATGAGTTAACTACCAGTGTGGTTTAGTTGAAACAAATTAATCTGCTTCTCAGTTGTAGTAAAAGCTAGAGATTAATAAATAATAACTCACAATTACCTCCCCTATTTCCGAAAATAATACACCTTATCTCACGATGTCCGCCAGTCCCAGCCGCCAGACCTACAGACTGTGTTGATTAGTCAGTCGTAACCGAGTAGTCCGTTGCCCGTTGCTCGCCTGCTATGAGTAAAGTGTAGTGCAGGCAGTTGTTATTACAGTTTGATGGTGTGTGACGCTTGTGTGTTTAAAATTAGTTTTGAATAATAGTTAACGTTAAAACTACAGTAAAACCAACGGTAAGTGGAAACTGGAAAATAAGTTATTTTAATAGTGTAAAAGTATATGACTTGAACTTAAGTGTTTTTTCACAATTTCTAGATCCCATCCTAAATACAGTAGTTTTTCGACTATTCCCTCCATAACCTATCTTGTTCTAAAGCAGATAACTAAACATTTGAACTAATTCTATTTTACCATTTACTGATTTACAGATCCGATCAATGTGCGTAGGCCAAGTGCCATCATATATGTGGAAATTCGTCTAGAATTACATTGTGTTCGCTCGCACTATTTTAAGCCTTTTACCGTAATATTTTCAGTACAACCATTTTTAGAAAATTTTTTATGGACAATACTATTGACTTCTTTTATTTATTAGAGATAAATTAATCAACTCATTATTAAAATGAAGAAAATTTATCAAAGCGGGGCAAAGAAAAGGCAAGACAAAAGAAAAAAAAAGAAGAAACCTCAAAGTATTCTTCTGCCCTCTCTACTTGGTTATGTCCTCTTCCTATTACATCAAAATCTAATACGGAAACAGAAAAATTCTTAGGTAAGTGGTTTTCTTTGCCTCAGCAGATGTTAATTAACTCCAGCAAGATATTTTTTATGTAACTCACACGCATACTGTGGTCACCACATTTACTTAAATTCGATTTAATAGAATAATTACGTTTTAACTTTGGTATTATATTATTATAGAGCCTGGAAATCACACTGAAAAGATCAAAACCAAGAAACTTGCATTCAAGAAAATTTTGATGGAAATGTAACGTACCTTAGGGCAGCAACATAAAAATGTCAATATTCCTTCAACATCCTTAACAAGTGCTACTGCTAGTAATGACGAGAGTGGATTGAATTATGTAGTAAGTAAAATATGTAGGGCAGTAACAAGACACCCGGCTTTTTAATTGTTTATGAATATTTGTTTACTGCAAATTATTCTTGTTATGAGTGTAAGCATTTTAACTTCTTTTCCAAAGTAATACATTTTGTTATGAATGGTAACGCAATGCAATTTATTCATAGTTGCCATGTGATCAAACCATTGCGCCTCGTATGACTTCGCTGAACATTGAAAAAAAAGTTTTCCAGACAGTGTTACAGATTCAGAGATGACAAAGCGCATAATAGAAACAGGGCCCTGCCAACCAGTTGGTCTATTTCCCAGTGATGAAAAACAAAATAAGAAGATTCTTTTCAGAACATTATTACACATTTTAGTCAAAATCTGGACTTAAGTTAAAAAGGTTTTGGTTGTACTATTCAGCAAAATTTGATTTTGTCTATTGTTAATCTTGCGGGTTGTTTCCTCAGAAAGAAGTTGTAGGAGGATGGGATTCTGGACTACGAGACTGAAAACATTTATAAAAACATATGAAAATTCACAATATCATACAGAAGCCTGCTTGGTGTATGAACACTGGCAACATCATGGTGCAATAGATGACGCTCTAGAAAAAAGTTTGAAAGATGAACGGAACTATTCAAGGAAAGTTTTAAAGAGAGTAATACATGTTTCGTTAATATTGACCACATGCAACCTTCCATTTTGTGGAGACAGTTGGAATATCGCTGACAGTAACAAAGATAATTTTCTGTCATTGATTGAACTACTATCAAAATATGACACTATGTTGGAAGAGCTAATTCAAAAACCAAGTAATACTGTTAATTATTTGAGTCCAACAATACAAAACGAAAGTATTTCCCTGATGGCCGATTAAGTGCTCAGTAAAATTACAAAAGGACTAAAGAGCGCACCTTTTTCTTCCATTATTATCGACACGACTCAAGACGTGAGTAAAGTAGATTAGCTAAGCAAAATCTTTCGCTTTGTGAAAATGAAAAATGATGAAAGCTGAAAACCCTGTGAGTTGAATATATACGAAACATTTACCTCTTTCATAGCTGTTACTGACCAAGCTGCTTCGGGACTGGAGCATCTCATTATAAATTCAATTTTCGATAAAAGCCTTGATATAACAAAATGTAGAGAACAAGGATTTGATGGTGCATCAGTTATGAGTGGTGTGTATAGTGGAGTACAAAAGCGAACTCAAGAACTAACACCCCATGCTTATTTCATTCACTGTGCCAGCCATAATTTGTATCTGGTTCTAAAAGATGACGTTGATTGCAATCGAGAAATGGCACAATTCTTTAAGACTGCAAAATGTTTATAAATTTGTAGAGAGAATCAGACTGCTTCTAAGACGAAGGTAACGTTAAAAACTTTAAATCCCACACGTTGGGGTGGGAGATACGAAGCCGTTTACGCTTTGAAAGAGAGGTTTTGTGATGTTATGAAAGCGCTAAATAAAATAATTTTGACAAGCAAAAATCCAATGAAAACACCGAGGCAGAGGGCTTCAGAAAAAGGTTGCAGTACTTCAATTTTGCTTTGCTTTTGACTGTCCAGTGTAAAATATTGGGAGAAATAAATATTGCCTCAAAATCCTTACAGTCTGAATCAATACATTTAATGGCAGCTTACGATCCTCCAGGGGATGCTTTGTTGAAAGTGACCGAACTTCGTTGGTCCTTCGAAGAAGTCATCAGTGAAGCAGCTAAAATATGTTCAAAGTGGGGAGTAACATGCGAATTCATAGACCAACGAACGAGAAAGGTTAAAAATCACTTTGAACTGTGCGAAGACCAAAGTTTGGCCGATCCAAAAAGTAAATTCAGGGTTACAGTATTTTTTCCAATAGTTGATACCATAGCGAAACAGCTGGAAAACCGTTTTAAAGGAATGAAAGAACTAATTGACGCTTACAAAATTGTTCAGATTTTTTTCCTGGTCTCCAATACAGATGAAGAACTGTGTTGAGAAACCGACAAATTGGCAAACAGATTTTTTGATAATGTTACGCCATTGTTCAAGGCATAAATTTTATCAGTCAGAAGTGCTTTTAAATCAAAGTTAAAGGGGATTACAGATGTAAAGGAAGTTGCGAAACTACTGCTGATGCAAAACAGTGCCTTATCTTCAACCTACCCAGATGTACTTACCGCTTGTTTGGTGTACCTTACAGTTCCTGTGACAGTAGCAAAAGCTGAAAGATCGTTCTCGAAATTGAAGCTTATTAAAAACTATCTGCAAAGCTCCATGTCGCAACAACGTGTTAGCAGTTGGGCTCTTTTATCCATTGAGAATGATAGAGCACCGAGAATTGACTACAACAGAGTTGTTGATATCTTTGCTAGTGTCAAGTCCGGAAAAAAACAATATAACAACAAGTTTAGTTGCATCCAAACTATCACATAGAACATACACTTAATAATCATAATTAAAATGATTTGGTATTTTTGTGTGTATTCGTAAACTAAATTACATATTGGTCAGATTTTTTAAATAAACTTCAAACGGTTTACAGTTTGTAGTGTTTGTACGTATGATAAAGTGTTATTACAGTATTTGTTGCTATTTTGGATAATCCTGCAATGAATAACTAACTAATAATGTTATTGTTGTCGCTTTTCCCTTCATCTCTAATTGCTAATGTATAGTATATTTTTACACTATAAAATATAGGGTCCCCAAATATACTTTCTGCCCCGGGACCACTAATGGAAGTTCATTAATTAGACGTGAGAAAGAAAGTAACTACTTTGTATTCCAGACGTAATATAATACTGCAGGTGCAGGTCACAATAGACTATAAAAACCAATTGTTAGACTTAAGATTATTAAAAAGTAATACATTGTATTGTATCAAAAATAGCAGACATGAGATCTGCATTTCCCACGAGTGATGTAAGAGCAGGGATAGCATAAATACCCTCAAAAGTCCAAGATGGCTTGTCAGTCTTAGAACTTTATAGCTTTAACATTGTTGGTTATTCAAGCTATTTATTTATAATTATTAGTTATTGATAGTCAATCTCGAACTTCACAACTTTAACATTGTTGCTGGTTCAAGCTACTCACCGTAATTATTAATTAGTAACATTTAACTTTGATTATTTTGAAACCAAGACGTTAATGAATATAACGTACAATTTGTAAAATCATTGTAATTACTGTTTAAATAAATTTAATAGAAGTGTTTTTTGGAAGAAATCCTTTTTATAAAAAATTTTCAAGAGGCTCAAAACGTATCTGACGCTGCCGATTGTAGGATTTCAGAAGGGCAGCGGTGATTCCAAAATAGAAAAACTGGTGGTCGTGAATTCCAATTCTTTATCTGGAAGAAAACCAATTAGACGAAGTACAAAAATCGACCTTTTATTATTGCAACAATTTAATGAAACAATTATTTAGCAGAAGTCTGAAACCGATGTAATTATAACCAAGGTTATTATAATTATATACGATATACGTAACGATAAGTGATTTTTTAAATAACTTTAATACAAACTCGACTGAAGGTAACTCTAAAAATAAATTCTGAAAACATGAAACTATATTCAAATTCAATTCCATTATACGACGGTATCCAAGCTTTATTAGTCATTTTCATTACTGGTAGCGAGACATTTTTTAAATCCTTTTACAAACAAGATGACCTAAATCGCAACGTTTTGCTTCTACGTTTAATAATCAGCAAATTAACGGCAGAGCATTGACATTGATAGTTAGCAGGGATAACTTCGTAGAGTGGGACGAATTTAAACGAATATTAATAGCATATTTCGGCTATCAAAGTAATATTAAATGTCTTATCAGAGATTTAGTATACCAAATGATGGAAACCAATGAATCGCCATATCAATTTGGTGTGAAAGGTCAAGACGTGAGGAGCTTGATTCTAACCAAACTGTAAATCGAGGAATCCCATCAAAATGTAAACTTAATTAAAACTAAAATGTACGACGAGATGGCCTTAGACACATACATAAACGCGTTACTCGAACAATTATCAGACAAAATAAGGTTTCAACATCCTTAAAACTTTAAAGAAGCAATGAATTTAATTGTAGAGGAAGAAAACGTTATGTATTACAGAAATAGAATATATAACCCTAACGCGAATAAAAACCGCTCACCGATTAAAACAATACAAGCGACGAGACAAATACCAACACAACCGAAATTTACACGATTTAACGCACCAATGAATCAATCTGGAATTACTATTCAAACTTTAATAACACAAATTTCACAACAACCAACCTTGACGATTTCCAAGACCAACATTTAATTCAAACTTTATGAAACCCACATTCGCACCAAAATTCAATTAGAATGCGAATCGAAAACGACAAACATTTTGCAAATCCCAACAGAAGCACCGATGACGAGTAACAACAATAACGCGAATAATTATTACAAAACGCTTTATCTAGTTAACACCAGACAGAATACTAAAAAATCTAAAATTAGACCCGATTATACCTAAAAACGAAACTTCACTTCCAAGAAACTATTCCACTAAGAAGTAGAAGATTTTAATAATCAAGACACGGATAATTATTCAAACTCCAGTAGAGACGAGAAAACAAATCATGCAGAAAGTTACGAATGCAACAACCCTTATGAACACTACAAAGAGAACGACGAAAAAAATGCGTGCTCAAATTTTCAGTTGGACAGATTCAAATACGGCAAAACGTAATAAATTTAAACAACATTAATCAACAAAATTTACCTTATTTAGAAATACCTCATGCGGAACTTAATTTTTTAATCGATACAGGATTTTCAAAAATTTTAATTAGCCCCAAAACCGTATAGAAACATTATTTAGATTTTGTAGAAAAAGAACCTTTTAAAATCAAAACAGCACACAAAACGACATTACACCAATTTATTGCAAACATATCTTTACCAAAAACCTTTAACGTAAAAATGAAACACAAATTTTGCATTTTTGAATTTCACGATAAATATGACGGATTAATAGGCATGGATCTTCTAAGAAAATTAGGAGCAAGTATTGACATAAGAAACCGATTATTAAGAACAAAACACGGACAAATTCCCATTAAATTCCAAAACAGAAACACTTAAACCTACCAAAAATACACCATCGAGTCTGCGACAGATAAACAAATAAGTCTTAGTAAATTCAAAAAGCGACATTGAAATTATAAATCACATGTCATTCCAACAAGGAGTATAGACACCTATCGCGTTAGTACAAATAGAAAACAGTTACGCCACTACAACAATTCTAAACTCAAACGATTACCCCATCGAAGTATCATTAACAAAACCAATAGACGTAGAAGAAGTGAACTTTAGCGAAATGGAAATCGACAAAGACTCAGAAAACAATTCCAACCCTACCGAATACGATGGAATGTTAAAAGTGAATTTAATTAACATTCGTTTTAATAAAGATATTAATACCAAAGAGGAGAGAGCAATTTGTAACGGGCATTTTTGTAGTTTAACATTTTTCGCTTCCTTTCTGTTAACGTACTTAAAAATACATCGTTTCTTTGAGATCGCTGTTTGTATAAAGGAAATACTTCAGAAGAATGCAGAATTGTATGCAATTTAACTCGTCGGTATTACTTTAAAAGTAGATAATTTGAAGATTGATTTTCATTAATAAATAAATTGCAAGGAAGAATTGTAAATTGGATTATTCGTAAATTACTTTCCAGCTTGTCGAAAGTGATAAGCGGCTCGTGATTAATTAGTAGATATGATGGCTGCATTCATTTATTGGTTGTTTCCTTATGTTATTAACAAGTTTAGATAATAGTTGATAAGAGGTTATGGTAACAACGATTTTATATCTACAGACGGGCAGTTGTCGTTTGTTCTTTGTTCCAATATATTGTTTACGTTGATAATACTGTGTCCTGTTTGCTCTGAAAGTTGTCGTTTGGTTCTTTGTTCCTATACATTAAGTACTTTAAAAATACGTTTTCCTTGTTGCTTTGAAAATAGTAAGAATGCGGTATTCATTTTTCGAATTGTTCATGAACAAACACGACACGATTTTTAGTTGTTTTTCCTGTGAAATAAAGTTGTATATTAACTGTAGCAGTGTAGTCCTAATTCCTTGCAGCCGCGTACCTTATATGTTGGTCTGCTTTCTACAACCCCCCCTACTCTCCGATTGAGCCGGGTCATTTCTTTGTTTTTCTTTGTGTTACGTACGGCCACGAGCCAACGTAGCATAAATTTGACGAACCAACGTGGCTGCCCCGATAATAACGTCACATAGATTTTTGGCGACCAACGTGTGGGGCTCGACTTTTTTTGATTTGCACTCGATTTTTTTTTGGTTTGCTCTTGATTTTTTGTTTTTTTTTTAATTTAATTTTTTTTTGTTATGACTTGTAATTTTCTTGGCTTATTGGTCTTGTGTTTTCGCTGATAAGCTTGTGTCCGAAAACACTGGCGCCCATTTCGTATTCCTATTCCCATTTCGTATTCCTATTCCCATTTCGTATTCCTATTCATCTTTTTGTAGCTAGCCCATCCCGTGACTCTTTCTTCTGGCTAGATCTACCATTTGTTCACTATTTGACTATTATAGTTGCTTTCTACATCCATTCCCTAAGGTAGGCTTTAGATCTATTTTCTTTCCCTTTAGAGATTTTGACTTGGTCGCTTCTGTAGGTCTGTTAGCCATACTCTGCTTGAGTAATCGTTTCATGCGAATCTGTGTTACCTCAGTTGGAAGTATTCTAGATGGTGTACTAGCTTGCCTTTGCTCTTTACTTTGTCTTGGTTCTTTCTTTGCTGCACACTTGAGGTTGACAGTTTTGCTACGAGTTTTCTTCCTCGTTTTTTTCTTTTCTCTTGGTTTCTTCGCGGGAAGCCAAAACTTTTCTTTGAGGTGGAAAACAGAAATGTCCCTTTTAGGGGACATCCGTCTTTTGACGATTTTGAAAGTAGCTAAGACCTTTAATCCTCATTGGGTGTTTATTTAATGCTTTCTTTACCTATTCTGTCGTTGTTGGTTGCGATAGATGACTTTGTCTTTTTTTGAAAAAAAAATGTTCTTTTTTTTATATTGGTGTTGGTGCTTCGGACCGGATAAAAATTTTTTTTTTTGTTTGGTTCCTTGTCTGTCGTTTTTTTTTTTTCTTTTTTTTTCTTTTTTCTTTCACCCCGACGTCTTTATTTTGCTAGGGGAATTTGTAACAGGCATTTTGTAGTTTAACATTTTCGCTTCCTTTCTATTAACGTACTTAAAATACATCGTTTCTTTGAGATCGCTGTTTGTATAAAGGAAATACTTCAGAATAATTCAGATTTGTATGCAATTTAACTCGTCGGTATTACTTTAAAAGTAGATAATTTGAAGATTGATTTTCATTAATAAATAAATTGCAAGGAAGAATTGTAAATTGGATTATTTGTAAATTACTTTCCAGCTTGTCGAAAGTGATAAGCGGCTCGTGATTAATTAGTAGATATGATGGCTGCATTCATTTATTAGATGTTCCCTTATGTTATTAACAAGTTTAGATAATAGTCGATAAGAGGTAATGGTAACAACGATTTTATATCTACAGACGGGCAGTAGTCGTTTGTTCTTCGTTCCAATATATTGTTTACGTTGATAATACTGTGTCCTGTTTGCTCTGAAAGTTGTCGTTTGGTTCTTTGTTCCTATACATTAAGTACTTTAAAAATACGTTTTCCTTGTTGCTTTGAAAATAGTAAGAATGCGGTATAAATTTTTCGAATTGTTCATGAACAAACACGACACGATTTTTAGTTGTTTTTCCTGTGAAATAAAGTTGTATATTAACTGTAGCAGTGTAGTTCTGATTACATTGAAGGAAAGATGCTTTATAGGCGAACGTTTTTTTTTACTCGACCGCACGTGCTTGTTTAAGGAACATTGACTTAGTGATGCGCGTTGCTTTACTAATTGGTTTTTGTTGCCTTTCTGTTGAAAATAAAAGTAGTAGAACTTGTCGTGCGTTCTACGGAAGATTGACTTAGTGATACGCGTTGCTTTACTCATTGTGTTTTTTTGTTGGTGCTTTGTTTTTTGTTATTTAAACTGTGTGTGCGATCTAGTCTTCGTGGTCCTTTTTTAAAGCCTTAGATTTTCTTTGTTACCATAGGTAGCAAATAAAACACCTCACGTTACTGTTAGTTTTAATGCATTACATCGTGCCTTGAAAGCCCGTGATTCTAAATTTTATTACCTTTTTTTTCGATTTGTGGTACCAAATATTTCGACATTATTGTCTCAGGAAATAGAATTAACAATAAATTTATCAATGCTACATAGTTCCATCAGCCTGATAATGTCTGCTGCTAACACCAGTGAAATACGTAGGTGTGATTAGTGTAAAGTGTAAGAAATTCCATCAACACCCTCACAGTCAAGGGTGAAGTGCTTCGTTAGTGCAGGACATGGTGAATCCCACACTTCAATTGCAAGGAAGCGTTGCTGAAGGACTTTTGTAAGTTGAACTATTTCCTACTGATTATTACTTTAAATATCTATCCGTTGCTTTACCATATCTGTGTGGTTCTGATACCTTTTACAATAGACTTGCATGTTATTTTAAAACATAAAGAAAAAAAAAGAAAGAAAGAAAAATCAATACTACTGAATTACTCATACCAATTGTGTCTTATCTATTTATCTTTTGTCAACATTTTATCTGATTTATGTTTAATTGGCGTGTGAGGAAACGTTTCTGCTACTCCCCAATATTACCTCACTTTGTACTAAACATTTTTCTGTATTGATTTTACCGTTGTTATATTATATAGATTATCTAAACAGTTTTTTTTTTACATTCTACCAAGTACTGAATAACTTAGACTATGCATTGCTGCTATGCTTTTTCTTTATTTCAAGTTTGCAGGACTAATCTTTTTTATTTCAGGTTTGCTATTCTAATTTCTTTTATTGCAGGTACTGTTACTAACTCCTTATCGCCGCATACATCATAGGTCAGTCTGCTTTCTACGACCCCCCCTACTCTCCGATTGAGCCCGGTCATTTCTCTGACTTTCTTTGTGTTAACGTAACATAAATTTGGTGCCCAACGTGGCTGCCACGAAAAAAAAAACGTCACAAATTAAAGACTCATGTTTCGAATACTGAGATATTTTCCATTGTGAAGGAATGCCCTTAACTTTCACCAACACAGTCAAACATAACATTGAACTAACAGATGATAAACCGATTTTCACCAAAGCGCATAAACTACCTCAAACATGTCAAGAAGAAGCAGATAGACATGTAGCAGACCTATTAAAGCAAGACATCATCCAACATTCGAATTCACCATGGAGCAGCCCCGTATTAATCGTACCAAAGAAATTAGATGCCTCGGGCAAACGCAAATACCGAATGGTAATCGATTAAAGAAAACTCAACGAGAAGACGGTAGACGATAAATACCCACTACCCAATATCACTGACATTCTAGACAAATTAGGAAAGTGTCAATATTTTTTGACATTAGACCTTGCCTCAGGATACCACCAAGTGGAGATGAACGAGAAAGACACAACCAAAACTGCATTTAATACATCTAGAGGACGCTATGAATACAAACACATGCGGTTTGGCTTAAAAAACCCACCCGCCACTTTTCAGAAAGTTATGGACAACATTTTAAGCGGGATACACAACGAAAAATGTCTTGTGTACTTGGACGATATAATTGTATATTCGACATCACTCGCGGAACACATCGAAAAATTAAGAGAAGTTTTTGAACGTTTACGAAAAGTTCATTTTAAAGTTAAATTAGACAAAAGCAAATTTCTTGCAAAAGAAAGTAGCATTTTTTAGAACAAATTATAACTCAACAAGGTGTTATGCCGAACCCAGATAAAACAAATGTCGTATTAAATTACCCCCTACCAAAAAAATAAAGACTGAACTGGATTTTTAGGACTCAGCAAATACTATAGAATTAAAGGTTACGCACAAATAACCAAACTATTAACAAATTGTTTAAAGAAAGATAATAATAAGAGCGAACACATACCGGAATTCATTAAAGCAAAGAGAAAATTAAATGTATCTTACGAATCACCCCTTATTAGAATACCCTGATTTCTCAAAACCATTTATATTAACAACCGACGCATCTAATGGCGTTTTAGGCGCAGTACTAAGCCAAGGAAAAGTAGGCAGTGATAAACCAATCAGCTACGCATCACAAACGCTAAATGAAACAGAACAGAAGTACAGCACAATTGAGAAAAAATTATTAGTCATAGTTTGGGCAACAAAATATTTTAGACCATATCTTTATGAGAGGAAATTTTACATATACATCGACCATGGACCACTAGAATGGTTATGTAAACTCTAGAAACCAAATTCAAAATTACAGAGATGGAGAATTAGGAAGACCTAGACCAAACTATATTAGTCAAATTATTAGAAATTTAGGTTGTGAAGGGTATGTAGAGCTTTTTAGATTAGCACAGAATAGAAAAGAAGTTAGAGCTGCGTCAAACCGACCTTAAGTAAGGTAGATAACAAAATGATGATGGAGAATTAGATTAGAAGAGTACTAAAGGGTGTCCCAAAATTTACGCAAGATTTGAATTAAATATAAAACACATTTATTTTTCTTTAAATTATAATATTTTAATGAATCATAAAGTACACACAATAGGGTTGTGTATGAAATAACACATCGGGCAAATGCCCTCCACGGCTTTGCTGGCACATACGCACTCTTTTGTCGAAATTTTCCATGACAATTGTGCATAAATGTGGCCCAATTTCAGTAATGCAGCGTTGAATTTCCTTCTTTAACGCACGGATTGTTGTGGGCTTGTTGGCGTAGAGTAGACCTTTGATTTCAAATAACCCCACAAAAAGAAATCCAATGGTGTTAAATCGCATGATCTAGGGGGCCAATTCTGATCACCGAAACAAGAGAGAACACGACCAAGAAATGTCTCATTCAGTAATTGGATTGTTTCACGGGCTGTATGGCATGTGGCACAGTCTTGTTGAAACCACATGTTCTCCACGTCAATATCATCTAATTGAGGGAGAAAGAACTCTCTTATCATGTCGCGATATCGAGTACCAGTAACAGTCACTGCTTGACCAGCCTCATTTTCGAAGAAGTATGGTCCAATAATGCCTTCAGCCCAAAATCCACACCAAACAGTGACACGTTGTGGATGCATTTTTTTTCGACAATCACATGTGGGTTCTCTGAACCCCAAATGCGGCAATTTTGTCGATTAACAAAGCCATCAAGGTGAAAATGTGCTTCTTCGCTTAGGATGATTTTTTTCGAAAAATCAGGGTCCACTTGTTTGATGTTCGATAATCCATTCAACAAACTCTCTTTGCTGGGCATGGTCATTAGGCTTAAGTTCTTGTGTTAATTGAACTTTGTAGGCATGGAGCCGCAGATCTTCAGTGAGTATACGCTGTAGAAAGCTTCTTGAAATTTGCAGTTCTTGTCCACGTCGTCGAATTGATGTTCTTGGGTTTTCACCAACACTGTCACGCACTGCTTCGATATTGACATCTGAACGGCTTGTTTTTGGACGACCAGAATGTTTAGCATCACCAGTAGTAGTCTTCCAGAATTTTTTCAATTACTCTCTTCACAGTTGACGAAATTAAATGAACATTCCGACCGTATTTTGTACGAAATTTTCGAACTGTGGCCGCCAAAATTTCATTATTTTTGAGATATTCTTCAACAATGAAAACACGTTGTTCTGTCGTGTAACGCTCCATTTTTACTAACCCTAGTCTGTCAGCTGTTAAACTGTTTATTTTTCAGGGTTGCCAACAGTTTACTGCACAAACGGCAGCAAATTCAAATCTTGCGTAAATTTTGGGACACCCTTTACTACGAAATCATATACACGAAAGGAATGTATAACAATAATGCAGACGCATTGAGCAGAATACAACTCAACGCCATAGAGACAGAGTCAGTCGTAGGTAATGTAGACGAAACAGAGATAAAAGAAGACCCATGAAGATATAAACACTATACACTCAACACAAAACGAAGAAGCAAAAACCGCAATTGAAATCTTAAATAATGCAATTGATACAAAACCACATCAATTTATAATCGCCGAAGTTTTAACCAACCCTGACCCGGTAAAATATACAAAAACCGATAATAGAAAAATATACCAATTTCAAATAACAAGAGATGACAACGAAGCGCAAATAATTAAAATTCTAACGGAATATACCCCAGAGAAAAAACGTTTATAATTTTTATATCACCATAGAGTATTTGTACAAATGATTTTCAGAATTATATATTAGATTATTTAATAATTCAGGACCCGAGATTATCATATGTACAAGAAAATTAATAACTTTAGATGACCCAGATGAAATAAATGACGTAATTCGAAACCGACACGAAGGTAAAACCAATCATCGTGGAATAACGAAATATTAAAACAACTCATAAAAAGATATTACTGTAGCGGGCTACCGCACTGAGAAAAGGATTTTGTTGCTTCAACTGAAAATTAGTTGATTCAATTAGAATTTTGGTTTGTATATAAACAATGATCTATATGCATTAAATAGAACATAATAAAATGTTGGAAAACCGATTTTGAAGCAAATAAACCTAAATTTGCACCACAATAATTATGGCATTTACTCAAATCGTTATTAATGTAACTTGAATGTTAGGTATCGTTCCTTCAATTGCTTGTAGGTTTGATTTGAATTATTTAATACTTTTATCAAATAAACTGTTATGTTAAATCAACACGTTGAATATCCCACTTACATATAAAAATCATTGAAGCAAATACTTGAAAGGGTTTGTAGCATTAAAACAAACTATTCAAATTTTCAACTAACCAAAAAGCGTCATTGGTTTACCTAACCCATATGTTGAACAGATAATAATTATTAAGCTAAGTGGCTAATAAGGGTTCAAGTAATAACATTTTTGGTTTAATCAAACTTTTATTGTGTTGAATTGAAACATTTAGCTGTCAAATCAATCATTTCGTTGCGTTGTACATTGTTTAAAATAGAATTAGTTTAAACATCAAGGTAGTTTGATTCAATATCCAGCTTATGATACCGGCTTAAGAAGTTATTTTAACATTTTTAATAACTGGATCAACTAATGAGTTTTACCATAACATTTTAAAAATATTGATTTAAAATAACTTCATTAAAATGTATACAGTTAGAATAGATAAATTTGAATTTACATTACCTATTCAACCTGCATAATTTTCAGTTACTTCATAATTTTATAAAACTGGCAATGATTTTGAAAATTTGTTATTCCTTAGGTTGCCATTGATTTTGAAGTTATAGATTCGCTTATAAGTTGTACTAAAAAAAGGTTTAGTATATGGGAGATAACCAATTTAAAGTATGTACTTAAGTTTTTAGACGAAGAGATTTTGCTTAAACATGTAATTAAAATTTTTGATTTTTTAACCTCGTACTATCAGCTATAAAAAACCTCATGTTCCTGAACTTGAATAATTAAAGGTCGAGAATTTTCTTTTCTTTAAGCCAAGGTATTGTCGGATGGAGAAGGCTTGAGAAAAAAAACTCTTAAGATAAAACGGCTAGTCGATTACGGGAGATTGAATTGGGTCATGGGTGAATAAAGACCAAAAAGTATATTTAAGAGCGCCACCGTATTTTTAATAAAAACCAAAAAATTTAACTTGCTTGTATAAGGGAATCGGAAACCTTATCTTAAACCCTAATACATAAAACCTAACTATCATTTTGGAGCACTTACCAAACCCAACCACCATGGAAAATGGTCAGCTTTAGACTGTCAAAAAATACAATATGCACCATTTGTGTCCCAAAACTTGCCAAAAATAATAATAGAAATTAGGCATTAAAATATACTGAAGGATTTTTTCATAGCACTTTTCTATTCCGGGAGGACTTGCAATTTTAATGTTAAATAATAAAACATCTTTCAAAAACAAAAAGGATTCTATTTGGATAAATTTCTGATTATGTACATATGACTGCAATATTAAAGTTTGTCTCTTTATCGAATTTTTTCATAATAATTCCAATGAAGTTTTACATTCAAAATTAAGATCTATGAGTAGATCATTTCTATAAGATTTAATTAGATAGACATATAATTTATTAATTGTTCTTAACACATAAGTTTCTTTTAATCAGCGAAGTACTTCCTTGATTATTACAACAAAAATTAATTATCAAAGTGCAGACTTGGTAAAATGTAATTATTCTAATTTAGTTGTAATCTACAATAAATACGCGAATTTCATATATCAATGAAAGTGCCTTTACATGACCTGAAAGTCTTCAAGCATAATGTAAATTAAATCAAGACAGCATATGGCGTCTAAATCAGAAAACGGAATCTATATATTTTTTGTCTGGCATAGATTGTCATTCAGAACTTTATAAAATACACTGTTTGCGTACATGTGCAAACATTCTGACAAGCAAACAACATATACCTTAATTTACTGATTTCTCAAAAAACTACTTTCTATTTACGTTACTCAAGCAATTAATGTTGGATAATTCATAATAATTTACTGTAATTTCAAAGTTATCAAAAGTTAAAAACACTCACGTGCATCAAAAATGTGCTACAAGTGCTAGACCTTGACCTCAGCTGTCAGAGATTTCCATCATAATATCCTTGTGTGATATTATTCATCGGTAAGGTTGAAATATCGGGAACACATGTGAAATCGGCGTTTACTTTACTGCATGTTATATTGAATAGAACGAAACCATAAAATCTTGCTTTAAAATACTGCGTTCAAAATTTGTTTTAATTTATTATCGGAAATGTTATTCAAGATATGTCCTCAAGATATTGCACTAAGATGAAAAATATTAGTATAATCTATTGTATTAATATATACCAACTGTCTAAAATGATGTCCAAAGGGGTTCCATATTCTCAGGCCTATCGAGATCAACTAAACTGTTCGGAGCGAGGCTTATCGAAAATCATGCTCACGCAACCGCTGTTAGGCTCGACCTCCAGACACCAAGAATTTTCAATGCTCTACTTTTTCGTAACTTTGTTAGAAGCCATGTGTTTCGATAGGGCCATCTCGACTTCACCTCGTCTGCAAAAGCGGCTTGCACTTTCGAACGTTGAGAATGAAGTGCCGACTGACAACTTGACAGAGCTTGGTAACGAACTTTAGAGTATATACATACAAGAATCTATGCGTTATTATGAATATTATATATTAATTTTTATTGGATGATAATTCTCAAATTAAATATTTTAAATTATAGCTGTTTTATTTTTATTTTATTGAACTAAATGTAACTAGAAAAAAAATACGCTACACCATAGTACAGCATACTAAATTTATCTTCCATGTATTTTTACAGTTAATTGAAATACTTTTATGGAAACTAACACAATAAACAATTCGAAGTAACGCTTGACGCCATGTTGACGTGTCGCAGTCGAAGGGTAGCAGTATATTAAAGATATAATGTGCGCGCGCAGTACAACCAATACGCAGTATCAAACACTTACTGAAAACGATTCGAGTTCAACAAATAACCCGACGTATGATTTGGCAATCGTAGTTTATTTAAATCAAAAAGCTAAAGTACGTTTGTTTCAATGTTAAATTTGTTACAAAACGTGTTCATTTGACACTTTTCCAGCATTCATTTAACTAAAATGGATTTTTTTCAACATTAATGTAGTATTGGACTAAAATATGAAATTTGTTGACAATATTAGTTTGTATTAAATACGATTGATTTTGAATGAAATTCACTTTTGCATTCTTTTATTAACCAACTGTTATTATGCATTCAATCAAACAAATTTAAGTCAACTAATTTTTGATGTTAGTTTAACCATCTACAAGCGGTTCAGTTAATATAGTTTCGTTTAGAACGACTAAAAAATACTTGATCAAATGCTTTACTCTTCAAAACAACAGAATTGGTTATATCAACCAAATCACTTTTCTCAGTGCGCTAACGCGTTTTACCAATTTAGAACTAGTAATAACAAATCTTTATCACTCACTATTACTCACTATTCACAAGTCTAATTAACAGTATATGCCTCAATTATAAACGTTTTCAGTTCAATTATCAATGAAGCACTATCACACTAATGCTATTTACAAGCACTAATATCTTCTTAAACTAAATCCTTAACCATAAGTCTTCTTAGGGCCGGTTTTTCAATTGACGTTTAAACCGAGTTCATAGTTTAAACTACGTTCTAGGTTTAATTGAATTTTTCAATATCAGTTCAGTGGTTAAACTTGGTTTAAACTTGATCGATCATTGTCGGCGGTTTAAACTCTGATCAAATTAAATCTGAAGATGTAAACCAATGAACCTAACCTCAATAATTATTCTGAATTGCGAGTAGGTGTTGTTTACTTTTAAATAATGGAATTGTCTTTAGTTGATGTTATGTTAGACGATGAGGATGAAGATATAAGGGAGTATTTAAACTATTTGAATAGACCAAGGAGGTTACCCACCATTAGGGAAAGACCAGATCATTTTGATAAGTGGAATAATTATGATTTCTTTTTGAGGTTTCGTCTGTCCAAAGAAACTGTGTACGGGATTGTAAATGAAATCGGTGGTACAATTAGTTCCAATACCAATAGGTAATATATCTATTTCATTTCAAATGTATAGTTTTATCAAAGATATTTGTTTTTAGGAATCATGCAATTTCGCCTGTTATAATGGTGCTCTTAACCATCAGATTTTATGCTACAGGATACTTTCTAATTGCTGTTGGTGATTTTATGGGGATTCATAGGAGTACTGCTAGTAAGGCAATATTTAAAGTGTCTCGTGCTTTAGCACAACTGCGTCCACGCTATATCAAGATGCCAAACACGGATCAGGAAATTTTGAATGTTCGTCAAGCATTCTTTAATATAGCCAGATTTCCTAGGTGTATAGGTGCTCTTGACTGTTCCCACGTCAAAATTCAATCACCCGGCGGCAACAATGCGGAAACATTCAGAAATAGAAAATTTTTTTTTTCTATTAATGTTCAAACAATTGCTGAACCGGATTTAAAAATACAAAACATAGTGGCACGTTGGCCAGGTTCTGCGCACGATGCAACTATTTTTAACAATTCTCTTCTCAGAGGTAAATTTGAAAGGAGAGAAATGCAGGACAACTTAATTGTAGCAGATAGTGGATATCCTATTAAAAACTATTTAATAACGCCACTAGCAAATCCAGTTACTGCAACAGAACAACTTTTTAATGAATCCTTGATAAGGACTAGAAATTCTGTGGAGCGCAGCTATGGTGTATGGAAAAGGAGATTTACACTGCTTGCCTTTGGGATCCGCCAAAAACTTGATAGAGTTGAAGCGATTATTGTTGCTACAGCAGTGTTGCATAATATTGCATGTGATATGAGGGAACGAGATCCTCCTATCGACCCTGATGTTGAAGCTGCTGTAGAACTTCTGGATGTACCAAATGTTCCAAATAGAAATAATATACAATTTAATAATTTCATGAGAAATAATTTAATCAACGAGTACTTTGAAAGATTAGTTTAATTAACATTTTATTCAGGGTTGGCAGATATATATCATGATATTTCTGAGTTCTAGGGTGTTATTTAATTTTAGTATCACTCCTGTTGTAATGAAATAGTATTCAAGGGTCGCATGTAATTTATTAGGTATTAAGTACTGGATATTTTTGTTTTATATAATTTTTTCACGCACTCAAATGTAAAAAATTAAAAACATAACTTTTTATTAATAAATGAACATTGAAAACTAAAATAAAATATGTACATAAAATAAATAAAAATGTTGTTTAGTCTTTAAGTTGCTTCTCTTTGATCTTAATATCTAGGCGGAGCGATTTTAATTTCAGTTCATGTTCTTCTTTTAAGTACTGCACCTTCAGTGCATGTTCCGCTTGTTTATGCTCCATATCCATTTTCAAACTTCGCTTCTGGATTTCTATTAATTCTAATTTTCTTTCTGCGGCAGAATTCCAAGCATTCACTGTACTGTTGCGCTTATTTCTTGTGGAATCTGTATACAGTAAATATAGTTAAATATTAAAGTACAAAATTGTTTTGTATACTTGTCCTTGGCTTATTACACATATCCTGTTTTGCAGAATGTTCTTTATTATTGTTTGTCCCATGCTGAATATCTTCAATTGCTTAAAAAAACATATTATAAGAAAATTTGAACCATAAATTGAGAACGTTTACTCATTTTGTGTTGCAATGGTGTCTTACGTGAAAAACGGTAGTTAAAATTTAAAGTTCGATAATTACTACACCGGTAACGTGGTGTAAGAGACACTATCACAGTTGGCAGCGCCAACTCTTATACGGATTTCGGCGCGTCAACTACTGATGATGTCATCGATATTGCACAATAATTTGCAATATAAAAATTAAACAATTAAAGATAAACGAGAGTCATTTTAACAACAAATTACTCCGTTTTTAACACAAAATAAGTAAAAGATTACTTACATAAGGAATCCGGTATCCGGCGGGATTGCGTTACAGTTCGCTTCTCTGAAGTCCATCGGGCTCCTCCCGGCGGAATTAGAGATGATCCGTCGACGCTATCAAATGCGTAAGGAACAGCTCGGCTAGCTGAGGTGGACATGAGATCATCCTCAGGCGTGAAGTTCGGTAGTCCTTAGGTGGCGGCAATTCTTACCTATGTAGGATTTGGACAGGAAGGAGGTAGAGGTAGACAACAAAGATAATTAGGCAGGGATTTCTACATAGGTAAACCCTAAGATACGTTACCAGACAATCACGTGCACATAACTTCACGATCAAAGGCAAAATAGCCACGATTCAGCGCGTCACCCCAACTCGACCCCACTCCTTGTCTAGTATTCGTATACCCCTATAGGGATATGCACTCTTGCGCAAACTCACTACTCGGACGTGCCGGAAGCACCGCCTAGTCTATTTAAAAATTCCCGCGTCTCGCGTATTTGAAAATTATGGCGGGAAACTTCCGTATATCAAAAAACTTAACATAAAAACATGTTGAAGTGCAATGGCACGTAACAGGTGTTGGCATCAACTGCACACTCCTATGTGTTTGTAACATACTGGGTGTGTAAGTTGCCCATGTTTTTCTAGGTGCTCTTGTTGAGGGTACTATACTAGCTACGGAAAATATTTTATTTGTAAATACAGATACATTTGTATAAAATATCTTACAAGCTGAAACACTACTGTTTTCAACGACTTCATTGGTATCAGTTTTGGAAAACTGTGGTTCATAAGTGAATTCCATTTCCTCATTTTCGTCTTCATCTTCAATGCATTTTATTATTTGCTCTATGGGATAGAAAACAGTTATTAAAACTTTTTTGCGTAACAAAATGTAATTCAAACCTTCAGTCACATTAACTTCCACATCATCATCAAATTCTGATTGTAGGCCTGTCACTTGTGTACCCAAAATTTGTTACGTGCCAAAGTGGCACTTAAACATGTTTTAGTTTAATTTTGATGTGCGAAAGTTTCGCGCCATAAATTCAAAAGACTTGGCGTATATTTCCGTCACGGCAGAGTGCGTTTGCGCGAGATCGCGCGACGCGAGTGGAGTAGGTACAAGTGGGAGAAGTGTTTTCCGGAGACGCTGTAACGTGGCTGTTTGCCTTTGATCTTCGAGGAGTGCAGTTGTCGTGCTTGGTATCGTATCTTTATTTTTATTATGTAGATTTCCTTTGCTTATCTTTGTCTGTCTTTGCCTGATTAACCCGTTTCTATCGTTCCGCTGCATATAGGAATATGGATACGACCTTGGAGCAGCCTACGACCCTGGATGAACGAGCCCATGACTGCCGGAGCTGGGCCGAGCGCTTTGGAAGAGCGTTGGACGTACCATCTTTAACTGCCTAAAAAGGGCCCTCCGTAGCCCTGATGGACTCCAACAGAAGCCAACTTTAACCCAGGGACATATTCATGTGAGTAATTGCTTTATAACCTATTGTTTTAAATTTATATATCTTCCGATAATGGCGTATTAAATTTGTGCATTGGTGACGTCATTGTCAGATGGGCGCGCCAAAATCTATACAAAGGTTAGCGTTACCAACCGCCAGTGGCGTCGCTTTTTATTCCGCGCTTGCGCGATGTATTTATCGACGTTTTTTTAACCGTAAGAATTCGTTTTAAACTGTAAGAATTGTTTTAAATCGTAAGAAAATGGCGCCCTCAACGTGGAAATGGTGAATTTAAGAATTTTCCTTTGTTTTTATGACTATATAATGTATTCCCTAATGTAATTTATAGCTTTTTCATTAAAAAAAATCAATTATTTAATATCTGTTAATCTTGAATTTTATGTTCGTGTTTTGGAACACACCACATTCCTTTAGATGTCAAAAATAATTGTTATGGTATTAAAGATATGCCGCCATTTTGAAATTAAAATTTAGTTATAAAATATTTTTTAAATATAATGTTAGTTTAATTTTTAATGTGAGATGTGTTGTTAACTTCAGTTGTATTGTGTGATTGGTTTATTTTTGGATTCATATATGAACTTTTGGGAGGAATCGATCGTTTAACCCTACTTTTATGCACGTAAGTACACATGTAATAAATAAGCATTTAACTAGTTTTCATGTTTTAAACACCGTTATTATGAAATTATCTACTTTATATTAAATTAAACTATAACCCTTGTTTGTTTTTTCAACTTTAAAAGACCGTTTTTGAAACCGTGAATACACTGCTTTGTGGTTATATTCTAAGAGTGCCTTAGTGATTTACCTATTTAATTAATAATATTTCAATTATCTTTACAAGAAAACCTTGTGTTTAAAAGCACTGCACGAAATAAATTGGCCTTTTTCAATATCTTTCTAAGAAACGCGAGACTAACGAGATCTTGTCGTGTTTGTTAAATAACACATTATCTACCTTTTCTATAACCGAAATCATTTAGTATAATTCACAATTACATATATATATATATATATATATATATATATATATAACAAAATTGTTTGTTCAAATATAGATTTCCTACTTACCTGAGTTTTTAGTGTCTTTTAAAGCGTTATTTTGACTTAACCCTGATATATTTTTTTTTCTTAGATATTATCTTGCTTTGATATAGTTTTAAAAGTCGTTCCCTTGAATGTTTTAAACAGTATAACCTATAAATGCGTTTTATAGAGGTTCTTGCTTTATATATAGTAACGAAATTACCTAACCATATTTTTACCTTCCAAAATGTTGTAATAAACTGCATCTCTTTATATCTGCTCCTTTGAAAACTAAAATAAAGGAATTTCCGTTAACGTTTTATTATTTAAACTCATTTACGATAGTTGTTGTAACTCCCGCAATATCGAAAGAACATTCCAATAATTTGAAATACTAACTTTTTGTATATGTATCGTGGAATTTTTCTTTCATGTAGCGAGTATGATTTTGTCTTGATTGCATATTTTTTTTAGTTATCGATATTTCAACGTACTTTAACATCCATTAAGCGAAATTTACTGTCGGATTTGGTCGTATAGCTCTGTAGGTCTAGAACGAGACCCAAGGGCCAGTCGTAAAGCATTATAAGTCTAGACGAAAATTTGGTTGGTAAGTTTGTCGTTTTAGAATTTGTAAATCATTTTTTAATGATGATGTTAAAATTTTCCCTTATTGGTTTGGGTAGAACTCAAAGGAGAGCTTCCCATCCCAGTAAATATATGCTTTATAAAATATCTTTTTGTTTTTCAACAATTTTATTAGTGAATCGAGTTTTAATTACTCTTATCTCTTCACATATCGATTTAAACCTCATTAAATGCCTTAAAATTATCTTTAAAATCGTTTAACCGTACGTATATCTAAGAGCTTTTCACGTTTACTTCTTTGACAATGTACCTAATGTTTTCTGCTCTCACTTGGCTTAATAACTTAAAACAACCCGCAGGTCGTTTGGCAAGATGGAACATGCGTATCTCTCAATTCACTTTTGATGTTAGGCATAGGCCTGGCAAATTAAATATCGTACCTGATGCCTTATCTCGTGTTGTTGTCTGTCTTAACATTTTAAATCTAATTCCTGATACCTGGTATCTTAATATGATTAAACCCTTACGATTTACCTAATTTTTTTTGATCTCACTAACAATTGGTTAACTTTAATTACTTATTCCCCCTCTCATACAGTATATAATCTTTTACACGTTTAACTTTACTTACTTTAAATTAGCTATCTTTTTCTTTTGGTTGACTTTTCCTTGACCATACCGTTACTTATATAACACTTCATTCTCTACACCCCCCAATATAACTCTGTTGTTTCATTTAATTAATTCTCGAAGTTTTCCTATTGCATATTATTTGGTTTTTAGTATTTTTCCTTACGTCATTTAATTTTGTGTGGTAATTGTCGTAACTTTGGTTGTAATAACTCATTGAATTTTTATGATTGGTTTTAGCTGATGTTGGAGTGGATGTTTTTCTTCTTTCGGCTCACATAGGACACGCGCGATCTATGCCATTGAAAGAAATAGTTCATATTCGCATTTGCAAAAAACTAGGATTGTCTATTCCATGTGTTTTTCTTCTGAATTATTACAGTCCCCCACATTATACTATACCATTATTTATTTCTTTTTCTATTAAATCAACATAACTTATGAACATTTTTTCATTGTTTTTTATTGAACTTTGTGGTGAGGGGCTATCGCTTCTTATTGATATCTTATTAAATTCTCGGTTGTTTTAGCATATTGGAACAGTGTACCTGTATTTAACTGCTTATAATTGGGCATTTTTGTGTGTTTAGGGTGCTACCGTTTTAAAAAAACTACCTTAAAACAGTTTGTTTTTCGTGTGAATGTATCTGCAATGATACTTTTAAGTTGTTGTGTCAACTTTTGTCTGATTTTCTTATCGTAGGGGATGCACTCGTTAGGAAAATGATCGTACTAGTTTTCTTAAGAGTCTAGTGAATTTTAAATGTGTATACCTTATCTTGTCGGATTAATATCGCAGGTAGTCCTACAGACTGCGCTGTGTTTTAACAGGGACAACTGTCTACCTTCTCTCGGACGCTTGTCCAAAAACTCTATTTTTTCTCATCCCGCTGTCTCCGTTTATGCCTTATTCTTCTTTCGGTGGACCTGTTCTTGTCCCGGAACACCCGTCTGCCACATAAGAGTGATGTTCCCTCACTCCGAGCTACTGGCTACATTGGCTGGTTGAGTAGCGCTTTGCTATCCACCTTTTTCTGTCTCTTTTGCTCAATGCGAGCGCTTTGGAAGAGCGTTGGACGTACCATCTTTAACTGCATAAAAAAGGCCCTCCGTAGCCCTGATGGACTCCAATAGAAGCCAACTTTAACCCAGGGACATATTCATGTGAGTAATTGCTTTATAACCTATTGTCTTAAATTTATATATCTCCGATAATGGCGTATTAAATTTGTGCATTGGTGACGTCATTGTCAGATGGGCGCGCCAAAATCTGTACAAAGGTTAGCGTTACCAACCGCCAGTGGCGTCGCTTTTTATTCCGCGCTTGCGCGATGTATTTATCGACGTTTTTTTAACCGTAAGAATTCGTTTTTTAGATCGTTTTTTTAAGTTTTCATATTTTCGACGAAGCGTTTGATGGTTCCGAAAAGTATTGCTATGAACTTTAAATTCCTCGCAAGCAATTTCCACTCTGCTTCTTTGGCTTGTGATGAAACAGCATCAGTTTTCTTAAATTCCAATACTTTTCGGTGTTTTGCTACTAACGATATCTACAATTATTGAAATTAGATAATTTCAGCAAAATAATTAATTGAAATAAAATATGAAAATAGGAGATGATATTTTACTAAAATATGTCCTTATACTCGTCAATAGTTGTTCCTATGCTTTACTAAAATTTGCTGCCCTTTTAGCATTATCCGTTTTCAAAAATAGTTAATTAAATAAAATAATTTTACAATTCACTATAACAGCAACGAAATTATACGCAAACTATTTACCCAGCCGCGTTAGGAAAATCTACTACCAACCTAACTTTAATAAAACGAAATCTTGGTTCAACTGAACTGGTGTTTGAAATACCGACAACAGGCTAAACTGAGATCAGAAAATGAACTAAGTTCATTAGAACTCGGTTTAAAAGTCAATTAAAAAACCGGCCCTTAATAACACAAAAAACCACTATAATTTATTTATTACACTTTTGTCTATTTATGTACAAGCTGGCGGTACAATATACACGTTCACATAACACAAATTTATATTTACTACAGGACTTTCAAAACGTAATGACCAATTAACTACCTACACACGATATGAATTACATACGACATTTGGATACAGACTGACTGATGTACACTGATCACCGATCTTATGTATACCCTAAAATTAACTAGACGATTCAGTTTGGTGTTTGCTCGAATGTTCGAGACTTCTGTAGAATACACTTTGGTTATGCAGCTTGCGCGTTTGACGGGTTACCTAGTAGTTCGTAACACTGTCCCGTCTTTAAAATCGCTACGTCCCGTAACTGTAAACACATGTTGACGTTAATTCGATGACTGATGACGATATCGGCAGCTATCTCCTCTGGTGCATCCATCACGTTGCTAGAAATAACAGTTAACACTCTTTTCTTGGTCTTGATAGGCAACAGGTTGATAGCAACAAACAAAAACCTGGATGCTGGTTTCCTGGAAAATTACTTCTAGCATATTTTGAACTATTCTCCAATATAAGCGATCCAGTCCACGGCCTAGGTTGGGTACCGCTAGTCTCGTTACTCCAATTTCCATCATCCAAGCCTTAAGATTCAACTATAGACGTCCATAACTAGGTCTCTGCCATGAAGAATTTTTGGTGACCAGATAGTAAACATAACGATATCCATCCTGAAGAACCAAAGCTTTTTCTACAGTTGGTTGCTGTTGTACTAATTTATCTACACATCCAAACTTTATCTAGAAAACAACAGCTATTCCCCTTGACAGTTGCAGATCTTGAGCTACGCAATGTATAGTCACCGCTGCTAAAAATATTGAACATATATAGCACAGAGATGATTAATACAAAATAATCCAAAATTATTTACTAATGTGAACAATGCAATATTTATAAAAGCAAAAACCCTATTATTAAAAATCTTATTTCTCCAGCTGCATGTGACAGTAACAACTACAACTCAGAACGTACCATGTTATGAAAATGGAAAATAGTAGATAACTATCATTTATTCATTCACTAAAAAAATTTGGTCGCGTATGTTAAAAGCTCATATTTTTAAAATAAGTATTGATTTTTAAGCATATACAAGAAAATTTATTTGTTACCCTAGCGAAAGTAAAATATTCCTGAAAGATATACAGTTAATAAGGTCAAAGTTCTTAACGATTAAGAATGCCGGAACTTTCAGTACTGATTGAAGGTACGAAAATTTATCCACATCCAACAGATCGTTATTAAGATGAGCTAAGCTATCAAAGCGATCAATAAAACTTTCAAACAAACAACCTTTCTCATCAAACGAAGGGAGCATCAGCGGTAGAAGTGAAACTTTGTAACAATTTTATTTTTGATAATAAATCCCTCCATAAAATTGCGAGAATAATATAACAATTGTATTAACAACAATAGTAATACGTTAAGCCCGCATCGTCCTTTGGTATTCTATTTGTGGTTAAATATCTGTGTCATCTACAGCTATTTACAAACACATCTCTGTTTGACGTCCCCCCCGGACGCCTCGGCCGCCCGAGCTAGTTTTGTAGTCAGTCGGCCATATGTGGAAGAAGCAATAACATGTAATCTAGATTGCAGGCCGGCAATTTGCGAATCCACTTCAATGAGTTAGCACATCTTCGAATAACGCGCGACGACTTATAATGCTACAACTTACGATGCAACTTTTAGAATACAAAATTTAGGAGGCAATTTTAAGAGGACGACACTTGTTATGCAAACTTTTAAGACACACAAGGACAATGTAAAGATGCTACCTTAGTAAGGCGGCGTAATTCAACTACAGGATTGCAACGGCTGCAGAATGTATCGTAACCGTATTTGATTTGACACGTAGGACGAATTCATAGTAGAAGTTGTTTTGGATGAATTTGGTTCACACTACAACGCTGTGATCGTTGCATGAAATAACGAGGATCTCATCCTTCCTTGCAACAAGGCGACAAATGCAGTTTTGGTTCGTAGATAACTTTAAGTTCTTTTTATGTGTTTCACACTAGGAACACGTTAATTTGTTTTAATGCGTAAAAGAATGAATATTGTAAAAGTTTCAATTATTTGTTGAGCTGGATTTTCCAGTATTAAAATTAAAGTTTACTGATTTGAGGTTTTGAGAAAACAACACGCGTGGTTCATTATGAATTGTTAGTAACGTCAACAGGTGTTACTGACGTCATATTTTTTCTGCAGTGTACTGCTGACAGATGTATTTTTGAAAGCAAATGCCTCGAACAACTTTAGTACAAGTGATGTAAACACGACTATTTTTGTGATCTGTTTTATATAAATTAAAACTTGCATATGTAATTTAAAAAAAAAACTTGAATACTAACATTTTTAGAAGTAATTAATTTGTCATCTGCCTGAACAGATCTGCACAGGTCGGAGCCCTATTTGTATAACAAGTTCATATTATACTGTAAAGTATTTGATTAAAAATAATTAAGATAAACCTGAAGTTGAAAACTATGGATTGATACAGTTATTGATTAAATTTTTGTTATAAATCAGATTATTTTAAAAGAGGTTCTTTTTAGTAAACAATTGGTTCAGGTTTAAAGTTTTTTATTTTGATCAAGTATGATCAAATCTAATCACATAAAGCTAACATCCTTATGAGTAGGTCTTTGATGCCAACCTTATATTGGAAATACTTTTTTTACTATTTCTTTATGTACTTAACTATTACAATTTCTTACAGGAGCAGCGTCTTATTTTATTAAGATAGGTTTTTGTCATCGAAGGCGATTTTTTTTCTTTGGGTCTCCACGTCCGCCCCTAGAAATATGCCATGCAATTACCATAATTAAGTCAGGACTTGGTGGCGCCTATTTGGTTTAGATTAAGTTTGATCTACACACAGATTTCGACTTACCCCCCCCCCATTTCTCATAGCTCTGCCCAAGGAATAGACCTCTAGCTGTGTCGGAAGACTTCGTTATACTTGCTCACAACGTGAGGCCAGATAATTATAAGAAAAATTAGTTTCACTGGCACACAACGTGGTGCAAGAAATAATAAGGAAAAGCGTTTCAACTTTCATCTTAAAAGTATCTATGGAATTCGACACAGTAGCCCGAGACGACGAAAATTGGCTCGAAAACAGCTTGAAATAGAGCGCCTTTATTTGAAAGAAATGGTTATCGAAGCGTTTACAAATAGCGTTTTCCGTTTCAAATTGTTCATCGGAGTCATTTGCCGAAGAAACTACACCTACTATAAAATTATGGTAAACAAGGAAAGTTTCTCGTACGGTTTCGAGAGATTGGTACTGTGCGCGAAACAAATCATAAAAGGTTGATTCAACTGCAGATTTCTGCGCGATTTCAAACATTCCATTCCGCGAGTTAATCGCAATATTGCGTAGAAAACAGATACGTTTCAATTTCTCTGCCGTGATTCAAATTAAGTAAATATCAAAAAGACAGACGAAATGAAACCGAAATCTCGATGATTAAATTAAAGGCAAACGCGGCGATAACAAATATGTAGAAAATGCTGGTACCGAACCCGATAACAAAGAAGGCTCGTAAACAACTTGCACAGCTTTGATAAGCGGTATGATTAATTATATGAATCTGTTGAACATTCACATCCGACTCGAAGATCAATGTAATTTTTTTGCGGTAATTTCGATAACTCCGTGGTAAAGAAAAATGGTCATGTATGCGGAAGTAAATAATAATTAACAGAAAACGTATAATTAATGATTTTAAACACAATAAACAATTACTTCAAATACTTGCCTATGTCTATAAAGCGAAGCGAAACGCAATTATTTTAAATGGTCGTTCAGAACGAGATGCGACTCTCAAACTGTAGCGAAAGCATCCGTCTTTTACGGGAAACGAAAATCGACAATTCTTTTGTCTTCTCCAAGGCAGGTGATAATATTCTTGCACATGGGAAGGACAATATATTTTCTCATTATGCGACTCTTACAACAGGGTCGGTGTCTGAAGTAATTACAGTATATGCAGTAACTTTTTTAATATACCGGGCGGAGAAAAATAATCAACAAATTCTAAATGAGAAAATAAATTAAGCGTTAAATTATCTACAATATAAACGGAACACCACCTAATCAGTGGATCCATAACCAGCTATTTGTATAAAGCAAAATAATAACACATACATACAAACTACTCTAACAATTTAAAACGAAACTCATCAGATAAACCAAAATCTAAATTATCACTAATATTAACGCGAGTTACGTTTCGGGCCTTGGGAACGGTCTTTTAAAAGCTTCTTCCAAAAACTTCGTAACAATTTACTTGGTTTAAACAGAAATTACAATCGAATTTTGACAAACTGATCGTTCATAGTTTTCTAAGTGGTTTAATTCATCGTTTGGTTTTTCTACTTCTTGGTGAAATAATTTTTCGGAGGTAAAGTTTCGTTTTTGATTATGGCTTGGTTGGATTTGCCATATTTTTGTGTTTTGTCTGATGTTACCAGATGAGGTGTCCATAGGGGTTGGTTTGTAATAACTATTGGGGTTATTATTATTATTTATCATCGGTATATTTCTAATAGGGTTTGCGCTGAATACTGGTCTTTGTTGGTTCATATTTTGGTTGAATCTTGGTGTGAATATGGGCTTCGTAAAATTTGAGTTAAACGTTGGTCTTGGAAATTATTTAAATTGATTGTTAAAATTTGTGTTATTAAAATTTGGGTTGTTAATTCGCGGTTGATTTGTTTGTGCGTTAAATGAATTTTGATTGGGGGGTTGTTTGTCTCGCGGCTTGTATGATTTTTATTGGCGAATAACTTTTATTCACGTTGGGGTAATATAGTCTGTTTGATAATACATGACGTATTTTTCTTCTATAATCATGGCTTCTTCTAGATTTTGGAGATGTTGGAATCTTATTTTATCTGATAATCGTTCTGGTAATGCGTTTATATAGGTGTCCAGTGCCATTTCGTCATACATTCTTGTTTTTAGTGGGCGGGTTCTTCAATTTTTGGTTTTGTTAGAAATAAACTTCTTACGTTTAGACATTTCATTCCTAATTGATACGAGAATTAGTTACTTTCCATTGTTAGGTTTATTAGATCGCGGATAAGACATTTGATGTTGGTTGCCGAAACATGCAATTAATATGCGTTTAAAGTCCTCCAACTGTTCTAAATCGTCTCGGCTGGCTATTAGCGTTAGTGCCCGTCCGGTCAGTTTACTTATTATTGGGCGTAAGAATAGTACATTTCGTTCGTTACCTCCTGGTTTGTAAAAAGTTTTCAAAAATATTTCACATGCGGAAATGAAATTTACTATATTTACTGCTCTCCGTAGAATTGAGGTATATTTTCCAGGTAAACTTTCATATCTGAACGCGTGATTGTTAAGGATTGTTCTAATAATTAATAGTTACTTTCGGTTTTAATTAATTTCAAATTTCTGTAAAATTGAGATTTATTTCGCAGTTTGTATTGTTACTTTTTAGTTTGGTTTGTTAATTTTCAGTTTGGATTGTGTTGGGTTATTTAAAGAATCGCTCTACTTATTTTTATACGTAGTTACACGGTATTATAATTAAATTGCGGGATTTGTGCTTGGTATTGTCTGTTTAGTTGCTGCAGCCATGAATTCGTTTATTTTTATACTTCGCGAATGTAATAGTTGTCGCAGGTGTTAATTTTCTGAAAGGTTTCTATGTGGATTAATAATTTATTGAAATAACTGCGTTGTATTTTGTACGTTTTGTTGCGCTAGTTATGATTTTATTTTAATTCTGCTGATTAACTGAGTCTGCTTTAATTATCTCGTCTCCGTAGGTGTTGTAATTGATAAGTGTATTAGATGTTTCTTTGTAATTGTATTGTCTCGTTACCTTGAATATCTAAATATAGAGTTGCAAGTTTTCAGTTTACCGTTTCGTTGCAATAGTTGCATCAATGTTTCCTTTATAATTTTTATAATAAAATGTTTAAATTATAAGTTTTAAGTTTACTGAAAGGTTTTTAATTTCAGTCTCGGTGAAAAATTTAAATAAATTGTGTAATGCTTTTGTATAATTAGATATCTTCCTGGTGAAAAATATTTTATTATAAAATATGTCACGTTAGAATGATATCTTTTTTAGTAATGTAAATTTTTATAAAGTTGCGATGGTTTTCTGTAATAATTTGTATCAAAGTCGCGTCTTAGACTTGTACGTTTTGTTTCAATTTGTAATGAGTAAATTGAAAGATGTTACTATAATTGCGCACGTTGGTCAATCTGTTACGCTGAAGGTTATGTTTTGAATAATTCGTTTCTATAAGCTTTTGGTGATAGAATGGTAAAATTAGTTGCGTTCTATTTTTGTATTTTAAAGTCGTTTTTGTTTTGTATTAATAATTCGTACGTCAGTCATGTTTTGGTTTATTAATAATTTGTAATAATTGTACTAGTTGCGTATATACATGAGTATTTTTGTTTCTCTTGTTTAAAAATTCTCTTGCTTTAAAAATAATTTTTTGTATTTGGAAAAAATTTCTCTTAATAGATAAGCACAAAAAAAAATCTGTATGTACATAAAATAATAATAAATAATTTTTTGTATTTGGAAATAATTTCTCTTAATAGATAAGCACCAAAAAAAATCTGTACGTACATAAAATAATAATAAAAAAAATTCTTTTTACTAGCTAATATCAATAATTTTGTAAAAAGAATGAATTGGTTTATGAAAATGAACTTACATAATTTTCATCGTCTATTTCTTTTGTCTTCTGGCTGTGGGCTTGGTCGATTCTTATACTTCGTCCATGTTTTGTTTATCTGGGCTCGGTCGATTCTTGTAACTCGTCCAAATTTGTTTGGTTGGCTTTGGTCGAAGCTTGTACCCTATCCAACTTCGTTTGGGTTCTTCCAGAATTGGGAATTGAAATTCTTGGTCACCAGTTCTCCGATTTTTGGATTCGTAGTGCCTTTCTGGATCCGTACGCTGCGCCAGTTACGTTTTGGGCTTTGGGAACGGACTTTTTAAAAACTTCTTCCAAAAACTTCGTAACAATTTATTTAGTTTAAACAGAAATTACAATCGAATTTTGACAAACTGATTTAAAATACTCTAAGTCGAAAATTAAATAATAATAGTTTAATATGAGTGATTAGCCTAAGCAAACGACAATTTTAAAGCTGAAATACTCAAGACTGACTGACTGATGATGGTTTTGGGACCCCCGAGTTATTTATGTTGTCCTTGCCCCTCACATTTCTGTGGGAACTTGCAGAGCTCATGTCTGCTTATTTCTTAACTCTATTCATTATACAATGTAACAAACTTAATTTATACGTAATCGCGGTTTCTTAACCGTCCGTGACCTGTAGCTGTACTGTCTGGAATACAATGTATTGCATCCGTTCTCACAACTTGCTTGTGAACTGTCAATAACCTTTCTGATTTATCCTTGAATTTACTTTGCATATATTTAAGTTTCTTTAATAACAATTTCTAATAATTCTTATTAAATTTTATTTTATTATACATATATAGATTGGGGGATACATAACCCGCGTATCAAATTTATCAACACATCATTTGTGGACTGTTTCACATTTTTTAATAAAACATCTACAACTCCGGTGACCCAAATAACACGACGTAGTGTGGGATGCAAAACCATAACTAAGTCGTTTTACTCTACATTAAACCTTTTCGATTGATTATTGCCACTAAAAAGACTCAATTTAATTCTCTCACAATCATTCGATTTTACATAATTTGAGCTAAAGACATAAAAGCAAGTCACATATGTGTGGGTGTGATTCATGTATAAAAACCAAGTGATATAATTATCCCAATAGAATAAACGTAAAGTAGTTTCAAGCGCATCAATAGCACTTGTAAACTTATGCTCCTCGGTTATTTCTAAAGCCATGTCGTAGTTTATAAATCATTTGATTTTATGAAAAACCATCAAGGACATTTATTGAAATGGCTGCTACGTTGATAATGATTTGGATATTGTTAAGCTTTAAGTATACTTTAAGAACACGCTAAGATAAATTAATATTTACATAATTAGGGAAAAAAGTATTTAAAATTAAGGCAAATTGATTCTTTGTATTCGGCTACTTTAACAAGCTCCTGTGAACGACACGATCGATAGCTAACATTGAAGTAAGAAGTGTCTAGTAGAATTTATCGTTTAGTAAGAGATTATTGTCTGATATTAAGGGGAAATGCCTTTATAAACATTGAACCAACTCGCCTGCCAAAGTAGAGTATTATTGGAATAAGTACGCTATTTATATAGTCGGGAATTTATTGTTTATTGTACATTATCAATAATTGACATATTTAGAAGTGTGCGTACTCACCCTCAAATACTGTCCATTGAAATGTTATTTGCACAACGGAAAAGTAAATTACCAATACATAGCACGGTCACATACTAAGGAATGTTTATTATCATATAATTTATGTAATTATTGATCCCTCTATAAAGGTTTTATTAAGGTTCCTTTGTGCTCACATACTAAGGAACGATCATTCTCATGTTTTTATGTACTTACTCCGCATATTGTAAAAGCAAGTTGAAAATTCATATGCGCTTTCATTTTGACGAATATGCATTTGTATGCAATTTTAGTGATTATACCGTATCACATAAGTCATACATTTACCTATGAAGTCACATACTAACGAACATAGATACTTATGCAATTTGTGTGATAATACGGAATCTCACAAAAGCATTTTAACATATACATTTGCATATTACCTAACGTCGATTTGTATGCAATTTATGTAATTATGTCGCATTACTGAAAAGTTATTTACAAAGACATAATGCCGCATACTAGCGAACGTCCATTTACATGCAATTTGTGTGAGTATACCGCATCACAGAAAAGTACTATAAATAGTCATATGCTGTCGCATACTATCGAACGTCTATTCTCATGCAATTTATGTCATTATGCCGCATCACATAAGGGTAGGTTAAAAATACATATGAAGTTGCACACTAACGAGCGCCCATTCTCATGCAATTTATGTAATTATGCCGCATCAACGAACGGTAGTTTACAAAGACATATGAAGTCGCACACCAACGAACGCCCATTTGCATGCAATTTATGTAATTATGCCGCATCAACGAAAGGTAGGCTGCTAACGCATATGAAATCGCACATTAACGAACGTTCATTCGCGTGCAATTTATGTTATTATGCCGCATCACAAAATAGTACTTTACGAAGACATATGAAGTCGCACACCAACGAACGTCCATTCGCATGCAATTTGTGTAATTATGCCGCATCACACAGAAGTAATTTACAAAGACATATGAAGTCGCACACTAACGAACGTCCATTCGCATGCAATTTATGTAATTATGCCGCATCACATAAAAGTAGGTTAAAAATGCATATGAACTTGCATACTAACGAACACCTATTCGCCTGCAATTTATGTAATTATGCCGCATTAACGAAAGATAGCTTACATATACATTTGATGTCACACACCAACGAACGTCCATTCTCTTGCAATTTATGTAATTATGCCGCATCAACGAACGGTAGTTTACAAAGACATATGAAGTCGCACACCAACGAACGCCCATTTGCATGCAATTTATGTAATTATGCCGCATCAACGAAAGGTAGGCTGCTAACGCATATGAAATCGCACATTAACAAACGTTCATTCGCGTGCAATTTATGTTATTATGCCGCATCACAAAATAGTACTTTACGAAGACATATGAAGTCGCACACCAACGAACGTCCATTCGCATGCAATTTGTGTAATTATGCCGCATCACACAGAAGTAATTTACAAAGACATATGAAGTCGCACACTAACGAACGTCCATTCGCATGCAATTTATGTAATTATGCCGCATCACATAAAAGTAGGTTAAAAATGCATATGAACTTGCATACTAACGAACACCTATTCGCCTGCAATTCATGTAATTATGCCGCATTAACGAAAGATAGCTTACATATACATTTGATGTCACACACCAACGAACGTCCATTCTCTTGCAATTTATGTAATTATGCCGCATCAACGAACGGTAGTTTACAAAGACATATGAAGTCGCACACCAACGAACGCCCATTCGCATGCAATTTATGTAATTATGCAGCATCAACAAAAGGTAGTTTACAAAGACATATGAAGTCGCACACTAACGAACGTCCATTCGCATGCAATTTGTGTAACTATACCACATCACAGAAAGGAAATTTAATAATACACCTAAAGTCGCACACTAACGAACGTCCATTCGCCTGTAATTTATGTAATTATGCCGCAAAACTAAGATGTAAGTTACAAAGGCATGTGAAGTCGCACACTAACGAACGTCCGTTCACTTGCAATTTGTGTAATTATGCCGCAAAGCGTAGATGTAATTTAAAAATGCATATGAAGTCGCACACTAACGAGCGTCCATTCGCATGCCATAATTGTGATTATTCTGCAACACGCAAAAGTCATTTACAGAAACACGTGTTGTCCCATATTGATGAACACCTATTTGTTTGAAATATGTGATTATTTCGAATCAGAAAAAAATAATCTAAAAATCCTACGTTTTCTTCCTCACTATCGATGATCATGCACATGCTTTTTACTCGAGAAAACACATACGAACGCATAGTATTGAATGCTCATTTACATACAGTGCACTTGCATACAAAGAAATGCCCATTTGAAAAAATGTATTCCTATAATTACGTCAATTTGTGTTGAGCTTCAATGACTTATTAAAAAAGAAACTCAATACGTGCTTTCGTTTAATTGTTGGTTGTGTAACGGCTTATCTTCAGTTACTGATTAATCGTGATGAATTTCGATTTTATCAGATATTGAAAGCATCAATACCAGTTACTGTAATAAGACCTTATCTACAGGGATTTCGTGGGTTCTTTGATGTATTCCCTTGCTACGAATGAAAAGTGAATTACTTCTAACTTAGCATAAGTTGTCAAAACAACAATTCAAATTAACTATCATGTTTGATCTCTATAAAAAAATTTGCCAGTCTATTGGGTTATCTCAAGTTACAGGCTGAAAATAATATATGTACAAATATTTTTATTCAGTAAATAAATATTTAGTTACTTCTTAGCATATTATCAAAATATCCTTTACTTGAACAAGAATGGTGTAAATAAAATGAGCTCATTTCTAACATATAACTTGTTATTTAAAAATTAAAAAAATTAATAATATATATTATTGGGATAAATTGTAACTTTTTTTTTATACTACAAATCACCTAAAAGTTATTTGTTAAATACGTCTTTTTGTCTATTCGATTAAACAAGTAAATATTGTCATTCAAATAAATATTTGTATTAGGATCATGTAGCCCAATCATAATGCAGAGATTATCTTTTAGTGCTAGGTTGGTTGCTAACAACAGGCATTGACTGTTTGAATAAATACCGCAATGTCAAGCGACTTTGAAATACTATGCGCAGCGAGCCAACTCATCAGTCTGGCTTGGGCACCTGGTAAGAACACATCATGCAGAAGATTAGTATTCTAGGCAGCAATTTGAATGTGGCCTTACGCCTAAATGTTTAATACAAGTGCAACATGCACTTGAATAAGTGTTTTTAATAATGGTAAGCACATAGATTTAGTCCCTAAAACAAACTAAATAAATTTGTTATAGCGCTCTTCAATTTGACCGTAATATTTTTAATTTAATATGAACGTCCTTTAATTTAATCGTAATACTTTTGATTTAATATGAATGTTCTTCAACTTAATCGCAATTCTTTTGTTTTAATCTAAACGTCCTACAATTAGCATTTACGATAATCCTTTAATTGCCATGATGCTTGATTCGAAGGAAAATGCTTGGCAAATGTCCGGTATTTGCAAGTAATAATGTGGATAATTACGGTCAACGTAATTGTTTTGCAACTTACGAAATGCCGTAAAGGAAGGAAGCATAGCATTTTTGATAGCTGTTGGATTGGATTTTGGTTTGTTTCATTTTTGCAAGGAAGAAATACACCTCAAGTTTGTATAGTTGGGTCCAGAGATGTACAGTTGGTTGGCTGCGTTACAACATGTAGACAGCGACGTCATTTGTTTGTCGAGGCACAGTATATAAACACATCTGGTTTATACAAAGTAACACTGTCACATAAACAAGAACCTGGCTATACAAGGTAAGCCTTCTTTGTTATTTTCACATGACGTCCGCATTTGGCCAACATTGATACAAGACAACATATAAAAATAACATTGTAATGACTTTGCTTAACAAACTATAAAGGACTTTTGATGTTTTGTAATTATCAACATTTAAATCCAGGGTTGTACCCGTTACTATTACAAACGAACTTAAACACCTTAATTGAGTTCTGATTAAAGTTTTCATTTATGTGTAATTATACTTAAAGCAAATATGAAAGTTAAATTATTAGATTTTTGATATTTCCATATACACCTGTAAACTTAATAACAGATCTGATATTTTGGGTATTGATTTGGGATAGCTTTGTAACAAAAAGAAATGCTTAACATATTTGATATTTTATTTGATTTTATTATTCTACATTAGCGTAGAAGAAATTGAAGTACAATTTTAATGTATATATTTTTGTACATACAACCTTTTATCATGAAGCAACATGTTACGTTCCAAAAATTTGGCACTAAACATTTTTTAGTTTAGTCTTGCTGTGCGTGAGTTCGCGCCATAAATTCAAAAGACTTGGCGTGTATTTCCGTTACGTCAGAGTGCGTTTGCGCCAGATCGCGCTGACGCAAGTAGGGGAAAAAGAGTGGGGAAGTTTCCGGGAGACGCTGGAACTTGGCTGTTTGCCTTTGAACTTGGAGTGCAGTAGTCGTGTCTGGTATCGTATCTTCCTATTTATCATGTAGATTTCCTTTGTTTATCTTTGTTTGTCGTTCCCTATAAAACCTGTTCTTTATCGTTCCCGCTACATAGGTAAAGGAAGACGTAATTTGGGAAGCAACCTGGGAGCAGTCCACGACCATAGAATGAGCCGAAGTCCATGCCCCACTAACAGCTAACCGGAGCAGTCGCCATCTTTAAATACTTCAGAAGGGGGCTCCAGCAATCCCGAAGGACGCTAGGCGCACCGTCCGCAAACTATCTTGAAGGGGGCTCCTAGCAACCCTGAAGGTAGCTGTACCTATTTATGTAAGTACCTTATTGTCTATACTGCATTTCTAATGTTTAATATTTTCCGTCATTTATGTTTATTAATTAGCATATTGTGTGACGTCATTGACAGATGGGCGCGCTAAAATCTGTAATAAAATTAGAGCTACCAACTGCCGTTGTGTCACGTATATCGCGTTCACGGGGCGATAATAAACATTTGATTAAAGAATCATCATTTAATTCATTTAATTAATTGTTTTATTTTGAACAAGTGAGTTCAAAAATAGGATAATTGGATCAAGAAATAAAAGACATAAATACCTTCAATATAATGCTATTTGTAGTTTTCATTTGACGAAGGAGCACTGATAGCACTTTCAAAATTTGATGCCTAATATTTGTGTCTATAAAAGTGTACGCATAATTGATATTTATAGCTTTTCTTTTTATGAGGTAGCAAGAGTACACCTCATGTGTCCTCCTTTGTTAATTTAATCCAATTTTCTTTACAGCTCCTGCTTAAGCAGTAAATACAATATTCCTCTCTAAGGACTCACAAGTCCCCCTTAGGAAAACTCTGTGTTTATAACTTAATGACTTGATGGCGCCCTTCTCATGCCCCTATTTTGGTATAAATTGAGTCGGTAAGTAAATAATGTTTTGTAAAAAGAACCACGACCAATACTCATAAGCTCTACCCGAGGAATAGACTCCTAGCATAGTCGGAAGATAGTTGCGATCCATCATTTTAAGGAAATCCTTCCATAAAGTTCACTGGTTTCATCAGACAATATCAAAGAACTTCTTCAATTATTTAATTAACCAAATAAATAAGTAAGGGGAAGTAAGAAAATTGAATCAAACTCATAATGCTGAAGGCTTCTAGTTTAGTAGTGTAAATCATCTGTTCAGTTTTAAATTAAATGCATAAAAATAAATACCTGTTGGCAGGTGAACTATTAATAGATAGCCAGAGCAGAATGTCAACCACATTGACAACAGATATTGTTAGTTCTGGCACGAAGTCATTAATTAGTGCAGGTAACCTTGACCCTTGTAGTCAACCACCTTGGAAAGCTTACTGTAAATCAACAATAATTTAAATGGAAACAAATGAAACATAAATGAACATAAATAGTCTTACACTGCAGAATAATTGTTTTAAATAAAATGCCAATTCGATGTTTCTAAACGGCCTACTTGAATAGTGGGATATGGAAATGACGAAGTTCTATTTCTTTTTGTACCAATCTGCCTTTGTGAAAAATCTTCCTTAAGCTGCTTGCAAGTGCAAGTATTGGAATCCAAATTACTAGAAACAGCTTTCCAGTTGCTGGACTTGGATAAATCACACAGGTGGCCGAATACACCCGTCGGTTACAATAATAAATTAATTGATCACATTTCAATGTTGGCTGACCCTGCCATAAGTGCTGTAATATAAAATGCAGGTAAACAAATAAATTATAATAAAATTCCGCACACTCCTATCTGGCTACCCAGAATATAATTTATTATCAAATATATGAAATATTTGATATTCTGGTAATGGTGTCGCTACAAAGAAAATGACACTCGACCCATCGTTAAAGGTGCTTAAAACATAAAAACAAGAAGAGGGGGCTACCCTTATCTAACTTATGACGCAGAATACCATAACACATCTTATAACTCCCTACTACAACTTGTAATTCTGATAGAGAAAACCTGCTCTTTGTCTAACATAATAGGAAAGCCTTGTGTGTTTAAAGTTGCCTAACTAACATATTCTTTTAATATAATGCATATATGGTTGACTATCTACAGAATTTGTGACGGTGCAACTAGCCCGTTACACTTGTTTATTCATTAAATTTGGAAGAAGATTTAAATTTAGTGTGTGCTTATTTAAACAAGCGCTAGGTATTTAAATTAACTTTTAGCATTACTGTACATCTCTGGGAGGTTATAAATATTTTAAATAATAGTTCGTAAATAATTATGGAGCTAAATTAATATTGACAAGTTGGTTGTTTTAATTTATCGTTTAAAGATAGGGATTTTGCTTTTTGCAACTAGTTAAATCTTACGGCTAATTTCATAATTAATTTAACGTCAACTTTAATTATAAATGGTTTTTAAAATAAAATCTCATTTCATAACAGTGTTTTAAAAGAGCTTTAGAGTTAAAATTACTTTATACTTAAGAGCCAAAACCTGACATTTAAGTTCTTAAAGTAACTTTAGAAAATCGTAAACTGCCAATTTCTCATTTTCTTTCTTCTGGTTTGCCATACTCTCATCTCATATTTATTAATTTTGTGCATTGCAATGAACCTAAATAATACATCAAGCTTAGGTTCCTCATAGGAAGAGACCTTCCTCGACCAAAATTTACAGAAAACGGAAAACCATTTTGTAATATACGACGATTTGGTCTTTTTTGATCGGTTTCGTTCAAGAAAAGACACTGTACTTAATGTACTGCTACAAATTGAACCTCAAATTGCTTTGCCAACAAATAAGTTGTAATATATCCCCCCCTCTAATGTAAGGTGGACATTTTGCTAGGTTGTAACGGGCATTTTTAATAGTTGAACATTTTACTCTATACTCAATTCGTAAATGCATTTCTGCAACTACTATCTCTGTTTTATATTTATTAACTCGTTTGCGAATAATCCCTTTATATTATATTACGCGATTATCGACTTTCACTCTCTACCAGTCGATAGTGTGGTTAGGTGATCGAGATTGAAACACATCCTTAGGTGAATGCGTCGTATTATAATAAGTGAATCGCTATTTGTATAAAGTAAATACTTTCGAATAGTTTTCATATTGTATGCAATTTAACTAGCGTGTATTAATTAAAGATAGATAAATTGAAGCTTGATTCTCATTAATAAATAAATGCCAACTTATCGGAAACGATCAACAGCCTGTAATTAATTATTAGATACGATTGTTACATTTACGTTTTAGATGTTCCTTATGTTATTAGCGAGGTAGATAATAGTCGATAAGCGGTGATAATAGCGAGGAGTTGTAGTTTGTTGCTCGTCCCGATAGATTGTTTTACGTTGAGAAGACTGTTTGCTGTTTGCTTTAAAAAATTTTAGTTTGCTCTTCGATCCGACAATTTAATTACGTTAAAAATAGTGTGTGCTGTTTGCTTTTAAAAAGAGTCGGATTGTTTTAGTGATACGCGTAGCTTTGCTAATTGTTTTTAGTTGTTTTTCTTGTGAGATAAGCGTTTTAAGGACTTTTGACGGACGGTTGTATTGCTTACGCGTGGCTTACTATTTGTTTTCGGTTGAGTGCATACTTTGGATTATTTAAAATTCAGTGATACTGTAGTTTCTGACTTTTCTAACAACAAAGAATTTAAAATAGATCTTTGCTTGTGCAAGTTTCGTGTTTGCAAAATATAACAGATTACCGGTTTACTAAGGTATTGTTTGAAGTTTCTCACTGCTTATTGGGATGTTTATGAAAATAATATACATCTGGTCCCAGTTGAAATCAAACTAGTGCTACAGCATATTGCGAAATTATTGTCTTAGGAAATAGAATTACCAAGAAATTTATCAACTACATAGTTACGACGCGTGATGTTGTCTGCTGCCAACCCCAGTGAAGTGCGTGGGTGTGATAGGTGTAGCGTGTGATGAGTTCCATCAACACCCTCACAGTCAAGGGTGAAGTGCTTCGTTGGTGCGGGACATCGTTGAATCCCACGCTTCAAATGCAAGGAAGCGTTCCTGAAGGACTTTCTGTAAGTTGAACTATTTCATACTTGTTATTACTGTAAATATCTATCCGTTTGTTTTGCAATATTCTTTGTCGTTCTGATACCTTTTACAATAGACTTGCATGCTATTTTAAAAAAGAAAGGAAAAAAAAAACAAGCAATACTACTGAATTACTCATATCAATTGTGACTTATCTATTTATCTTTTGTCAACATTTTATTTGATTTATGTTTAATTGGTGTGTGAGGAAACGTTTCTGCTACTCCCCAATATTACCTCACTTTGTACTAAATATTTTTGTATTGCTTTTACCGTTGTTATATTATATAGTTTATCTAAACAGTTTTTATTTACATTCTACAAAGTACTGAATAACTTAGACTTCTCATTGCTGCTATACTTATTCTTTTTTTTTCAGGTTTGCTTAACTTTTTTCTTGCAGGTATTGTTACTAACTCCTTACCGCCGCATACATCATAGGTCAGTCTGCTTTCTACAACCCCCCCCCCTACTCTCCGATTGAGCCGGGTCATTTCTTTGTCTTTCTTTGTGTTACGTAGCATAAATTTGGCGCCCAACGTGGCTGCCACGAAAAAAAAACGTAACAAAGTATGCGACGATTGTATGTATCGCGAACGTACCATTCGTGTTTTATGAACTGTTTTGTTTATACAATAAAACCTTCAATACAAGTGTGTATTCTTATATGTGTGTATTAGTCTGGAGGCATATTCCGGGACGACCGTATTCGGTTAGTACATCACATAAGTATGCTTAAAATTGTGTTTTGTATTGCTTAACAAAACTTAATTGTAACGATTTCAGGAGTGGTTAAATAAAACATATGTTACAATTGTTACTAACTTTAAGGTTTTACGCATCAGGAAATATACAGATACAAGAAAAAAAATGATTTGCTGCACTAACAAAAAAAAGTATATCTAACTAAAAAATTTTGTGGGTTTATGGACAGCATGTTTTTTGCCATGGGTACACAAAAATCTAGTACAGGAAAATTAATAAACTTAACAGATGTAAGTTACTCTGGAGACAAAATCAAAATTAGCGATTTACTAATGTGTTTGGTTGTAATGCAAGTTGTAGTAGTTACGAAAGCGAATAATTTTTTATGTCCACAAATTTTATTTGCAGTTAGCACAAATTATACTTTGTACATGATACAAATGTGTTTGCTAGTAATGCAAACCTGTATTAGTTAACGAAAATCAGTAATTTGGTTCTACCATTAATTTTCATTTGCAGTTGACACAAACTAAAATCTGTAGCTGTTATGAGGTTTGCTACAGATGCAAATGAAGATTAGTTCCAAAGTAAGTACTTTTGTTATTGTAGCAAATGTTATTTGCAGTTGGCACACACTAAAATTTGTATCAAAAACTAGCAGTGTTTGTCAAAAGTCAATTTTTCAGTAATTGCACAAAAATCCAATGAGTTACGACAACAAATTAAATTTGTAGTACATGCAAACAAATATTTTCTATTACACATATTGTTACGTGCCGAAATCGGCACTAAACATTTTCAATTAAGTTTTAATTTGTAAGAATTTCGCGCCAAGGATTTAAAAAGACGTGTGCGTATTTCCGTCACTTTAGACAGTGCGTTTGCGCGAGATTACGCCGACGCGGAGTGCCAATAAGGATGGGGGTGATCTAGAGGCCAACGAAGGTAGTTGTCTTTTGTGTCTTATCGTGTCTTTTTTTGTTACGTAGGTTTCTTTTGCCCTTATCTTTGATTATCGTTCCTTAAACCAGTTTCCTGTTGTCCCTCTACAAATAAAAGAAGACATCTAAATTTGGGTTCGACCGGGCTCAACGAACACCCACGCCCGAGAAAGGATCAACGGCGGGGCCCCGCTGTAGCCATCACGGAGTAACGCTGCGAAAAGCCCTGCAATTTATGTAAGTAGCGTTTTCGTTTTCTTTTTTTATGTGATGGAGTAATTTTATATAATTGCGTGACGTAATATTTTATTTGCGCGTCATATCGCAATTATTTAACATTGCTACCAACTGACTGTAGTAGCTCGCGTACCGCACCGACGGGGTTACAATAGTGGCGCAATCCAACGTTTTTTTAGGTTGAATGATTTGTTTTCTATCTTCTTATATTTCATAATGTATTAATTAACTATATTTGTAGCTTTTTCATTTAAAAAATAAATAATTATGTAAATTTTTAATAACCGATAACTTTGAATTTAGAGTGGTAGCACTGCTGTTGCTATAATAACCTTAATGACATGACATAAAATGACAGCTGTTATGCTAATTTAATATCGGTAGCCATATTGCTTATTGATTTTTGGTATACTTTTTATAATGTATTGCAAATCCAAGTAATTCTCGTAATATTATAAAAACAGTGTGTTTCTAACTTAAATTCTCTTAAATAAGTACCTAATTCGGTTCGAAATAAAATTAAAAATGCATATCGTTCAGGAGTGTCTATTGCATAATATAACCTCACTTAAACACATGTTTGGATTATATAATTTCGTCTGTAAGTATTCTAACTGCAATAAATAGCTTTATTTTCTATCCATTATGAAGAAGAAGAGGAAAAAATCTTTTAAATTGCCGTTAAATTTAGTTAGAATAATCACTTTACCTCTGAAATCTTTCTTAGCCTATCTTAACTTCTTTTTGGGTCAATTTTTTAAAGCTTGTTACAATTTGTATAAAATACGATAATTCTTAGAATTAAAAATCGATAAATACATCGCGCAAGCGCGATATAAAAGCGACTTCGCGGGCTGTTAGCAACGCCAATCTTATTACAGATTTTGCGCAGCCAACTACCAATGACGTCACCAATGCACAATTTATATTGCGTAATAATTCGGAAATTTACATATTTAAAACAATAATTGATAAAAGCGAACAATTAGCAGATAGAATACTCAAATAAGATATCCGGCATTCGACGGAGTTGCGCTAAGGTAGGCCTCTATTAAAGTCCATCAGGATACTCAAAGCCCTTTTCCGGTAACTAAAGATGGTGACTCCTGCCAACGCTCCTTCAAGCGCTCCGGCCAGCTACGGCAGTCCTGAGATCGCTCATCCCCGGGTCGTGCAGTACGGTACGCCTACGGCTCCAGATTTGATCTACCTATGTAGGGAATGGGCAGGAATATCAGGTATAAGGCAACAAACAAAGACAATTAGGAAAAGGAAATCTACATAGGTAAAGATAAGCACGATACGATACCTCTAACGTCCACACTCCTTGAAGATTCTGGCAAAACAGCCACGTTATCGAGAGAACAGGAAACTTCCTCCCCACTTTTCGTCTTTTTTAACGTCGGCCGAAGTTATTCGTCCAACGCACAAATGCACTATGACGTAGCGGAAATACGCGCCTAGTCTTTTAAAATTCCGCGCACCGCGTCTTTTGAAAATATGGCGCAAAATCTCCGCACATCAAACTTAACCTAAAACAATGTTTAAGTGCCAATTGGCACGTAATAAGCTACCATTTAAATAACACATAATGTATTTTTCTATAATTTTGAGCGTCTCTTTATAACCTAAATAATCAATTATAAATTACAATTACCTTCATAAAGAACATTCCTTCCCGAAATATAAATATTGTAATCAACTGAGTTTTTAGTATACCTTCTAAAACGTCGTAGTAACGTAATTTTGTTATACCTGTTCCCTTAAATACTATCTTATTCGGATATTGTGCTAAAAATGTTTTCTTAGTAATTTAAACAACTATAACTTACAAATCCCTTTTTAAAGAATTTTAATTCAAATACAGCTAACGCAATTATCTAAGTATATCTTTTACCTTTCAAAACGCTGTAATAAACTGGATTGCTTTATATCTGCCTCTCTAAACACTACAATAATGAAGTTGTTGTTAACGTTTTGTATTTAAGCTCATTTACGATAGTTGTTGATAAATTCCGCGTTATCAAAAGAATATTTTAATAATTTGGAATACTGTTTCTCTATACATGTATCGTAAAATATTTCTTTTGTGTAGTGAGTATGATTTTGTTTTGATATTATATTTTTTAGGTATATTGATATTCCAACGCAGCATTTTAAGATCTATTTGGTTTAAGCGAGATTTTTCTTCCAAGTTGGTCACGCAGCTGTATGTAAGTCTAGACGAAACTCATCAAGAGTTGGTCGCTCAGCATTACTTGTCTAAACGAGACTTCGGAGGTAAGTTTGTCGCTCTAGCAATTTGTGAATCATTTTTTTAAGAATGATGTTGGAATTTTTCTTCATTAGTCTAGGTGAAACTCAAACGAGAGCTTCTCATCCTAGCAAGTATATGTGTTACAAGATATCTTTCCGTTCTTCAACAATTTTATCAGTAAATCGAGTTTTGATTACTGCTATCTTTTCACATATCGATTTAAACCACACTAGATGGCATAAAACTATCTTTAAAATCGTTCAACCCTACATTCAACCAAAATTTTTTCCCGTTTCATTTCCTTAACGATTTACCGAATGGCTTTTGTCCTTACTATCAATTAATTAACTTTAAATACCTATTCCCACTCTTATACAGCATCTACCCTTTACACGTTTAACTTATTTACCCTAAACTTTTTGCTTCTGGTTGACTTTTTCTTGAACTTACCGTTAGTTATATATCCGTTTATTATCTAGATTCCCCAATATAACTATGTCGTTTCATTTAATTAATCCTCCAACTTTTCCTACAACATATTATTTTGTTTTTAGTATTTATCTTACATCGTTTAATTGTGTGGTAATTGTCGTAAATTAAGTTGTAATAACACATTAAATTTTTATGATTGGTTTTAGCTGATGTTAGAGTGGATGCTTTTTTCTTTGGGCTCACATAGGAGCCGCGGCCTATGCCATTGTAAAAAATAGTTCATATTCGCAGTTGCAAAAAACTAGGACTTTCTATTCCATGCGTTTTTCCTCTGAATTATTACAGTCGTCCACATTATCCTATATCATTACTTGTTTCTCCTTCCACTAAATCATCATAACTTATAAACTTGTTTTTCGTTGTTTTTTATTGAACTTCGTGGTGAGGTGCTATCGCTTTTTATTGATATCTTATCAAATTCTCGGGTGTTTTAGCATATTGGTACAGTGTGTCTGTATTTAATTGCTTATAATTAGGCATTTTTGAGTGTTTAGGGCGTTACCGTTTTAAAAAATTACCTTGAAACAGTTGGGTTTTTGTGTGAATGTATCTGTAGTAATACTTTTAAGTTGTTGTGTCAACTTTTGTCTGGTTTTCTTATCGTAGTGGATGCACTCGTTAGGAAAATGAGTGTACTAGTTCTCTTAAGAGTCTAATGAATTTTTTAACTTATGATATACCTTAACTTGTCGGATTAATATCGCAGGTGGTCCTTCAGACCGACCCGTGCTTTATAGGGACAACTCTCTACCTTCTCTTGGACGCCTGTCCAAAATCTCTACTTTTTCTTATCCCGCTGTCTCCATTTCTGCCTTATCTTTCTTTCGGTAGACCTGTTCTGGTCCCGAAACACCTGTCTACCACGTAAGAGTGATTTTTCCCTCACTCCGGGCTACTGGCCACACTGGCTGGCTGAGTAGTGCTTTGCTATCCACCTTTTTCTGTCTCTTTAGCTCAATGCGAGCCTTTCCTCTATTTTCTTCTACCTGGAAGTGCCTCTTATGCATTCCACATACCTACCTCCCTCTTTCTACCGTTCCTAGTTCTACTGCCTTTTCATTTCCGTTAGTCACCGTGTGGTTGCGCGGGGGGTTTTCACAGTCACCCGGACCACGTCTCTGGGAATCTTTCGTGAGGTCATGCTGTGCCGCTGTCAGCGCACATGGTCGCTAACAGTGAATATATGTATGAGTGTGTGAATGTGTGAGTGTATGTAGATATATATCGTGTGGATATCGTGTGATTGTATCACCGATATCAATTAACGCCGGGTGCAGGGATGCACCCAAATGACTTTGCCGGTCCCTCGTGCCGTTTATTGCAAACGGGCCTGCTTCACAGGTTGCCCTTTTTTGAGGGCACAAGAAATTCCCATATAACGGCTCCAAGAAGCCACTCTATCGTTATCTTACTTATTATCTTTGATAATAAATTGAGTTAATATCTTTATCTTATTTATTATCTTTGAAAATAACTTTACTTTAATATCGTTATCTTACCTATTACCTTTAATAATAACTAAAGCGCAATATCGTTATCTTACCTATTACCTTTGATAATAACTTAAGCTCAATATCGTTATCTTGTAGCAATTTTATTTTCTACCTAGATATGTTCGTATAATTAATCCCTTTATTTAATAATAAATAATATAATGCATAATAATGCTATTCAATCCATTGATTAAATATTACCTATTGCCCAATAAAGTATTAGCATTCAGTTCAAATTAAAATTTAATTTCCACGGTGACAAAATAAAAGCTTCTATTAAGTATCATTCCTAGAGCTCCATCTATTAAGAAATTACGAAGTAACGTTGTTACCGGGCAGCAACTCGCTTGACGACACTTCTAACACAGCTGTGGTGAAAGCAGGTCGAATTGTTCTTAGAAACAATGGTTTTTTGCTGTTTTTCGTGTTGGAAGCACGTACGGATTAAGTTCTGTTAGGAGAATGTCATCTCCGAAGGGCATTTTTGATAGTCCATTTGTTGGAACAGCTCGCAGATGACGAAAGATTTTTTGGTTGAAAGGCCGTGGTAACATGCAATTTATTTATATATGGTATTCAATTTAAATTACAAGCAACTTTATTTATATATAATATGAAATTTTATAAATGGTATTCAATCCAAATTACATAAAGCAACTTTATTTATATATAACATGAAATTATACAGATAGTATTCAAGTTAAATTATCAAGCATTATTTGATGGTTTTCGTGGTTTAATGTACATATAAAGCAACTTTAAAATAACAAGCAGATTGGTTTTTACGCTTTGTTCTTGGTGTGGTCCTGGCGGAATTTAATTACTCAAAATGGATGCCGAGTAATGTGATTTTCAGTATGCAGTACAATTATTTGTTCGAAATTGGAGATTTCCGTATTTCAATGCTGACGTAAGATTCCTTTATGGTATTTTTCAGACAGACGGAGTTCTGGTATGTAGAAAAATTGTTTTCGTATGTTAGTTGAACTATGGACGTAGTAACGAGATAAATTTTTGTTTAATCAAGTTGTGTAAACTTCTAAATAGGTCAAGGACAGACCACAATTATATTTTTCAATATTAAGCAATAGGAATCTGTAACTTTTACTTACCTCATTCTTTTATTAATTCAATGAAACAACAGAAGATGTCATTACGTGTTAGAAAGTGAATTCTTATATTTATGAGAACTTAAAATTAAATTTCTATGTTTGATATTTCATTCATACTTATTTGGAATTATCCATTGTAAGGTTAAGGTAGATCTACCCTAATTAACATTTTGTTATCAATAAGCAACAATTTAGAAAGCAACTTTATGCTTTGTCAATTTGTTAAATAAAACCACATTTAATGTGAGTGGTACTGATTTTATCCAGTGCCTTTGTAAATAATTTTCACAAATTAAATAAATCATGATATAAAGAAAGAAAGATATTTTGTATAAAAGCACATAATTGAATACTAGAGGAATAGATTTTATTTTCGAACAAAAGACTATTCTTTTTATTTAGGATGAATGAAAGATGATTCCAATTGAATTTAAAAATTTTTGAGTATGAATGCACAAACAGTGCTTTTCTTTGTTTAATCTGTTCACAGGTGTTGCAGAGGATTACTAAGGTCAAGGTCGAGCCATAAGGTAAGAAACTTTAGGGATTATGTGGTCTTTAATAAATTGTATAGCGGTTATAGCATAAAGGTTTCCGCATTAGCCTCGTACAAGGGACTTGAGTAAGGTCTTCTCTGTATAGAAAAATACGGTGGCGCCTTATTCTTTATATTTGTGGTCGCAATTCAACCCCGACCCACAGCTCATGTTCCACTCAGAGCATATAGTTCGACTAGCCGCTTTGCCTTTGAGATTTCCACAACTTTGAGCCATTTTCCATCAGAACTTGCCGTGGGCTCTCTTCGCTTATTGGAAATTCTCGTTAAACAAAATCCCAAAATAACTTAAAAGGCTATATTCTTATCTATTATCTTCGATAATAATTTGAGATCTTGTTTTATCTTTTTATCTTCCTAACGTTTGGTATTTATGACCAGATGTTGGAATTATTTTTTTTTTAATATTAAGTGAAAAAGCTAACCTGATGTTAGAAATGTAATTTGTTAGGTTAGTAATGTAAGGAATTAGTAAGGTGGTACTTTTAGTAAATTTGTTGATTCACAACCATGTCATGGACAAGTTTTGATGTGTATTGCTTATTAAACCAGAGTACCAGCACCTAAAAATTTGCTAGAGTGTAGAGTAATTCACTCTTTTGAACATCTTTAAATTTGGGCATTTTTGCCAACGAAGAATCAGTGTAGATGCAACGCTCATGTGCGTATGCACTTAGGAAACTGTAATGTTAGCTTTAGTTTAGCATATAGGTTAGGTGACTTGTCGCATTTGTTTTAGTTTAAATAGTGTTTCATGCTCCCGGACAAATTTGTGTTGTCGATTATAACTGCGCCACACCAAAGACTCGTGTGTGCACTTTTCCGTTTCCTGGTAATCCGGAAGACGCGTTATCGGTAGGAAAAAACCAGGTGGCGCCTTAAATAAACATTTTGTAGGATTTAAGTTAGAATTTAGATTTTAAGATGTTACTGTGCTAACAGTCATTTTCTTTTTTTTAGTTTTTTTATGACTTTGTCGCGATTCCTACGTGCCGAAATTGGCAGTAAACTTTTTCAATTAAGTTTTAATTTGCAAGAATTTCGCGCCAAGGATTTAAAAAGACGTGTGAGTTTTTCCGTCACTTTAGACAGTGCGTTTGCGCGAGATTGCGCCGATGCGGGGTGCCAATAAGGATGGGGTGATTTCCGGCATACGTGTCTGGACTGGTGATCTAGAGGCCAACGAAGGTACTTGTCTTTTGTGTCTTATCGTGTCTTTTTTGTTATGTAGGTTTCGTTTGCTTTTATCTTTGATTGTCGTTCCTTAAACCAGTTTGCTGTCGCCCCTCTACAAATAAAAAAAGACATCTGAATTTGGGTTCGACCGGGCTCAATGAACACCCACGCCCGAAAAAGGATCAACGGCGGAGCCCCGCTGTAGCCATCACGGAGTAGCGCTGCGAGAAGCCTTGCAATTTATGTAAGTAGCGTTTTCGTTTTCTTTTTTTTTATGTGGTGGAGTAATTTTATATAGTTGCGTGACGTAATATTTTATTTGCGCGTCATATCGCAATTATTTAACATTGCTACCAACTGACTGTAATGGCTTGCGTACCGCACCGGCGGGGGTATAATAATATTTATTAGAAATAAACAAATATAAAATAAATACTACCAAAGAATAAAGATAAATTTGACATATAAAATAAACATTTGTTTTTATATTGCATACACATTCTTGATATGCAGTGGTTGCATTTACAATAAATATAAAATGTATGTTTACAGAATAACATTACTTATCTTTACATTAACCTGCCATCACATAATTAACAGCAACATTGACTATTGTATATTTTAAACTGATATCAACAACCTCTTGTCACTTTTACATATATTTTCGTCACTATTCAGCATAATTTCGAGTGGTTTATGTAACATTTATAATAGTAAAAATAAAAAGATTAACTTTCCAAATAGTAAAAATTAAAACCACGCAAATCATACATCAACCGAATGTAAAATTCAGTAAACTACAAAGTGGACTTGAATCAGATTAATGAAATAATATGGTTTATGTCGTACTAGTTCATAGTTTTGTTTTAACTGCTTAGTTACCAACTATACATAATCGTGTACTTTACGCCATTGCAGGCATAAAGGTCGCTTCATGTCCCGCACGAGCATAAAGACGCAAGTACGTATCTTTTCAGCTTATATTGTAAATAATTAAAACCAAATTTTTATTTTCTATAGAGTTTATTGATTATTTTACGTCCGCCTCGGGATAATTAAATTTGTTAATAAAATTTCCATGTGTTTACTTCATGCACACGCCAACAAGTGCCGTGAGTGATAAAACTCTGTGTCTTATTCCGCATGTGCAAGAACAGTATTGATTGGAAAATCCACAAAGCTCAAGAGAATCGATTTGGCTTTCGAACAGTCCGCATCGCTATTTGTACACGTTCTTCATAGAACAAATTATGAACCGCTTTTCATTAGAACCGCTATTGACATAAATATACTTCGTTTCAACCGCAAAAGGCAGAATAGATGTTACATCGTTTTTTTTCGTTGGCACGGCTGCATACATCACCAGGTGAGTGCTTTTAGTAAACGTTTGATTTGGTTAAAAACATTTAATCATTTGTTGTTTGTTAAACTATCACTTAAATTTTATATACAGTCCACTTTTCTCTCCTAATTAGCTATCGTTATTTGTTAGATATCATTTTCTACCGCTTCAATTAATTTTCATTTGGGCCTTCGAGCCGGATTTGAGTAAACAACAAACTCAGATAATTAATTATAGCGCTCATCAAAGCATTGACAGTTAATTAGCATAATTTGTATTGTTGAGTTGTCTACGAGCATTTGTTATCTACTTTACAATAGGTTCACGTATTTATTATCGCTGTTAGGCTATTATAAATCGCCGATATCTCATTCTTATTTCATTTGCTTTGTATTCAATTTAATTTAACCATGGCAGAAAAGCTGAAACGTAATTGTTTTCTACGTAATATTGCAATTAATTCACTACAGGAAATGTTTGAAATCGCTCAAAAATGTACAGTTGAAACTGCTTCTTTAGATTTATTTCGTGCACAGTATGAATCTCTGGAAACCGTTAAAGAAAATTTCTTCACACATTATAATTGGATAGTAGGTGCAATTTCTTCCGCCGGTGACGCTGATGAAAAATTTGAGATGGAAGACGTTATACGTAAACGTTTTGATAAGAACTACTTTCAAATAAAAGCGCTCTATTTCAAGCTGTTTACCAGCCAATTTTCACCTCGGGACGATGTGTCCCCGCCGCTAGATGCTTTAAAGTCGAAAGTATCACTCCCCCCGCTGTCGCTGCCTACGTTTGATGGGGAAAGTTGTCTGTTTGAAAGTTTTATCGATCGGTTTGATAGTTTAGTTCATCTTAATAACGATTTGTCGGACGTAGAAAAATTTTCGTATTTTCAATCAGCACTAAAAATTTCCACACTCCTAACCATTAAAAACTTTGACGTTACAGAAGCTAATTACACCCTTGCATACACAAAACTTCACAAAAAATATCGTAATATTCGTCACATTACCTTAGCTCTATGGAACAATATAGATAAATTTCCTAAATTAAACTCCGATAACTCCGTCGGTTTGTAAAAATTAGTTGAATCTTATCTCGATAATTTACAAGTGCTTAAAAAATTTGATTAATCATAGAGCAATGGGATTTTATTCTTGTACAAATGATATTAAATCGCTTGGATCTACACACTGCTCGTAGTTTTGAAATGCATCAAGATGGTACTTTTATCCCCTCTTACTTTTCTAGTAAAACACTTAATTCAACGTTTATGGTCGTTAAAATTAGATTGGGATGCTCCCCCTCCCCCCGAACTCCTCCGTTTGTGGGAGAGATACTTGTATGAGTTACCGCTTCTTTCGGATTTCGCTTTACCCCGCTTGCTTATCCCGCCACAGTTTTCTACGTGCGAAGTTCACTGCTTTGCTGATGCTTCCGAACGTGGCTACTGTGCTGTTGTTTATTTTCGCTTTGTTGCTCCTTCCGCCGTTGAGGTTCGCTTAGTGTGCGTTAAGTCTAAGGTTGCACCCCTTCGTACAATCTCTTTACCCCGTCTCGAATTGTTGGCCGCCACACTGGCATCAAAATTATTAGTCTTTGTCCTCAAAACTTTTGATTCGAACCTTACTTTTCATAAAATTTACTGTTGGTCTGACTTCATGGTAGTACTTTCGTGGATTCGTTTCCCGCCACAGCGTTGGAAGACTTTCGTCGCCAATCGTGTTGCTTACATTCAGGAAAACATGTCTCGCGCCTTTTGGCATCACATCCCCTTCACCGAGAATCCTGCCGATGTCGGGTCGCATGGTTTACTCCATACCGACTTGTACCAATGTTCTCTATGGTGGACGGCTTCACCAACCTTGTATGGGTCTTTCGAAAACTACAGTTCACATATTCCGCCTTCAGATATTCTTGAAATTCTCACTGAACAACGCTCTATTGTTTTATCCGCTGTCGTAATCTCCTCTTGGATTCAATCAATTCTAGAAAATCACTCTTCTTTTCTATTTATTACTCGCATTGTTGCTTGGATTCTCCGTTTTCGGCATAATGTACGTCACTCACTCGAGAGGTTCTCCGGACCTTTGTCATCTTCTGAGTTGCACAATGCTTTGATCCCCTTGCTTGTGTATATTCAACAATCTTATTTTGCTATCGAGCTTGAAGCCATTCATACTGGATCCCCTTTAAAAAAGAGTTTTCGCAAATTGTCCCTTTTATTCGTGATGGAATCTTGAGCGTCGGAAGTCGCCTGGCTCGCCCACCGTTGTCCTCTGACCGTACATTTCTCGCTTTGTTATCTAGCAAAAGTCGATTCACGGATCTGTATGTTACTTATGTTCATTTAAAATACTTCCACGCGGTACCACAAATGGTCCATTTTCTCGTCAGTCAGCACTTCTGGATTATTTCTGGAAGGCAATCGATCCGTCGTATTTTGAGTCATTGTCTAACGTGCTGGAAGACTAATACGGTCGTATTGCAACTCCACATGGGCAATCTGCTTTCATGTCGAGTTACTCAAGTCAAACCTTTTTGTGTTCGGGCGTCGACTTTGCTGGTTTCTTTTCTAGTACTGTGTCAAAGCTTTGTCCTTTGCCATCAATGTAGGAAAAAAATTTTCTCTTTTTTGTTTTGTTTTTGTAGATCTTTTCTTTTCTTTTTTCGCTTTTTTTGCTTGGTCATTCCGCCCCCCCCCCTCGCCTTATAATTATTTTTTCTTTAAAATGCCTTGCATTTTGGTGGGCGGTACGTTTCGTTTATATTGTAAATAATTAAAGCCAAACTTTTATTTTCTATTGAGTTAGTTGATTATTTTACGTCCGCCTCAGGATATTTAAATTTGTTAGTAAAATTTCCATGTTGTTTACTTTATGCACACGCCAACAAGTGCGTTGAGTGATAAAACTCTGTGTGTTATTCCGCATGTGCAAGAACAGTATTGACTGGAAAATCCACGAAGCTTACAGAGAATCGATTTGTCTTTCGAACAGTCCGCATCGCTATTTGTACACGTTCTACATAGAACAAATTATGAACCGCTTTTCGTTTGAACCGCTATTGAAATAAATGTGATTTGCTTCAACCGCAAAAGGCAGAGTAGATGTTACATCGTTTTTTTCATTGGCACGGCTGCATAAATCACCAGGTGTGTGCTTTTAGTAAACGTTTGATTTGGTTTAAAACATTTAATTATTTGTTGTTTGTTAAACTATCACTTAAATTTTATATACAGTACACTTTTTCTCTCTTAATTAGCTATCGTTATTTGTTAAATATCATTTGCTATCGCTTCAATAATTTACAGTATCTATGGAAATTTGTGCTGTATACAACTTTTTATGTTATTTTGACTTTCAATTAACAAAATGTGTTTATACCACAAGCACGATATTTCCCTAGCAACGATAGTGTCCGCTGTGATAAAATGAACATTTCCTTTGTAAGATTTTTGGCAATATTTATATTCTGGATGCAGTAACAAACTAGTATAACATAAAGAGTTGTATGCACCGCGGGTATCAATTGATCTTTATGCTCTTGGGCGACCTACAAACCCTCGGAAAAAATGCCCTCAGGTTTATGACGGGGTATAAACTCTACCTGATACCCTTGGTACATAAATAACTATTATGTTTTCTATTGCAGGATTTCCAAATTACAGTACGGGGTGCTGCCTGTGTGAATTTCAACTCCAAGTAGATGGCCATGATTCAGTGTTTTGTTTATATAATCATAAAGATTGCTATTTTAAGAAAAATCAACAATGTAAATTTAACGATAAATTGCAACTGTATTATTCCAAATTTGATTTTACAATTGTATTTGGTATGTTTCACAATCTACTTTGTACCAAACTTCACTCATCTATTCGTGGGTGCGTAAAGGACCCACACAAAACATATGGCAATTCGGTCCTAGTCAAATTTGATGAAACTGTGCATTTTGTACTTTAAGTTATGCTGATTAGACGTTGTCACAGGCATAATACAATCCTATGAGTCGCCTTAAAGCTACAGAGGCACAAAGTTCTCTTGTTCTAGGTTAGAGACGCACGGTTTATAAAATAATGTAGAAATATTCAACCCACAATACTCCTATCAACATAAAAGTAAAATACGTTCATTATTCTCTACAAGCATACGGTAAAGTAAAACAGATTCAATAAGTTATGGTTTTTACTATAATCACTATATAAATGCTATTTGGGTTGTAACTTATAATACTAAAAGTACCTATATTCGAGACTCTCGTTGTTTGAAGATGAAGTGTGACTGTACATACGTATCAATAAGAAACCAGAACAAGAGAACTTCGAGCCTGTATAGCTCTAAAACGACTAACAGAATTGCGTTGTGCCCGTGACAAATTTTGATCAACATAACGAAGTACAAAATGGAACAATTTCATCAAATTTGACTAGAGCTGAATTTGTACCTTTTTTGTGATTAATTAAACAGGAATTTGCAGAGCAACATGAATTCATCTTAAATACAACCTACACTTCATGCTAAACAAAAATTTAAAGTATCTAAAGTAGTACAGTCTTGCTCATTTATATGGAAAGCACAGGGAAATTTATCAATTAAATCTTTAAAATAAATGAAATGATATTCCTCTTTAACTTGAAGTTCATATCAATGAAAATGCCTGTTAACACAAACAGTATGAGTTACGTTACATACAAATCCAACTCTATTATTCTTCACCACTATGTACCTGATAATACCAAATGTGGGTATCATCTCCTGTATGTCCGTTATTATGCAATTAGCATTCCTGTATGAAATGCCATCAATGTATATCCACTTATAAGTAATACTACCTTCAAAATCATCAGGATATTTACAATAGGGTATCGCATTGAAAATTTCTGGTACTAGAATATTGTTGCGATCCACTATTAGGCAACCCGTCAAACATACAAACGCCCGAGGCACAGCGTATTCTTCAGGATTCAAGAATTCTTCTAGAAAATACTAGATAATGAATCATATCTTTAATTCAGGGTATATATAAGGCTGCTTATGAATATAAGAGACAGTCTATACTTGAATGTCTAATATAAATTATATCGTGTACAGTAAACGTAGTTGAGCTTTTAGGAGTTCAAGAATATACATAAATGTTATATGCTGTGTCTAATGTACATGCAGCTCGTAGTATACATAAATAAATAGAAGTGTATAAATAAATAGTTGTGTTAGTGTTGTTAATGGACCAATCTTTAAGAAGTTAGTTTAAGAAGATATTAGTGCTTGTAAATTCATTAGTGTAATAGTGCTTCATTGTTAAGTGGACTGAAAACATTTCTATAAATAAGGCATATACTGTTAATTAGACTTGTGAACAGTGAGTAATAAAGACTTTTGTTATTACTTGTTTGAAATTAGTAAAACGCGGTAGTAGGTCTGTGTGGGGTATATAGTGTAATTTAAAAGAAAAAACACACGTCTAAAGACATTTAACTAGTTTGCATATGCCTGTTTCGAGAAGCCAAAGCAACTTGGACGCACACACTTTAATGAATTTCTTTAAGGATTTTAAATCCGATATAGAAGAAAAGTTAAGTGAAAATGCTGAGAAAATAGAAAAGGTCGGTTAAACTAGAAGTGACACTCAGTGAAAACTTAGTGAGGTCAATTGAACTGGAATCGACCCTTAAAGAGTTTAAATACGGTATGGATGTGACAGTTAGTGAAAATGCTGAGAAAATAGAAGGAAAATTAAGTGAAAATGCTGCGAAAATACAAGAAAAGTTTAATGAAAATGATGAAAAAATGGAAAGGTTAAGTGAAAATGCTGCCAAAATGAAAGAAAAGTTGAATGAAACTACAGCCACGTTAGAACAAAGATTAATGGAAGGCTCCATTGTATTGAAAGAATATTTCACTGAACAAGTAAAAACAGTTGAGCAAAAGTTGGACAGTAAATTGGTAAAAATGGAAGAAGATGTGATGAGGCTACAAAAACAAGTGATATTAGTAACAACGCGGCCACTTGAATTAGTAAACCAACTGTTAAATCAGAACATCCTAGAAATAAGAAGCATGGAAGGAAACCATTCCATACCGTCAAAATTTAAAATGAAACCACCCACATTCGATGGTAAAACACCTTGGCCCACATATTTGAAACAATTTGAAGCTGCTGCAATAGCCAACGGTTGGTGCAACAAAGAGAAGGCTATCCCTCTAATAGTGGCCCTACGGGGGGAAGCTCTTAACATCTTGCAAACCATTCCTGATCACCAACAGAATTATTACGGTCTTTTAACATCGAAGCTCGAGATGAGATATGGAGATGCTCACCTTCAACAGGTTTACCACGCACAAGTTAAGAACCGCTCACAAAAGACAAATGAAAGTCTGCAAGAATTCGAAGCTGATATTGACAGATTACTTAGATTGACATACCCAACGGCACCAGATAGTTTCCTCGAACAACTGGCTGTACAAACATTTGTGGATGGCGTTAAAGATGGCGAAATACAGCAAGCGCTAAGATTAGCACGCCCAAAATTTTAAATAATGCACTGGCTCATGCGCTTGAATTTGAAGCAGCTAAGCAGACGCCACACAGGATGAGTCACAAAGTTCGGTCTGCATTAGAAGAACCTGCTCAAGCGCAGAACAGCATAGATGAAATAGTCAACCGTCTGGCGGAAAGACTGGAAAGACAACGACCGCGGAGATGGCGTCTGCGATGCTGGAGCTGCGGTGAAGTTGGTCATTTACAGAGACGCTGCACTCAACCAGCAAAACAACCGGTTGAGCAGCAGGAAAACTAAAGCAAGTCGACGTAATGGGGCGAACGTCGACAGCACAACGTAGTGCCCCGGAGATTATCATCCGTGCTACATCATCGATGGGGAGTCTGGACAGCATTTATATCGATGGTAGAATTAATGGTAGGGTTGTCCGATTACTTGTGGATACAGGAACGACAAGAACTATTGTGAGACCAGATTTGGTTGTTCGTGGAAAAGTGCTACCTGTATCGGTGTGTCTCCGAACGGCAAGTGGTGAGAAGATTGGTACTCACGGAGAGACCGCCGTTATGTTGACAATTGGGGACAAATTAATTAATCACCGAGTGTTGGTAGCTGAAATTACAGAAGTAGTGATCTTGGGAATGGATCTCATGAGAGAATATGGGTTTCATGTAAACATGAAAGAAAATGTGCTTCGGATAGATGATGATGAGATTCCATTTCATGGTAGGAGTAACCAGACGATTCAAGTTCGAATGATTTGCTATATGAAAATACCCGAGAAGACGGAAATGATAGTAATGGGACGCCCGGATGGTACACTCCGGAAGGACAAGTATGCATGATGGGAGCAACTGAATCGAGAATGGGTCAGGAGGGACTACTGATTGGAAGAACGCTGGTAAAGTCTCGAAATATGGTACCAGTAAGGGTGCTGAACATTAATCCGCATACGGTGACCCTGAAGAAAGACACGATTGTGGGAAGTTGCATTCCAGTATGCCATATTAAAAGTTGTGTGGACGACACGAAAGATAAACCAGCCAACGGTTGCTCACAGAAATTGCTGGATATGTTAATACCTTCATGTCAAGGATTAAACGGCGACCAACTGGGCAAGGTAAAAGAGCTGGTCGGACGATATCGAGGTGTGTTTGCACTGGATGTTAGTGAGAAAGGTAGGACGAATGTTGTGCAACACAAGATCAATACTAGAGATGCGCAACCGATAAGACAACACCCCAGGCGGCTTCCTTTGGCAAAACGTAAAGAAGCCGAGCAAATTATCACCGATATGGAAGAACAGGGAGTGATTGAACCCTTGAATAGTCCATGGGCATCCCCGGTAGTGCTTGTCAAGAAAAAGGACGGGTCGACAAGGTTTTGTGTAGACTACCGGCGGCTTAACAATGTGACAAAGAAAGACAGCTATCCTTTGCCCAGAATTGATGACACCTTGGATACTCTATCCGGATCTAAATGCTTTTCGACCTTGGACTTGAAAAGCGGATACTGGCAGGTAGGCTTGAAGTCAAACGATAAAGAAAAGACTGCGTTTACAATTGGAACTGGATTATGGCAGTTCAAGGTCATGCCATTTGGATTATGCAATGCCCCTGCTACCTTTGAACGGTTGATGGAGTCGATACTGCGTGGACTGTCTTGGAAGACTTGTCTGGTGTACCTAGACAACGTGATAGTGTTAGGCCGGTCTTTTGAAGAACACCTTAAGAACCTAGAGGAGATATTCCAAAGATTACGGGGGGCAAAGAAGTGTCACCTGTTTGGAAAAGAGGTAAAATACCTAGGACATGTCGTTTCGGAGACCGGAATAAGAGCTGACCCTGACAAAATAAACACGGTACAAGAGTGGCCTACACCAGCAGATATACACCAACTACGCAGTTTTCTAGGATTGTGCACATATTACCGACGCTTTATACTTGGGTTTGCGAACATTGCCAAACCGTTAACGAAATTAACCGAAGATGAACAAGAATATGATTGGAATGACGACTGCCACAGTGCATTTGAACAACTGAAACGGCTACTGGTTACAGCACCAATTTTGTGTTATCCACGGATGGAGGGGAAATTTGTGTTGGATACCGATGCCAGTAACACAGCTATAGGAGGCGTTCTCTCTCAAGTGCAGGACGGACAAGAAAAAATTATTGGGTATTTCAGCAAGGTCTTGTCGCGGCCAGAAAGGAACTATTGTGTGACAAGAAGGGAACTGTTGGCCGTCGTCAAATCCGTAGAGCACTTTTATAAGTACTTATACGGCCGTAAATTCCTGTTGAGAACAGACCATGCTGCACTGAAATGGTTACTGCAGTTTCGAAATCCTGAAGGGCAAGTGGCAAGGTGGATAGAGCGGTTGCAGGAATATGACTTTGACACAGAACATCGGGTAGGAACTAGCCATCGGAATGAAGACGCTCTGTCAAGGAGACCTTGTCCGATAGACTGCAATCATTGCTCCAAGATGGAGAAGAAAATAAGTGTCATCCATAGAATGCAGTGACCAATGATACTGGGCAACTCGAAAGAATTCGAGAAGACCAGGAGAACGACGCCGAATTGGGACGTATTATTAAGTGGATAAATAGAGGACAACGACCAGCATGGGAAGAAATTAGTATTTTAAATAGGAGCCTGAAGGCATACTGGGCACAGTGGGACTCTTTGATGATGGAAAATAGAATCTTGAAACGACGCCTGGAATTTGAAGATGGCACTGAGAAACTTCAAGTGATAGTGCCGAGTAGCAGAGTGCCGGAAGTGTTGCAGCGCTTGCACGATGGTATTTCCGGAGAGCACTTTGGCGTGAAAAGAACTCTCAAAAGAGTGAGAGAAAGATTCTATTGGGTGAACTGCAAAGAAGATGTGAAGGAGTGGTGCAGGAAATGTGAGTTGTGTTTCTCTGGAAATGACCCGGTTACAAAACGGAAAGCCCCGATGAGACAGTATAACGTGGCGAACCCTTTTGAGAGGGTAGCCATTGATATAGCTGGTCCGTTTCTTGAATCATAGAAAGGAAATAAATACATCTTGGTTGCAATGGATTATTTTACCAAATGACCGGAGGCATATGCTATAACTAACCAAGAAGCCGAGACGGTTGCAGATGTACTAGTGAAGGAGTTGTTTTGTCGCTTTGGAGTTCCGTTGGAATTACACTCCAATCAAGTTCGGAACTTTGAATCAGAATTGATTCAAAATGTCTGCACGCATCTTGGAATCAGGAAGACTAAAACCACGCCACTTCATCCCCAATCGGATGGAATAGTTGAAAAAATGATCAGGACGTGAGGGAAGTACCTGGCCAAAGTTGTCTCTGAACATCAACGAGACTGGGACCGATATTTACATTTGTTCCTACTGGCGTACCGATTTTCGGTACATGACAGCACAGGGTACTCGCCCGCTTGCGTAATGCTAGGACGTGAATTGCGGCTACCATGTGATCTTCAGTTTGGATTTAAACCTGGAGAAGAGATCGCAGGTGAAGATTACGTTAGTAAGCTTCGTGAAAGATCAAATAACATTCACGAAAACGTCCGAAAGAATATCCAGGTAGCAAGCGATTAAATGAAATCACAATATGACACGAGAGCACAAGAAGGTGGTTATCAACCTGGAGTTATAGTGTGGTTGTATAATCCACAAAGAAATGTGGGTTGTCGCAAAAATTACAAAGATAATGTGAAGGCCCGTACGAAGTGATGAAAAAGATTAATAATGTAGTGTACCGGATCAGAAAGTCTCCTCGTGGTAAACCGAAAGTGGTACACTTTGACCGATTAACATCCTTATCTGGCAACAACCAGGAAGACTCGAATAATGATAATGGTGTTCGACAAATTATTAATCATGAGCCAAATGTAGATTTTGAGAGCTTTATAGCGGCGTATGGTAGTTCCGCTAAGGCGAGATTTGGCGTTGTTGTTGAAAAACAGCAAGATCTGTTTAGAGCACCAGAAGAGTATTCCCTTGCACATTGCGTAGCTCAAGATTTGGCAATGTCAAGGGGAATAGCTGTTGTTTTCAAGAAAAAGTTTGGATGTGTGGATGAATTAGTACAACAGCAGCCAACTGTAGGAAAAGCTTTGGTTCTTTATGATAAAATTCGTTATGTTTACTATCTGGTCACCAAAAATTCTTCATGGCAAAGACCTAGTTATGGACATCTATGGGAGGCTTTGCTAAATCTTAAGGCGCAGATGATGGAAAATGAAGTAAAGAGACTAGCGGTGCCCAAGCTGGGCTGTGGACTAGATCACTTAGATTGGAGGATAGTCCGAAATATGCTAGAAGTAGTTTTTCAGGGAACCAACATCCAGGTCCTTGTTTGTTGTTATCAACCGGTTGCCTACCAAGACCAAGAAAAGAGTGTTGACTGTTACTTCCAACGACGCGGTGGATGCACCGGAGGAGATAGCTGCCGATACCGTCATCAGTAATCGAATTGGCGTCAAGATGGATTTACAGTTACGAGACGTAACGGTTTTAAAGAGGGGGCAGTGTTGCGATCCACTATTAGGCAACCCGTCAAACATACAAACGCCCGAGGCACAGCATATTCTCCAGGATTCGAGAATTCTTCTAGAAAATACTAGATAATGAATCATATCTTTAATTCAGGGTATATATAAGGCCGCTTATGAATGTAGGAGTTAGTCTATACTTGAATGTCTAATATAAATTATATCGTGTAAAGTAAACGTAGTTGAGCTTTTAGGAGTTCAAGAATATACATAAATGTTATATGCTGTGTCTAATGTACATGCAGCTTGTAGTATACATAAATAGATAGAAGTGTATAATAAATAAATAGTTGTGTTAGTGTTGTTAATGGACCTATGGTAAAGAAGTTAGTTTAAGAATATATTAGTGCTTGTAAATTTATTAGTGTAATAGTGCTTCATTGTTAAGTGGACTGAAAACATCTATAAATAAGGCATATACTGTTAATTAGACTTGAGAACAGTGAGTAATAAAGACTATTGTTATTACTTGTTTTTAAATTAAAGAAACGCGGTAGCAGTAGCCCGCTTCAATATTATTTCGTTCTAATGAACAACTTTTTAAAAATCTGTTACTCAATATCAACTGATGTTTTAATGCCAAAGTGTTATAACGTTTTGCCTTACTAATGGGTTATTTTCTTTACTCCTATATCGCCAGCTGAAAGACACAAGGATAGATAACGAGGATTTCCTGATCATGTAAAGAGCCCAAGGTTATTTTCGATGGAAAATGGCTCGTAGATGAGGAAACCTCCAAAGGCTAAGCGGCTAGTCGAGCGATTTGCTCTGGGTAGAACATGAGCTTTGGGTCGGGGTTGGATTGCGACCAAAAATATAGTGAATATGGCGCCACCGAATTTTTGTATACAATGAAGACCTAATTTGAGTCTGTTTGTATAAGGAAAATGCGAAAACCTACACTCAAATACCTCTATACAAAAAATATTACGAAAACATAATCCTTATGGATGCTTTCCTTATGGCTCGATATTGATCGTTAAAGATGCACTGCTACACCTGTAAACAGATTAAAACAAGGCTAGCACAGTTTGTGCATTCACTTCAAAAGATTCATAATTAATAAGAATCAAACCTCATTCATTCCAACTAATAATCATTGACTTGACCAAAATGAATTTCTATTCTTTTAAGATTCGGTAGAAAATTATTTACAAAACTTTATCTTAACAAATTTACTTTAAAAATTGACTAAATTATGATTGCGAAAAATATGTACTTAACTACTCGATAATAATCTCAACATCTGTATCTCACAAAAATAGAGTGTTGTAATTTTTACATTATAAAAATCTAGCAAGATTGTATTCTTGTAAATGTTTAAACTTGAGCTTTATGATTGATTAAATTTATACTACAAACTTTATTTGGCCTTGGTAGTACTACTTTGACTTCACATTAAATCGTATGCTAACATATTCCAATCAATAATTATTAAAGAGCAAAACAATTTAGTTATCTAAATTTAGATAGTTTGGTTTTCAAATAATAGCTTTAATTTTTGTTAATCTTGAAAGTTAACCTTTATTCTACCTATATACCGCCATCTACCATTTTTTGTTTGTACTTATAAAAAGATAAAATTTATAGATTCCTTTCACCAATGATAAAAATAAGCTGATGTCAATCACATAATGAACTAGGAAATTTCCACGTGAACAAACAAAAACTTACTTGTTTGAAATGCCAAAGATTATAGCTTGACGTACTTAAAACTCTAATTATATACCAGATGTTAATCCATCAGAAGAATACTTGCAATGTATTTGGACCATCTCCGGAATATTAAAATAATTTGGAATCTTCTTATTTCAACAATAAACAGGTTAGAATTCTCCAAAACCACATAATCTAATTAACTTTGATACAGAATATCAAACGAACATCACGTGCATCCACATCGAATAAATGACCCACGTTGGATTATTTACCACATCAAATAAAATTTCATATAAGTTTTACATATCCTACAAGTTGCCTTTCCTATAAGTTGCCATTCATATAAGTTGCATGCTATTCTAAAGCCAACCATTTTTAAATTACGACCTGTCTTGTGCAAACTATGTTCAGCCAAGCGTCGACATATAGTGCCCTTAACAAAGACGATTTTAATATCAAAATCAACTTTATCTTCCAGTGTTTCCAACACCAGGTGTGCAACGCCATGTTCTTCTTTACAAAGAACGAGTGACCTACTCAAGCAACAGCTCAGGTGAAAGTGTTCTATCACGACGTATACTAGCGCCTGACAACAGTTATTTTTATATTTTTTTATAATTATCAAAGGAGGGAGCTCTTATAATGACGCTCGCAAATGGTATTTTCTGTCACCGCTTAATTTATAATTTATGCTCGCGGTTCGAAAACTTATATTGGATTTAACAACATGTAATAATTTTTACGTACACTGTGTAGAGATATCAAACTTGAATTGACTTTTTATAAAAATATTAACTTAAATATTTGCCAAGATATTGCTGGAAAATAAACTTGTTACAGTGTAAAGAATGTTTCTCCGTGAGAAAGTAATATTTGCTGTATTCATTGATTGTCTATGCTTAGATTCAAACCTCATAGACGAAAAAAGCCGTATGGGTCCAACCTTATTCATAATAAGCGGGTATTGTATGAAAAAATGGAATTTTGGCTTTAAATTATCATTAAACAAATATAAAACTAAAGCGTTGTGTTCTTCTACTGCTAGCTGAAACATATTGGAAAACTCCAACAATGCTACACTAGATAAAAGTATATCCAGAATGTCTCGCAAAGATAAATACAATTCCCAAACTGAATCATTTAGTGGCACTAAGTCACCCACTAACCAACCAAAATATTGTAACGGGCTACTACTATCCTGTTTCACTAATTTAAAACAAGTAATAACAAAAGTCTTTATTACTCACTGTTCACAAGTTTAATTAACAGTATTTGCCTTATTTATAGATGTTTTAGTCCAATTAACAATGAAGCACTATTACACTAATGCTATTTACAAGCACTAATATCTTCTTAAACTAAATTCTTAACCATAGGTCTATTAACAACACTAAACACTACTATTATTTATTTATTACACTTTTGTCTATTTATGTACAGATGTCGGTACAATATACACTTTCACATAATACAACTTAATGTTTACTCTTGGACTTGCAAAAGCTTAACTATCTAACTTTATACGATATAATTTATAATTTGACATTCTGATATAGACTAACTCCGTACTTCATCATCGGTCTTATTTATACCATGAATTAAAAGGATGATTCATAATCCAGTATGTCCTAGAAAATTCTAGGCTTTTGTAGTATATACGTTGCTTACGGCGCTTGTGTGTTTGACAAGTTGCCTAATAGTAGCTCGTAACACTGCCCCCTCTTTGAAACCGTTACGTCTCGTAACTGTAAAAACATTATGACGCCAATTCGATGACTGATGACGGTATCGGCAGTAAACTAACGATTTTTATCCTGAAGAACCAAAGCTTTTGCTACAGTTGGCTGCTATTGTACTAATTCATCCACACATCCAAACTTTTTTTGAAAACAACAGCTATTCCTTTTGACATTTCCAAATCTTAAGCTACGCAATGTGCAAGGGAATACTCTTCTGGTGCTTAAAACAGATCTTGCTGTTTTCCAACAACAACGACAAATCTCGCCTTAGCGGAACCACCATATGCCGCCACAAAACTCTCAAAATCTACATTTGGCTCATGATTAATAACTCGTCGAACACCATTCTCATTATTCGAGCCTTCCTGGTTGTTGCCAGCGTAGGATGTTACACGGTCAAAGTGTACCACTTTCGGTTTACGGGGAGATCTTCTGATCCGGTACACTACATCATTAATTCTTGTTAACACTTCGTACGGGCCTTTCTATTGTCTTTGTAGTTTTGGCGACCATCCACGTTTTCTTTGTGGATTGTACAACCACACTAAATCTCCAGGTTGGTAACCACCTTCTTGTTCTCTCGTGTCATATTGTGGTTTCATTCGATCGCTTGCTGCCTGGATATTCTTTCGGACGTTTTCGTGAATGCTATTTGATTTTTCACGAAGCTTACTAACGTAATCTTCACCAGCGATCTCTTCTCCAGATTTAAATCCAAACTGAAGATCACATGGTAGCCACAATTCATGTCCTAGCAATACGCAAGCGGGCGAGTATCCTGTGCTGTCATGTACCGAAGATCGGTACGCCTATAAGAACAATTGTAAATATTGGTCTTAGTCTCGTTGATGTTCAGAGACAACTTTGGCTAGGTACTTTCCTAACGTCCTGTTCAAGTGTTCATTCTATCAACCATTCCATCCGATTGGGGATGAAGTGGCGTGGTTCTAGTTTTCCTGATTCCAAGATGCTTGCAAACGTTTTGAAACAACGCTGATTCGAAGTTCAGACCTTGATCGGAGTGTAATTTCAACAAAACTCCAAAGCGACAAAACAACTCCCTCACTAGTACATCTGCAACCGTCTCGGCTTCTTGGTTAAGTATAGCATACGCCTCCGGCAATTTGGTAAAATAATCCATTGCAACCAAGATGTATTTATTTCCTTTCTCTGATTCAAGAAACGGACCAGCTATATCAATGGCCACCCTCTCAAAAGGATTCCCCACGTTATACTGTCTCATTGGGGCTTTTCGTTTTGTAACCGGGCCATTTTCAGAGGAACACAACTCACATTTCCTGCAGCACTCCTTCACATCTTCTTTGCAGTTCACCCAATAGAATCTTTCTCTCACTCTTTCGAGAGTTATTTTAACGCTAAAGTGCCCTCCGGAAATACCATCGTGCAAGTGCTGCAACACTTCCGGCACTCTGCTTCTCGGCACTATTACTTGAAGTCTCTCAGTGCCATATTCACATTCCAGGTGTCGTTTCAAGATTCTATTTTCAATCACCAAGGAGTCCCACTGTGCCCAGTATGCCTTCAGGCTCCTACTTGAAATACTAATTTCTTTCCAAGCCGGTCGTCGTCTTCTACTTTTCCACTCAATAATACGTTCTAATTCGGCGTCATTCTCCTGGTCTTCTCGTATTCTTTCGGGTTGCCAAGTATCATCAGTTACCGTCATTCTATGAATGACACTTATTTCCTCTTCCATCTTGGAGCAATTGCAGTCTACCGGACAAGGTCTCCTTGATTGAGCGTTTGCATTCCGATGGTAAGTTCCTACACGATGTTCTGTGTCAAAGTCATATTTCTGCTGCTCAACCGGTTGTTTTTTTGGTTGAGTACAGCGTCTCTGTATATGACCAACTTCACCGCAGCTCCAGCATCGCAGGCGCCATCTCCGCGGTCGTTGTCTTTCCCGCCTTTCCGCCTTTTGCTTTTCAAACACACGGTTGATTATTTCATTTATGCGGTTTGCCAATTGACCAGGTTCTTCTAAGGCAAACGGAACTTTGTGACTCACCCTGTGTGATGTCTACTTAGCCGCTTCAAATTCAAGCGCATGGGCCAGTGCGTCATGTAACATTTTTGGCCGCACTAATCTTAGCGGTTGCTGTACTTTGCCATTCTTAACGCCATCCACAAATGTTTGAACAGCCAGTTGTTCGTGGAAGCTAGGCGGCTCCGTGGCGTAGTGGTATGTGTGTGACTACTACGCCCCAGGTCCCGGGTTCGAATCCCGACACGGTCCGCTTGAAAAAATGTTAGGCGAGCATTTTTCGCAAAAAATACACCCTCGTTCGGATGAGAGGTAAAATGGAGGTCCCGTGTGTGAGTGTTGTCACGCACGTTAAAGATCCCTACCTTGCTTGGAACAGCAAGGATTCGGCAAAATTCAAAAATTTTCCAGGTAAAAAAAAACTCGCTTCCTGGCCAATGTAGTACCTTCGGGTGGAGCATTGGAAAATCACATGTAATGTTCGTGGAAGCTATCTGGTGCCGTTGGGTATGTCAATCTAAGTAATCTGGCAATATCAGCTTCGAATTCTTAGAGACTTTCATTTGTCTTTTGTGAGCGGTTCTTAACTTGTGCGTGGTAAACCTGTTGAAGGTGAGCATCTCCATATCTCATCTCGAGCTTCGATGTTAAAAGACCGTAATCATTCTGTTGGTGATCAGGAATGGTTTGCAAGATGTTAAGAGCTTCCCTCGTAGGGCCACTATTAAGGAGATAGCCTTCTCTTTGTTGCACCAACCGTTGGCTATTGCAGCAGCTTCAAATTGTTTCAAATATGTGGGCCAAGGTGTTTTACCATCGAATGTGGGTGGTTTCACTTTAAATTTTGACGGTATGGAATGACTTCCTTCCATGCTTCTTATTTTTAGGATGTTCTGATTTACCACTTGGTTTACTAATTCAAGTGGCCGCGTTGTTACTAATATCACTTGTTTTTGTAGCCTCATCACATCTTCTTCCATTTTTACCAATTTACTGTCCAACTTTTGCTCAACTGTTTTTACTAGTTCAGTGAAATATTCTTTCAATACAATGGAGCCTTCCATTAATCTTTGTTCTAACGTGGCTGTAGTTTCATTCAACTTTTCTTTCATTTTGGCAGCATTTTCACTTAACCTTTCCATTTTTTTAACATTTTCATTAAACTTTTCTTGTATTTTCGCAGCATTTTCACTTAATTTTCCTTCTATTTTCTCAGCATTTTCACTAACTGTCACATCCATACCGTATTTAAACTCTTTAAGGGTCGATTCCAGTTCAATTGACCTCACTAAGTTTTCACTGAGTGTCACTTCTAGTTTAACCGACCTCTTCTATTTTCTCAGCATTTTCACTTAACTTTTCTTCTATATCGGATTTAAAATCCTTAAAGAAATTCATTAAAGTGTGTGCGTCCAAGTTGCTTTGGCTTCTCGAAACAGGCATATGCAAACTAGTTAAATGTCTTTAGACGTGTGTTTTTTCTTTTAAATTACACTATATACCCCACACAGACCTACTACCGCGTTTTACTAATTTCAAACAAGTAATAACAAAAGTCTTTATTACTCACTGTTCACAAGTCTAATTAACAGTATATGCCTTATTTATAGATGTTTTCAGTCCACTTAACAATGGAGCACTATTACACTAATGCTATTTACAAGCACTGATATCTTCTTAAACTAAATTCTTAATCATAGGTCTATTAACAACACTAACACTATTATTATTTATTTATTACACTTATGTCTAGTTATGTACATTATAATTTGAATAAGGGCCGCTTTACTTGCGACCACGTCCCCAATGCTCCACCCGGAGGTACTACATTGTCTATTTATGTACAGCTGTCGGTACAATATGCACTTCCACATAATACAAATTAATGTTTACTCTTGGACCTCCAAAAGCTCAACTAATTAACTTTACACGATATAATTTATATTCGACATTCTGATATAGACTAACTCCGTACTTCATCATCGGTCTTATATATACCCGGAATTAAAAGAATGATTCATTCTCTAGTATAATGTTAGAAAATTCTAAGCTTCTGTAGTATATACGTTACTTACGGTGCTTGAGTGTTTGACGGGTTGCCTAATAGTAGCTCGTAACAATATTTAATGAAACAAGACATTTCTGATGCTGAAATGGAAAGTTTTTTTCTTGTTTCAAAATGATGAGGTACTGCCGGAGGTTTATTGTTTATATCAGGACCATAGTTGAATGTCGTTAGACGGAAATTTAGTACTTCCAATGAAAAATATTGTTTTTCAGTTATATAATAATGTAATAAATGTATAATGTCATAATGATACACACCCTCAAAAAGGTCATGCATCATGTCAACAGTAAAATTGTCACATACATGAAAACCGTGTATACCATTAAATGCACAGCACTCTTTTAAACCAGTTTGAATTACGTTGCCAACCTTTAATTGTTCCTCATAGTTGGTTATATTTCGTAACGTGGTATTTCTTGCATTACAGAGAACTTCCATATCGCATTTAGGTGACGTACAAAATCTGCAATAATAAGTACTAGAAAAGCTTTCAGTAAACCCTAAAACTGAATTTAGTCCTAAGTTATCTCCAATAATTATACCAAGAACAAAGTAGATATTCAATATTTTATTAGACACAGTTAATTCAAGTCTTGTTGTTTCCAAACTTGATAGTTCTTCAACTAATGGACTTAAAAAATTTTTATTTCCAAATTCTTTGCGATCATCTGAGTGAAACAATGAAACTAGGACAATATTCTTCAATAAAGAACGGAAGTTAGGTGGTAAAAATGGAAAACTAGCATACAAAGCACCCAACTTATGAATTCCAGCATGTGATCCTAAGGGATTGCAAGTTTCATAATCATCAAAATATATAAAAAGAAATAAGTCTAGTTCCTTGTCGGTACGATTTATCAGTTTTAACTTCCATAGATCAGATTGCATAAAATTTGAAACGATAGGGTTATTAGTAAGACTTTTTACATAATCAATTACTGTTTCATAAAACATAGGTAATTGAAACAATTGTTTTAAAACAATTTTAAGTGGAATATATTGTAGAGTTACTGGTAGCTGCTTTAAAGTCATATGCAAATCAGTTCTAAAACCAAGAATATGTGTCTTGGGTAATACCAAATTGTTCGATTTTTCCAAATCCTTAAATCTCAAATATTCAGATAATAACAATTCAAATGGATTTTTAAGAATATTCAACATAATATTTGTCTTCTATATTAGATGTAGCTAATTTAGCCATTATTCTCTCCTAAAGAATATCTATAAATCCGCCATCTAAAAAATTCATCAATAATGATTTGAATCATGCAACGAGGTAATGTTTCACACGCATACAGTTTTGATATAAAAACCTTGGCTTGATCGTGAACAGTATTTTTAAAATTAGTCACATCAATATTCTGAATAAAATGAAAAAACCCTTACCACAAAAAATATTTAAAATACCAGATACGTATTTAGACCGCTATGTGGTCATCATCAGTAGGAAATCTGTAATTAAATAATAATTAGCTGTTGTTATGGAACACTTCAGAGGATATTCTCCTCACCACTTAGGCTGAAGTGAACCTTCCCAACATACAATTTACTATATTGTTGCTTTAAACACTATCGAGGATATTCTCCTCATCCGCAGGCTGGTGTTCTCAACAACAAACAAGTGAATTGTGACATTATAACTTAAATCTACTTAATTTATACTAATTCTAAATCTACTGAAGCGGAACCAATTTAATCTTGCTTTCTCATTGGTTCTTGACCAATAGGGAAAGCAAAGCAGATGGCTCTATTGGCCCTTTATCGGTGTTTAAGAGGGGTCCTTTATGTTTAACGATTTTAATTGATTCATATGCATCTTGGGAACATCAGTAGCTAGCGAAAGAATATTTTCAAAGGACGAGCAAGTAATATCTGAGAGAAGAACTCGATTAACATCTTCAAATTTGTCAAAAATTGTGTTTTTAAATTATAATTTATAATAAGCATGATAAATGAATAGGTTATCACTAGACATAGTAGGGATCAGCGAAGTTCGGTGGCCAGAGGCGGGGGATTTTTGGAGTGGAGACTTCAGGGTAATTCATACAGGAGCAGAGGACGGAAATTTGGGTGTGGGGATAGTTATGTGGAAAAAGATAGGATACTGTGTAGAAAATTACTTACAAAAGAACGAAAGAGTACTCATGGTTAGATTAGAATCTAAGCCGGTAAACACAGTAATAATACAAGTATACATGCACACCTCTAGCTACAGTGACGAAGAGATAGAAGCCATCTACAAAGATATCGAAGACATATTAAGATACGTAAAAGGACATGAAAATTTAATAATTACGGGGGATTTTAATGCTGTGGTAGGTGAGGGTAGGGAAGGAGCGATAGTAGGTTTATTTGGTTTAGGCACGAGAAACGACAGGGGAAATAGGCTGGTAGAATTTTGCGACAAGAACAATTTAATCATCACAAACACATTATTTCAACATCATGCTAGAAGACGATATACGTGGAAGATGCCAGGAGATATAGGACGATATCAAATAGATTACATTCTTGTTAGACAACGGTTTAGGAATCAAGTAAAAGACTGTAGAAGCTACCCAGAAGCAGATATAGATACTGACCACAACATCGTAATTATGAAGGCCGCACTTAAATTTAAAAATCTGAAAAAAAAGGAACGGAAAAATGCACTTGGACTTATAGAAACTAAAAGACAAAGATATTCAAGTAAGATTCGAAAAAAAGTCAAATGAATTGCTGAATGATATCGGGAAAATATCTGAAACTAAGGAAGTAGAAACAGAATGGAATAACATTAAATCCAGCCTAGACATGGCGGCCAGAGATATTTTGAGGTATACACAAAAAGAAAATAAGAAACCATGGATAACAAAGGATATCGTGAATTTAATAGAAGAAAGACGAAAATACAAAAATAAATCAGACGAAACAGGAAAACAGAGATTTAAAGCCATAAAATGGGAAATTATTCGAAAATGCAGGAAAGCTAAAGAACAATGGATTGATGAAAAGTGCAAAGAAGTACAAACTAAGATGGAAATAGGAAAAACAGACGAAGCATACAAATTAATTAAAATGAATTTTAGGGATATAAAACCGTATAGCAAAAATATAAGGGACGCACAAGGAAACGTCATTATAGAAAACGTAGAAAAAGTGAGTAGATGGCAAGAATATATAGGGAATTTATATGCAGGAGAGGAACTAACTGCATTAGAACAGGAATCAGACATTGAAAATGATGACTTGGGATATCCTATACTTAGAGATGAATTTGAATTAGCATTAAAGAGTCTGAAAAATGGTAAGGCGCCGGGTACAGATAAAGTGCAAACAGAAACTCTAAAAACCGCTGGACAAGCAGTAACAGAACGTCTCTTCCAACTTGTAAGCTATATGTATGAGACAGGCGAGATACCCAAAAATTTCAAACGTAGCATCATAGTTACTATACCAAAAAAGAAAGGCGCGGATAGATGTGAAAATTTTCGAACAATAAGTTTGACAGCACGCGTGTCAAAAATATTAACTAGAATTGTGCAAAGACGAATGGAAAAACGAGCTGAAGAAATACTAGGAGAAGACCAATTTGGGTTTAGGCGAAACAGGGAAACACGGGAGGCTATTTTAGCTCTGAGAGTGATAATGGAGAAAACAATAGAAAAAGAGGAAGGCATTTATATAGGATTTGTAGATCTGGAAAAAGCATTCGAGAATGTAAATTGGAAAAAAATGTTTGAAATACTCAAAAAGATTGGAATGAGTTATAGGGATAGACGAATAGTACATAGCTTATACAAAGATTAAACAGCAGTAATAGAATTAGAGCAGGAACGTAGAGAAGTAAACATTAGGAAAGGGGTGAGACAGGGATGTGCCCTATCTCCATTGATCTTTAGCTTGTACATAGAAGAGGCAATGAACACTGTCAAATGCAGGAAGACATTTGGAATTACTATGCAGGGACAAAAAATTGATATGCTTAGATTTGCAGATGATATAGCGGTATTAGCGTCTAGCAAGGAAGAGTTAGAAGCTGCTCTTAATGAAATGGAAACGGTTCTAACAGAGAGATACGGTATGAAAATTAACAAAACTAAAACTAAAGTTCTAGTTTGCAAAGGTGGGGAAAATAAATCAAAAACAAGAATACAAGTATTTAACACGAACTTACAAGAGGTTAAATATTTCTGCTACCTAGGAAGCCAAATAACGCAAGATGGGAAAAGCACAAAAGATATAAAACAAAGATTAGCACAAGGTCGTGCTACATTTAACAAGAAAAAGCAACTACTGTGCTCAAAGACCACAAACATAGAAACAAGGAAAAGATTGCTTAAAACATATGTGTGGAGCACAGCACTGTACGGCTGTGAAGCCTGGACAGTAGGAGAAGCGGACAAGAAAAAGGTAGAAGCCTTTGAAATGTGGTGTTACAGGCGTATGATGAAGATATCATGGACAGACAAAGTTAAGAACGAAGAGGTACTAAAAATGGTAGGGGAAGAAAGAAATATGTGGAAAACGGTAAAAAAATAGGAGAGATAGGATGATAGGCCACCTACTACGGCACGAGGGAATAGTGCGGAATATTTTAGAAGCAGAGATAGGAAAAAAGAGAAGAAGAGGCAGACCTAGATTAGACTACTGCACACAGATAGTAAAAAATGTAGGCTGTAGAGATTTCAGGGAGATGTGTAGGCTAGCCCAGAATAGAAATCAATGGAGGTACGCATCCAATCAATCCCAAGATGGATAAACTAATGACGAAAAGATAACTGTGCTTAAACATGATGATTATTATAAGTAACTACAAGAATTGGTTGGGCAATATTCTCGAATAATGCTAAGTGTGTGAAAGGATTTACTGGAAAACCATTATTTCGGCAAATGTCTAAGTGTTGGGGGATCTTGGTAGCCACAGGTTGCTTAACCTCCTTCACTGAATCTCGGTAAAATAGGGTATAAAATTAAAAAACAATAGAAAGGGAACGAGCTGAATACACATACTCCCTGAAAAGAAGAAAAGAAGAAAAAGAAGAAAACCACCATAAACGCAAAATCAAAATAGCTGCTTATGTAACCCTACATAAAAATAACTGAGTTGCAAACGAATCCGTGACTTTCAGTAAACAATGGATTCCATTACTAAAAGAAATAACAAATGAAAATCAAATGCCCACAATATCTAGGTAGCATTGCAAGTTTTTCCTGGGTTTTCCTTGCAATATTAACATGAAATACAGCCTACATACATGATCTCTATTTATACATAAAATAACTAATTACATAAAAATAAGCATATTAACAATCCTTGTAAAACAGCATTGGTATCTGACAAGTATAAATCCACAATAAGGTTACCTCAAAATCATATACAATCTCCGTTGAACAGTATTGGTATCTGACAAGTGTAAACCCGCCATAGGGTCGCCTCAGAACCATGTTAAAATCTACCAAAGAGTAACTTAAATCATAATGAATTTTCCCCCTCAAAATAAATATAAAAAAACGACTACTTAAGCCTTTCAATAATGCAATCGCACACTTCTTTAATAACCATCCTCTCAATTGTATAAATAGAAACATGTTAAAAAATGTTTTCCAATTCCAAGTTATTGAATTTATATAAAATTCACCAATAAAAATTAATCAGCTGATTTCACGTCAAGCGTATTGGCTACCTAAAGAAAGCCGATCCCAGGTCGCAACACAAATTGAAGGCAATCATTCTGTTAAACTTTAAAAATTTTTGCTTAGTATACTCAAACCAAATATTTCAAACATCAATAAATCAAAGTCACCTTCAATTTATGTCATAAATGTGAAACTTGAAGTTTTTATTATTAGTTTGACAACGATCCTAGGTCATGGATCGAAACGTAAATAAAGTTCATTTTAAAAACTATGAGTGGTTTAATTCCCAAAGAAGATTAACCTGAATACACATGCTGTGGGAGAATTTAAGGGAACTATGTAGGCTAGCTCAGAATATAAATAAGTGCAGGTACGTGTCCAACCAGTTTTGAGACGGAAAACCTAATGGCTGCGAAATACCTAATGTTGACTGTGCGAAAAGATAAATTGGAAAATATATTAAATCGCCAAATGGTTAAGTGTTGGGAGAAATTGGCAGCCACAGACTGCTTACCTCCCTTCACAACCATTGAAGGTCGGAGAAATAGGGTATATAACTGTAAAACAATAGAAAGTGATCGAACTGCATCTAACAAGAAAAAGCATCGCCTATGAGGAAAGACAACAAACAGAATAAGAAGAAAATTGTTGAAAGCATATGTATGGAGCACAGCACAGAATGCCTATGAAATACGGGAAGTCTGAAACGCAGACAGAAAAACGGTAGCAGCCTTTTGAAATGATGTGCTTCAGATGTATGAGGACGATAGCATGGACAGACAAAGATAATAACAAATAAGTTACAGAAATAGTAGGGGAACAAGGATATCTGGGGAAAAAGAGAAATAGTAGGGCGGAATACGTTCTAAAGCATTTTTGGGGAATAGTATGTGATATATTACAAGCAGAGATAGGAAAAAAGAAGTAGATGTAGACCTAGATCAGACAGTTATAGATGCAAACTGTGCATATTTCAGGGAAATCTGTAGGTTAGTTCAGAATAGGGAACAATGATGGTACGCGTCTAACCAGTTCTAGGACTGAAGACCTAATGATGATGAATAAGCATGAAAGGACATACATAACTGTAAATATGTAATTATTTTATTTCTAGATGTAACTGCATTTAATTTTTTAAAACATTGCTACACTTAAAATTATTATTCATCGTGTGCCGTTTTACTGCGATACTTATATTTACAATCAAGTTATTAAAATAATCCCCCTTTAACTATTAAATAAATATATCTTTTGCTGAATAGTAGGACACTTATTTCATTCAAGGATTTATAATTCGTATAACAACTAACAAAAACCACTCACTCTATAAGTAGTTAATGTTATTTGAAATTGTTTCTTGATTAATCCTACACAACAGTATACAAATCATAAAGTCATAATAAAGTTTTTGAGATTTTAGTTATGTTGAAAGTGAAACATAGTATACAATTGACAGTTTCTTCTAACTCAAACTATTCAGTATTCACATTCAGCTAATCACGTCATGGTTTATATACAGATTCACCCCTATGATTCACCCTTCACAGTTCATGCAGGTAAAGGATGTGATGTTGTCCGTTTCCCCTTACCTCTAATTCCACATCAGTTCGCTAGTAGCTTCTTTTATTCTGTAGTTCGTAATGAATTTTTTTTTCAGAACTCAACGAACTAGTTCGTTCAGTTCATCGTTCGGAATAGTTCATTTTAACCTATTCGATCATGAAATACCCATCTATAGTCTGTAGTCGTATATGTACAGTTCCAACATGTAGCAGCACAAAGATGTGCTTGCCTAAAAATTTGTGTTTTAGGTAATGGACAATTTACTTATGGTATTCAATACAACAAAGCTACAGTCCATATAACAAACAATTTGCATTGGACCAGCGCAGGTGCATCCCTTACAGTTTTCATATTTATTGTCTAACATGACCCAAATAGGCTAATAAACCAGTGTCTCAACTTGCCTAAACTACAAAGGTAGCATAAGATACTACGAAAAAAATAAAAACTGTTATAAATTACATAAATATATAAGAAACCATCTTTAAAATTTGAAGAACGAAAGTTAATCGACTTTTATGGTATAACAGTAGATCCAAAAAAATAACCATAATGAAACAACAAAGCTTTCAAATTGAAAGGTGTCTCATTTTACACACGACAATGGTACTGTAGGTAAATTTATCAGTTTTTTATTCGGCTGTTTCAGTATAATCAAATTGCAACATTTGAATTAAGAAGTGTATCTATTGGCTCTGTTCACTAACCTAAACATTGCAACACCAGTTTCATCAATTCTCCATAGATCCAAAATATTTCAGTGATTTCAGCGATTCAAACTGGCCGAAAACAATAAACCAAGAAAGATTTTTGGTTTAATAATACGTCTCCTTCAGATCCCGTTCTCTAGTACGATTTGGAAAAACTTACTTCATTTTAATATTTGTATATTACACAACGTGTAGTATACTGTAATGAAAAAATAATTGCCAACTTTCTAGAACATGTGTATTGTGCATTGCGTTGCTAACTGCTCCGGATAACTTCGTGAGTAGGTTTCCCTTTGTACTGCGGTTCGTTTTGGCATCTAACGGATGTTTACACTCTAGATTGTCAAATTATAACGTTCAACAAAACGTCGTTAAGTGCTAAATCATCTGCATTTTATTCTCTTTCCAAAGAAATATGGTCTTCTGCTGCATAATCGTCCATGTCATTGATATCTTAATTACAATCCCCAATATCAAACTTCTCGTTAGCAACCACCTCGTTACATAATTGCATGAACGTTCAGTTTATTTTGCATACGAGTATGTCATTGCTAAGGGTACTTTTCCTAGTCTCACTACCTTCATTATCAACGGTCAATGCGAAACTAAGTTAAAGGGACACCAATTTGTCGAAGAAGTATGGAAAAGAATTACCGAATTTTTAAAGAAGTACACGTCTTTTGATACCCCCTGCATCCATAAATATAAGCACTTTAAGGGTTTACCGTTAATTCTTGGGACAAACACACACACTATTCCAAAACTACACCTAACCTTTAAGAGTATCATTTAACAAAGCCTAAAGTAATAAACATCTGGCTATACAAAAAAAAAAAGAAGTCTGACAGGTAAAAACTGACGGCGCCTGTAATGAAGGGTTAATATATAAGAGTATAAATGTATTTTCTGTTGAAGCATTATTACATACAAAACACGCAAATGAACGTAGGTTACTATGGAATCGCACATTTGTTTTAAATTATTTTTCTCTTATGCGAAATAATCGCATATTGCAAACATTTGGGATGTTGATTAATACGAGACTGCAGAAGTAATTTTGCAATACAGATAAAGCACACAAATGAATGTTTCTTAGTATGTGATAGCAAATAGCAGCGGAATAGCAACACAAATTGCATGTGAACGAACGTTTTAGTATAACTCCATAAATGTACTTGTAAATAATACTTTTGTGATGTTTATAATCACACAAACTGCAAACGAATGGGCGTCCGTTAGTATGCTACCTCAAATGTATCCGTAAATTACTTTTATATAATGTAGAATAACCGCACAAGTCGCAAACGCATAGACGTTCATTAGCATGCGACCGACAATGTGTTTGTAAATTACTTTTATATATTGTGGAATTGTCACACAAATTGCAAACGTCGTTTATTAGTATGCGACCGAAAATGTGTTTTCAAATTACTCTCTTGAAATGTGGTATAATCACACAAACTGCATGAGAATGGACGTTTGTTAATATGCGACCGCAAATGTTTTTGTAAATTACTTTCATTTGATGTGGTATAATCATACAAGTTGCATGCAATTGGGCGTTCGTTAGTATGTGATCGAAAATGTGTAACATACTGTTTTAATATCGCTCTAATTAGTTCTATGAATTCTAAAAATAGTTATTTTCTAGTTTAATTTTAGCATTCTAATTATTAGAATGAAGGTCTTGGAGCGAACGGCTTCAAGACTACCCAAGTAGCGTCCTAGCGAAGTTTCCAGGAAGATCTAATCCAAGAGTCAATCAGTTTTCTAAAGGCACTTACTTTAAGGGCACTAAACATGTCAGATTAGTTGCTATCTATGATTAGATGTCAATCATGCTTTAGGATCCTATTTATGTCAGGGTGGTCTAAAGCAATTTTTCAATTAGCGGAGCACTCAACTAAAATTAGTTCCGAGATCTACTTGTGTGGCTATCTTAGTGCAATTGGCAGTTTAATTAATCTTAAAGATTTACGACCGGCGTATCCTAAGCCGAGTATGAGAGCCAAGAAAGGGGTTATTTTTCAATTAACTTAAATGTATATAAGGATGCCAGCCGCTGGTAATCGGGGTTGTTTATTTCTAGACGCGTTAGAGTCTGAAGCTCGTGGTCTTGCAAGATTGAGTAAGTGTTTTATTTCTCTGAATTCAAGTGCGTGCCGTTATGTTCAAAGTTAGTTTATTTTTCTGAGTAAGTAATTATTATATATGGTATTACTATGAACTCAAAGCTGTGTTATGCATCATAAGTCATTTATTTGTTTAAATACAATATCTGTCTACTTTCATAACATACAACTTCGGGTTAAATCTCCGTTCCAGTATTTAATCCCTTTAGGTTATTGTTAAAGACCGCATCTTTTGAAGGGTTTCTTATTTTATTGTGTTTCGACGTAGTCCGAGGCTTGTCATAACTAAGCCACGAATTCCGTTATTGTACTATTTGACCCGTGCGAAGGTCATGTTTTTCCTGTTATTGATGACCCCGTGATTAAAGGAAGGTCGTTTCAGTATGCAAGTTAGTTAGACTACGGTAGCGTTAATTAATTATATGTATTGGGGTGTTTGCACCCAGAACTGTTGTTAATATTCATAAAATAAGGAGTTTAGAATTGTTTAGTTAAGTTGTGTTTGTGCTAGCCGCAAACTTAATAACATTTGTCCCTGTGAAGTGACGTATTTTCTGTCCTGCAATCTTAGTTCATCGTCACGAACAAAGTGCGACGAAAGCTATTACCGCGATCGCTCCATGGGCCGTTTAATTCCCATAGTGGCGCCCTATTGTAAATATTTTTAATCACTGTATAATTTTGTATGCATATGTAATTAGGTTAAGTTAGTTAGTAGGCCGTTTAATAAAGCAATTGGAATTTTGTCTTAGTGTGTTGTTGTTTAATGAACCTCCCCTTCTCACCGACTGCAGCAGCTGCGAGGCAATGTCCCGAAACGTGAGGGTACTATAGTGTTAGAGGTCCTTCCCATTTATTATTTATTGTTAATTGGATACCCTCACGCGGTAGGTAAATATTATAATTACAAATATTCCTGTAAATAACTTTTTGTGATGTGGTATAATTACATAAATTGCAAGTGAATGGACTCTCGTTAGTATGCGGCCGAAAATGTGTTAGTAAATTACTTTTTTGTTATGCGGTGTATTTACACAAATTGAAAACGAATGGACGCTCGTTAGTATGCGACCAAAAATGCTGTTTTAAATTACTCTTTTGTGATGCAGTATAATTACATAAATTGCACGCGAATGGGGGTTTGTTAATATGCGACCGAAAATGTCTTTGTAAATTACTCTTTAGTGATGTGGTATAATCACACAAACTGCATGCATATGGACGTTCGTTAGTATGCGACCGAAAATGTGTTGGTAAATTACTTTTTCGTGGTGTTGTATAATTACACAAACTGCATGCGAATGGACGTTCGTTAGTATGCGAACGAAAATGTATTTGTAAACTACTTTTTCTTGATGTGGTATAATGACACAAACTGCAAGAGAATGGACGTTCGTTAGTATGCGACCAAGTATGTATTTCTAAGGCACTTTTATGTGATGTAGCATAATTACACAAACTGCATGCGAATAGGCGTTCGTTAGTATGCGACCGAAAATGTATTTGTACGGTACTTTTATGTGATGTGGTATAATCACACAAACTGCAAATGAATGGACGCTCGCTAGTATGTGATCGAAAATGTCTTTGTAAACTACTTTTTTGTGATGTGGTATAATCACATAAACTGCATACAAATTGGCGTTCGTTAGTATGCGACCGAAAATGTATTGGTAACCTACTTTTTTTGTGATGTAGTATAACCACACAAACTGCAAGCGAATGGGCGTTCGTTAGTATGCGACCGAAAATGTGTTAGTAAATTACTTTTATGTGAAGTGGTATAATCACACAAACTGCAAGCGAATGGGCGTTTGTTAGTATGCGACCGAAAATGTGTTAGTAAATTACTTTTATGTGAAGTGGTATAATCACACAAACTGCAAGCGAATGGGCGTTCGTTAGTATGCGATCGAAAATGTATTTGTAAGGTACTTTTATGTGATGTGGTGTAATTACACAAATTGCAAGCGAGTGGGCGTTCGTTAGTATGTGATCGAAAATGTGTTTGTAAATTACTTTTATCTGATGTGGTATAATCACACAAACTGCAAATGAATGCACGCTCGCTAGTATGTCATCGAAAATGTCTTCCTAAATGACTTTTATATGATGTGGTATAATTACACAAACTGCATGCGAATGGGCGTTTGTTAGTATGCGAACGAAAATGTATTGGTAACCTACTTTTTTTGTGATGTAGTATAATTACACATACTGCAAGCGCATGGGGGTTCACTAGTATGCGACCGAAAATGTATTGTAAGGTACTTTTTATGATGTGGTGTAATCACACAAATTGCAAGCGAATGGGCGTTCGCTAGTATGTGATCGAAAATGTCTTCGTAAATGACTTTTATATGATGTGGTATAATCACACAAACCGCATGCGAATGGGCGTTCATTAGTATGCGACCGAAAATGTATTGGTAACGTACTTTTTTGTGATGTAGTATAATTACACAAACTGCAAGCGAATGGGCGTTCGTTAGTATGCGATCGAAAATGTATTGGTAACCTACTTTTTTGTGATGTAGTATAATTACACAAACTGCACGCGAACGGGCGTTCGTTAGTATGCGACCGAAAATGTATTTGTAAGGTACTTTTATATGATGTGGTGTAATCACACAAATTGCAAGCGAATGGGCGTTCGCTAGTATGTGATCGAAAATGTCTTCGTAAATGACTTTTATATGATGTGGTATAATCACACAAACCGCATGCGAATGGGCGTTCATTAGTATGCGACCGAAAATGTATTGGTAACGTACTTTTTTGTGATGTAGTATAATTACACAAACTGCAAGCGAATGGGCGTTCGTTAGTATGCGATCGAAAATGTATTGGTAACCTACTTTTTTGTGATGTAGTATAATTACACAAACTGCACGCGAACGGGCGTTCGTTAGTATGCGACCGAAAATGTATTTGTAAGGTACTTTTATATGATGTGGTGTAATCACACAAATTGCAAGCGAATGGGCGTTCGCTAGTATGTGATCGAAAATGTCTTCGTAAATGACTTTTATATGATGTGGTATAATCACACAAACTGCATGCGAATGGGCGAGAGTTAGTATGCGACCGAAAATGTATTGGTAACCTACCTTTTTGTGATGTAGTATAATTACACAAACTGCAAGCAAATGGGCGTTCGTTAGTATGCGACCGAAAATGTATTTGTAAGGTACTTTTATATGATGTGGTGTAATCACACAAATTGCATGCGAATGAACGTTCGTTTATGTGTGCCTGCATCACCTGCCGTATCCTTAGACAATTGTTAAGGTTTATTAACTAAATATCAATTATTAATACAAATGTCCTTTGCTGCAATTTACGTTTCATAGCAATTCTGAGAATTTTTACCTAAAAAGTGGTGCCCAAGATTCTATTTTAGGGGAATTTGAAGTGGGTTTCCGAGCATTTGTTAAAATCGTTTAAACCTCGTGCAAATTATACATCTAGTTTATAGTACTGTGCTGTCCCTATATCTTAAATCTTGATCTATGTAAAACGTATGTAAGACATGCAATATCCAAAAACGCGACTATTATTGTGGAAGAAAACACTACTTCATTTACACTAACAACGTAGCAGGTGAGTAATTTTAGTGTATTTTATATAATTACATATGAAATTTGCAAGTTATCTTACTCAATTTAACGTTAACCCTCCGTTAGTCACGGGCGTTCTGACAGATTAGACGGGGATATTTTTTGATCCCCCTCACTAAGGGTTGGCAATCATGAGCTTTCCTTTCTAATAGCTTTCTGATGGATAGAATGGACGAAGTTAGTACCTTTCTAACCTTGTTTGAGTGAGTTCGTAGTATTAAAGTGACAAATTCGTTCTGATAGATCGCCGCGACCGAGATCGTAAGTTTACTCTACTTCATATAAACGTTAACTTTTTTATTTTATTCATTTTATGACATCAACTGTACCATTTGGCAATATTCACTTTTTGTATATATATTACGGAATTGGTTGAAATAACTCCTACGATCTCTCAGATCGCCGCGACTAATATACCTTTTTTTCAGACATAAGATGGAACGTCGCATGTATAACCTTGAAAATGAGAAACATGTTCAGGAAATACTTCGCATGCTTGAAGAAGATGACCACAATGACAATGCAGGAGATTTATCATTTGAAGAAGAGACAGACACAGATGAAGACGTTCGTGATGAAAATATTCAGCACGAAAGGCAGTCTGATTCTGGCGAACCCACCGATGACGAATCTGATGATGACAGCGAATTTTATGTTGTCCACCAAAAGAAGAACAAAAAATATCATAAATAGTTAGAAATGGAAAAAAACGCGTCAGAAGGCGAGGCGCACAAAATATCATCATGCGCGTTGCTGGGGTGAAAGGTGTTGCGAGAAATGGAACAATGTTCTGGGAGCTTGGAACCTTATGATCGATGATCAAATATTGAATACGATTCTCGAATATACGAATCAATACATTATAAAAATTCAAGAAAAATTTTCTCGACCAAGAGATGCGAAGGTGATAAATATGGCTGAACTGAGAGCCTTTATAGGTCTTCTGTACCTCACCGGAGTTTATAGAGCCAGCCGCCTAAATTTAGAAGAGCTTTGGACAGCCGATGAGGGGGTTGAGCTTTTCAGGCTTACCATGGGCTTGAGACGATTCTGCTTCATTATTCGTTGTGTTTGTTTTAACAACAGCCAAACTAGGCAAGAAAAAAGAGCATTCGACCGCTTTGCAGCAATTAGAGAGTGTTTTGAGCACTACGTTGAAAACTGCAGAAAACATTACCGTGCCGGAGAAAAACTCACGCTAGATGAAATGCTGGTTGCGTTTAAAAGAAAGTGCATTTTCCGCCTGTATAATCCAAGAAAACCTGCTCGCTATGGAATTAAAATATTCAATCTAGCTGATGCTAGAATGGGCTACACACTCAATTTAGAAGTGTATTTAGGAACTCAACTTAAACGCCTTTTTATTGTAAGTAACCAGTCAGATGATGTTGTGAAGCGCTTAGTTTGTCCTGTAAGTGGATCAGGGAGAAACCTGACCATTGAAGATATGAAGTTGTCAATGGTTGGGACCCTAAAAAAAACCCAAATTCCACTATTTTTTAAATCTTTAAAAAATGAACAATATTCGAGCAAGTTTGGGTTTTAGAAAGGAGGAACTCTTGTTTCACATGCTCCCAAAACCAACAAAAATGTCATTTTGTTATCCAATCTACACTTTGATGCCAAAATCGATGAAGAAACAGGAGAACAAAAAAAACTGAAATAATAACCTTCTATAATAAAACCAAAGGGGGCGTTGATACTGTGGACAAGATGTGCACTACATATGAGTCTCTATAACTACTAAACGTTGGTTAATGGTCATCTTTTTTTCGATGTTGAATACAGCGGGAATAACAGTCGAATCTTGTTCACTGGCAACAAAAATTAAGTGAGTAGCAAGAGGGCTTTTCTAGGACAACTTGCAGTTTCACTTATACAAGAGCAGCTAGAAAAAAGAAGGACGACGAATACTGGACTTCCGTTGACAGTATCAATGAGTTTGAAGAGACTTCACTCAGAACGTACGAGCACATCCGAAATTGTAACGCTTGCGGAGGCTGATGAAAAACGGTTGCCGTGTTTATCATGCAGGATTGGAAAGAAAAGGCGTCTTACTAAATACAAATGCCACGTCTATAAAGTTTCACTTTGCCTGCAACATTCCAGTATGAGGTGTCAGTCGGACTGCAATACGACCTGTGATGATGTATCTGAAGAAGAGGGACGAGTGTAGCTATATATCGGGTGTAACAAAATAAGTGTAAAACATTTCAGGAGGTGATTTCTCATCATCAAACGCATATGGTCTTTCATATAAAGAAACTTCATTGGAGCATCCCTTGTTAAGATACAGCCCCTTAAAGGGGGTACATAAAATTTGTTTTTTCATTTTTTTACAAACATTAAAAAATTTGCAAAATTGAAATTAAGGTGACATTCTTTACTATTAAAAATACACTTACTCAGTAATTTATTTGGTTTACCCCATGGTTGTAAAGAGTGGAAAACGCAACCCCTTTTTGTCTTATTATTTGTTTACCATTTAAAAATTTATTTCCAATAGCTTATTTCATTCTAAACAAAAAATATTTCTTGAATTTTTTGCTCAAAATTAACGTTCGCAGAAATACATTATTTTACAAACAACTACAGAGATACATCGTCATAAATGCGAACTGGATTATTATTGTTATTTTGTAGTTACTATCTGCATCAAAGTATGATTAAAGATGAATAAACGAAACTAATTTATTAATAACAAAACATACAACATGTAGAAATCATAGTAAATGTTCAATATGTCCACCTTCAGTCATTACACATGGGTATAGACGTCGGCGCATTGAGCCACGTATTCGCTCAAATATTCCTGGAGTCTCTGTAATTACCCTGCATGCATCGATGATGCGGTTTCTTAAGTCCTCTACATCGCGAACAGAAGTAGGATAAACCAAGCTCTGTAGATGGCCCCAAGTAGAGAAATCGAGAGAATTCAAATCCGGGGATAGAGCGGGCCAATTCTGTAGTCTTCCTCAACCTGTCCAATGATTTGAATATGTTTGAGTTAAATGCTGACGTGCTGCTTGACTAAAATGGGAGGGAGCCCCATCATGCATAAAAAACATAATCCTTCTGATTCCACAAGGAACTTCCTCCAGCAGTACTGGATGCACTTCTCTTAAAAATTGAGTGTATGCCTCACCATTTAATCGAGGAGGTAGAAAATGAGGGCCAGTTAAATAATTCCCAATAACTCTGACTTACATGTTAAGACAAAAATGTTCTTGATGGTTAGCTTGGACAATAGCGTGAGGGTTTTCATCAGCCCAAATGTGGTTATTATGAAAATTAATAAATAATCTTGTACCGAGAAAAAGTACATTCGTCTGTGAATTCGATCGTCTTCAGAGAGTCAGGATTTCTTCTAATCATTTCCAGCATCCAATTGGAAAATTCAAAACGGAAAATCTCGTTGTAACAGTGCCTGTACTCGTTGTAGACGGTAGGGGTATAAGAGTTTTTTCTTTAAAATTCGAAATACCGTCATATGATCAACATTTAACTCAAAGGCAATCTTTCTAGTACTGCTAGTGGGTTGTTCTTCAACCAAATTAAATACTGCTTCTTCAAGCTGTGGTGTTCTAGCGTCTCGATGGCGATCACAATCCTGCGTTCTTTTTTCGAATGAACCACATTCTCGTAATCGTAGATGAAGTTGGGCAAATATTATATGCGAAGGAAGCTGCCATTGAGGATACATTTCAGCATACCTTCTACAAGCTTCTATTCCATTACTCTGCGACAGACCGTAAACGTAATGCATATAAGTCTTCTCCGCATTTGTGTATGCCATTTAATAACAAGTGAATTATTAAACTAACAAATTAAAAACAGAACAACGACACACACTTATTAATTCAATTTCAAAAATTTACAAACTGACACCGTGATAACAATTTAATTGTCACTATCACTAATAGCGGCTGTTACGGGCCTGTTTCACTCAGCGACACCAAGGAGAGGATCGAAGTCTTCAAGCGGCCTAGCTCAAGCCGGTGAGGGGTGGGTCAGATAAAAGTCGTAGATTGGACGTGTCAAACAGCCCTAAATTGTAATCGGGTAGACTGAAATTTGGTAATGACGGCAAAATTGGGTGGGCGCCACTAGCAAAATCGTAAAGCTAGATGTATACGGAAGAATCTCGTTACTGGTCAATCATCTCACCAAAAGCTCGGTAATTCAGGATTAATAGACTAAAGTGTAGCATGGTATAATCCATCCTACTAACATAGGTTCCCTAGTAGAAATAATACACCTCAATACCTCTCTTTAACTCTATTAACAAACCTTTAAATAAAATAATACGCAGATCAGTACATAAATCAAACATGCGGCATACTTTAGTACACCAAAATAAATCTGTATAATAAAATAAAGCAATAAACAGTATACGTATATATACATTTACATGTACACCCCTAATATTATCAACTTAATGTAAATAAAGTGTGTCCTGGCCAGGGATCCGGAATTATGTGAATACAACTGAGCATAGTCGCGTGCACTAAGAGTCTCACACTTGCCCTAATAGTTATCGGACTACAAAATATTTAATAAATCATCTGAATCGGCAACGCATAAAGTGGTTTGTGCTGGCAACTCGGCTTTAATAATTTAAACAGCTTGGGAATATTAAGCTTGACCAATTATTGTAATTTTAACTAGGCAATTAAACTTTAAACTTTAACTAGACAAATAATAAATCTTAGGGCGTGCTTGATATGAACAAAATAATAGTTACGTATAGCAAATTGATAAGAACGTAGCGTTAAAATTACATTAGTAAAGTAAACAAGCAACTCTTGGAACAGGTTTCCAGTTTATTGAAGGAGGCACAATAAGGGTAGAGTACGAACAATGCGCACGCACTTTGAATTCGTGGTATTTTAGGGGTAGGACGGCACTACTTTGATGCTTTAAGGGCACATGAACTCGATGTAAACGAAACTTATTAGGGTCGCACAGTAAAATTTAATGTTACAGTTTCTTACCTCGTAGGTTGGATTTATTACCTTACGACACTGCAAGATATGTCGAGCTTTTCCTTGTGAACGCGCTAATATTTATTTATTTCTTATTCCCAATTAAATTGGATAATTACGTGACCACTGCATACGTAATGAGATTTCTCGTATCATCCAGACCATAAAATCCCAAATAAATTGGCATCAATAAATACTTTCGGTACATAAAACAGACAACCAAATTGGATGATCGATTACCTATAACAAAATTATTAGGCACGTGCACTATTGATAACGATAGCGAAACAATCTGAAGTTCGGAACTCGTACAATAAACTTTCACTACTTCGTCATAATAAATAACAATATTCAGAATACGGTAACGTTATAAACAAACATAATTCAAATAGAATTCTCTAAATCCGCCTAAAGCGTTAAAATATATACAGCAACCACTGCTCGACTTAAGGGCGCGATAGCATCCCTCTATTTTCAAAGCACGAACTAATTTTAAAATAGCCGCTTTTGTGGTATAGTTTTCGCATGATAGAGGGAACTACTTTATTTTAGCTTTAGTAGTTTAGTGGTTCGTTTCCAAGTTAGGCAAATAACGGTTGCTAGGATACGGAACGATGCAGGTTTATTTTCCTCCATTCCCGTTCGTCGTAAACATAGAGTAACCTTCAGAGTGTTAACTTAATAGGAAAATTTGTCCGGACGCTATAAAAATCTATCTCACTTCATTATATAGATTGAAGGATGATACTATCTTTATCCATCAATATGTAAAGTGTACTGAGAGGGCGCAAAACGCAATCATAAATTTTACAGATTTCTAGATAATTTCCGACACGCAACTGTCAGGTTGACAGCTATCGGTGTCTAGAAAGTTAAACCAGCTTATAAACAAAATGGTTCCTGCTGTTTATTACGTTTTTGTGTTTATATTTAATGTTTATGTTAATTTTTTCGTTTATGTTTATGTTATTCTTTAGTGTAGTTTATTGTATTGAACTAAATAACAGCGCTTTAATATTTTCGCTAAAAAAGTGCGTTTAAATTTAACTGCAAGTTGTTATATTTTTGACCATTAAGAATTTTATATGAACTAACAACGTATTATCATTATAGTTGAATTGGTAAGTATATATTATCATTGATTTTACATCACTATTAAAAAGTTTGTGACCCTTTATTAAATTTGGAATTTTTAGTGAACGGTGAGACACCTAAACAATGTTATTCATTCTAACTATTGCTTGTTTTTAAATATAAATTTGTCAAATATGCTATGATTTTTAAAATATGTATATGTCTTTACAGATTACTTTTATATAATGGTTTTCTGTTTGGTGTGTGGAAATGCTGACACAGAACCGAATGCATTCTTAATTTCCCTCAAAATCTCGAAAAGTGAGTGTTTTTGTATTTAAATCGCTATATATAAGTAGTTGAATTCTTTTGTAGATCGAAATTGTGGCTGGAAGCAGTAGGCATACACTATAATGGGGACTCATTACACACCTCTTTTATTTGTAGTCAACACTTCATAAATCCTTTATTATGTATGCAATAACAAAATCTGTCGTATTGGTATCCCTTGGTTCTGTACTCGACGCAATCGTTCACATCAACATGCAAAGAAAAATTCCACAGCGCTAGCACTTAAATTAAAAAAATTCCAGAATTTGTGATTTAAACATTGATTCATTTCTGAAGAAACTGTGCTCTTTTATTAGTTATCTATGACGCATTAAGAAACGTAGGGGGAGTGACCAAGTGTTTATAAGCATGTAATTTATATTATAAAATGTAGAATTATATTATATCATTCGCTATGTTTTGCAAATTGTCTTTTAAAAAATAGTTTTGCATTAAAATATACAATGAAGACCACGTAGAATTATTTTTTATTAAGTTTGTTCAACGCTAAGAGTTTATCATTTGTAGTGTTAAAATTGACTGAGCAAAGTTTAAAACAACAAATTGTTGAAACGTTAGATACAACTCCAGACCAAATCACCATTCAATGTAAAATTTTAATAATTAATATAAAAGGGAAATGAAAATTTTACATTGAATGGTGATTTGATCTCGAGCTGTATTTGAAGTTTCAAATAACTTACAGTATTTGAAATTCCCGCGGATTTTCCCGCCTAATAATTTGAATTAAAGCGTTTCCAGCCATTTCCTCCCTCCGACATTTGTGGCGCCCCTCAGTACACTTTGAAACTGTGTAAGAAAGATGAAAGTATATAAAAATTGCTATCCCTGTCTTTCTTCCAGCGGATAAAAAATTAGCATTAAGTTGACTCTCTGAAAGTTACTCTTTGGTCGTAAATGGCCTTCAGCGAATTCGAATTTGTTGAACAGCAAGCAAAGCGTTAGGTACATAGTGCATTCTAATAATAGCCAAGGTCGTTTGCCGAAACAAATTTGTATTGTATTGTATTATTTCATTTATGTGCATATGGTATTTGTTAATTTTTATTTTTGAATGTGTAGTTTATTGTTCATAGAGTGACATTTCGTTGTTATTATAAACAAACATTCAATGCTTCATTTAGTGTGGGTGTATTTGCGATTGGGGGTAAGTATATTCTAAAATTCTTATACTTTGTGGATAGACAGAGAAGTAATGGACAAAATTAATTATATATTTCATTTGATTTTGAAAATGCGTGTTCAAATATTGACATTAATTTTTGTAGATTTGATTTAGTCGAGCAACTACTGTCTTCTTGAATAAATAAATTATTTGTTTTGCATACATTATTTTATCATAAATATTCGTTATTTAATTTATGACACCGAATGGTGAAAATGACATAAACTGCGTACACTAACTTTTTTTGTCCTATATAAATCAGTTTGAAAACGACATAAACCCTATTTATAATTTAAGCAGTCCCCTAAAAATGTCCTATCATGTTGTGATTATTTAGGGTACCAAAACTTTAAAAAATCCTTTTAAAATTTATTGAGATCCAGCCTAATAGATTTTGCAAAATCTTACTTTTAAGAAAAAACAATGTTTTGAAATTTCTGGGGAAAATATAACTATTACTAATAACATGAAAAGTCGTTAGATTTCAAATTTTTCTCACAATTATACACCAATTTAGGAGAATTACAGTCGCTTACTTTTCTTTTCAAAACTTAAATAAAAAAAAACCTATTTCTAAAAAATTTCAAATAATGTCCTAGGACTAAAAATGATTAACTGATTCTAAAAATGTACAAAACTATAGGGTGTGTAGTTTATACAGTACTTTTCACTTCTAGCCAGAACTTAAATAATTTGAAATTCACAATTATTTCAAAAAATTTGTACTCCCGCTTTGTCTTGTACAATCCTTTCAAATTTCAAATATTTATCTAAAATACGAAAAAAGTTACAGTATACTTACTTCCTGTTGTCGCCTGGTGTAAAGTTTCTTTTATTTACATTTTTCAGATGGGTAAATATAAGAAGGTGTATAACCAAAATTCAGGTGGTACCAGAAAACGATCGTCCAAGTCTAAAGCAGCCCGCTTAAAATGGCTGAAAATGCAACAATTACCGATGTAAGTTATAATACATTCAGTAGTGTAGCTTGGATATCTTTATGTGGCTGTTTATTTTGGAATATAAAATCCAAAAACAATGAAAGTAGGTATATCTATTTAAATGTCGCATATCCACCCACAAGAATTATACATTCTTCAGATGCCTTGAGAATAGAAAACCACAAATTACCCGACTCTCCACATATGACTATTTGGAATTTATAAATATGATAATGCAAGCTAAAAATATAAGTATTTTCGCATTCTTCATAGAACTAAGTTAGTGTGATTACCCTGAAATTATGACGTGGAAAAAAATTACTTAGTATTTTCTCAATGAATAGTTTTAAATGTACGTCATAATAGCACATCTGTACTGTATTAGAAATACTCGTCAAATTTGTAGGGTACATACATAACAATAACATTTACGTTTTTATCTCGTTGAATTTTGATAACTGTGTTTTACAAAATATTATTAGTATTTTTGTAAAATTCTATAGGATTTCATAAGCTTTAGATTTTTTTTGACAACAATGCGAAGAATTTTTGTGCTATTTTGAACGAAGTAAGCTCTCGGATGTGTCATATGATTTTTATATAATTATTAAGTACTGACACTAAAAATGAGTAATTTTGCTTCACCTGCAAACAATGGTTCAAGCTTTCTAACTGCACTGGTTATGCCCGTTACATTATAATATCACAAATACACATATTAATTAGATGTCATATTAAAACCCAAACTTTTTCAGTTTGAAATCCACATCAGATAATTTAGATAAGCCTGGCCCATCAGGTTTGCAAAGATTACCTGAGGTAGTTAGTAATCCAAGTACTTTATCTGAAGAAACTTCCGAGCCAGAAACAATGAAGTCGCAGACTGAGACAAAGTATGCTAATTTGTATAAATAATCTAAATTATTATATCATTGTATTTCATATTTAGAGAACTGTGAAAAATCAACCAAGGAAAGGTCACATACACTTCCAGATAATTGGTCATTTATACCAGAAGCAGACTATAATAGGTAATACATTGTTATTTGTATTTCATATCCATGTCGGGAACTATGTATAAGTAGGAAATTTATTTACAGGGTGATACATTTAGTATGTCAAAATTAGCTATAATGTGTTGTTCTGTATATATGCTAAATTGTGGGTTCTTAAAAATCTAATATTTTGTTATGTTTCTCAGAATAGAGGCTCGTGAATTATATTTCGAGATAAATCACTCTTATAAAAAACCAACTGTTAGTGGAAACCGCATTGTGAATTTGCAATATGTATTAAGTTGGTCCATAGATCTGCAATACCGACATTCCCAAATTTGTACTGGTGGAAAACTATATCTGAAAGAGGAATGTAACAGAGGATTAGGTCTAGTAAGCTGCCTTATGTTTGCATGTACAATGTGTGATAAGATATACAACTATTACACTGAAGATATTTCGCAAAAATCAAAAATTAATTATGAATTTGTTTGAGGTACTCTAGCAACTGCCAGTACACATGGCCATTCTCAGGAACTATTTTCAGTTATGGATATACCTCCCATGACACTCTGCCAATTTAAAAAAATTGAAGCTGATTTAGGCGCTGTAAGAAAATCTAATTGTTTAATATCCTACTTGACAGTTTGTTTAGGTATGGAAGGACAATCTTATGAAAGATTTGGAAGAAAATGGAAAAGTAGAGTTAGAGTTGAAACAAAACCTTGATGTCGATGCAAATGGAAATCCTGTCAAATCCTGTTAGCGATAGATAGATGGATGTTAAACGGACATATGACTTTAATTATTCATTGCGGTTGGTGACTTTTGTTGATGAGAAAGTCGCTGGGTTACTTATTAGTGCTAAATACAGAGAAACTTCATTCACAAAGTAGGCTTGGTACAATTTTCTATCTGAACATAATTTTTCCATGATATATTTCTAGATTGGGAAAATTGGTACTTTCGGAGTAGCGATCAGGTGGGGTGTCTATTGTACTTCGAAATTGAATCACGCCTATGAAAAAGAAGGTATATTGGCCCCTTTACAAGGAGCAAACCAAATATGATCAAACGTTGAAAGACGTTAAGGAATATAATGAATCCACTTGGATACTACATCCTGTGAAACGATGTATGTACGAGACAGATGCTGAATATTAATACAACTTGTAGAACATCATCAACAGCGATACCATACAGTTAGTGCAAATGTAAATGCCACACTGTCTTTATTTACTGAAAATTTTTTTTATTTACATTCGTACAGCATTGTAACCTCTAGTAATTTAAATTCCTGTAGCATAGTTGGTAATAAGTAACAGGTATATAGTAGTTATAGCTTACTAAGCATGCAGCACATTATACTTAAGTTGCTGATTGTTAGAATACGATAATTTGTTACGTTGGAGATAGCCTCTTTTGCATTTTTTCTTTTTTGCTCCATTTTTATTTAGCTACAAGTGCTTTAATTTTTTGTATTTGTTTTGTTTAAATTAAATTAAAGTAAATTAAATAGTTCTATTAGGCTAGTATAGTTGTTTATAAATGAAAATTGCTCATTTAAATGTGCATTTTGATTTGGTTGGTGTCTCTGAAACATGGCTTACTTCATACGTCCCCAATACCTCTGCCAATATAAATGGGTATAATTTTTTTCATAATGATAGAGTGGGCCCAGGGGGTGGAGTTGGTGTGTACGTAAGGAAGGAACTTAAATGTCAGGTTATTTTGTTTGGTTTGCAATTGACTCGTATACTTGAACATATTTTGGATAATGTTTAAATTAAATCGCAAAACTTTTACTGTAGGCACAGTATACAGATCCCCAAACTCTAATCTGCTTAGTTGTGTTGATGAACTAGATAATATATTATCTTATTTAGCACCAGATGGATAATATAATATGTTTAGGTGATGTCAATGTGAATCTTATCAATTTAAGTAATATTATCACACGCTGCATTGATTCTTATGGATTCATCCAAGTAATAAACGAACCTACGCGCATAGTAAATAACAGCAGTACTCTTTATTGATTCCATATATTTATCAAGTGATGAATTATTTGTTCGTGCAGGTGTACTATTGATGCTGATATTGTTTCAGATCACAGATTAGTTTTTTGCGAAATAAATGTTTATTTTGATACCACAAAACCAATAAATGTAACTATTAGAAGTTTTTCTCGATTTAATCATGAAAGATTCTTTGCGGATTTGATTAGACTATCTTGGACTGATGTTCTATGGGAATCGAGTATTGATAAGAAAATAAAAATATTCAACTCCTATATTATAAAATTGCTTACAGAGAATGTGAAACAGGCTATGTTCAAAAATACCTATATACACATTATTGTAAATGTTACAACAATTGTACCTATTTTTATTTTCTTAGTTATTCATTAAAAATAAAACATTTGTAATAATTTTGTTTTAATCAAGCACACTTTACAGGTAACAACTCAAAGTTTTTTTGTATTGGAAATACCTTTTTCGATATTAGCATTTGATGAAAAATATTAAACCAAAGACCCCAAATATTCTATTAGTTTAAAATATTTATTGAAATAAACGTTTAGTCGTTTTTGACAGGGTTAATTTAATGTAACAAAATAGCTATTTTTTGACAGAATAAACCAAAAAGGAATTCTTTTATGGTTTATTTATAATGCTTAAAGTTAGGTCTAGTTTTGTAAATTGTTTAATCCTAACTAAACTTTTACACTTTTATTTTTAATTTAGCCTAAAATATATTTCATAATTAGTGGGAGTTTTGAAGTTTATTGTTTATTATAATCATTTTTTGCCGGTAGCACAATTTGAGAAAATGTTATCACATCTATTTGACGTTACATGTGAACTTTGTATGACCAAAACACGACGAAAGTCTGCTACGTGGGGGTAAAGAATGGAAACACTAATAAGTTGCCTATATATTTAAAGCTGATTTTGACACTTTTCAAATTGAAAATATAATTACCATTGCAGACCCTTGGTGAAGATACACAAGACAATGAACGTCCCCAAAGTGAAGTGTAAAATGATGTAGGAAAAATTATCGTTTTTTGAGAATGTCCTTTCCCAGATCGTTCAAATTTGTAAATCATTTTGCTGAGTACCAAACTCGCAACCTAGTTTGTAACAAAATGTATCCTATTTCCCTGCGATGGTTCCACTAAGATATTTTAATAAACATTACTCTTGCTAACATGATGCAATTTTTTGCTTATATTGAATATTGTAGAATATCTAGTTACGTTTTGGGATACGGCACACTACCCTTTTTTTAATAACTATTATAACATAGTATAAGCTTCACAAAGTAACACTGCTGTAATAATTTACTTATCGCGTGTAAACATAAACATTGAAGTCTACAAACAACCATGGATGTTGAGGTTATGTCATTTTTGGCTTCATAAATATTCGCAATTAATCCAATCATTATTATATTACACTTATCAAAAGGTAATTCACCATATAGTATTAGTTTACTTCATTTCAATGCGACAAAAACAAAGTCCAAAATAATTCAATTTGAAATATTCTAGTTTTAAACCTTATTCTACACATCATTAACAGTGCCATCTTCGGCGAAAGTCGTAAACAATTTCTATTAAAATGGCGTACAATTAATGTAATAATTCAATAAAATCCATTCAGTACACTACGGCTGTCATGATCAATATTTTTGAAATTTTTTTAACAGAACGATTATATATGTACTCTGCTTTCCAACGAATGCTTTTTTTTATATACAAATTGATTCTGTTAGATGTAGTAACTAAAATAAAGTAAGTGAATCTTAACATTACTTTTAACAGCTATTTCTTGCTTATTACTCCACTTTAGAAAAAAAAAGCTAACCTTCGTTAGAAAGTACAGAGTTTTGTGAGTCTAATGGTGAAGCTACATTTTGCATATTTTCAATCCAACAAAAGTTATTTACCAAACAGAATAACCTGTTTTTGATGGATTTTAGGCAGCCAACCATACACCCGATCGCGCCCTTAACCTGTCCGAAGTTACATCGCGAATCCTGGCTCTGCTAGAATCAACCGGTGCGTTAGAATCAAAGAGTGGGGTGGGAAAATACATCGTTCTATTGAATTCGGGCGTTAATATATTATTTTAAATACACAAAATAGTTCAGAAGCGGATTAAGGGACTTTGTCTATATAATTTAATGACGGGCTACAAAAAAGAACGGAACGTTATACGGCCTAGTAGATAAATTAGTTTCGCATTTTCGTCTTATGACGATGTATTTCTGTAGTTGTTTGTAAAATAATTTTTTTCTGCGAACTGGTTAATTTTGGGCAATAAAATTCAAGAGACATTTTTTTGTTTAGAAAGAAATAAGCTATTTGAAATAAATTTTTAAATGGCAAACAAATAATAAGACAAAAAGTTACATTGGAAATAAATTTTAGGGGTTGCGTTTTCCACCCTTTACAACCATGGGATAAACCAAATAAATTACTGAATAAGTGTATTTTTGATAGTAAAAAAATATCACCCTAATTTCAATTTTGTAACTTTTTTAGTGTTTGCAAAAAAAAATGAAAAACAAATTTTATGTACCCCCTTTAAGGGGCTGTATCTTAACAAGGGATGTTCTAATGAAATTTCTTTATATGAAAGACCCCGTCTCTTATACGATGAGGAATCACCCCCTGAAATGTTTTACACTTATTTTGTTACACCCAGTACTAATGTTCGATTCTTCTGCTGATTTATTGATTCATTATAGTTTCTCATTTTTTAATTTTGTATCTAATGCAATTTTTTCTTCATAAGATGCATAAATATACTTATTGATTATGTTCAAGTTCTTATGTTTTTTTCCCTACATTATGAAAGTTAGTAGGTGAGTATTATGTAAGTAGGTACCATCATCATGAAAGTTACCATTTATTTTGAACTAACTGTTACCTACTCTGTTTCATTCTTCAGTTAATGTAGCGGTTTTATTGCTTGTTTCTATGTTGTTTATCAAAAGTATTTGCGTACCGCTTACTTCTAAAATACTTTACGTACTTGGTGTGAGTTGGTAAACCTCAAATTTTAACAAAAATACAAGTAGTCATAAAAGTGGTCTGTCAGATCGCCGTGACCAATCTGACACGTATTATTACCGCGACCAATGAAGGGTTAATTTTCAATAACACGTTCAATGCGGATGACGCACATGCGCGTCATTTTATCCCTCCACTATATGCGGATGTCACGCTTATGCGTCTTGCTAGTATCCGCTTATTTAGTGTTAGTTTAGGCCATAGAGAACATATCTGTGGTCTAGGCTTAGTAGCCGTGGATCAATGTAGTAAGCGTAAGACTACGGATCCCAAGGTCCTGGGTTCAAATCCCGACACGGCCGACTGCTTGAAAAATGACAGGCGAGCATTTTTCACAAAAATTACGCCCTCGTTCGGATGAGAGGTTAAATGGAGGTCCCGTGTGTGAGTGTTGTCACGCACGTTAAAGATCCCTACCTTGCCTGTAACCGCAAGGGTTCGGCAAAATTCTAAATTTCCAGGCAACAAAAAACTCGCCTCCTGGCCAATGTAGTACCTTCTGGTGGAGCATTGGAAATATAAAATGCACGGTCTAGGCTTAGTACTAGCCAGAAGTATATGTATTTGTAATCGCACATTCTTGTGGCCACTGTAAACGTAAAAATATAATTCGTTCGTAAGTATCATCATATATTATGGAGTTGGATAATTTTAAAGTTTGTCGGTAGCTTTGGCGCAAAGCAAAGAAAAATTATTGTTAAAAACCCTGATAGATTGACAGAACATGAAATGTTACAATTTATATATGCTTCTGAATCAGAACCTGAAGAAGATGTGAAAGATTTGGGTGAATTTGTGCAGTTTCGTGATAGCGATGACGACGCTTAAGGTTAGTTAGGTTTATGTACCTACCTGTACGTATGGTTTGAAATAAATTATTTGTAGCTAAACCAGTTGCTATTGAAAACGACAATGCAAGTGGAGATGCAGAATCGTGGTCTGAAATTCCAACTGGAGTGCTAGAATTTTTGTTTATAAAGGAAACTAAGATATTGTTACGAGCTACTATTAGGCAACCCGTCAAACACACAAGCGCCGTAAGCAATGTCTGTACTACAGAAGCCTCGAACTTTCTAGCATATACCGGAGTATGGATCGTCCATTTAATTCAGGGTATATATAAGACCACTGATGAAGTACAGAGTTAGTCTATATCTTGTTACGTGCCAAATTGACCCTTAAACATTTTTTTAGGTTAATTTTGATGTGCGGAAGTTTCGCGCCATAAATTCAAAAGACTCGGTGCGCGTATTTCCGTCACGTCAAAAGTGGGTTGGACGAATAACTTCGCGCCGACGCGTGAAAGAACAAAGGTGGGAGAAGTGTTTCCGTGAGGCTATGTAACGTGACTTTTTTGCCTGAACCTTCGAGTGCAGTGGACGTTTTCGGTAACGTATCGTTATCTTTATTTATGTAGACTTCCTTGCCTTTGTTTATCTGTTTATCGCCCTTATACCATGTTCCCGTCTTTCCCTACATAGGTAGAGAAAATTTGCAGCAGCCTACGGAGAACCGGAGGCCACGACCCTAGATGAACGAGTCCTGGTAACCACCGCGACTGCCGGAGCTGTTCCGAGCGCTTTGGAAGAGCGTTGGGCGTACCCTCCAGCAATTATCTTTAAGGCGGTCATCAGCAGCCCTTATGTATGTGCTGACGCCATCTTTATCTATCTTGAAGAACGCTCGGCGGACTTTGTGGAAATCTGGACCTATTATGTGAGTACCTTATTGACATAATTGTTGCTAAGGTAAATTAACATATTGCGTAATGGCGTAATTAAAATTTGTGCATTGGTGACGTCATTGACAGATGGGCGCACCAAATCTGTATAAGATTAGCGCTACCAACTGTTGTGGTGTCTAGTAAACCGCGCTTGCGGTGTTGTATTTACTACTTTTAAATTGTAAGAATTTGCATTTTAAAACGTAAGGATTTAAATGTCGAATATAAATTATATCGTGTAAAGTTAATTAGTTACGCTTTTGAAAGGCCAAGAAATAATGTAAATTTGTATTATGTGAATGTGTATATTGTACCACGAGCTTGTAGAATACATAAATAAACAAAAGTGTAATAAATAAATTATAGTAGTGTTAGTGTTGTTAATACACCTATGGTTAAGAATTTAGTTTAAGAAGATATTAGTGTTTGTAAATAGCATTAGTGTGATAGTGCCTCATTGTTAATTGGACTGAAAACATCTATAAATAAGGCATATGCTGTTAATTAGACTTGTGAACAAGTGAGTAATAAAGACTTTTATTAGTACTTGTTTTAAATTAGTGAAACGCGTTAGCAGTAGCCCGCTACACTGGTGTCAGGCTTTGTGGGGTATATAATGATTAATTTGAAACAAAAAACACACAAGTCTAAAGAGATATAAATAGTTCGTATATGCCTGTTACAGGAAGCCAGAGTAAAATGGACGCAGAAACTTTAACGAATTTCCTTAAGGATTTTAAATCCGGTATAGAAGAAAAGTTAAGTGAAATATATATAATCGTGTAATTAAGGAGTCATAAAGATATATAAGGGCATAAGTGAATTCATAGGTTGAGAGCTTTTGAATAAAAGAAAATAAATTTATTCAGTTAGGGAGTTGGAATATTTTTAACAATTACTTTTTTAACTTAAGTAGTGTATAATAATGTAGGGTCAATTTAATTTAACCAAGGATAATGAAACATAATATTCGTGTAAATATAGGGCATAATAAATAATAGTTGGGTTAAAACCATTCTAACGTATTTAAATTTGTAGGAAAGTGTTATATGAAAAGCTAAAAGCGTGTAGCAGGTATTAAAATAACATTTCTATTTTCAAACATAAAATTCAACACGTTTAAAACAAAACAACGAGGGGAGATAATATTTCTCGGTAAGCTTGGCAACAAACAAACTTTAATGGGTTATTAGAAAAGAACAACCGTTAGGATTAAAGTAAACGCGGTTTGGTGGTTAATAAAAGTGTCTGTTCATAATCGCAGCTATTTAACCTTTTCGAAATTAACACAGCTTAAAAAACCTGTGGAACTGCCTTTTCTTTTGCCAACATTTAGTGCTGCTCGGCAACATTTTTATTGTATGTACTACCAAGTGCAAATATGACTTGGCAACGAGCTTAACGCTTCAGACTAGAGATGGACATTGCAAGATCAAATTTTAGAGCTAGTTAAAACTCTTCCTCCACTCGTTCCTGATATTCAGTTCAACATAATTTTTTGTAATTGTACCAAAGACTGTACCTTCAACTATAGTTGCAGAAAAGTTGGGTTATACTGTTCACCAGTTTATGGTAATTGCCACGGGCGGCTCCGTAGCGTAGTGGTATGTGTGTGACTACTACGTCCAAGGTCCCGGGTTCAAATTCCGATACGGTCCGCTTGAAAAATGTTAGGCGAGCATTTTTCACAAAAATACGGCCTCGTTCGGATGAGAGGTAAAATGGAGGTCCCGTGTGTGAGTGTTGTCACGCACGATATAGATCCTTACCTTGCTTGCATCAACAGGGTTCGGCAAAATACAAAATTTCCAAGTAAAAAAAACTCGCGTCTTGGCCAATGTAATACCTTCGGGTGGAGCATTGGAAAATCACATGTAAAGTAATTGCCACGGTCAGGATTGTTTAAATGTATCACCCGATACTTAAGGTGATGTTAACAATGACAACCCTACTGAAGATGTAGATCTTGACTAAAACTATGGAAATACAGGAAACGGAAGAAGAAGATGAAGAGTTGGGCACTGTTATTCAAATGGAATCTGAAGAAAAAACATAATAGTCAATAAATCGTTCGATAAATAAAGAATTAATTATTTAACCGTTTTAGACTAATTTTTGTTATTAAAATAAACAGTTTTGAAACAAAAAAGGCATCTTGTACTCTATCTCTAAGGCGGTGTGTGAAGAAGTGAACGAATTATAAGAAAAATAAAAGTTATAACTATTAAAACCGTTAATCTTACAAAAAAAAGTAAAAACATATTATTTGTAGGCACTACTAATAATTGCTAATCATAGTACCCATCGCATATTAAAGGCACTTAATCTTTGTAGAAGTAATGGAATTGAACTTTTGACCATTTCACCTCACACGTCACACAGACTTCAATCCTTAGACTTTGTCTTTTATTCGTCATTGAAAAATGCCTATAACAACGAGTGCAGCAGCTATTTGAGATCGCATATTGATGAAAAAATTACAACCAACAAAATTTCTGAACTCTTTCAGAAAGCTTTTAGCAGGGTAGCAGGAGTATTTCCAATAAATCCAAATATATTCACAGATTATGATTTTGCTGCATCTGCAAATTTAAATATTAATCCTATAGTTGAAAAAGCAGCTCGTGCAGTTGCGAAAAATGTTGCATCGAACATATTGACGCAAAATGTAATTGGCAAAGAAAAGAAAGGAAAAAGAATTCCACAAAGAAGAGCACTTGGTAACAGGAGGTGCTTCAGCTCCCTGTGATTAAATAACTCCCCAAAAGGAATCCTTTCTAAAAAAGGAATTAAAGCAGACTTTAACAAAGCAGTTTAGAAATATTATATAATGGTTTCCTTTCTTTGCCTTCTTGTTCCACAAGCAGTACAACCGACAAATGAAAAAAATGACAAGAAACAACATTCTCAAATATTAACCTCCACCCCAATGAAAGAGGTGCTAGAAGAAAAAGATACGAAAAGCAAAAAAAGTGAATAAAAATCTATACCTGGATAAAAAGCAACAGACCTCTAAAGAAAACGTTTTTACTGATACTTTGCATCGAGAAAGAAAGAGTAAAAGATGTAAACAGAAACTATTGTCCAAACAATCCTTTTCTTCCCTTACCACTGACGAAGACCACGATGATAAATTATCAGACGTACGAATAAATAAAGATATATGTGCTATATGTGGCGAGTTTGAAAAACCGAGAATTGTGGATTAGATGTACCACGTGTTCTGGGTAAGCCCATAAGAATTGTATAGACCACGTATTTGGACCATATGTATGCGATTTTGGTTCATAGGTATATTTTTGGGGGCAATCGAAACCCTTGCCGTTATTACCCACACATGGAGGCAGGGCCACGCCAAGGCTATATAGCGCCCTGGGGCAAAAACATTAAGGCGCCTTTTTATTGTAGGAGAATTTTTTTAATGAAGTAGAGTAGGAGCGTGTTGCTTGCATCTTAGCTTCTCTTACGTTATTTAATTTTTTCAAAAACTTGTGCCTTTGTAACAAAGGCTTTGTTCTTTACTCTGTACATTACTTTCAAAAATTTATAAAATTGCCTGGCTAGGGACAAATAGAAATAAGTACCTAGAACTAAAAATTTTTCATAATTTGAAATAAAAGTCGTATATCGTTTTACACTATACATAAACTTTATAATAAGATAAACGCTAAAAGTGTATTATCACAAAAAATATTTTTTAAGTAGTACCACCAAAAAAGTAACGATACGATATATTAAAAAAAAACAAAATATAAACTTATAAACATTTTAATCAAAAATATATCTTACATTTTTACAATATTTTTTAAATTATACATAGCTAGAGTGTATATATATTAGCATAGTAGTAGTAGCATTGCACTAAACCAAACGACCTTGACTTTGCGTGCTTTATTTTTTGCAAATTTATTTATCAATTCTTGAGTTTCTAAATCTTTTAGTAGTTCAGATTCATTTGAAATAATAGCAAGATTTGCCAGTCTTTCCTGAGCCATACTGGATCTTAGATAGTTTTTATCATTTTTAATTTTGAAAACGAACGTTCTGCTGTGGCGACAGATACTGACATAGTTAACAAAATTCGTAAAGCCACATAAGTCTTTGGATAGAATTGTTTCAAATTATTATTAATAATGTAATTTAAAGTTTCTGTAGGAGTGGAAGTGTTCACTTCACCTAAATTAATAAACTGTAATTCGTTTAGGAGTTCTACACCACTTATGTCACGTTCATTGAGATTTAGATCAGCTAATACTATTTCAAGGTCTGTACATAACTTTAACTGCTCCCGTTTAGAATATTTGGAAAAATTGGAAATGTCCCACAAAAAGTTAAAATGATTTGAATAAGCTGATAATAATTGAAATCTTTCATTTACAGATTCTGTAGTTATATCTAACATATTAAAAAAAGAATTTACTTTAAACTTTAATTTTTCATCTTCAATGGGTTCATCATCGTGTTCCTAACTGAATTGTTTCTTAACTTTTATCACCCTCAAGCCATTTTTTTTTTAAATTCAAAATCAACGTCTAATGAATCAGCTATTTCACGAGCATCGACTAACAAGTCGTTGAATCCTTTATCTGATCTGTATTCTGTTAACCAATTAACTAAAGTTTTTAAATTAGCACAGGCCTCTGCTATATTAAAATCCTCAGTTTGTAAAAGTTTACTTACAATATTGACTTTATTTAAAATATTATACCATAAAATCAACATACATATAAACTCAACATTTTTTATTTTTTTGGCAAGCGATGATGCCGTATTTTTTGAATTATTGTCAAAAGCTTTATTTCCTTCACTAGAGATTTCAAATAGAGCAGCGTATATTTCTCCAAGCTGATATCTTAAAGGAGTTAAAGCATCAACTCTACTAGACCATCTTGTATCAGATAAGGGTTTTAAGGTTAAATTTGATATATTTGTTTTTAAGACTGACCAACGGTTAGTTGAAGCGGAAAAAAAATTATAAAATTCCTGTATTATAGAAAAAAAATTTACACTTGAAATATTTGATTTTGCGGCATCGTTCACGACAAGGTTTAAACTATGGTTGCAACAAGGCACAAAGAATGCTCTTGGATTTATATTAAGAATTTTTTTTTGTAATCCATTATGTTTACCGCACATGTTTGCACCATTGTCATATCCTTAGCCGCGTAAATTATAAATATCTAAGCCACTTTTTTCCAATGTTTCTATTAAGAAATTTTTCAAACCCTTACCTGTACAATCATTTATAGGGCAAAAAGTTACGAAATGTTCTTCGACGACAATTTTATTTCTTTCTGAATTAACGAATCTAACACATACTGATATTTGTTCTTGATTACTAGCATCCGGGGTACAATCAAGCACAATTGAAAAATATTTAGCTGTTTTAATCATACCTAAAAATTTTAATTTAAGATTTTCTTCTATTAAATTAATTATTTCGTTTTGAATTTTGTCCCCAAGATAATGAGGCATTTTTATCTTTTCCTGCATTTGGATCCTTCTCGTGTGCTCAGATATTATAGGATCAAATTTTGCTAACATTTCAATGCATTTTAGAAAACTGCCATTATTTTTTTCAAACAATTTGCTATTGGTATCACGTAAAGCCAAGTTTTACTCAGCAAGAAATTGAATAATATAAAAAATGCGCTCGATAACTCCATGCCAATATTTTGTTTCTATATTAATTAAATTTTGAGCCGCAGAATCAATAGTTGCCATATTTTTTTTAAGCGAGTGAAACATTCTGACCATTTTTTTAAGTTCTCAAAATGAAATTTACTTTTTTATGGATACCTAAATGTTCACCAATGTGGTTCCAGTCATTATACCCATTTTCATCACTTAATTTAATTGTTTTTAAAGTATTTGAAAATATTCTACAACAAAAACAAAACACTGAATTTTTTTCTGTTGAATATAAAAGCCACTCCCGTTCGACTTTTTCATTATTAGACAAAATTCGTGAATAATATTTATCCGAAAACCTTCGGCCTGATATTTTATCATTGGGATAATTTATACAATTTTACTTCGATAATGAGTAGGCCCGTTTTCAATTAATATTTGTACATCTCTAGGAGACAATGTTATTGGCCACAAACCTGGATCTTGAGGAAGTTGCGTATCGTCCACTTCCGCAGAAACTACGTCTTCATCTTCCTCAACTTCGTCTGTAGATGTTGATGGAATCTCTTGTAGTTTAGACTCCTCCCGATCCTCTCTCGAAGTCGATGGAAGATCTGCATCTGTTTGTATATTTGTGCTTGAAGGTGAAGGAAAAAATACCGTAATTTTAGAATTCGTCTTCTCCAGTTCTTTTTCCCACTTTGAAACGTAATTTTGTTGTAAATGGTGCCAGTCAAACTCATTTTTGTTGTTGGATGGGCGCCAGTATAACATATTTTTCTAAATGGGCGCCAGTGTACAAAAATCTTCCACTTCCTTCACACAGAATCGAAGAAAGGGCCATCTTCCGACATAGCTAGAGGTCTATTCCTGGGTAGAGCAATAAGAAGTGGGGGGGTAAGTCGAATTTTGTTTGCAAACCAAAACTAAACTAAGTTAAATAGGCGCCACCAAGTCCTGAGATAATCACGATAAGAGCAAAGCACAATTCTAAGGGCGGACGTGGAAACCCAAAGATAAAACGATCGCCTTCGTTAACAAAAGCCTGTCTTATAAAAATAAGACGCAGCTCCTGTAAGAAATTACAAAGATTAAATAAAAAAATTGTAGAATACCATTTGTGTCCTATAAAAGTATCAAAAATCAAAAATGTATATCCAATATGATATTGGCACAAAATTATTACCCAAAAATTCTACCTTTATGTTATCAGATTTGATCACATTTGACCAAAATAAAAGTCTCAAAGTTTACTTAATTGTTTACTGAAGAAAAAAGCTTTCTTTTAAAAATTCATAACTTTTTAACATGTAAAAAAAATTCTCAACAATAACGTTTATAACAAAATCAAAATTTTGTCTTTTTAAAGCAAAAGACTGCTCTCTAAACATAAGCTTGTTTTAAATATTTGATCAAAATAATTTGTAACCACAATGCATTGAACTATCATTTCTATCCTGGGCAGATCTTATCAGGTAGATAACAGTTTCATAATTATTACGCAGCATGTATTTAAATTTTGCAATAAAGTGAGATAAACTTCCATGTACTTAACAAATTAAGAATAAACAAAAGTTCACTGCGATTACGTATCAAGTACTTCTTGTATTAAGTATATAAATTTTCATAACCTCAAAATTTTGTGCGAACACAAATGCAAACACTTTGCAATTGTCACTAAACGAATTTAAATTTTTATACTTAGTTTTTATAATTTATCTGTGAATAAAAGCCAACTTCAAGATTGAAGAATGTTTAATTTGAATTTTAGGAAAGCTGCACGAAACATCTGCTTTCACGGCAAAGATCTGTCAAATGTTGCTACATCACAAAAAAGTATAACGTCGAAAATATACCTTGAAATTTATCTGAAGTTCAAATAGAACAAAGCTTACAAATATATAAACCTAACCTGAGAAAATTTCTTTCTACGGTTTGTAAAACCAATTCAACAATAATCGAAAGTGAAACAGGTGATATGGTCATAAACATGATAGCAAATTGCGTGTTTTTTATATGAACGTCTGTTTATCAAAGACTAACGACTTCTAAACACATGCAAAAATTTCTTAAACTTAATAACGAACCAAACTGCATCTAATTTTCCTAGACAAATCTGAACAGAAATTCCATCAGTTTCAAACAATACTATAAGCCATTTCAAACTTAGGATAACAGCAATTCCGACCACATGTCTGCAATTTGTACTTCTCTATTGTTTTTCGTAGGTGCGCGTTAGTAGAAGTTATTGAAATTTATTCAAGTCTACCATGACTTGAACCGCTCACACAAATAACTTGATCGGAGGTCGCAAGCCTCTCGTCTGGAAAACATCTTGATGAATTGCTAACTAGGCTGCGACTAACGAACCAAACTAGAAACGTAGCGACGATTCAAAGACTTGCGGTTAGAGGTGGGGAAATACGAAAGCGACAAGATTTCTCGACGAAATAACTTTATGTCACACATATATTTTACTACAAAAAGATTATTAAAACGAAGCGTTCCATTATGTACTATATGGAACATTAATAAAGAATAAGGCACGCTTGGCGCATTATATTGGTAATTCAATGCGAATAAATACGGAGCAAATTAAACATGTTTCAACTTTTCTTTTTTCATCAAATTTTGATATCCTGAAGGCTTCTTTTTCTTTATTAAACATCTATAATAAATTAAAATAGACTATTACAGAATTGAAATTCCGCTAGATAAGCCAATCTTAAAATTTATTTATTATTTTTGAATTCATATCGGCAACAACATACAATTAACGAAATTTTGAAATTATGAAGCAGCGATTTTGGACACCCTGTATCTAAAAAACTAACTGTTAAACTTACAGCTTTTTCGCAATGGACACATTAATTCATTAATAGGTCAAATTCTGCAACATATCAAAATTTCGTCAAATTCTGACCGAAGGGTATTTATTTTCTATTTAAAACGTGCCCTCTCTATCTAATTGTAAAGTAAAAGGTAAAGTTAGAAACTTACCTTTTACCTCGAATCCTCTAATAATGTAAAATATCGAAGAACACTTAACTTTTTTAATTCAGGTGCACAATTTACAGTCTTTACGACACTTCGATACCCAATGTTAAATGAATTGTTTTTAAAAGCGCGGCGGTATTTATAAAGATTCAAGACTCAAGATTCAACAGGAAGGAATGAACGGGAAAACTTGCGGAAACAAGAATAAACTCGCTTTCTGCCTTCTAGTCAACATATAGGGATGAGCGCGAGCGCTGTTACGGCAAAACATCGATAACCGATAATTATCGAATACATAAACATAATAAAAATAAAATTGTGCAACTAGCGCAACGTCGCGATATTGGAGTGTTGCCCTAATATTGTAGATCATCATCGGTTGAGAACATCTGATACAAAACATCGATGTTCCGATAATTAATGGAATTTAATTAGTTATTCATAGCGAATGCTGCGCGCGTAAACGTACAGGGGACCTTTGGGAAGTCTCGTGTCTCAAACAAAAATAAGAATTTTGGTAAGTTTTAAATATTACCGTGAGGCGCCTCACGGCGCTTTTGGACTTTTGGCGCCGTGGGTCTTTGCCATTGTTGTTTTTATGGACGGCGCGGCCTTGCATGGAGGGTAATTGCAAACAGCTTAACTTTTTTTATTTTATAGAATTTTATTTTTATTTGTTGTTTTAAATGTACATCTATTATTAAAATGTCCTATCTCTTAATTGCGCTTGAACTAATCTAAACATATCAAATCAATTTAAATACTGTCAATAGGGCGCACGACCTCTTGATGGCAACAGTAGAAGAAAAAAAGTGGATATAGTTGTGACCTCTGAGCCGAACGACCCAATGTCGATGAAGTGGCATAATAGTAGGTAAGTAAGGCCGGTCTGACTTCAAAACGGAGCACGCGTATGTTTTTCCATGTAACATACGCGTGCATCGTTTTGAAGGCAGACCGGCCTGTTATACTTTCAATGTAAAATACGTGTGGGCACGTTTTGAAGTCAGACCGGCTTTATATTACTTTCAATGGAACATACGTGTGTGATTTTAAAACACACGTATGCTACGTTGAAAAATGTAAGTGCAGAGAAAATGTGGAGCTGTTTTGAATTCGGTTTTCTAGCGAGAAGTTATAAAGTATGCCAGATACAAAATATCGCATTCAAGTCAATTGTGTTTAATTAAAGTGAATTCTGATTTATGATTTACTTTTGTTTAGAGGCTGCAAATACACATAGGCCGGTTTGACTTCAAAGTGTGCCCACTGTAGGAAAGGCAACGGTGGTAATCAAGGTCAATCCTATCTAATATAAGTGAGAAATCTTCGACTAGCAATCATTACAACATAAATTAGTTAACGGAGTGTTGTGTGTAAGATAGAAGCAAGTAATTAAATGCAATATGGATTTTAATATTCTTATTAAAACCACATATCGCACCCCTTATGTAAATTCAAAAGATCTCATAGTGAATAAGAGGTTTGAAGTTTTGAAAGTGGAAACTGTCAAGACAAAATATAGAAAAAGAGTATTAGTGAAAACAGAAGAGTTCAAAAGTATATTGCCATTTAGAATACCTTCAAGCACATGGAGTGAAACAATTAAATGAAAGTATTGGCTCGAACAAACACGTATACATAACTAGCAAAGGGTCGATCGGTCCAACTGTCAACATAGAATTTTCAGAATAATATGTCACTATTCTAAGAAATTAGTTTGATATAATAATATACATCTTGTTCTTTACGGTTTATTTAATTATAACACATCTAAGTCAATTGTATAAAGAATGCTGTATTTAATTAAAGTGGGTTCTGATTTATGTGTTGTACATTGAGGTTACTACCTTGTTTAGAGGAAATCTTGTTTAAAAAGAAAAACTTTTATAAAATACTTTTATTTACAAATTGTTGAATATTTTGATCTAATTATTTACAGTTAAAATCTAACTATTTATAAATAAAAAAGTATTTATTAACTCCCGTTCTTGAAGTATCTGCTGCTCCCTTGCAGCCAGTTCCTCTCTTTTTTGCTTTATTATTTCTAGTTCCAAATCTAGACGACGCAGTAGCTTCTCTCGACGCTTTTTAAATGCATTAAGCAACTCTAGTGTGTCATCTTCGTAGGATTTGTCATCTTCACAGCAAACAGCCATATTAGGTCTTGGACATAACTTTTTCATAGCCAACATGTTTTTGCCGGATTTGTGAGCATAACGTAACAGATTATTGTAGGTTCCCCTTTTCTTTTGTATACCACCTGATGTTTCTGAGCGGATCAGAATATGCCAACGATCCAACGATAGTCTCAGAATTTCCAGAATGGTTTTTTGATCCTAATCTAATGTAAATTTGTTACACTTGATTTGAATGTTTATCTGGTCGGTAAAACAGTTAACAAAATATTACACTTAGATGGTGGTACATTGAAATGGCGATAGATGGCTCTTTAAGGCCTGTACTACAGTTACCAAAGTTCAAAAGGTACATCGCGCAAGCGCAATGGTTAAAAGCGATGCTACGCCCTGGCGGCCGGAAACACAAACCCCTTTTACAGGTTTCGCGCGCCAATCACCATGACGTCATCGACAATTTATATTGCGCCATAATTTGTAATATAAAAATTAACAATTAACGATAAACGAGAGTCATTTTAACAACAAATTACTACGCAAATTCATTACATTTTTAACACCCAAAAATAAGGCATGCACCAAATAAAAATACGTAAAAGAGTACTCACATCAAATCTTCTGCTTCCGCCTGCAATTTCACTCAGTAGGCCTGTAACCACTCATCGAGCTCCTTCTGGAGGAATTAGAGATGGCGTCGACGCTACCAAATGCGGGCAGAGCAGCTTCGGCTAGCGGCGGTAAACATGGGTCTCTCCATCTACAGATGTGGAGGTCGGTAGGCTCTTCGGTGGCGCAGATTCTTACCTATGCAGGGTTTGGCGGGAAGAAGGTAGAGGTAGACAAAAAAGATAATTAGGGAAGGAACTACATAGGTAAACCCTAAGATACGTTACCAAAGATAGAACGTGCACTACACTTCACGATCCAAGGCAAAATAGCCACGATTCAGGGCGAGAACCGCAAAACTCTCCCCCACTCTTTGTCTACTATTGCCTTACCCCTATGGGAATAAGCACACTTGCGCAAACTCACTATTGTGACGTGCCGGAAGCACCGCCCAGTCTATTTAAAAAGTTCCCGCGTCTCGCGTATTTGAAAATTATGGCGGGAAAACTTCCGTACATTAAAAACTAAACTAAAACAATGTTTAAGTGACCCTTGGCACGTAACAAATTATAAATTAGTAGTGCTTGCATAAACATAAATATATTCTAACGTAAATGTATGGTTCTGCTTTACTATGATGTTAATCATTGGTACATCTAATTTCGAGTAGAGGAACTGACTGCGGTGGAACAACAGGAGCGGCAGACTCGGACATTTCGTTGCTCCTAAAACGCGCAAATCTATCAATATTAAAACACATGCATAAATGTGAAAAAGCACTTACCGTGATACTTCGTTAATAAGAGTATTGAAAAAATTTATTTGATAACTTTTTACAATACTTTTAATACGTTCAATGATCCAATTTTTCTCTTCTGTATAGTTTTCTCTATTTTAATATCTTTCACTTAACTCAACTAAAGTCCCAGGATTTAGATTCGGTATTTGCACGATTTGACGTAGTGGTTTTGCATTTTGTATTTTTCTATTTTCATGTTCATCTCGACTTAATTTGCGTATTTTGGTATTTATATTTGAATTGGTTTGTAAATAATGTATACAGCCTTCTACAAGTAGATTTAGTAATTTTTTATCTCCTTCGAGAATGTAAAATGAAGTAACATCTGTCGCAAATATTCCAAAAAACTCATCGTTTTCTTCACTATTCAAATGTGTATTTTGCAAAGGTTTCAACTTTATTTAAATCTGTTTCGTTGAATAAGCTTAACCATTTAAAATTGTTAAATCCTGTGTGGACTAACAATTCTACCATATAAGATGGTAATGCTTCTATAATATTTCCAAAATTTTTTGTTTAGAATCCACTAATTTTTTATTAGGCATATTTCAAGGTACTTATAACAGTAAAATATGGTTATAAAAAATTTTAAAACACAAAACCTATAAAACGAGCAATAAAATTTATGTAAAAATCTTACCACTTAAAAAATTCAAGTCGCTTTTTATTTCCGTATTTCTTAAAAAAGTGCAAAAAGCTAATAACAGCATCTTTTCTAATTTTACGTTAATAAACACTAAATTTGGGAGAGCTAGAACATGCAAAGCTATAATAATAAGAATAGACTTACTTTTATATTATCTTCTTCAAACGTACTTTTAATAATGTAAAAGAACGAAATATAACTAAACGCTCGACTAAACGATACTATTTGATGATTTTTCATCCGGTATAACTTTCGAAGTGATAAATTAAATACTAAGATGAGCCCTCGGATGCGCCCGAGGATGTGCCTAAAAAATCCCTTCCATGAAAAAATTGCGATAGCTAATTAGTGGAGATTGAGGTGGAGGTGTAGAAACGGCAATTATTAGTTATTGTTTAATTCGTTGATACAGATTTGCAGAGGTCCTAAAAATAGAAGGAAAAAGGATCATCTTTAATGGCAAGTATTAAGTGTGCAGAAGAGATCTAGGATTTTTTCTCCTTTTATTACTTGTTTTGCTGCTTTAAAGTAAAGGATGTAATTTTGAACCTTATGCTCGCTGATTATATGGGTGTTTGTATAAATTGAAAAGCTGCAATCATGTAGCATTTTAACAAAAACCGTTAGATACTTGTTAATAAAATGTTTAAATCGTTGATACAGGTTTACGGGGTCCGAATTGAAAGGACGAAGGGGATCATCTCGGAATTTACAGGTTTTTGGTGTGCAAGTCTCGTTGAAGTGTTCAGAGTTACAAGATAAGGATCATTTTTTTCTTATTTTAACCACTTGGTTTTGCTGCTTTCAAGTAAAAGATGCTATTTTTAACCTTATGCTCGGTTTTTATTGGCGTTTGTATAAGTTGACAAGTTGTTGCTATGCATAGGATTTCATTGAACTTATCCTAGGGAATTATGTAATTATATTGTAATATTGATGTTTTATTTTATTTGGAAGGGTTTTATTGAATCCGTTACATCTGAATGAAATCGCAGGAAATATTTATTGAAAATTTCGGAAAATGAAAAAAATTAAGCATTTTTGGAAATGATATTATTAATTGGGCATCATTAAATGTATTGATGTTTTAATGATTTTTCATTTAAAATTTGTAACCCCTATTGTAATTTATATAATGTTAATTAAAGATGTATTTAAAACGTACCATAGGCATCTTGTTTGATGCCTTTTATTAGAAGGAATCTGTTATCACTTTATAAAAGAGGTTTCATATCAATCAATTACAAAAGTCCTAAATTGACGAGACCTCGGACGAGACGTTAAAGGCAGATATTTCCATGACGTCTTTTTAATTTTATAGCTTTAAACTTTAAATATGAGCTTTGTTTTTAGTTGTAATTTCGTTTACGAATGTTTTTATAGCTGCAAGGTCTGATAATACTGCTTTGGTTTGTTTTCATTTTTGTTAATAGTAAAACATTCCTAACAGTAACCCGAGAACCTATACCCTCCACACTATAGCAGAGAACTGACGTCGCGGAAATATCTACTATTAACGCCTCGTCTAAATTGGGACTTTTATTCCAAACATTTCTTTTATTTTTAATTTACCTGTAGTCCTTTAAAAAGGGGTTTATTTCAAAGTTGTTATATAGTTGTTAAAAACTTTGTGATAAGAATTTAAGGGTAGTATCATTTGATTGATGGTTTTGAAATATTAACTAATTCCGGAGGAAAAACATCAAGCATAATTTGCATTTTCTTTTCACATTTCATCAATTTTACTCTGTAGAATTGTCATAAAAGGACATTGGAAGTCGAAATTAGTTTTCAGCGATTTCTAAATATTGCGGACGATTTCTGGAGGCTGTGTGTGATTTCTAGAGTCTGCAAAGAATTTTTGAAATCTGCGGGCGATTTCTAAAGACTGCAGGGCGATTTGTGTACTATTTCTGCGATTTTTGGCAATTTTAATGCGACTGCGAGAGATTTCCATGAGTCTGCCAGAGATTTCGGACTAAAATGTGACAGTCTTGCGGAAATGAGCCACTCCTCGACTGCACATTTTGTTAATGCCCACGCTGAATTAATCTCGGTACTATCAAAATGTGTCGAGTTTGAAGAGCGATACACAGCAATCCTGTTATCCGAAAGACTATAGAAAGTAGTTGGCAAGTGGGGTTTGAAAAATAAAATTGCCACGTGTGTTAGTGATAATGCTGCTAACATCGCCGTCGAAGTTCAAAAATGTTAGTGGCGTCAGTTGGATTGATTTACTCATTCAATAAATTTAATAGTTCAGATAGCTGTACGGGAAAAGGCAGTTGCAGAAATAATTCTAAAGCTTAAATCTATAGTGGAACATTTTAAAAGAAGTCCGCATGCACTTGCTAAGTTGCATGCTACTCAAAAACAAATGGGCCTTCCTGAATTAAAATTAAAGCAGGATGTCTCTACTAGGTGGAACTCCACTATAGACATGCTGTGCAGGTGTTTAAAAATAAAAGATGCATTAGTTTCTACCATTGCTTTTTTGAATGGTAATCTTGCAAATGTGCTACAATTAGAATGGAGAATAATTGAAAAATTAATAGAGGTTCTCCAAATATTCAAGCTGGTAACTGAAGAAGTGTCATCTGAAAAAACAGTTACCGGGTCTAAAATAATGGTTTTCATTAAATCAGTTAACGCGAGCATGTTATATTTTCCGTGACTTTCTACAACCGAATTACCAGAAGAGATAGGAGATGTAGTACAATGTATAAGAAACGATATGTTAACCCGTTTTAAACACATAGAGAATAATAAACTTACGGTTCACTGCACCATTCCAGATCCTCGTTTTAAACAGCTCCGACTTGAAGATCCAAGAAAATTTGATGTGGCTGTAGCAAATTTAAAACAAATTGGGAACGAGGAATATCACTATTCACCAACAGCCACTAGCATCAGAAACATACCCTTCAGCGTCTTCTTTGTTGTAGCAAGATTTTGATATGTCAATTTAAAAACTTATTGCTACAGAAAACCACGAGGCACCAAGAATAGTGGAAGTAGATAAATACTTAAACAACCCGCTTTTACCCAGAACGGAAGACCCTTTAAAACGGTGGTTCGATAGAAAAAAATGTTTATCCCCGACCTTTTGAAATTGCAATTAAGCGACTTTGCATCTTGGGAACATCAGTACCTTGCCAAAGAATGTTTTTAAAGGCCGAGCAAGTAATATCTGAGAGAAGAACTCAATTAACATCTTCAAATTTGTCAAATATTGTGTTTTTAAATTATAATTTATAATAAGCATGAAAGGATGGCATAACTGTAAATATGTAATTATTTTATTTCTAGATGTAACTGCATTTAATTTTTTAAAACATTGCTACACTTAAAATTATTATTCATCGTGTGCCGTTTTACTGCGATACTTATATTTACAATCAAGTTATTAAAATAATCCCCCTTTAACTATTAAATAAATATATCTTTTGCTGAATAGTAGGACACTTATTTCATTCAAGGATTTATAATTCGTATAACAACTAACAAAAACCACTCACTCTATAAGTAGTTATTTTTATTTGAAATTGTTTCTTGATTAATCCTACACAACAGTATACAAATCATAAAGTCATAATAAAGTTTTTGAGATTTTAGTTATGTTGAAAGTGAAACATAGTATACAATTGACAGTTTCTTCTAACTCAAACTATTCAGTATTCACATTCAGATATTCACGTCATGGTTTATATTCAGATTCATCCCTATGATTCACCCCTCACAGTTCATGCAGGTAAAGGATGTGATGTTGTCCGTTTCCCCTGACCTCTAATTCCACATCAGTTCGCTAGTAGTTTCTTTTATTCTGTAGTTCGTAATGATATTTCTTTCAGAACTCAACAAACTAGTTCGTTCAGTTCATCGTTCGGAATAGTTCATTTTAACCTATTCGAACATGAATTACCCATCTATAGTCTGTAGTCGTATATGTACAGTTCCAACAAGTGGCAGCACAAAGATGTGCTTGCCTAAAAATTTGTGTTTTAGGTAATGGACAATCTACTTATGGTATTCAATACAACAAAGCTACAGTCCATATAACAAACAATTTGCATTGAACCAGCGCAGGTGCATCCATACAGTTTACAACTTATTGTCTAACATGACCCAAATAGACTAATAAACAAGTGTCTCAACTTGCCTAAATTACGAAGGTAACATAAGATACTAAGAAAAAAATAAAAACTGTTCTAAATTACATAAATATATATGAAACCATCTTTAAAATTTGACGAACGAAAGTTAACCGACTTTTATGGTGTAAAAGTAGATCCAAAAAAATAACCATAACGAAACAGCAAAGCTTTCAAATTGAAAGGAATCTCATTTTACACACGACAATAGTACTGTAGGTAAATTTATCAGTTTCTTTTTTTTGGCTGTTTCAGTATAATCAAATTTCAACATTTGAATTAAAAAGTGTATCTGTTTTACCCTGTTCACTAACCTAAACATTGCAATATCAGTTTCATCAATTTTCCATAGATCCAAAATATTTCAGTTAAAGCGACACTAATTTGTCGAAGAAGTATGGAAAAAATTACCGAATTTATAAAGAAGTACACGTCTATTGATACCCCCTGCATCCATAAATATAAGCACTTTAAGGGTTTACCGTTAATTCTTGGGACAAACACACACACTATTCCGAAACTACACCTAACATTTAAGAGTATCACTTAAAAGAGCCTAAAGTAATAAACATCTGGCTATACAAAATTATAAAAAAAAAGAAGTCTGACGACAGGTAAAAACTGACGACGCCTGTAATGAAGGGTTAATATATAAGAGTATAAATGTATTTTCTGTTGAAGCATTATTACATACAAAACATGCAAATGAACGTAGGTTACTATAGAATCGCACATTTGTTTTTAAATTATTCTTCTCTGATGCGAAATAATCGCATATTGCAAACATTTGGTATGTTGATTAATACGAGACAGCAGAAGTAATTTTGCAATACAAGTAAAGCACACAAATGAATGTTTCTTAGTATGTGATAGCAAATAGCAGCGGAATAGCAACACAAATTGCATGTGAACGAACGTTTTAGTATAACCCCATAAATGTACTTGAAAATAATACTTTTGTGATGTTCATAATCACACAAACTGCAAACGAATGGGCGTTCGTTAGTATGCTACCTCAAATGTATCCGTAAATTACTTTTATATAATGTGGAATAATCGCACAAGTCGCAAACGCATAGACGTTCATTAGCATGCGACCGACAATGTGTTTGTAAATTACTCTCTTGAAATTGGGTATAATCACACAAACTGCATGACAATGGACGTTTGTTAATACGCGACCGCAAATGTTTTTGTAAATTACTTTTATTTGATGTAGTATAATCACACAAGTTGCATGCAAATGGGCGTTCGTTAGTATGTGATCGAAAATCTTCCTGTAGATAACTTTTTGTGATGTGGTATAATTACATAAATTGCAACTAAATGGACGCTCGTTAGTATGCGACCGAAAATGTGTTAGTAAATTACTTTTATGATATGTGGTATAATCACACAAACTGCAAGCGAATGAACGCCCATCAGTATGCGACCGAAAATGTTTTACTAAAATACTTTTTTGTGATGCGGTGTATTTACACAAATTGAAAACGAATGGACGCTCGCTAGTATGCGACCAAAAATGTTGTTTTTAAATTACTCATTTGTGATGCAGTATAATTACACAAATTGCGAGCAAATGGGCGTTCGTTAGTATCCGATCAAAAATGTCTTTGTAAATTACTTTTTAGTGATGCGGTATAATCACACAAACTGCATGCGAATGGGCATTCGTTAGTATGCGACCGAAAATGTGTTCGTAAATTACTCTTTCGTGATGTGGTATAATTACACAAAATGCATGCGAATGGACGTTCGTTAGTATGCGACCAAAAATGTATTTGTAAACTACTTTTTTGTGATGTAGTATAATTACACAAACTGCAGCCGAACGGGCATTCCTTAGTATGCGACCGAAAATGTATTGGTAACCTACTTTTTTGTGATGTAGTATAATCACACAAACTGCATGCGAATGGGCGTTCGTTAGCATGCGACCGAACATGTATTTGTAAGTTAATTTTTTGTGATGTAGTATAATTACACAAACTGCAGGCGATTGGGCATTCCTTAGTATGCGACCGAAAATGTATTGGTAACCTACTTTTTTGTGATGTAGTATAATCACACAAACTGCATGCGAATGGGCGTTCGTTAGCATGCGACCGAACATGTATTTGTAAGTTACTTTTATGTGATATGGTGTAATTACACAAATTGCAAGCGAGTGGGCGTTCGTTAGTATGTAATCGAAAATGTGTTTGTAAATTATTTTTATGTGATGTGGTATATTCACACAAACAGCAATTGAATGGACGGTCGCTAGTATGTGATTGAAAATGTCTTTGTAAAGTACTTTTTTGTGATGTGGTATAATTACACAAACTGCATGCGAATGGGCGTTCGTTAGTATGCGACCGAAAATGTCTTCGTAAATTACTTTTATGTGATGTGGTATAATCACACAAACTACATGCGAATGGGGGTTCGTTAGTGTGCGACTGAAAATGTGTTAGTAAATTACTTTTATGATATGTGGAATAATCACTCGAACTGCATGCGAATGACCGCCGATCAGTATGCGACCGAAAATGTTTTACTAAATTACTTTTTTGCGATGCGGTGTATTTACACAATTGAAAACGAATGGACGCTCGTTAGTATGCGACCAAAAATGTTGTTTATAAATTACTTATTTGTGATGCAGTGCAATTACACAAATTGCGAGCGAATGGTCGTTCGTTAGTATGCGACCGAAAATGTCTTCGTAAATTACTTTTATGTGATGTGGTATAATCACACAAACTACATGCGAATGGGGGTTCGTTAGTGTGCGACTGAAAATGTGTTAGTAAATTACTTTTATGATATGTGGTATAATCACTCAAACTGCATGCGAATGACCGCCGATCAGTATGCGACCGAAAATGTTTTACTAAATTACTTTTTTGCGATGCGGTGTATTTACACAAATTGAAAACGAATGGACGCTCGTTAGTATGCGACCAAAAATGTTGTTTACAACTTACTTATTTGTGATGCAGTGAAATTACACAAATTGCGAGCGAATGGTCGTTCGTTGGTATGCGATCAAAAATGTCTTTGTAAATTACTCTTTAGTGATGCGGTATAATCACACAAACTGCAAGCGATTGGACGCTCGCTAGTAGACGCTCCCTAGTATGCGACCGAAAATGTCTTTGTAAATTACTCTTTAGTGATGTGGTATAATCACACAAACTGCGTGCGATTGGGCATTCGTTAGTATGCGACCGAAAATGTGCACGTAAATTACTTTTATGTGATGTGGTATAATCACACAAACTACATGCGAATGGGGGTTCGTTAGTGTGCGACTGAAAATGTGTTAGTAAATTACTTTTATGATATGTGGAATAATCACTCGAACTGCATGCGAATGACCGCCGATCAGTATGCGACCGAAAATGTTTTACTAAATTACTTTTTTGCGATGCGGTGTATTTACACAAATTGAAAACGAATGGACGCTCGTTAGTATGCGACCAAAATGTTGTTTACAACTTACTTATTTGTGATGCAGTGAAATTACACAAATTGCGAGCGAATGGTCGTTCGTTGGTACGCGATCAAAAATGTCTTTGTAAATTACTCTTTAGTGATGCGGTATAATCACACAAACTGCAAGCGATTGGACGCTCGCTAGTAGACGCTCCCTAGTATGCGACCGAAAATGTCTTTGTAAATTACTCTTTAGTGATGTGGTATAATCACACAAACTGCGTGCGATTGGGCATTCGTTAGTATGCGACCGAAAATGTGCACGTAAATTACTCTTTCGTGATGTGGTATAATTACACAAACTGCATGCGAATGGACCCTCGTTAGTATGCAACCGAAAATGTTTTTGTAAACTACTTTTTCGTGATGTGGTATAATTACACAAACTGCACGTGAATGGGCGCTCGCTTGTATGTGATCGAAAATGTCTTCGTAAATTACTTTTCTGTGATGTGGTATAATTACACAAACTGCAGGTGAATGGGCGCTCGCTTGTATGTGATCGAAAATGTCTTTGTAAATTACTTTTCTGTGATGTGGTATAATCACACAAACTGCATGCGAATGGGCGTTCGTTAGTATGCGACCGAAAATGTATTGGTAACCTACTTTTTTGTGATGTAGTATAATTACACAAACTGCAGGCGAATGGGCATTCCTTAGTATGCGACCGAAAATGTATTGGTAACCTACTTTTTTGTGATGTAGTATAATCACACAAACTGCATGCGAATGGGCGTTCGTTAGCATGCGACCGAAAATGTATTGGTAACCTACTTTTTTGTGATGTAGTATAATCACACAAACTGCATGCGAATGGGCGTTCGTTAGGATGCGACCGAAAATGTATTGGTAACCTACTTTTTTGTGATGTAGTATAATCACACAAACTGCAAGCGAATGGGCGTTCGTTAGTATGCGACCGAAAATGTCTTCGTAAATTACTTTCATATGATGTGGTATAATCACACAAACTGCATGCGAATGGGCGTTCGTTAGTATGCGACCGAAAATGTGTTTGTAAATTACTTTTATCTGATGTGGTATAATCACACAAGCTGCATGTGAATGGACGCTCGCTAGTATGTGATCGAAAATGTCTTCGTAAATTACTTTTCTGTGATGTGGTATAATCACACAAACTGCATGCGAATGGCCGTTTGTTAGTATGCGACCGAAAATGTATTGGTAACCTACTTTTTTGTGATGTAGTATAACTACACAAACTGCAAGCGAATGGGCGTTCGTTAGTATGCGACCAAAAATGTATTGTTAACCTACTTTTTTGTGATGTCTTATAATCACACAAACTGCATGCGAATCGGCGTTCGTTAGTATGCGACCGAAAATGTATTGGTAACCTACTTTTTTGTGATGTAGTATAATCACACAAACTGCATGCGAATGGGCGTTCGTTAGTATGCGACCGAAAATGTGTTTGTAAATTATTTTTATCTGATGTGGTATAATCACACAAACTGCAAGCGAATGGGCGTTCGTTAGTATGCGACCGAAAATGTCTTCGTAAATTACTTTCATATGATGTGGTATAATCACACAAACTGCATGCGAATGGGCGTTCGTTAGTATGCGACCGAAAATGTGTTTGTAAATTATTTTTATCTGATGTGGTATAATCACACAAACTGCAAGTGAATGGACGCTCGCTAGTATGTGATCGAAAATGTCTTCGTAAATTACTTTTCTGTGATGTGGTATAATCACACAAACTGCATACGAAGGGGCGTTCGTTAGTATGCGACCGAAAATGTATTGGTAACCTACTTTTTTGTGATGTAGTATAATTACACAAACTGCAAGCGAATGGGCGTTCGTTAGTATGCGACCGAAAATGTATTTGTAAGGTACTTTTATGTGATGTAGTGTAGTCACACAAATTGCAAGCCAATGGGCGTTCGTTAGTATGCGACCGAAAATGTATTTGTAAATAACTATCATATGATGTGGTATAATCACACAAACTACAAGCCAATGAACGTTCAACAGTATGCGACCGAAAATGTTTTTTTAGAATACTTTTTTGTGATGTGGTGTAATCACACAAATTGCATGCGAATGAACGTTCGTTTATGTGTGCCTGCATCACTTGCCGTATCCTTAGACAATTGTTAAGATTTATTAACTAAATATCAATTATTAGTACAAATGTCCTTTGCTTCAATTTACGTTTCATAGAAATTTTGAGAATATTTACCTAAAAGTGGTGCCCAATATTCTATATTAGGGGAATTTGAAGTGGGTTTTCGAACATTTGTTAAAATCGTTTAAACTTCGGCAATTTATACATCTAGTCTATAGTACTGTGCTGTCCTTATATCTTAAATCTTGATCTATGTAAAACGTATGTAAGACATGCAATATCCAAAAACGTGACTATTATTGTGGAAGAAGACACTACTTCATTTACACTAACAACGTAGCAGGTGAGTAATTTTAGTGTATTTTATATAATTACATATGGAATTGGTAAGTTATCTTACTCAAATTAACGTTAACCTTACGTTAGTCGCGGGCGATCTGACAGATCAGACGGGGATATTTTTTGTTCCCCCTCACTAGGGGTTGACAACCATGAGCTTTTCTTTCTAATAGCCTTCTGATGGATAGAATGGAAGAAGTTAATACCTTTCTAACCTTGTTTGAGTGAGTTCGTAGTATTAAAATGACAAATTCGTTCTGATAGATCACTGCGGCCGAGATCCTAAGTTTACTCTACTTCATATAAACGTTCATCATCATTAGGTCTTCAGTCCTGGAACTGGTTAGACGTGTACCCTCATTGCTTCCTATTCTGAACACATTTCCTTAAATTTGCACAGTTTGCTTTTATCTACCTCTATCTTCTATCTACGTCTACCTCATTTTTCCAATCTCTGCTTGTAATATATCCCATACTATTCCCCAAAAATGCCTTAGAACGTATTCTGCCCTTTTATTTCTTCTATTTCTTCCCTTCAGATATTCTTGTTCCCCTACTATTTCTATAACCTATTTGTTATTAACTTTGTCTGTCCATGCTATCGTCCTCATACCTCTGAAGTACAGCATTTCAAGAAGCTGCAACCGTTTTTCTGTCTGCTTTTCAGACTGCCCGTATTTCATAGGCATACTGTGCTGTGATTCACACATATGCTTTCAACAATTTTCTTCTTGTTCTATGTTTGTTGTCTTTCATCATAGGCTCTGTTCTTTCTTGTTATATGCAGTTCGGTCCCCTTCTATTGTTTTATTGTTCTATACCCTATTTCTCCGACATTCAGTGGTTATGAATGGCGGTAAGCAGCCTGTGGCTGGCAAGTTCCCCCAGCACTTAAACATTTATCGAGTTAATATATTTTTTTTAATTTTTTTTATATATATTTTTTTTCCAATATAACCATTCGCACAGTCAATATTAGTTGCAGTTATTTCACAACCAACACCTGTAGTTGTTTATAATAGTCATCAGATTCATCTGCGATTATTTCTTCGTCATTAAGTTTTCTGTCTCAAAACTAGTTGGACCCGTATCTGCACTTATTTATGTTCTCAACTAGCCTACACAGTTCCCTGAAATTCTCACACAGCATGTATACAGCTCGGTTCCCCTTTTATTGTTTTCTAATTTTATGCCCTATTTCACCGAGATTCAATAACGGGGGTTAAGCAACCTGTGGCTACCAAGATCCCCAACACTTAGACATTTGCCAAACTAATAGTTTTCCAGTAAATTCTTTCACACAATTAGCATTATTCGACAAGTTGAAAATGCAAGGCATTGTCGCAACGAACTTCCAAATGTAGACTTACTTTAAAACAATTTAAAGAAATTAAAATTATTATGTTGTAATAATTATAAGTATTCAGATAAAATACAAAAATTTATAAACAACAAAAGAGACATTTTAATATATTTTATTTTATTGAATAAATATTTTAAAAGCTATATATGTGTGTGTGTATGTATGTATGTATGTGTGTTTGTGTGTAAATAAGGGGGCATCATATTTCGATTCAGTTTTTTCAGAGGATTCTAAATATGTATCGCACATTAATTTTGGACCTATTTGAAATTTTAATTTTCCCGACGGAATATCGCGGGGGCACGGCGTCCCCGTGGCCCGATTTCAACTGACATCAAAACTTAAGCTCAGGACACCGAGCTGAATCGATTGATGTATCACACATTGATGTCCGACCATTAGAAAGGCCTCGGACGGACAGACGGACAGACAGACGGACGACAAATCGATTTCATAAACGAACGAAGTTCGTTGAAAATATTGCCCAACCAATTCTTGTAGTTGATTATAATAATCATCATATTTAAGTACAGTTACTTTCTTCGTCATTAATTTATCCATCTTGGGACTGGTTATCCAACTGGTTGGATGCGTACCTCCATTGATTTTTATTGTAAGCTAGCCTACACATTTCTCTGAAATTCACAGAGTACATCTTTCACCATTTGTGTGCAGTAGTCTAACCTAGGTCTACCTCTTCTTCTTTTTTCCTATCTCTTCTAATATATTCCGCACTATTCCCTCATGCCGTAATATGTGGCCGATCATCCTATCTCTTCTATTTGTTACCATTTTCCACATATTTCTTTCTTACCCTACCATTTTTAGTACATCTCCGTTCTTAACTTTGTCTGTCCATGATATCTTCATCATGCGTCTGTAACACCACACTTCAAAGGCTTGTACCTTTTTCTTGTCCGCTTCTCCTACTGTCCAGGCTTCACAGCCATACAATGCTGTGCTCCACACATATGTTTTAAACAATCTTTTCCTTGTTTCTATGTTTGTTGTCTTCAAACACAGTAGTTGCTTTTTCTTGTTAAATGTAGCACGGCCTTGTGCTAATCTTTGTTTTATAACTTTTGTGCTTTTCTCATCTTGCGTTATTTGACTTCCTAGGTAGCAGAAATCTTTCACCTCTTGTAAGTTCTCGTTACCTATTTGTATTCTTTTTTTTTATTTATTATTTCCTCTTTTGCATACTAGAACTTTAGTTTTATTTTTGTTAATTTTCATACCATATCCCTCCGTTAGAACTGTTTCCATTTCGTTAAGAGCAGCTAATAACTCTTCCTTGCTAGATGCTAATACCGCTATATCATCTGCAAATCTAAGCATATAAATATTTTGTCCCTGCATATTAATTCCAAATGTCTTCCTGCATTTGATAGTATTCATTGCCTCTTCAATGTGCAAGTTAAAAATTAATGGGTATAGGGCACATCCTTGTCACACCCCTTTCGTAATGTTTACTTGTCTACGTTCCTGCTCTAATTCTATTACTGCTGTTTGCTCTTTGTATAAGCTATGTACTATTCGTCTATCCCTAAAACTTATTCCAATTTTTTTTTAGTATTCCGAACATTTTTCTCCATTTTACATTATCGAATGCTTTTTCCAGATCTACAAACCCCATATACACGCTTTCCCCTTTTTCTATTGCTTTATCCATTATCACTCCCAGAGCTAAAATAGCCTCCCGTGTTCCCCTGTTTCGCCTAAACCCAAATTGGTCTTCTCCTAGTATTTCTTCAGCTCGTTTTTCCATTCTTCTTTGTACAATTCTAGTTAATATTTTTGCCACACGTGCTGTCAAAGTTATTGTTCGAAAATTTTCACATCTATCAGCACCTTTCTTTTTTTGTATAGTTACTATGATGTTACGTTTGAAATCTTTGGGTATCTCGCCTGTTTCATACATATTGCTTACAAGTTGGAAGAGACGTTCTGTTACTGCATGTCCAGCGGCTTTTAAAGTTTCTGCTTGCACCTTATCTGTACCCGGCGCCTTACTATTTTTCAGACCCTTTAATGCTAATTCAAACTCATCTCTAAGTATAGGACATCTCAGATCATCATTTTCAATGTCTGATTCCTGTTCTAATGCAGTTAGTTCCTCTCCTGCATATAAATTGCCTAAATATTCTTGCCATCTACCCACTTTCTCTACATTTTCTATAATGACGTTCCATCCCGCGTCCCTTATATTTTTGCTATGCGGTTTTATATCCCTAAAATTGATTCTAATAAGTTTGTATGCTTTATCTGTCTTGCCTACTTCCATCTTAGTTTGTACCTCTTTCCACTTTTCATCAATTCAGTGTTCTTTAGCTTTTCTACATTTGCGAATAATTTCCTATCTTATGGCTTTGTATCTTTGTTTTCCTGTTTCGTCTGATTTATTTTTGTATTTTCGTCTTTCTTTTATTAAATTCAGGATAACCTTTGTTATCCATGGTTTCTTATTTTCTTTTTGTGTATACCCTAGAATATCTCTGGCCGCCATGTCTAGGCTGGATTTAATGTTCTTCCATTCGGTTTCTATTTCCTTAGTATCACATATTTTCTCGTTATCTTTGAGCAATTCATTCAACTTTTTTTCGAATCTTTCTTGAATATCTTTATCTTTTAGTTTCTCTAAGTCCAAGTGCCTTTTTCCGTTTCTTTTTTCAAATTTTTAAATTTAAGTGCGGCCTTCATAATTACTATGTGGCTGTCAGTGTCGATATTTGCTTCTGGGTAGCTTCTACAGTCTTTTACTTGATTCTTAAACCGTTGTCTAACAAGAATGTAATCTATTTGATATCTTCCTATATCTCCTGGCATCTTCCACGTATATGGTTTTCTAGTATGATGTTGAAATAATGTGTTTGTGACGATTAAATTGTTCTTGTCCCAAAATTCTACCAGCCTATTTCCTCTGTCGTTTCTCGTGCCTGAACCAAATAAACCTACTACCGCTCCTTCCCTACCCTCACCTACCACTGCATTAAAATCCCTATAATTATTAAATTTTCGTGTCCTTTTACGTATCCTAATATGTCGTCGACAGCTTTGTAGATCGCTTCTACTGTAGCTAGAGGTGGGCATGTATACTTGTATTATTACTGTGTTTACCGGTTTAGATTCTAATCTAACCATGAGTACTCTTTCGTTCTTTTGTAAGTAATTTTCTACACAGTATCCTATCTTTTTCCGCATAGCTATTCCCACGCCCAAATTTCCTTCCTCTGCTCCTGTATGAATTACCCTGAAGTCTCCACTCCAAAAATCACCCGCCTCTGGCCGCCGAACTTCGCTGATCCCTACTATGTCGAGTGATAACCTATTCCTTTCGATTTTTAGGTTCTTTAGCTTACCTACTTGCTTCATATAGAAACGTTTACTTTTTTATTTTATTCATTTTATGACATCAACTGTACCATTTGGCAATATTTACTTTTTGTATATATATTACGGAATTGGTTGAAATAACTCCTACGATCTCTCAGATCGCCGCGACTAATATACCTTTTTTTCAGACATAAGATGGAACGTCGCATGTATAACCTTGAAAATGAGAAACATGTTCAGGAAATATTTCGCATGCTTGAAGAAGATGACCACGATGATAATGCAGGAGATTTATCATTTGAAGAAGAGACAGACACAGATGAAGACGTCCGTGATGAAGATATTCAGCACGAAAGGCAGTCTGATTCTGCCGAACCTGCTCGTTATGGAATTAAAATATTCAAGCTAGCTGATGCTAGAATGGGCTACACTCTCAATTTGGAAGTGTATTTAGGAACTCAGCTTGAAGGCCCTTTTATTGTGAGTAACCAGTCAGATGATGTTGTGAAGCGCTTAGTTTGTCCTGTAAGTGGATCAGGGAAAAACCTGACCATTGAAGCTATGAAGTTGTTAATGGTTGGGACCCTAAAAAGAAATAAACCCCAAATTCCATTATCTTTTAAATCTTCAAAAAATGAACAATATTCGAGCAAGTTGGGGTTTCAAAAAGGAGGAACTCTTGTTTCACATGCTGTTATACTCCCGCATCGCGCGTTCAGAGACACTACCACAGTTGGCAACACTGGTACTATCCACGTTCACATTATTGCTCAACAAAGATATTACGACATAATTGCGTGTCAAATTGTATCACGTACCAAATACGTATACAATGATACAAGTTGCACCTTAAAAAGATAAAAAGTACTCACTTAAAAATGTGGAACGCTTCACGATTTTGCGGGTCATCCTTGCGCAGCGGCCATGCTAATTTCTGGGTATCTCGTCTGTTGGGAGTGGGTTGCGTTATGCCATCGTTGAAACCAAATTTAACGTCTTCCCTCTTCTTCGTTCGTAGGTGGGACGAAGGAACAACCAGGTAAGGAACGATAAGGAAAAAACCTACATTCTAAAACAGAAAAGACAAAAGAACGACACAGGCAAACGTCACCGTTTGACGTCTCGTTGGCTAATAATGTCGTGTCACACACCGCGCACTCGCGCCATCACTCCGTGTCTGCGCATTCTTTTGCGCAAACGCAAATGTCCGAAATGACGGAAATTTAACAGGTTTATTTGAAATACTGGCGGTAATTTAGTCACATATTTATACTTAATCTAAATATGATACATAGCCGATTTTCGGCATGTAACAATGCTCCTAAAACCAACAAAAATGTCATTTTGTTATCCAGTCTACACTTTGATGCCAAAATCGATGAAGAAACAGGAGAACAAAAAACCTGAAATAATAACCTTCTATAATAAAGCCAAAGGGGGCGTTGATACTGTGGACAAGATGTGCACTACATATGATGTCTTTAGAACTACTAAACGTTGGCCAATGGTCATCTTTTTCTCGATGTTGAATACAGCGGGAATAAACAGTCAAATCTTGTTCACTGGCAACAAAAATAAAGTGAGTAACAGGAGGGCTTTTCTAAGATAACTTGCAGTTTCACTTATACAAGAGCAGCTAGAGAAAAGAAGGACGACCAATACTGAACTTCCGCTGATAGTAGCGCCTGCGGAGACTGATGAAAAACGGTTGCCATGTTTATCATGCAAGATTGGAAAGGAAATGCGTCTTACTAAATATAAATGCCACGTCTGTAAAGTTCCACTTTGCCTCCAACATTCCAGTATGAGGTGTCAGTCGGACTGCAATACGACCTGTAATGATGTATCTGAAGAAGAGGACGAGTGTAGCTATATATTATTGTTCGATTTTTCTGCTGCTTTATTGATTCATTATAGTTTCTCACTTTTGATTTTGTATCTAATGCAATTTTTCTTTATAATATGTATAAATATACTTATCGATTATGTTCAAGTTCTTATGTTTTTCCTACATTATGAAAGTTAGTAGGTGAGTATTATGTAAGTAGGTACCATCATCATGAAAGTTACCATTTATTTTGAACTAACTGTTACCTACTCTGTTTCATTCTTCAGTTAATGTAGCGGTTTTATTGCTTGTTTCTATGTTGTTTATCAAAAGTATTTGCGTACTTCTTACTTCTAAAATACTTTACGTACTTGGTGTGAGTTAGTGAACCTCAAATTTTAACAAAAATACAAATAGTCATGAAAGTGATCTGTCAGATCGCCGCGACCAATCTGACACATATTATTGCCGCGACTAATGGAGGGTTAATTTTCATTAACACGTTCAATGCGGATGACGCACATACGCGTCATTTTATCCCTCCACTATATGCGGATGTCGCGCTTATGCGTCTTGCTAGTATCCGCTTATTAAGTGTTAGTCTAGAGAACATATCCATGGTCTAGGTTTAGTACTGGCCAGAAGTATATGTATTTGTAATCGCACATTCTTGTGGCCACTGTAAACGTAAAAATATAATTCGTTCGTAACTATCATAATATATTATGGAGTTGCATAATTTTAAAGTTCGTTGGTACCTCTGGCGCAAAGCGAAGAAAAATTACCATTAGAAACCCTGATAGATTGGCAGAAGATGAAATGTTACAATTTATATATGCTTCTGAATCAGAGTAGGCGAGTAAGGCCGGTCTGACTTCAAAACGGTGTACGCGTATGTTTTTCCGTGTAACATACGAGTGCACCGTTTTGAAGTCAGACCGGCCTTATATACTTTCAATGTAAAATACATGTGGGCACGTATTGAAGTCAGACCGGCTCTATATTAGTTTCAATGGAACATACGTGTGTGAATTCAAAACACACGTATGCTACGTTGAAAAATGTAAGTGCAGAGAAAATGTGGAGCTGTTTTGAATTCGATTTTCTAGCGAGAAGTTATAAGGTAGGTCAGATGCAAAATATCGCATTCAAGTCAATTGTGTTTAATTAAAGTGGATTTTGATTTATGTTTTTTACTTTTGTTTAGAGGCTGCAAATACACATAGACCGGTTTGACTTCAAAGTGTGCCCAACAGTAGGAAAAGCAGCGGTGGTAATCAAGGTCAATTCTATCTAATTTAAGTGAAAAATCTTCGACTAGCAATCATTACAACATAAATTAGTTAACGGAGTGTTGTGTGTAAGATAGAAGCAAGTAATTAAATGCAATATGGATTTTAATATTCTTATTAAAACCACATATCGCAAACCTTATGTAAATTTAAAAGATCTTATAGTGAATAAGAGATTTGAAGTTTTGGAAGTGGAAACTGTCAAAACAAAATATGGAGAAAGAGTATTAGTGGAAACAGAAGAGTTCAAAAGTTTATTGCCAATGAGATATTTTGAATACCTTCAAGCACATGGAGTGAAACAATTAAATGAAAGTATTGGCTCGAACAAACACGTATACATAACTAGCAAAGGGTCGATCGGTCTAACTGTCAACATATAATTTTCAGAATAATATGTCAATATTCTAAGAAATTAGTTTACTATTATTATAATATACATCTTGTTCTTTACTGTTTATTTTATTATAACACATCTAAGTCAATTGTACAAAGAATGCTGTATTTAATTAAAGTAGGTTCTGATTTATGTGTTTTACGTTGAGGTTACTACCTTGTTTAGAGAAAGTGTTATTTCAAAAGAGAAACTTTTATAAAATACTTTTATTTACAAATTGTTGAATATTTTGATCTAGGTATGTAATTGCGTTTACATTGAAAGCGTCTACACGAGTCATGCTACTTCATGAAACTTTTTCACTGTCAAGGTGCTGCAATATAGCTCACAATAAATTAAATTACACGACTTTAATTGTATGATAATACTGAAGAATGTTTTTTAATACTGGTTTTTAAAAAAAATTTGTGTACCTAATCACAACCAGAAAACGGCATTCTATTTATGATAGGTACAAGATCGCTTTTATTAACGTTTCATTCACACATAGCCATGAATGTGTAAATTATTAAACAAAATTGACAGTTTAATTTAATCTTGGATTAGATTGATTTAATCTCAGTTTACAAAACGGATGTAGAAACAATTTTTGACTTTTAATCTGAGATATTTCAAATTTGCTTTATTTTTTTTGAAAAATTTTATATGTAACCATAAAATAAAAATAGTACTGTACTGCAAGCATATTTTCCGTAATCACATGTGGTAGCGACGGGCAACCATCCTTACATTGTTGAAAGAAGAAGGGGTTGCTTGCGCTAAGAACAAGGTAGTTGCGGTTTGACCATGCTCGGATTAGCGCGTTCATTATAACGGCGGGTCGTGGTTATATTGCTCTCACATTAAAATTTGTATTATAAATTCATTTATCGATGCACATATGTTTTGTTGCACGGTAATGTTTATATTCAATTTATTAAATCTTTTTAATAAACATACAGTCCACTGAATCGATTTATTGTAAAGCTTTTTTTATTTAATTAAGCACAACTCAAATATGGTGAAATACGAGCCTATGGAGTCGCTAAATTGAGTGTTAAGAATTCGTGTTTATCATATTTATTGGTCCTATTCGTGCTATCGGATGCGTAGTGAATTATTACGTGTTTTTAAATAATTGTTTAAAGTCGAATGTGGTATTAATTTTCGCCATATTATAAACAATCCGATTGAGCATTCAAAATATTATTGGAAAGAATTTTAAGTGTTTTAAAATTAAAAATTGTGCAGTGCGAATTTGTATTGATTTAATTCCAGATGGTCATATCTTTACAAATTTGTATAAAGTTTTACTGATTAATTCCGAACGGTCATATCAGTGAAACAAACGTTTTAATTTGAATTGTGTATGCAAGGAATTAGAAGCTTTCATTTCGTTTGTTGTCTGTGCGGTAAATAAGGATAGACAAAAGGCACCTGCACGTCGTTATATTGGAGGCGAGCAGAGACCTTGGTATAGTATTCAGCTGTATTCGCCTGGAGATAAGAAAGGTAGGCCAAACAAGCAATTATATTTTAACGTGTTGGTTCTGGAATTTCCGTTTTATAACAAAACTACTAATAGTTGGGTTTTGTACAAACTGCAAGTATATTTACTTATTATTTATTGGTAGCAAGAAACATTAGGTTTCTCATTGCAATTAAAATTGTGTGAGTGAAAAATTTATATTTATCATCATGACAAAGGGTAAAAAAACTTTGTTAGGTGAACGTTCATTTTTGAAGAATAACATAACTAGGGCGAATTTTTACGTCCTGGAGGCAGAAGCGATGTCTATTGCGGAATTAGATTTTGAAGAAATAAATATTAAATTCGAGCTTATTAAAAGTAATTTTGATGAATTTATGCATGTTTGTTGTCAGTTGCAAGAATTTGAAGTAGAAGATAATTTTGATGAAGCAGAGGTGGTTGAAAAATTGTATACAACGACTTACGCTAAGTTTAAAAGATTGTTAAAATTGCAATGCGGGTCTGAGGGATCTTCTAGTGATGGCACAAATAATGTTGTCAAAGGAAATATTAAATTGGAAGCCTTACAATTACCTATATTTTCGGGGCAAATTCAAGGTTTTAAATCGTTTTTTGAGCTTTTCATAACTCTTATTGATAAAAATCCAAATTTGGAAAATATCGAAAGACTAATGTATTTATGCAAACATCTAAGGGATGAGCCATTGCGGTTAATTTCTGCGTTGCCCGTGGAAAATAATTCTTATACTACGGCACTGAATATTTTGCAAAAAAGGTATAAGGATGATTATTTGATTATTGATTGTCATATCAAAGATTTAATGGAATTATCAATTGCAAATTGTAATGACTCGGATATGTTACGGGACTTTGTAGCCAGAATAAGGCAAACTGTAGCTTATCTAAAAAATTTAGGGGAATCAATTTGGGATGCTATGATAGTTCATCTTATACTTTCCAAGCTAGACATTTATAGCAATCGAGCTTATCAAAATGAGAGAAAACCTAATTCTAGGGCTAATTTGGAAGAACTTTTAGAATTTTTGGATAGGAGGGCTTTGAATTCGGAATTAACTACATCGAGTGTCAAACTTCAAAATAATAGTAAAATAATTAATAAGCAAACACATTGTAAACCTGTAACTAACACTATTACTGCTGTACCGAATTCTGGTAAATCTTTTAAGCAAAAAATTGAGAAAGGCAGACAAAGAGTCAATTCAAACTCAGTAAATTGTAAATTTTGCAAGCATGGAGGTCATCCAATTTTTAGGTGTGATCAATTTAAAAATTCAAGCATGCAGGAAAGGGAAAAGTGTATTTCGGAAAACAAAGTGTGTAAAATATGTTTAAATGTACATGTGGGTCAACCCTGTTCTGTTGATCTCAAATGTTTTATATGCCAATCCAAGGAGCATCACACATATCTGCATACGGATGTTCAGTTAAATGCGGTAGATAATGCGGTAGCTGCTCAAGGGATAACTACAGTGAAGTCTACTATTTCAGAATTTGTTTTATTGCCTACGGCATCAATATTAGTAAAAAACGCTGAAGGTGAATTACTTTCGGCACGAGCCTTGTTAGATTCAGGCTCACAGACTAGTTTTGTTACAGTTAAATTGCGTGACAAATTGGGATTAGACACTTGTCGTACAAAGAAATTAACTAAAATTTCTGGTATTTGTGATAATTCGACAGAGTGTTCAGAATGGATCGACTTGTCTATTCGTTCGAGATATGGGAATTATGAAATTTCTCATGATTTCGGGGTTATTCCCAAAATTACAGTTGAATTGCCTCAACTAAGTTTTGATTTCAGCAGTTTTAAATTGCCAAGGGGTTTGCCGTTGGCTGATGACAAATTTTTTGAGTCAGCTGAGGTAGACATCCTTTTAGGAGCAGATATTTTTTTCTCGGTTTTGCTTCCGCAAAATATAAAAATGGGCATAGATCAGCCTAATTTTCAGAAGTCTTATTTTGGTTACTTTGTGAGTGGAAAAGTGCCGTTCACTACAAAAGTAAGATGTGGTGCTAGTTTGCACGCAGTGTCGTTACATAGTGCGGTAATTGATGCTGATGAAAATTTAAATCAGTTGATGGAAAAGTTTTGGGAAACCGAAAATGTTTTTATTAAAAATGAATCGCTGACTGAAAATGAAATAGCAGAACAGTGTTTTGTAAATAAATTTACAAGAGTTGACGGGCGGTTCCAAGTCGATTTACCTTTAAAAGTAAATTTAGAAGAGTTCCAATTGGGAGATTCGGCTTCTATGGCACTCAAACGCTTTGAAAACTTAGAAAAACGATTTGTAGCAAATGAAAGTTTATATTTAAATTTTCGCAATTTATTAAGGAATTTCTAAGTAGAGGTTTTATAGAAGATGTGAAGGTTGATCCCTTTGCATTACATAATGAGAATTGGTATTTTTTGCCTTATCATGCTGTAGTAAGAGATGACAAAATTACGACGAAACTTAGAATTGTAATGGACGGTAGTGCCACTACAAAAACTGGTGTTTCTTTGAACAGTATTTTGTGCAATGGAGATATTGTTCAGCCTGAGTTATTTGATATTTTGCTTTTATTCCGTACTTATAGATACGTCTGTATGGCGGATATAAAACAGATGTATTTGCAAATTTCGATAGAACCTGCACACAGAAAACTTTTAAATTTTCTTTGGAGAGAGAGTAGAAATCAACCGCTGCAGGTTATGCAGTTTAAACGGTTGCCTTTCGGCTTGAAATCCAGTCCTCATTTAGCAACGAGATGTTTATTACAATTAGCTATTGAGGGAGAAACAGAATTTCCCTTAGCTTCGTTTATTTTGCGTTTTAATACTTATGTTAATGACTGCCTTTTTGGTGCAGATCATAAGGAAAGTTTGTTGCAAGCTCAAGCTGAACTTATAAAATTACTGGGTTTAGCTAAATTTGAATTACATAAATGGTGTTCTAACCATGTGGAATTAGTACAAAATATTCCACGACAACTTCAACATTTTGAAGAAACAAATATTACTAATGAAAAGGGGAGTATTTTAAAAACCCTAGGTCTATCGTTTGATGTAAATACGGATCAATTTATAATGAGTTGTGGAATGAAAACCGTTCCTGCAACATGCAACAAAAGATTTGTTTTGGGCTTTATTGCCAGGTTATTTGATCCTTTTGGCTTTTTAGCTCCAGTTATTACTGTGGCAAAATTATTGATGCAAAAAATATGGGCTGCAGGTCTGGACTGGGACACAGAATTACCTGATAAATTGAAAGAGGAATGGGAATCATTTTCACAGGGATTAAGGTGCATGCCAGCAATTAAAATTAATAGATATTTAAATTTTCCGAGGCTGTTTCCATTGAACTTGTTGGATTTTGTGACGCTTCGCAAATTGCACAAGGTGCTTGTGTTTATGTTCGAGTAGTTACGGTCAGTAATACAGTGGAAATAAAATTGTTAGCTTCCAAATCAAAAATAAATTCGTTGAAAAATAAAACAAGCATTCCGCGCTTAGAATTAAACGGGCATTGATATTAGCAAGATTAATAAATCGAATTTTGGTATGCTGAAGGATAAAATACAAAAGGTTTTTTTGTTTTGCGATTCAAAAATTGTATTAGCATGGTTGAAAATAGAATATTGGAAACTTAATACTTATGTCGCCAATAGAATTAAATTGATTCAGGAATTAACGTCCGAATTTATGTGGTGTTATATCCGTTCTAATGAAAATCCTGCTGATCTTGTTTCGAGAGGAGTTTTACCACGCAATATAGAAAATTGTATCTTGTGGTGGAAGGGTCCTGAATTTTAGGGACACTTGATTGTACAGTTGACAAATACCTTCGGCCGTCCGAGTTTAGTGAAATGTTGCCAGAAATAAAGCCCGTAGTGAATGTTGTAGTCCAGAGTAAAGATAAATTAGTATTATTCGAAAAGTTTTCAAATTTTATGAAAATGAAAAGAGTTTTGGCATATTGTTTGCGTTTTATTTACAATTGTAGGAATAAAACTAACAAGAAAACTAGTAATTTAACAATAGAAGAGATAGATGAATCGCGTACGATTATATTAAAACAAGTACAAACGGAGTATTTTACAAAAGAAGTTGCAGAAATTAAAGCAAGTAAATCTTGTACTTCGAAATTATTATCACTGAATCTGTTTTTGGATTCGCAAGGATTGTTGCGTGTAGGAGGATGGCTGCATAACAGTGCACTTTCGTTTCAACATAAATTTCCAATAATTCTACCTACTAAAAGTTTTATAACAAAAATTATTATAAATAACGAACATTTACGGTTGTTGCATGCCAGTGTAAAGTTAACATTGTCAGTTTTGAGACAGCAATATTGGATATTAAATGCTACTAGAGAAATCAAAAGTGTTATTGCTAAATGTTTAATTTGTTGGAAGTTAAAGTCTGAAGCTTCTAAGCAGCTAATGGGCAGTTTGCCGTACGATCGAGTGAACATAGCTCGGCCGTTTGAGAAAGTTGGGGTGGATTTTGCTGGACACTTCTATATTAAGCAATCAAGAGTCAGAAGAGTGATTCTTACAAAGGGTTATGTAGCAGTTTTTGTTTGTTTTGTAACAAAAGCTATTCATTTAGAAGTAGTGTCAGATTTGAAAACTGAGACATTTATAAATGCTTTAAAGAGGTTCGTAAGTAGGAGAGGTGTACCGCGAATGATTTTTAGTGACAACGGGAGCACCTTCAAAGGAGCTGATAATGAGTTGAGGAAATTATACAGTTGTTTAAAAACTAATCAGCAGTTTCAAAGTTATATATGGGAATTTCGTATAAAGTGGTCTTTTATCCCACCATATAGCCCAAACTTTGGAGGGTTGTGGGAGAGTAACATAAAGGGGTTCAAATATCATTTAAAAAAGGTAATTGGACTGACTAATTTGATTTATGAAGAATTTAACACGGTCTGTATTCAAATAGAAGCCATGTTGAACTCAAGGCCATTGTGTGCCCTTACTGAAGATCCGTCAGACTTGTATTGTTTAACGCCAAGCCATTTTTTAATTGGTGGATCTTTAGCTTGTATTCCAGAAGGTAATGTTTCAGATGTGCCAATAAACAAACTTAAATTTTGGAAACTTTGTACGCAATTACAATATAGTTTTTGGAAGGCTTGGTCTAGGGACTATTTAGGCCAGTTGCAAAACAGACCAAAATGGAAAAAGGTTATGCCTAATGTAAAAGAAGGTATGTTAGTTCTTATTAAAAATGATAAGTTACCGCCATTAGAGTGGGCGATAGCACGTATAATTAAAGTTATACCAGGTAAAGACAATAAGGTTAGAGTTGTTCACTTAAAAACTAAAAATGGCACTTTTTTCACTTCAGTGTCTAAAATTGCGATACTTCCTATTGAATCGGATACTTAGTAATTAGTTTGGTCTGAGTAGATATTTTTTATGTTAATAATTTTTTAAGGGTTATTACGAGGATTATTATCTTTAGTTTTATTTTTAAGATAATGTTGCATACGCTTTTGCTTGCATCTTTTACTTTATTATTTGATTTTTGTAAGTGTTAAATTAGTTATTGTGGAGCGAGTGATTTTGTGCTCGCGGGCAGTTTATGGTAGCGACGGGCAACCATCCTTACATTGTTGAAAGAAGAAGGGGTTGCTTGCGCTAAGAACAAGGTAGTTGCGGTTTGACCATGCTCGGATTAGCACGTTCATTATAACGGCGGGTCGTGGTTATATTGCTCTCACATTAAAATTTGTATTATAAATTCATTTATCGATGCACATATGTTTAGTTGCAGGGTAATGTTTATATTCAATTTATTAAATCTTTTTAATAAACATACAGTCCACTGAATCGATTTATTGTAAAGCTTTTTTTTATTTAATTAAGCACAACTCAAATATGGTGAAATACGAGCCTATGGAGTCGCTAAATTGAGTGATAAGAATTCGTGTTTATCAACATGCATAAATGAAATGATACAAAGTCGTCGTGTCGATGCAACTGTTAATAAAAAGAAATCAGATACTTTACTTATTAAAACTGGATTTGTTGGAAATTAAAAATTCAGCGTTAATTTTTCTGCTGAATATTCTTTAAGAATTAAACCATTCATGCTTGAAAATCGTCTTGAATCAAAACGTAAATAAAAACGATTTTAACAATTGCATCCAAAGCAATTCACTATGCAATTATTTTGATTGCATAAAAATAAATATTATTGCATTATAATATTTTGTATGCTAATTCCTTTACAGTTGTTTTGCTTACGTCAGAAGATATTTATGTATAAATAGTCAATAAATCTCTACACATATTAATTATTAAGTAGTATAGTGGTTGTAAAGAACGACCATCATGAATTCTGAAACGGTAGCCGAAGATAGTAGTGATATTTTAAAGTTAACAGTGAAATGTATGAATCTAATCAAATCAGTTGACGAAATTATTAAACGCATGATCATTCTAAAGACAAACATAGGTTTATTAAAGCTTGCGATTAAAAACAAGGTATACGAAGACAATCGCCAGGAAAATCCTAGTAGACTGGAGTCTAATTTGGCACATCTTAAAAGTTACCTTGTACGATTGAAACATTTGCAACGCTCTTTGGAATACCAAGGTAAAGGTATTGATGCAACGCTTTCTAGAAGTCATATTCGACATTTGATTTGGCATGATGTACAATCATGTTTTGGAAGTCGAATAATTACAGGAATTATTACCAATTTAAGTTATAAATATCCTCTAGTGTTCCTAGACAAGGCATTCGCTAGTTTTAAACGCAATATTGTTGCTTGCTTAAAAAAAGTCAATGTTGAAAGTTAATGTAATATTTACCGCTAACTTTGTTAAGCCTACAACTGGTGAAATAGATTTGAAGACGTTTCCTACTGCAAATCGTCACATCGATATAAACACCAATCTCAAGCAGTAGTATAAGGAGAACGTATTGGACAAGATATCGAAGCGATTGGAAGAATTTAGTGAAAAAGATTCAGGTTGGGCAATACAAGAAGTTTTACACTTGAAGGTAAAAATAAACAATCATGATCCGCTTAAAGGAGAGTGTTCAACGTTTGTTCCGGTTCCGGACTTTATAGCAAAAAACGAGCTGTGGCATATGAGTAGTGGGGTAAGGCCGGTCCTAATTCAAAACGTGTTCAGACGTATTTTACATATGTAAAATACACGTGCACCGTTTTGAATTAGGACCCGCATTATATACTTTCAATGTAAAATACTTGTGGGCACGTTTTGAATTAGAAGCGGCTTTATAGTACTTTCAATGGAACATACTTCAAAACACACATATGTTGAAAAATGTAAGTACAGAGAAAATGCGTGTAGCTGTTTTGAATTTGATTTTCTAGCGAGAAGTTATAAAGTATGCCAGATGCAAAATATTGCATTCAAGTCAATTGTGTTTAATTAAAGTAGATTCTGATTTATGTTTTTTATTTATGTTTAGAGGCTGCAAATACACATGGGCCTGTTTCAATTCAAAGTGTGTTCACTCTGTGATAGGTTAAAAAGTAGGTTGGCAAAATACGCAGATGGTGGTAATCTGCTATATAAGGAGATTGCTCCTAATATTAATTTAATTAGTCGAAGAAAAGCAATATGAATTTTAATACTCTTAATAAAACCACATATCGCAAACCTTATGTAAATTCAAAAGATCTTGTAGTGAATAAGAGGTTTGAAGTTTTAAAAGTGGAAACAATCAAGACAAAATATGGAGAAAGAGTATTAGTGGAAACAGAAGAGTTCAAGAGTATATTGCCATTGAGATATTTTGAATACCTTCAAGCACATGGAGTGAAACAATTAAATGAAAGTATTGGCTCAAACAAACACGTATACATAACTAGTAAGGGATCGATGGGTCTAACTGTCAACATATAATTTTCAGAATAATATGTCACTAATCTAAGAAATTAGTTTACTATTATTATAATATACATCTTGTTCTTTACTGTTTATTTTATTATAACACATCTAAGTCGATTGTATAAAGAATGATGTATTTAATTAAAGTGGGTTCTGATTTATGTGCGTTTTACTTTGAGGTTACTACCTTGTTTAGAGAAAGTCTTGTTTCAAAAGAGAAACTTTTATAAAATACTTGTTATTTTACAAATTGTTGAATATTTTGATCTAACTATTTATAAATGAAAAAGTATTTATTAACTCCCGTTCTTGAAGTATTTGCCGCTCCCTCGCAACGAGTTCCTCTCTTTTTTGCTTTATTATTTCTAGCTCCAAATCTAGACGACGCAGTAGCTTCTCTCCACGCTTTTTAAATGCGTTAAGTAACTTTACTGTGTCATCTTTGTAGGATTTGTCATCTTCACAGCAAACAGCCATATTAGGTCCTGGACATAACTTTGTCATAGTCAACATGTTTTTGCCAGATTTGTGAGCATAACATAAAAGATTATAGTAGGTTCACCTTTTCCTTTGTATACTACCTGATGTTTCTGAGAGGATCAGAATGTGTCAACGATCCGACAATAGCCTCAGAATTTCCAGAATGGTTTTTTGATCCTAATCTAATGTAACTTATAAATTAGTAGTGTTTTAAAACACATGTATAAATGTGAAAAAGCACTTACCGTGATATATCTATTACGTCACTATCAAAAATAGCACCAGTGTCAAGTTGAGGTGAAGAACCAAAAACTTCTTTAATCAAGTCTTCATCATAATGTAATATAAATTGCTCCAGAACTTTCACGTTGGTACTATTACCATTTTTGATCGATGATAAGTTACTCTTTTTTTAAAAGTTGCTAGTAGTAGTAACTAATAATTATACAAGAGATCTGATTGAATACTGTTGATAAAATTTACGTGAAGTATTTATATTAAATAATAAACTGGCCTGTTAGAAAAAATTAAAAATTTGCATCGTTTTCTGAAAAAATTCAGCTCTGTAATCTATTCTAATGAATAAAAACAGTATTTAAGCAAATATAATTATACCTCAGCAGAAATAATGAATTAGATTTATTGTCTGAAAAAGAAATTGCAATGAAGGCACATAATAAAAAACCTAAATTATATTAATTTCGTTTTAGATTACTGCTGGTATAATTTATTTTTCAATAAAAATTAACAAAAATTGACTTTATATACATATATAGGTATGTAGTAATTGTGTGTGCGTGTGTGTGTGTGTGTGTGTGTGTGTGTTTACGCGATTCATGCTGCATAAGAAATTTTTTAATTCGCTCTAGGTACTGATATAAATAGCTTCAAATAAATGAAATTGCATAATGTTTATTGTATTATGATAAAACTGCAGAATGTTAATACAGGTTTTAAAAAAACCCCCATGAGTGCGTGTAAATTATTAAACAACATTGCCAGTTTAATATGAGACATTTTTTTCAAATTTGCTTTATTTTTCTTTAGATTAATTTCGTTTAAAATAATGCAATGCAAATGGCCTTTAACTAGTAATATATATAGAATAAGTTCTAGATTACCGCACAGTTACAAGGATTTTTGCTTAAACGTATGGATGTAATCTGCTTTCGTTGCAGCGGTTCTAGCATAAGCAATACCACACTGTTCCTTGATTTTATATTAAAAGTTCCTTTCAAAGCAAGTGGAGCCCTCGACATCCAAACGTATTGTATTTAATAAATCCTGATTAGAAAAAAAAAGTATTATGATAGTTGCTGAATCAAAAGTGAAAGAGGATATAGTAAATGAAGTTTATATACCAGCAAGAATAAATTTCGAGAGACGCAAAGTGATAGTAAAAGGGTTAAATGACCTTCTTCAGACCGATTTGATTGAAATGCTACCATATTCGCAAACAAACAAAGGATTTAAATATATTTTAGTAGTTATTGATTGTTTCTCTAAATACGTATGGGCTGTACCACTTAAGAGTAAAACGGGTATTGATGTTACTGCTGCAATGAAAACAATTTTAAATAAACAAATCCACCAAGAAATTTGCAGTCTGATTTTGGTAAAGAATATTATAACAAACACTTTCAATCTTTAATGCAGACATATGGCATAAACCATTATAGTGTCTACTAAGAAAATATGCATTGTGGAATGTGTAATTAGAACTTTAAAAGGAAAAATGTGACGCTTGTTTAACCTGAACGGTTTCTACAATTGGATAAAAAATTTAATTGATATTGTTAAACAATACAACAATACAGTTCACAGTACTATCGGAGTCAAACCTGTAAAAGTTGATAAATCCAATGAAAAAACTTTTCTTAAATCATCATTTACCCTCATCAAACTTGCAACCAAAATACCAAAATATTCAATTAAAGACAGTGTGAGGATTAGTAAACACAGGGAAGCATTTACGAAAGGTTACGCGCCAAACTGGTTAAATAAAATTTTTAAGATTAAAAAGGTAAACGTAACCAATCCGACAACATATATATTAGAAGATCAAGACGAGAAAGAAATCAAAGGTGCATTTTATGAAATTAAGTCTTTGTAAAATGGTTAGGCTTCTCTAACGTACACAATAGCTAGATCGATAAAAATAATGTTTGCTAGAAGTTGTTATAATAATAATAGTTAATAAGGCTAACATTGTAAAATTAAATTAAAATAAATAATACAGACACAATCTTTCTATTGTTTTTTATTATTATTAAACCATTCTTTTAATAAAAAAGTATTTTGTTTTGCACATTGCAGATTATTATTGCCGTGTCTATAACAATGGATGTTACATAGTAAACGATTGTTGATTTTTAACTCCGATAGCGTAGGACAACCTAGTGCAAGCATATCAGTTACAACGTTTTGCATTAGATATGTTTCAATCAATTTTTTCTTTTCTAGACCCTTCACACATACTTCTTCAACGGATCGGATAATTTGCTTCAAATAAAGCACTATATATGATGACACCATTCCAGCCGTTAAAGATTCATCCCAAGAAATGCCATGAATATTCCTTGTCACCCAGTCGTTATGTTTTATATGATCTTGACACAAACAACTAGACTGCATTGGCAGTTTAAAAATTTGATGCCAAACAACACCTTCCAACAAGTCCAAAACCGCAATTTCTTTGCACACAAACTGGTTTTTCTTGTATTTAAATCTCTGAATATCAATTATATACATGTTTGTATTTGTATGAATGTAAATATGCAGTAAACTTCGACTAATTAAATTAATATTAGGAGCAATCTCTTTATATAGCAGATTACCACTATCTGCGTACTTTGCTAACCCACTTTTCAACCTTTCACAAGAGTGAACACATTGTGAATTGAAAGCGGCCCATGTGTATTTGCAGAGTGGTCGCTTCTCGCTAGAGAAGCTCAGAGTTCTCGCTAGAATTCAATACAGCTCCACATTTTTTCTGCACGCACCTACATTTTTTCAACGTAGCATACGTGTGGACACGTTTTGAAGTCAAACCGGCTTATGTGTATTTGCAACTTCTAAACAAAAGTAAAAACATAAATCAGAATCCACTTTAATTAAATACGGCATTCTTTATACAATTGACTTAGGTGTGATATTTTGCATCTGACCTACTTTATAACTTCTCGCTAGAGAACCGAATTCAAAACAGCTCCACATTTTTTTTTCATGCACTTACATTTTGTCAACGTAGCATACGCGTGGACACGTTTTGAAGTCAAACCGGCTTATGTGTATTTGCAGCCTCTAAACCATAGGTTCCCAACGGGGGCGGTACCGCCCCCCAGTGGGCGCTGTAGCTTTCAAAGGGGGCGGTAGCGAGTACAGGGGCAAAAGGGGGGCGTTAGGAGGATCAAGGGGGGCGTTCCTGACGTACTTACCTTTTTAGAAAATAAATATATTAAAATACTTTGAAAATACCTAGTTGGCATGAATAGACAGTTTATTTAGCTATCTAAAATGTCTATGTTATTGTTATCGAGAAAATATACTTTAAAACATTTAATTCATTATTAGGTCTATGAATACCTAATTCCGTTTAATATTGTCCGCAACAAGTCTTTGCAAGTTGATAAGCAAAGACGCGATATGACTTGCTTACAAAGTGCACCGGCATCGCAAACAAGATAAAACATACAAGTTGATGCTTGTATGAAATCAAACGTATAAAAGGCAGGGATAGCTCTAGGAATGTGTTATTATTTTTGTGTGCTTCGCAAATAATCCATGTTCGTGAGTGATAAGTTATATAAGTCATTATAACCATTAATTTTATAATTATCTATAAATTCGTTGAAAAGTTAATTTATTTTAAACCGTGGCAAGTTTTGGATTTCAAAATGTCTGAATCTAAGAAGAAATGCCGGCAGTACAGTCTTTTGTATTTGAAGTATGGATTTATGCACTCTCCTGTAAACCCATCATTACCCATGTGTTTACTTTGCCAAAAAGTTTTCTCAAATGAAGCCATGAAGCCTTCTAGGCTACAAGAACATTTAAATAAAATGCATACTGATAAAAAGGACAAAGATTTGTCCTATTTTCAAGAACTGCAGAAGAAATATTTGAAACAGCCAACTATATCAAACCTATTTGCGTCGTCTTCTAAACAAGAAGATGATGGATTACGAGCATCATATAACATTTCATTGTTAATCGCAGAAACGGGAAAACCACATACCATTGGCGAGGAACTTATCTTGCCGGCAGTCAGAGAGGTAATAAAAACTGTTCTTCATCATAAGACATCGGCAGATGTCATCAGAAAAATTCCTCTGAGTAATAACTCAGTGCAAAGGAGAATAGACGAAATGGCTCAAGACGTTGAAATATCATTATGCGATTACTTAAAAACTTGCAATTTTTCCATTCAACTTGATGAATCCACTCTACCAAATAACGAAGTACTGCTGTTATCATACGTTCGGTTCATAAAAGACGAAAAAATTATCAAGAGTTATTATTTGCAAAAATTTGGAAACTGATACAAAGGGAGAAACGATATTTAATACCATGAGTACGTTTTTCAAGAGAAAGAAATACCTATGCATAATATTTTGTCGGCAGCTACTGATGGTGCTCCAGCAATGACGGGACGTCATAAGGGTTTCATAGCTCATTTGAAACAAGCAGTACCAAATGTACCCGCTATACATTGTATTATTCATCGTCAGCACTTGGTTGCAAAAAATCTGAACGAACGTTTGCATTCGTCGCTTCATTACGTTATTAGAGCAGTAAATACGATTAGAAGCAATTCATTGCATGACAGATTATTTAGCCAACTTTGTAGTGAAAATGATGAAGATTACAATCGCTTGCTGCTGCACACAGAAGTTCGTTGGCTCTCAAAATGTACTTGTTTGAACCGTTTTTCAACTATTTGATTCAGTACTGGACTTTCTTGAAAACAGAAACGAAAAATTGCGCGAAAACCTGATTATACATAAAATGACATCGCTTATTTGACAGACTTGTTTAAAATATTTAATGAAGTCAATTTACAATTGCAAGGTGACGAATTGAATTTAATTAAAACAAAAACGTCATAGCTGCTTTTGTGGGAAAACTTCTTCTATTCAAACGAAATCTAGGGAGAGGTGAATACAGCCACTTTCCCACCTTATCAGCAGTCTCTGCAAAACATGAAGATTTACTTACTTACTGCCAACACTTGGACGTTCTTCATGTTGATTGTGTGGAGCGATTCCAGGATATTTTAAACATGAATATACCGGGTTGGGTTTTAGATCCTTTCGCAAATGCAGATACAGCAGAATCATCAAATTTAGAAGAGGAACTCGTAGAACTCACAACTAACGAAGAACTAAAAGTAAAATTCAGAAATGGATATCAAGAGTTCTGGCTTCAAAACCAATACCAGTTCTTTACCCTGGATTGTGGTCAAGAGTACAGATATTTTTAATTGCATTTCCTTCATCTTATTTGGCTGAGCGTGGGTTCAGTGCAGTAGCTAATTTATTGTCTAAGAAAAGGAACAGACTGCACATTACTGAACGTGACGATTTGCGGCTGATGTTAACGAAATTGGAACCCGACATTAGCAAATTGTTAAAACTTCACCAGCCTCAACTATCTCATTAATTTTTTCTTCTTAATCTTTTTTTCTGTTCATTATGTATTCATATTTAAGTTTTTAATAAACAAGTTTGTACTACATTTGATAGTCGTTTTAATTAAGGTTTACTTATGCGATTTTTAATATATATACCTTGTCCAACGCTTTAGTGAACGCTTGTAATAGCAGTCAAAAGTGCAACGTTCGTATATGAGTATATATTTATATATATATATATATATATATATATATATATATATATATATATAGATAGATAGATACTATGCAACAATATTTTAATATTCGTTATAATGCACTATGATGAGGAGGGGGGCGTTGGAAGTTTTTTTTCCAGTAGAGGGGGCGGTGGTTCAGAAAAGGTTGGGAACCTATGCTCTAAACGAAAGTAAAAAACATAAATCAGAATCCACTTTAATTAAACACAATTGACTTGAATGCGATATTTTGCATCTGACCTAATTTAAAACTTCTCGCTAGAAAAACGAATTCAAAACAGCTCCACATTTTCTCTGCACGCACTTTCAACGTAGCATACGTGTGTTTTGAAGTCACACACGTATGTTCCATTGAAAGTAATATAAAGCCGGTCTGACTTCAAAACGTGTCCACGCGTATTTTACATTGAAAGTATATAAGGCCGGTCTGGCTTCAAAACGGTGCACGCATGTTACATGGAAAAACATATGCGTGCACTGTTTTGAAGTCAGACCGGCCTTACTTACCTACTCATAAGGACTTAGACGGAAAGGCTGGCATTTTAGAGAACAACCCCAGAATAGGCATAAAGAAAATAGGAAGAGGAATCGAAATGGCGTGGATAACCCTGCAGCAACCAAACATTAAGATAATTAACTGTTATTTTTCACCGAACGGGAGTGTGGAGGAGTTCAAGGTTTTCTTGGGTGAATTACAAGATCACGTTACTGGAAGAAGGAGTGAAGTCATCGTTGGAGGTGACTTCAATGCCAAATCTGAAAATTAGAGGTAAACAAGGTTAGATAGAAGGGGGGACATTATGCTGGATTGGCTAGCGGCCATCAATATGGTAGTCCTGAACAACGTATTACGTTTATTTTCGGGATAAATTAAATACCCCTTCTTCTTTGTTAATTCATAAGCCGCTTTACAATAATTTCGTTAAATCGATTCCATTGTCATTACTACTTATTTTTGTTTTCATTTGTTTTTGGTACTACTGTACTGATATAACATGTTTTTTGTTTAATTATAATTTTTTTATGTTGCGTGTAGTTTTAATGAATGAGTACGTGTATTTTTATTTCAGGCATTCTTTAATTTTTGTTTGTATTATACCTCGCCCACTCCCCGAATGAGCCCGGTCAATTTCTGTATTTTCTTTCTTCTTCTTTGGTTTTGTGTAACGTTGGCTTAGCATTCGCTTCGATTTTGTTTCGCTTAATTTCTGACCCCAACTTTTGTTTTGCTTCTCGGCCTGATACTACTTATATTTTCTTCCCTTATGTTCGAACTTGTATTTATTCCTTTTCTTTATTTCTTGTGTGAGTTCGATTTTTTTAAAATTTAGTTCTGCTTTCCTTCTTAATCGCGCAACATCAGTGGTTGGCTAATTTCAGATTATTGGACTTGTGTTTTCGCCAATAATTCTAGTCCATTGAAAACGCTGGCGCCCAAGATTTTCCTTTTTTTCATCCTGCCCTCTCTGTATATTTTGTTTTCGCCGTCAAGTCTAGAGTTAGTTTCTTTCTCCGATTTTTCTTTTATTCTACATTCCTGTTCTAATTTTTATTTTGTTGCTTAGCTCCCATTCGTGATCCCGAAGTTTATCCGTCGGATATGTTTTGATTGCCCTGTATTCACAGTAAGTTCGTTTTTGAGCTTTATCGAGTTACGGTTAACCTTTATTTAGTTACTTTCTCTCAATTTCTTTTTTCTTTTTATTCAAAATGACTGATCATAGGTTGGTGGTGTTTAATATGATCTGTAAGGGACGACCAAAGTCATCCGAAAGCATTACTAACTATTTCGCGTGTACGACAGGTCTGTTTAGAAACTATGATTCTTTTAGTGATGATGTTCAATTGTCCGTTTTGCTTCGTAACCTTGATCCATTTTATAGAACCGCCCACTCCTTACAAGAGTTAAAGGACAAATGTCTGAAATTAGAACCGGCAAAGATTCTGGCCGATAATTCCGTATCACCTAGTCACGACCTACATACTCTTACTGCTGAACCGTAATCACCCCCTACTATAGTGCCTAAGTCAGTTGCTACTCCTTTTTCGGCTTCCTACTAAGGCCTCTCTGTGTGGAAGTGGAATTTAAAATTTTCTGGTGATCCAAACACTCTTACCGTACAAGATTTTTTGGGACGAGTCGAAAAACTCCGACGAACTCACCATATGTCAGAATTGCAGTTATTTGAGTCTGCAGTGGACTTGTTTGAGACTAAAGCGTTACTTTGGTATCGTGGTAATCGGCATAGGTAGGTGGCTAAAGAGCCGCCTTCAAATAATGAAATTTATTGATTTTACTGATAGTTTTATTTTCATGAATAAGTGATTTGAATGTATCACGAAATTCTAAGAATTGATCGTAATTACCAGCAAAGCTTGGCAACGCTATGGTCGGAAGCCTTATACCGACGCTGGACTCGCTTTCACCATGTGAAGCATCGCTATGCATTTGTGCGCTTTGTGACAATTGGCTTTTAGAATTTCCATCAATTATGTCCTGTGCTAGAGCTAAAACTGAAAAATAATCATCCTCAAAACTTTCCCTTTCAGCTACTTCATCCTCCTCGCTTGTCCCCTCATCTAAGAGTTCTATTTTAAATTGCAAATTATTAAATTCTTCCAAAAGTGGGCGAATAGATCCTAAACGCACCTTTAAATTTTCTATATTTTTGATTATATTTAGTTTGTTTGGCTTTAATGAATCAAAATAAGTTCGAAACCGTGTAATTTGGGCTTTGCAAATGCCACGTTTTTTAATTAAAACCCTTAATTCTTCAGAATTCATTTTGATAAACAATAAGAAATTGTTACCCAGATAGAAGCTGGTGGTAAAGGAAAACAGGATTATGAAGGACTCACCACTGTAAAGCTAACATTTAGTATTACATGAATAAATACTTCAAAAGTATTTAGAATTATTTTGACTTGGAGGTTTGTAGTGTTGGTCCACTGTACTTGCTTGGACGCTTGTAGTAGTGGTCCACTATACTTGTTCGGTCTGCAGCATGAACTGGACGCTTGTAGTAGTGGTCCACTATAACCTTCTTTTAATCAATAAAATGGATTTTTACTTACAAATTCACTGCCTTTAATGAGTGATTCTTGTAATTAGGCTAATAATACCGCTGTATTCACATTTGACTCGATCGACCATGTTGAGATTTCACTGCAATTGATGAGAATCTTCTGTCTTGACTGGAATGTACAAATACTATTGTGGCTGATGCACAGTTGAGTGGAACTATAATTGTAGCTTAAACTTCTTTGTGTTACAGTAAAGTAACAAAAAGGCTTGAAGATTAGTATATTGAATTCATTTACAACTATTTAATATTAAATTTAACAGGGAACAAAGCTAAAGCAGCCATGTTCTGCTATTTTATTTAAAGTGTCAAATCTTAGTGCGATACATTGCCGCCAGAGCGTGTAATAACAACTGGCGGGAAACAACGAATATTTTAAATAATACAATAAAGTTGCAACATGCTACTAACGTCCAACGTTTTTACAAGACAAATTAACCTCTTGTCAAAACGTTGTACTTTTGTAGCGTTTATGTTTATTTTGACTTCAAATTAAAAAAATGTTGGTAATTTAAACGTTCTTCTAGGGCCAATAGTAACGAAAATGACCATCGGTCAAAATAAGATGGCTCGCCCTCTACATTTGAAACGCTACATTTATGATTTGCAGTAACATTCTGAATAATGGTCTTTGTCTAAGGTACATTCACCATAATTGTTAGAGCCGCATTAAAAAGTAATGTTACTGAAAGTATTGTTGCCAGCTACTATTAGGCAACCCGTCAAACACACAAGCGCCGTAAGCACTGTATATTTTCCAGGAACCAAATATTCTTCTAGCAATTACTGGAAAATGAGTCATCCTTTTTAATTCAGAGTATATATAAGACCGCTAATAAATGTAAGAGTTTAGTCTATATCAGAATGTCGAATATAAATTATATCGTGTAAAGTTAAATAGATGAGCTTTTGGAAGTCCAAGAGTAAACATATATGTTATACTATGTGAACGTGTTTAATGTACATGCAGCTTGTAAATACATAAATAGACAAAAGTGTAATAAATAAATTATAATAGTGTTTAGTGTTACTAAGAAGACTTATTGTTAAGGAACTAGTTTAAGAAGATATTAATGCTTGTAAATTCATTAGTGTGATAGTGTTTCATTGTTAATTGGACTGAAAACATCTATAAATAAGGCATGCTGTTAATTAGAGTTGTGAACAGTGAGTAATAAAGACTCTTGTTACTACTTGTTTTAAATAAGTGAAACGCGGTAGTAGTAGTCCGCTACAGTATAGTTGTTACAACAAACAAATAGTGTTTCTTCTCAATGGGCTTCTACAAGTACTCTTTTAGTTATCTTTTAATTATCTTGAATTTGGATTGAATTTGAACCTTATCATATCTTTTTAATTGAAAAGGTCCGTTTCTTATTAACTCCAACGGACCATGGAATACAAATTTATTTTTTACAATTTGGACATCCTCATTTTTTGGCCAGATGTAGTCATTCAAATCACTTTTTAAAAATTTAAAGTTACTGTGGTGGTCATCTAGTGTCTGAGTTACCCTTCCAATATACCATGCTATAACAAACAGCGTAGTACATTTTATTTTCTACTGTTATTACCGGTTCTTTTTTATTGGTTTCCCCTTCTGAATAATTTTCGCATTTAAGTTCACTTTTTTCGTTATAACTTATACTTTCTGATGTTTCATCTTCATCCATAAAATTTGTCCTCGAACTTTTCTTCTGTTTTTTTTTACTTATTATATTTTCACATGAACTTTGTACAGTGCTCATATTCATACAACGTAGGAGTCTGTCACTCGAAAGTTTTCCAGATTTGGAAAAGAAAAACCAACACAAAGTTGACTTTACTAACATCTGTTTTTCGTTGACTTGGATTTTTAACAACGATAAATCGTTAAGGGGTTTTGAATCCATGTAAATCTTTTAAATTAAGATCCGTGATATTTTCAAAAATATTTATATCAATATCACCTACATCTTCTTCGTTTATGCTTGTATCATTGATCGACTCTGTAAATTTTGCATTTAATATTGACGTGTTATTTTGATGGTCCGATATTTTTAGTTCCGAGACAGAAACATTCGTTGAAGCCATGGTTTGAAGAGTTTTAGTGAACTGAATTCCCAAGCAATTTGTTAATGTAATTGTCTCCAACTTTGCCATCTCTAAAATATTTTTCAACTCTCCCATCAATGAAATGTTAAATTCTTCGGTTAGCAAAATACTTTCCATATCGTACTTTTTTCTCTAGGAAAAATAAATGTTTCACCTAAAATTATATGGCTAGTAATACAAATATAAAGATAAAATTATAAACTAACCTGCATCGCTAACAATAGTATTAATAGCTTGTATTCTGTGTCTTCTTTGAACAATATCTAATAAATCAAAGTTAACCATCGTTGAATAAGTGGATGTCATAGAGCGGGTTTGCCTGAAATTTTTTTCGCGTGGCTGACTGCCACAAAACCATGGCAGCAATGATTTTTTTATGCGATCTACATCTTTCCATCAACATTAATAGGCTGTGTGCATTTAATTCGATGCATGTGTATACATTTAAGGAAAACTAATTCTTTGTGAGTGTCAAATTATCTATGTTTTGAATCCAGGACCTCCAAAGACGCAGGAAGAACATTACCTACCAAATTTTATATTCTTTCTTCAATTTTTAAAGATTTATCTAAAAACGCATCTAAGATATCTCTTGTTATTATTAGTAGCTACTTTGTGGTCTTAGTATCGTCTGAACGAAATAAATTTGTTACTCGAAGAGAACACAATTTATCAATAACTTTAAAATTCATTTTGTCAGCACCTAAAATCGAGTTAGAAAAGATTGTGGAAAAACGTCACAAATTAAACATATACAACTAACCATGAAGATAACTTCGATATAGAAAATGTTTATCTCTATCATAATTCTGAATCAGATCTTCTAAAGTCTGCTTGCACTGTTAATCAATTGAGCCTAACTTTATAAAACTCAGCTTTACACTTGAGCCTTGCTTAAAAATAATTCTTGTTGCACCGCATATCAAAAAACCAAGCTTTATAAAGTATCTGTTTGTTCAAAGTATTCATGGCAACGTAGCACGTTTCTAGGAATTTCATACATTTCAGTTGAATATAAGACCTACCGGAGTCCTGTCTTTGAAATGTCAGAAGATTTTTTATACCTAAAACCGTCGACTGACTAATTTATTAGGCGATGCTAGTTATGTAATCTCCCAATTGTTATATACATATAAAGAAATATTAGAAAATGCGCCAAGTGATGTGCAACAATGTAAATGAAGGACAATTCATTCAGTTTATTAACGTGCATGGGAACGGAAGCGCTACTTTGTAGCACAGACGTTAAGTGACACTGCAGATGTCAGGTCACAGGCGGTCGCAGATAGTCACGTACCGAGATTACTGAGAAGTAAGCTCGCAACAAAGTATTTATGAATAGCATTAAGATCACAACATTGTATTATGAATAGAGTTAAGTGTAAGCAGACATTGGGTCTGCACGTTCCCACAGCCATGTGAGGGGCTAGGGATATTATAAAAGGCCCGGGAGCCCCAGTCGACGGCAGTTAATCCATCGTTCAGCTTTAACATTGCAGTTCGGTAGATAACTCATTTTGTACAAATAATTAATAATTCGGAGTTAAAGTAATTCATTTCAAGATTGTCTAAATTCAATATTAATTTCTGTAATAATCTATAGGAACACTGTGGCACGATTTAAATAAAATTAAATAAAAACCCTTAACCACAAAAAATATTTAAATTACTAGATACGTATTTCGACCACTATGTGGTCATCATCAGTAGGAAAAAAAAAAAAAAAAAAAATAGCTGTATAATTTACTATATTGTTGCTTTAAACACTATCGAGGATATTCTCCTCACCCGCAGGCTAGTGTTCTCAACAACAAACAAGTGAATTGTGACATTATAACTTAAAACTACCTAATTTATACTAATTCTAAATCTACTAAAGCGGAACCAGTTTAATCTTGCTTTCTCATTGGTTGTTGACCAATAGGGAAAGCAAAACAGATGACTCTATTGGCCCTTTATCGGTGTTTAAGAGGGGTCCTTTATGTTTAACAATTTTAATTGATTCATAGGCATTTAAGCAGGAAAACGTTGGTACCGCTTTTAACAATTTAACATTTTCTAGTTTAACGGGGTGGCTGGTTTCAAATATATGTTTGGCGACCTGAGACCTTTCATATTTACCATATTTGAAGTGAGCAATGTGTTCTTTAAATCTTGTTGTTATATTCCTCTTGGTTTGACCAATATATTTTTGAAAACACCCTGGCCCTGCACAACTAATTTCATAAATCCCCGACTTTTGCAATTTTTCCACCTTGTCTTTTGGATTACCTAGCAAATCTTTAATTTTATTATTATTAGTGAAAGCAATTTTGAAATTACACTGTTTGAATATTTTATCAAGACCCTTTGTGGTTTTGTGAAACGGAAGTTTAACATATTTAACATTATCGTTAGAGGTGGTTGATTGCAAAGTCGTTGATTTACGGATGTTGATCCTATTTTACACTTTCTAAAATATTATCTATAATATCAGAAGAGAAACCATTGTAATTCGCTATTTGTTTAATAAGAGCCAATTCCTTATTAAATCTGTTTTTATTTAAAGGAAATTCAATAATCTATTAATTAAAAAGTTAAATGAAGCCAACTTATGTTGTATACTATGATTAGAGGAAGACAAAATAAAGCAATTTACATTGGTTTCTTTTCTATGAATGTCAAATTCCAGTTTAATACCATTTCTAATTACTAATGTATCTAAAAGGGTAATTGTCCATTATTCTCTAGTTCATACGTAAATTTTATTATTTGAAATTTTGAATTCAATTCTTTAAGAAAATCATCAACATTTGATTTAGAAGTATCAAAACTGCAAAAATATCATCCACGTACCTTAACCATATTCTTGGGAAGTATTTGGAGTTTTCTTTTATCTCGGTTTCAAAACGAGACATAAATAAATTTGCTATGAAAGGTGATAAGCTATTTCCATTGCTGTGCCTTCATGTTGTTCGTACAACTTGTTGTTGAATTGAAAACAGTTCTGGGACATGCAATGCGAAAAAAGCTTGATATAATCCTCGACTTTATCATCATCAATATCACTATCTATAAGAACATCCTTTAAATATGTTAAAGTACGTGGTATTGGATTACTAGGGAAAAAGGAACTGACATCAAATGAAATTAAGATTTCGTTCTCTTCTAATGTGATATTTTAATTTTATTAATAAACTCTAAAGAGTTTTGTACAGACAAACTATTAAACTTTAAATTCTTAAATTCATTTGACAGCCATCGTGATAAATAGTAAGTCGGTGAGTTGATACCTGAAACTATTGGTCTCATCGATTTATTATTTTGTGAATCTTTGGTAAACAGTAAAGCTTTGGCATTTCAGGATTCGAAATTTTTAATTTTAATTTTAGTGTGGGCGAAATTAGGTTTGGACATTCTTTCAAAACAGACTCTGTTGATTTAATCATTTTATTTAAAGGAACTTCATTTTTACGTTTTTTTGACTATTGGTCTGTAAGGACCCTCAGACAGCAAACTCTCTACTCTATCAACATAGTCTTGTTTATCCAGAATAACCAACCTATTCCCCTTATCAGCCTTTAAATAATAACAATTCTTTCGTCGTAAATCTTTAATAATCAGATGATAGTAGAGTATAATCAGGCATCCTGGGCCCACATTTCCACCAGCATCCACATTTCCACACACATCTGGACCAAAAAAGTTTTCTTCGACTAACCATTTTCATCTTTCGAGATAAACCTATCTTAAATTTTTTTATGTTTCGAGATAAATGAGCATCCACATTTCCACACACGAGATAAACCTATTTTTAAGATTTTTTACCGCTAACATTCTGAACCAAAAAGTTTTCTTCGACTAGCCATTTTTTTATCTTTCATCTGAACCAAATAGTTTTCTTTGTCTAGCCAATGCATCTTTTGAGATAAACCTATCTTGTTTGGTATTAATTAACATTAGAATTTTCTCAGCTACCCGAATCTCTAGGAATTTTTTCGATTGCATCACCCCCAAGGGAGCTACCCTGATTTTAAGATTTCTTACCTGTTGCGACTTTTGAGCGTTCTTATAAATTTTTTTATACATGCGATACATTAAATTAGCTTAGAATTTTACACAACCCGAATCTGCAAACAGATTTGAAATCGGACCACGCCCTGCAAAGTTACACATATACCCTCTGCGAGATAAATCTTTCTCCACATTTCCATCCACGAGATAAACCTACCTTGTTTGGTATCAATTAAGATTAGAATTTTCTCAGCTACCCGAATTTCTAAGAATTTTTAGATAGCGCCATCCCCAGGGACCTACCCTGATTTTAAGATTTCTTACCTGTAGCGACTTTTGATCGTTCTTATAAATTTTTATACATGCAATACATCTTGTTAGGCTAGAATTTTATGTAGAATCCGAATCTGTAAACAGATTTAAAACAGGACCACCCTTACCATTTTACACACCCTCTAAATTATAACTTTCCTGCAGCTTATACCTAAAGAAAATCTAAAACCATTCTTAAAACTTTTTATTACAGACAATTTTTACTAATACAGTTTAAATTTTGTAAACCACATTTCTAAATACATATTCACAATTTTTATTTTGAACCTAGAACTTCTCATATCGGCTCATACTTATTAATATTTATTTCTAAATAGAGCACTTTTCCAAAGACCAACCGGACCCACATGTTTCAAATTCCTCTGATTTTGTTCTTATGGTTTTGCTTAAGACCTCGTACATATTCTCCAGATTACTAGAAGACGTTATAACCACATTTTTGTGTTAAAGGATTTCACATCGGTAGTCTCTTCCCCCATTTTGGTGTAAACGCCGTAGAGTTCGCAATAGACTTTTACTGCTGTATGTTGTATTCTTTTTTCATTAATTAATCGAATAAATCGCTCTTTCTGCTTCCAAAGAAACTCGGGCACTCCATCGTCGACACTGGCGTTCTTTATGCGATAGCTAGCCATACGGTTGTTAAACGCTGTGCTAACCATTTCTACACAATCGTCGCTAGTAGCGGTAACTGATGCATTTTTATGTTTGTTGCTCCGTAGATGACTAGGGTATGCAGACTTTAACACCTCCATGTCGCACACTTTACACATAATTCGTGGTTGTTTCGTACAAGGCCCTTTAACAGCTGGCGGAGCTGAACGTTTACGGCTTAATGACATGCCGTGCTGTTTTTCCTTGTGTCGCTGTAAGTTGCCCATTCTCGTAAAAGCGATACCGCAAGTCTCACAGTTTAAGTACTTTGCTGCGGACGGATGTATAAGCAACCTTGGACGATGTTACACCACAACATTTGTTCTGGTGCCGTTTGAGAGCATCCCTCCTGGTAAAGTAGACGTGACACAGCTCGCATTTAAAACGTTTGCAGATACCATTTTAGTGCAAAACAAAATCCGCACTATAGCACTTGACTTGTAAGCGAACTAACTTATAACTAAAGAGTTTACTCTTGCGCACCTGCTTTATGTACCCTATAGAATGCAAATCGAAGGTTTCCGAAGACACCCGAACGAAGTTGAGGATTCATCGGGGGAACTAAATGACGTCATCTTGAGCCAATCTTCGCTGCTCGTCCAATACATTTAGCGCCAATGCATGCACCTGGTTTGCTTCGTCGATGGTGCGAGTGCAGTTAGTAGAAACACCGGAAAACGTCTTCCATGTTATACGGATCGTGTGCATATTAAAAATCCAAAGGGTGGTAGCACACGCACACAAATTGTGTGCAAGTCGTGCTGTAGAAGATGCAGTGCTACTATAACCAAAAACTTAATAAAACACTTTAAACCTTTGCTAAGGAATACCAACTTGCTGTCTACCGGATACTTACTAATAAAGTAATTTAATTTTAAATAACTTCTACGTCATACTTTAGGAAATGGAAGGCTTGAGTATTTTCTAAATGAATCACCAAGCGAAAGTATATGCTTAGCGGTATTTAAATTAACCATTAATTTCCAATTTTTACGACCGTCGTCAATTATAGATTAAAATTTAATTTGTGCACGTTCGAGCTTCTCGTAAACTAACATATTTTATAGCAACAATGCGCTGTATAATACATGCATACCCCTTCGCCGCGCTACTGCTATTCTTGTAATTGCTAGAAAAAGTCACTCTCCTTTTTACTGTTAGGACTGGGCAAAGCACCATTTTTTTATACTTTCTATAGCACATCGCACACTTTTTCGTCTGATAATTATGCTTCTGTAGGCTTTTACACTTTCGCATAGCGGTCGGCCGCACGTAATGATTTCTAGAACCGGTAAGTACTCGATATCGTCCAAATAGAGAATTAGATGCTCGATGTCTGTCAACTTCCAATTCCCTCGTAAAGGTAGCAAATACTCAGTCAATCATCCATCTAATTTAAACTTCGACCCGCTCCTGTTCTGATAATTTACAAACATTTTCAAACGACAATAGGCCGAGAATTTTAAACCTCCGAGGATCTTTAAGTCGTGATCAATTACACATCCAAGCTACGCGTAAACTAACATATTTTGTAGCAACTGTATAATACATGCATACCCCTTCTCTGCGCTACTGCTATTCTTGTAGTTGCTTGGAAAAGTCAGTCACCCTTTTACTGCTAGGGCCGCTAAAAGCACCATTCCATACTTTCTTTATAAGTGTAGCACATCGCGTACTTTTGTCGGATAATTAAATCTTTGTTTATGTAGGCATTTACACTTTCGCTTATTTAAACATCTAATACGATTGATTAACCACTTTCGATTATTCTAACGGAGACCACCATACGCACCGTTCTTTTTGAATCCAACGATCCTATGGGCTTCCACGCACTAACACCTGACGTATTTTCTTACTATTTGTTAAACAAAACTACCGGTATCGCCATTGTGGACGTAAACAGATGTTTGTGGATGTGTACGAGAATATGTAACCATATACATTAACCAGTCTAAGCTATTTTATTTAGTCCACGAAAACTACTATTTTCTAAACCACAATTAATAATCGTCTTTATAGGTTCCACATTTCGACCATTACCCAATGGCTGGTGCTACGTACATGGAAACTTTAATTTCTTATTGGAGAATTCTTATTCTCCCGCGCACTGCTGCGTAGTTTCATGTCCATTCCTTTTGGAGGTATATGCTCGTTATAGGTTGTAAGACCCTCGGTTTTACTTAACTACAATTCGTGGGACCCTTTAATCTTTTAATCGTATCTTTCTCGCCTACAATACAGTAGGACTTAACATTACTACCAACAAATTCTAATACTGGATCCCCATTAAATACGTCTTTAATTTTCCTACAACTTTTTGTTGACAAGTGTTATATTGTATTTATTATACGCGGGGTAGTCACTCTTTTAAGATAAATATATTTTGCTAGGTATCAACTAATATTAAATTTTTCTAGGGACCCCAAATCTGTAAACAGATTTTAAATAGAACCACCCATACAAAGTTATGCGTTTTAAAGACTAATTTTGCCCATCTTTATTTAACTCCATCTTTAAAACCTTTTCGCTAACCAAGACATATGCCTTAGCCAACCATCGCCCGAGAAATCTAAAACCGCCGTGTCCCGCGAATACCACGTGGAGATAACACGTATACTCTGTCAACCAGGATAGAAGCCGGAAGGATTTGGAAGGTGGGACAAGAACTTAAAAAATATGGAATCTTAAAACTAATATATACAAATATAAACAACTATCTTATATCTTTACGCCCCCATGCGTAATTGTTGTACTATTAGGAATGATGTACCTTTTGTCATCTTCCCTCGATAAACTAATTTTATTAATAAGCTGCGTATGCAAATCGTATTTTTTACTCCGGATACATACGCAGGCAAGTACTCGATACCATCCAAATAAAGAATTGGATGCTTGGTGACTGTTAACATCCGCTTCCCTCGTGTACGCCCAGACACATCCCAGCCCATGAGCACCCCTGCGCATGCACACCCCCGCCCATGCGCACCCCTGCGCGTACGCACCCCTGCCCATGCGCGCTGCCCATGCGCCCCTCTCTGTGCGACTGCTATTTCGTGGTCACGTCACAGCCTTTTATAAATAAAGAACAATGTTATATACTATTATAAAATGTTTATTCCGACATTATACATAACAAATTTAAAAATATTTAATGCCAAGTATGGGGTCATTTAAACTTAATTTTAATACAAAGTTATACACAGAAGACAGTCCTTTCTTTATGTTTGTTTGGGTGGCTTTAATTTTATCTAATTTTATTCGCAGCTTAAAATTTAAATCGATACCCAAGTCCTCTATCTCCTTTTCTAACCAATAGTTTGATACATAGAGACCGTCTAGGTTTTCGAATTGTAAAATGTACCGAAGTTTGCCTCTATATTTAAAGTCTTTGATTCCGCCGACAACTAGATCCATTCCTTCGTGTAATTCTTGCAGCTTGTGACAATCTTTTAATCGCAGCTTTCCACTATATCCTGCATACGTATCTTGTTAGCTTGATCGACTTCTTCTTGTCGGTATTGAGGAAATCCTTTTCTCCCACACACCGTTGTGTAGTTGCATATCCACCACTTTTGGGAATATATGGTTGTTATAGGTTGTAAGACCCTCGGTTTTAAATGATCCGAAAGGTTCTTTACTAGGCAAATATACAATGTTTAACGGACCCCTTTGCGTGTGGTGTACGCAAAGATTACGAAACCCGCATTCCTTAGTTCGTCTTTGTTATCTGCCATTTTGATAAATACGTTTTAGAATAACCTTTTAAAAGTATACGGATTTAGTACCATCCTTTTCTGCAAGAACGCCTACATAACTAAAAGAGTCTTTCTTACTAACCGCAAATGCATACAACTTGTAGAAACCAGATGTATCTAAGTCAGTCCATCGGCACATAAAATAATCTTTAATTCTTCCTCATTTTCTCTAATAAGATGTTCTTTGTCTAACACATCTTTGTATTGATCGCGTATTGTCGCAGTGTTTTCCATGTAGTCCAATTTTCGCCTTTTTGCATCCATTTCCTCTAATTCCAGTTGTCTTTTCCTTCCACTTACAGCGTATGGTATACATAATGGGGCAATTTTCTTTAGCGTAAACGGATAGAGTTTACTACCAATATTTACGCGTTGTCGTACAACCTCTGGACGAATGTTAGGCGTATCTATCAATCCCAAGTCCGAAATTACTATTTCTTTTGGAATTGTAGAATATGGTGTGCAGATTGTGTAAAATATGTACTACCTGCTTTAATGTAGCACTTGTGTAAGATTTTATTTTATCTTGGACATCTTCCTCTACTATCTCCAAATAATTTACAGGTAAATAGTTAAAACTAAAGCCAGCACATACTTTATCAATTTTCCTTTTCCTCTGGTTTTTGGACAACTTAATTTGCAAGCCCGTCAATTTCTTTGTATTGCCATTCCCCAATACACGTACTGTAGCAGGTTATTATACACTAAACAGCAGCTATTTTGTAGCTTGTCCGATAGCTTACTCCACATTTTGGTAAGTGGTACCGAGTACATTGGCGCCTTTAGGAAGTATAACACTATCTTCCAATAAGGTTAAACAGTCTTTTAAGGGTTTATACACCCGTTCCGCACTGACATAGCTTCCAATTGCACAGTTGTATATTGTCGCTTCCAATCGCGTAATACCATGTTCTTTGGCCAAAGTAGACGCAAATGTTTCCCTTAAACGTACATCTGGACAACGTAAAAATCTAGTATATGATTGCCAAGTTGTTTATTAACACCAGGACTTGTTATCTGGAACACAAATTTGTTGTAAATCTTAATTCTTGCATTGGTTGTTAGCCATGTTAAACAATCAATCCCCGCAGTTTATCGTTGTCAACTATAATATTACACTTTTCTTCGTATTCGCCCTTATAGCAAAAGTTATGGTTTGTAGTTAAATAATTTCACATCTCCATCTTGCTAAATATGCCTGCAAAATCTTGGGTTACATCCATGTCAAAAGATAGAAATAATCTTTTCGACTTCGTCTAATATATCTGGTAGTTCCTCCAATAAAGTTTCCAACTTAACATCTGCTAGTTCCACTTTGTATGGAACACATATAGGATTTTGGAATTTTTATTAATGCATTCGATGTCTTCTTTTCCGATAATTTCTTTTACTCTCTGGCCTATCTTGTTACTGCTTTCCAGAAAACGGAAGCTTAGCTTTAACACCATGCCTAGCGGAAACAAATCGGTTGAACTTTCTTCGTAGATAGCTGTTAAATGCACCACAAATTTCTTTTTAGGATAAACATCCGTTTGTTTGCAGATGCTTGTTCGGTGTCAGAAAGGTCGCAAATTTTAACCAACATTATATTGTCACAAAATGGTTCTGTAATTGGTGTGTGTAGTCCGCCAGTCAGCATCTTTTCGCCTTCGACATAACAAATATTACCAATATCTGTCACCAGATTATTGTTGCACATATTTTCTGCCAACAGCCATAATCCAAATCGCTCATTTGTCGGTTTCACTTTATTCCCAAGAAGTTGAGAAACGTTAATCACCTTGGAGACGCTCATGTTTACCGTTCTAGCTACCGTCAAATACTAAATTGAATACGAAAATCTGTTCCCTTATGTATCCTACAGAGTGGGGCGTATATTACCGAAAATAGTCGAATATGTCGGACACCGCCATATCGCTTACATTCTCTGGTTTAGGAACTGTTTTGTTATCCGACCTAGGTCGGCAGGGTTGCACATCAACACATGTCCGGATATATGTAGGTTCCTTATATACCAAATTTAATCTCCCTGCTCACATAACCACATGACCATATGACCATATGACCACATGACCACATGACCATATGACCACATGACCACATGACCACATGACCACATGACCATATGACCATATGACCATCATGACCATATGACCACATGACCACATGACCATATGACCACATGACCATATGACCTAATTGCTTTTAATGAGTTTTCTCATTAAAACCCATTAACACTAATTGCTTTTAATGAGTTTTCCATTAAAACCAAGTGTGGACCTAGGTTAGATAAAGGAAAATTTAATAGGTTACCAGCGCCGGGCGCTGGCTAACCTATTAAATTTTCCTATTCGTATTCAATTTAGTATTTGACGGTAGCTAGAACGGTAAACATGAGCGTCTCCAAGGTGATTAACGTTTCTCAACTTCTTGGGAATAAAGTGAAACCGACAAATGAGCGATTTGGATTATGGCTGTTGGCAGAAAATATGTGCAACAATAATCTGGTGACAGATATTGGTAATATTTGTTATGTCGAAGGCGAAAAGATGCTGACTGGCGGACTACACACACCAATTACAGAACCATTTTGTGACAATATAATGTTGGTTAAAATTTGCGACCTTTCTGACACCGAACAAGCATCTGCAAACAAACGGATGTTTATCCTAAAAAAGAAATTTGTGGTGCATTTAACAGCTATCTACGAAGAAAGTTCAACCGATTTGTTTCCGCTAGGCATGGTGTTAAAGCTAAGCTTCCGTTTTCTCTGGAAAGCAGTAACAAGATAGGCCAGAGAGTAAAAGAAATTATCGGAAAAGAAGACATCGAATGCATTAATAAAAAATTCCAAAATCCTATATGTGTTCCATACAAAGTGGAACTAGCAGATGTTAAGTTGGAAACTTTATTGGAGGAACTACCAGATATATTAGACGAAGTCGAAAAGATTATTTCTATCTTTTGACATGGATGTAACCCAAGATTTTGCAGGCATATTTAGCAAGATGGAGATGTGAAATTATTTAACTACAAACCATAACTTTTGCTATAAGGGCGAATACGAAGAAAAGTGTAATATTATAGTTGACAACGATAAAACTGGGGATTGATTGTTTAACATGGCTAACAACCAATGCAAGAATTAAGATTTACAACAAATTTGTGTTCCAGATAACAAGTCCTGGTGTTAATAAACAACTTGGCAATCATATACTAGATTTTTACGTTGTCCAGATGTACGTTTAAGGGAAACATTTGCGTCTACTTTGGCCAAAGAACATGGTATTACGCGATTGGAAGCGACAATATACAACTGTGCAATTGGAAGCTATGTCAGTGCGGAACGGGTGTATAAACCCTTAAAAGACTGTTTAACCTTATTGGAAGATAGTGTTATACTTCCTAAAGGCGCCAATGTACTCGGTACCACTTACCAAAATGTGGAGTAAGCTATCGGACAAGCTACAAAATAGCTGCTGTTTAGTGTATAATAACCTGCTACAGTACGTGTATTGGGGAATGGCAATACAAAGAAATTGACGGGCTTGCAAATTAAGTTGTCCAAAAACCAGAGGAAAAGGAAAATTGATAAAGTATGTGCTGGCTTTTAGTTTTAACTATTTACCTGTAAATTATTTGGAGATAGTAGAGGAAGATGTCCAAGATAAAATAAAATCTTACACAAGTGCTACATTAAAGCAGGTAGTACATATTTTACACAATCTGCCACACCATATTCTACAATTCCAAAAGAAATAGTAATTTCGGACTTGGGATTGATAGATACGCCTAACATTCGTCCAGAGGTTGTACGACAACGCGTAAATATTGGTAGTAAACTCTATCCGTTTACGCTAAAGAAAATTGCCCCATTATGTATACCATACGCTGTAAGTGGAAGGAAAAGACAACTGGAATTAGAGGAAATGGATGCAAAAGGCGAAAATTGGACTACATGGAAAACACTGCGACAATACGCGATCAATACAAAGATGTGTTAGACAAAGAACATCTTATTAGAGAAAATGAGGAAGAATTAAAAGATTATTTTATGTGCCGATGGACTGACTTAGATACATCTGGTTTCTACAAGTTGTATGCATTTGCGGTTAGTAAGAAAGACTCTTTAGTTATGTAGGCGTTCTTGCAGAAAAGGATGGTACTAAATCCGTATACTTTTAAAAGGTTATTCTAAAACGTATTTATCAAAATGGCAGATAACAAAGACGAACTAAGGAATGCGGGTTTCGTAATCTTTGCGTACACCACACGCAAAGGGGTCCGTTAAACATTGTATATTTGCCTAGTAAAGAACCTTTCGGATCATTTAAAACCGAGGGTCTTACAACCTATAACAACCATATATTCCCAAAAGTGGTGGATATGCAACTACACAACGGTGTGTGGGAGAAAAGGATTTCTCCAATACCGACAAGAAGAAGTCGATCAAGCTAACAAGATACGTATGCAGGATATAGTGGAAAGCTGCGATTAAAAGATTGTCACAAGCTGCAAGAATTACACGAAGGAATGGATCTAGTTGTCGGCGGAATCAAAGACTTTAAATATAGAGGCAAACTTCGGTACATTTTACAATTCGAAAACCTAGACGGTCTCTATGTATCAAACTATTGGTTAGAAAAGGAGATAGAGGACTTGGGTATCGATTTAAATTTTAAGCTGCGAATAAAATTAGATAAAATTAAAGCCACCCAAACAAACATAAAGAAAGGACTGTCTTCTGTGTATAACTTTGTATTAAAATTAAGTTTAAATGACCCCATGCTTGGCATTAAATATTTTTAAATTTGTTATGTATAATGTCGGAATAAACATTTTATAATAGTATATAACATTGTTCTTTATTTATAAAAGGCTGTGACGTGACCACGAAATAGCAGTCGCACAGAGAGGGGCGCATGGGCAGCGCGCATGGGCAGGGTGCGTACGCGCAGGGTGCGCATGGGCGGGGTGTGCATGCGCAGGGGTGCTCATGGGCTGGGATGTGTCTGGGCGTACACGAGGGAAGCGGATGTTAACAGTCACCAAGCATCCAATTCTTTATTTGGATGGTATCGAGTACTTGCCTGCGTATGTATCCGGAGTAAAAAATACGATTTGCATACGCAGCTTATTAATAAAATTAGTTTATCGAGGGAAGATGACAAAAGGTACATCATTCCTAATAGTACAACAATTACGCATGGGGCGTAAAGATATAAGATAGTTGTTTATATTTGTATATATTAGTTTTAAGATTCCATATTTTTAAGTTCTTGTCCCACCTTCCAAATCCTTCCGGCTTCTATCCTGGTTGACAGAGTATACGTGTTATCTCCACGTGGTATTCGCGGGACACGGCGGTTTTAGATTTCTCGGGCGATGGTTGGCTAAGGCATATGTCTTGGTTAGCGAAAAGGTTTTAAAGATGGAGTTAAATAAAGATGGGCAAAATTAGTCTTTAAAACGCATAACTTTGTATGGGTGGTTCTATTTAAAATCTGTTTACAGATTTGGGGTCCCTAGAAAAATTTAATATTAGTTGATACCTAGCAAAATATATTTATCTTAAAAGAGTGACTACCCCGCGTATAATAAATACAATATAACACTTGTCAACAAAAAGTTGTAGGAAAATTAAAGACGTATTTAATGGGGATCCAGTATTAGAATTTGTTGGTAGTAATGTTAAGTCCTACTGTATTGTAGGCGAGAAAGATACGATTAAAAAGATTAAAGGGGTCCCACGAATTGTAGTTAAGTAAAACCGAGGGTCTTACAACCTATAACGAGCATATACCTCAAAAGGAATGGACATGAAACTACGCAGCAGTGCGCGGAGAATAAGAATTTCTCCAATAAGAAATTAAAGTTTCCATGTACGTAGCACCAGCCATTGGGTAATGGTCGAAATGTGGAACCTATAAAGACGATTATTAATTGTGGTTTAGAAAATAGTAGTTTTCGTGGACTAAATAAAATAGCTTAGACTGGTTAATGTATATGGTTACATATTCTCGTACACATCCACAAACATCTGTTTACGTCCACAATGGCGATACCGGTAGTTTTGTTTAACAAATAGTAAGAAAAATACGTCAGGTGTTAGTGCGTGGAAGCCCATAGGATCGTTGGATTCAAAAAGAACGGTGCGTATGGTGGTCTCCGTTAGAATAATATAAAGTGGTTAATCAATTGAATTAGATTTTTAAATAAGCGAAAGTGTAAATGCCTACATAAACAAAGATTTAATTATCCGACAAAAGTACGCGATGTGCTACACTTATAAAGAAAGTATGGAATGGTGCTTTTAGCGGCCCTAGCAGTAAAAAGGGTGACTGACTTTTCCAAGCAACTACAAGAATAGCAGTAGCGCAGAGAAGGGTATGCATGTATTATACAGTTGCTACAAAATATGTTAGTTTACGCGTAGCTTGATGTGTAATTGATCACGACTTAAAGATCCCTCGGAGGTTTAAAATTCTCGGCCTATTGTCGTTTGAAAATGTTTGTAAATTATCAGAACAGGAGCGGGTCGAAGTTTAAATTAGATGGATGATTGACTGAGTATTTGCTACCTTTACGAGGGAATTGGAAGTTGACAGACATCGAGCATCTAATTCTCTATTTGGACGATATCGAGTACTTACCGGTTCTAGAAATCATTACATGCGGCCGACCGCTATGCGAAAGTGTAAAAGCCTACAGAAGCATAATTATCAGACGAAAAAGTGCGCGATGTGCTATAGAAAGTATACAAAAAAATGGTGCTTTGCCCAGTCCTAACAGTAAAAGGAGAGTGACTTTTCTAGCAATTACAAGAATAGCAGTAGCGCGGCGAAGGGGTATGCATGTATTATACAGCGCATTGTTGCTATAAAATATGTTAGTTTACGAGAAGCTCGAACGTGCACAAATTAAATTTTAATCTATAATTAACGACGGTCGTAAAAATTGGAAATTAATGGTTAATTTAAATACCGCTAAGCATATACTTTCGCTTGGTGATTCATTTAGAAAATACTCAAGCCTTCCATTTCCTAAAGTATGACGTAGAAGTTATTTAAAATTAAATTACTTTATTAGTAAGTATCCGGTAGACAGCAAGTTGGTATTCCCTTAGCAAAGGTTTAAAGTGTTTTTATTAAGTTTTTGGTTATAGTAGCACTGCATCTTCTACAGCACGACTTGCACACAATTTGTGTGCGTGTGCTACCACCCTTTTGGATTTTTAATATGCACACGATCCGTATAACATGGAAGACGTTTTCCGGTGTTTCTACTAACTGCACTCGCACCATCGACGAAGCGAACCAGGTGCATGCATTGGCGCTAAATGTATTGGACGAGCAGCGAAGATTGGCTCAAGATGACGTCATTTAGTTCCCCCGATGAATCCTCAACTTCGTTCGGGTGTCTTCGGAAACCTTCGATTTGCATTCTATAGGGTACATAAAGCAGGTGCGCAAGAGTAAACTCTTTAGTTATAAGTTAGTTCGCTTACAAGTCAAGTGCTATAGTGCGGATTTTGTTTTGCACTAAAATGGTATCTGCAAACGTTTTTAAATGCGAGCTGTGTCACGTCTACTTTACCAGGAGGGATGCTCTCAAACGGCACCAGAACAAATGTTGTGGTGTAACATCGTCCAAGGTTGCTTATACATCCGTCCGCAGCAAAGTACTTAAACTGTGAGACTTGCGGTATCGCTTTTACGAGAATGGGCAACTTACAGCGACACAAGGAAAAACAGCACGGCATGTCATTAAGCCGTAAACGTTCAGCTCCGCCAGCTGTTAAAGGGCCTTGTACGAAACAACCACGAATTATGTGTAAAGTGTGCGACATGGAGGTGTTAAAGTCTGCATACCCTAGTCATCTACGGAGCAACAAACATAAAAATGCATCAGTTACCGCTACTAGCGACGATTGTGTAGAAATGGTTAGCACAGCGTTTAACAACCGTATGGCTAGCTATCGCATAAAGAACGCCAGTGTCGACGATGGAGTGCCGAGTTTCTTTGGAAGCAGAAAGAGCGATTTATTCGATTAATTAATGAAAAAGAATACAACATACAGCAGTAAAAGTCTATTGCGAACTCTACGGCGTTTACACCAAAATGGGGAAGAGACTACCGATGTGAAACTTTAACACAAAAATGTGGTTATAACGTCTTCTAGTAATCTGGAGAATATGTACGAGGTCTTAAGCAAAACCATAAGAACAAAATCAGAGGAATTTGAAACATGTGGGTCCGGTTGGTCTTTGGAAAAAGTGCTCTATTTAGAAATAAATATTAATAAGTATGAGCCGATATGAGAAGTTCTAGGTTCAAAATAAAAATTGTGAATATGTATTTAGAAATGTGGTTTACAAAATTTAAACTGTATTAGTAAAATTGTCTGTAATAAAAGTTTTAAGAATGGTTTTAGATTTTCTTTAGGTATAAGCTGCAGGAAAGTTATAATTTAGAGGGTGTGTGTAAAATGGTAAGGGGTGGTCCTGTTTTAAATCTGTTTACAGATTCGGATTCTACATAAAATTCTAGCCTAACAAGATGTATTGCATGTATAAAAAATTTATAAGAACGATCAAAAGTCTCTACAGGTAAGAAATCTTAAAATCAGGGTAGGTCCCTGGGGATGGCGCTATCTAAAAATTCTTAGAAATTCGGGTAGCTGAGAAAATTCTAATCTTAATTGATACCAAACAAGGTAGGTTTATCTCGTGGATGGAAATGTGGAGAAAGATTTATCTCGCAGAGGGTATATGTGTAACTTTGCAGGGCGTGGTCCGATTTCAAATCTGTTTGCAGATTCGGGTTTTGTGTAAAATTCTAAGCTAATTTAATGTATCGCATGTATAAAAAATTTATAAGAACGCTCAAAAGTCGCAACAGGTAAGAAATCTTAAAATCAGGGTAGCTCCTTGGGGTGATGCAATCGAAAAATTCCTAGAGATTCGGGTAGCTGAGAAAATTCTAATGTTAATTAATACCAAACAAGATAGGCTTATCTCAAAAGATGCATTGGCTAGACAAAGAAAACTATTTGGTTCAGATGAAAGATAAAAAAATGGCTAGTCGAAGAAAACTTTTTGGTTCAGAATGTTAGCGGTAAAAAATCTTAAAAATAGGTTTATCTCGTGTGTGGAAATGTGGATGCTCATTTATCTCGAAACATAAAAAAATTTAAGATAGGTTTATCTCGAAAGATGAAAATGGTTAGTCAAAGAAAACTTTTTGGTCCAGATGTGTGTGGAAATGTGGATGCTGGTGGAAATGTGGGCCCAGGATGCCTGATTATACTCTACTGATGATCTTTCCTTGTTTGTTCTGAGGCATTCCTTGCGCAAGTGCGTAAGTTGTTCGAAAGTTGAATTTTGCACGCGTTTCTAATAAAGTTTTTTGAATTGTCATCTAATTTTGAAATGGATTTTTCAATGCCAGCAATAATGTCTTCCAAAGGAGTTTTCAAATGATCTACTCCATATCTATAGATTATTAACTATGACTTCCCGGTCTTCGGAACTTAATAGGTATCGGAGCTTAGCTCTTAAAATTAGTTTTGTAAAAGCAGATATTCGATTTCTAAAAAGTTGTAAAGCCCACAAAGTTTTTCCAAATTTCATTAACGTAAAAATCAGCAGTAATTGTAAACGTAGTAACGCAATAATCAATTTTGCAAAAGATAAATGGCTTAATTTGGAAATCAAATATCTGTACAGTAAACTTAGTAGATTGGAACTGGAAACGTATAAATCGCACCTAGCACTAACGTGCAATTTATCCGAGTCCGGTTTTCAGGAATGGAATAATTTCCAGAGATTTGTTTTGAAGTCAACAATCATAAATTGTTAGACAAAATTAATAGGCAAAACACTAAGTTGAAGTTTCTTTTAAAGAAACACAATGTCAATGTACCTCCTAAAAACTGGAAATTACTTCACCTCAATTAGAGTCAATAGTTGTTAACGAATCGTCGAAAATCTTTAATAATGAAGAGTTGACTTTCCTTGATCGAGGCCTAAAATTTGGAGTAGATCATTTGAAAACTCCTTTGGAAGACATTATTGCTGGCATTGAAAATCCATTTCAAAATTAGATGACAATTCAAAAACTTTATTAGAAACGCGTGCAAAATTCAACTTTCGAACAACTTACGCACTTGCGCAAGGAATGCCTCAGAACAAACAAGGAAAGATCATCTGATTATTAAAGATTTACGACAAAAGAATTGTTATTATTTAAAGGCTGATAAGGGAATAGGTTGGTTATTCTGGATAAACAAGACTATGTTGATAGAGTAGAGACTTTGCTGTCTGAGGGTCCTTACAGACCAATAGTCAAAAACGTAAAATGAAGTTCCTTTAAATAAAATGATTAAATCAACAGAGTCTGTTTTGAAAGAATGTCCAAACCTAATTTCGCCCACACTAAAATTAAAATTAAAAATTTCGAATCCTGAAATGCCAAAGCTTTACTGTTTACCAAAGATTCACAAAATAATAAATCGATGAGACCAATAGTTTCAGGTATCAACTCACCGACTTACTATTTATCACGATGGCTGTCAAATGAATTTAAGAATTTAAAGTTTAATAGTTTGTCTGTACAAAACTCTTTAGAGTTCATTAATAAAATTAAAAATATCACATTAGAAGAGAACGAAATCTTAATTTCATTTGATGTCAGTTCATTATTCCCTGGTGTTCCAATACCACGTACTTTAACATATTTAAAGGATGTTCTTATAGATAGTGATATTGATGATGATAAAGTTGAGGACTATATCAAGCTTGTTTCGCATTGCATGTCCCAGAACTGTTTTCAATTCAACAACAAGTTGTACGAACAACATGAAGGCACAGCAATGGGAAATAGCTTATCACCTTTCATAGCAAATTTATTTATGTCTCGTTTTGAAACCGAGTTAAAAGAAAACTCCAAATACTTCCCAAGAATATGGTTAAGGTACGTGGATGATATTTTGCAGTTTTGATACTTCTAAATCAAATGTTGATGATTTTCTTAAAGAAATGAATTCAAAATTTCAAAGCATAAAATTTACGTATGAACTAGAGAATAATGGACAATTACCCTTTTAGATACATTAGTAATTAGAAATGGTAATAAATTAGAATTTGACATTTATAGAAAAGAAACCAATGTAAATCGCTTTATTTTGTCTTCCTCTAATCATAGCATACAACATAAGTTGGCTTCATTTAACTTTTAATTAATAGATTATTGAATTTCCTTTAAATAAAAACAGATTTAATAAGGAATTGGCTCTTATTAAACAAATAGCGAATTACAATGGTTTCTCTTCTGATATTATAGATAATATTTTAGAAAGTGTAAAATAGGATAAACATCCGTAAATCAACGACTTTGCAATCAACCACCTCTAACGATAATGTTAAATATGTTAAACTTCCGTTTCACAAAACCACAAAGGGTCTTGATAAAATATTCAAACAGTGTAATTTCAAAATTGCTTTCACTAATACTAATAAAATTAAAGATTTGCTAGGTAATCCAAAAACAAAGGGGAAAAATTGCAAAGTCGGGGATTTATGAAATTAGTTGTGCAGGGCCAGGGTGTTTTCAAAATATATTGGTCAGACCAAGAGGAATATAACAACAAGATTTAAAGAACACATTGCTCACTTCAAATATGGTAAATATGAAAGGTCTCAGGTCGCCAAACATATATTTGAAACCAGCCACCCCGTTAAACTAGAAAATGTTAAATTGTTAAAAGCGGTACCAACGTTTTCCTCCTTAAATGCCTATGAATCAATTAAAATTGTTAAACATAAAGGACCCTCTTAAACACCGATAAAGGGCCAATAGAGTCATCTGTTTTGCTTTCCCTATTGGTCAACAACCAATGAGAAAGCAAGATTAAACTGGTTCCGCTTTAGTAGATTTAGAATTAGTATAAATTAGGTAGTTTTAAGTTATAATGTCACAATCCACTTGTTTGTTGTTGAGAACACTAGCCTGCGGGTGAGGAGAATATCCTCGATAGTGTTTAAAGCAACAATATAGTAAATTATACAGCTATTTTTTTTTTTTTTTTTTTTCCCTACTGATGATGACCACATAGTGGTCGAAATACGTATCTAGTAATTTAAATATTTTTTGTGGTTAAGGGTTTTTATTTAATTTTATTTAATTTCTGTATAACAAATAAATAAATGTGTTAAAAAGTTTGGAAATGTCTTTTTAAAAAGGCCGCTCCCAAGCCACGAACCTTAACTTGCTAAAACGTTGAATCCAATAAACATAGTTAATTGCTTTAAAATCAATATTAATATACCAAAAAGTATTAAAATAGAATTTGATGTGTGGGACGATCTGTTGGATGATGATTTTGATTTTGGTTTTCTACGTCAAATCCAGTATAACCAAACTCATGTTTTTTAGACAATCATTGCAGTGAATAACAATTTTTACAATAATTACTACTGCTAATAATTAATTGATAATTATTTTAGAAATAAACCGTTTAGGTAATGTTACTGACAGCAGGAGAAAAATCAAAAGAGAAATTTCATTTGTCATTGTAAAAGAAATGGCTCTTTTAGATTTAAATCTGGGTTTAAGTCGACTCAAACGGGGGCTTTATTAAATCTCGGTTTAATCTATGACTTAGCAGTGGTGCAAACGCATTTCAGTTCTAAAACCCTACTTTAGGTTAAATCTTGACTTTAACTATACGGTGCAACTGGCCTTAAGTGTTTATTCTGAACCTCATAGTTACCCATTTGCAAGCTTATTGAACTATTCAATAACCTTGTTTTTGTTTTTGTGGCTATATGTACAGTATTTTGGAATACAATCAAATTACTTAAAGAAAATTTTGCCTAGAACAGCATATTATTTTTAAATAAAAAGTACTTTATTACTTACCTGAAAGTAAGGGGTATATGGACCTGTTTCATCGTTCGCTTCTTTTAATTTCGACAACTCAGCCATAATCTTCATTGCCTTTAGGCACCTCGTATCTCCGTCTGATGAAAATCCATCAACTTCAATTCCGTGATTCTTAGCTACTTGTAAGATATAATTTCACCTTAGCAATACCTTTTCATGTACAAAGTAGTTGTAAGTTCAAAATAACGACAAACAAAAAGCTGGAGCTCCTTGTACCAGAGGTTGTGCCATAAATATATACGCATTCTTTGAGCATTCGTTATTTTCAATACATTCCCTTATTAATGACAATAATTGTGCTTTATTTTGGCCCGTATCAGGAAATCCAGTACTGTTAGATATTTTTAAAACACAACCTACTAACTGATCTGTCGCGCTTCTATACCGAATTCTTTTCACTATTGCAGTTTGATCTTCAGATATGAAAACGCGTCGAGGATAGTTTCGTTTGTCTAAAAATATCCTTAGTTCCTCTGTTACGTCCCATCATGACAATAAATTGTACTTTGGTAGTATGTTAGTACATTCTTTTAATATACCGTTATAGCTAGGAAATCAGGCGGCCTGCGTGCGGGTTTTGTTCTTTCACCCCACATTGTGGTGGCTGTCAATGTCTGTATTTAGTATTCTTGTGTTCGTGCTACAATAAAGATGCTCAAATCTCGTCTCCTGTTTATTTTAATATAAAAGGAAATATTGGTAAAACACCGTTGTGTTCTCGTTACATAAGGTGAACTGCAGTACGCCGTCACCTTACATTTGGTCCTTCGTAGAGTCGGATCGCCAATTACAGTGTCCGTTATTAATTGAACATTAAAGATATCACGCGCGTGTATACGAAGTTTTATATCTCGGTCGGGTAACAGAAGTTCAAGTAGTGCTCATCTTTATCGTAAGTTTGGTAGACAAGTTACCTGCTACAAACTGGACAAGCAACCCTTACAATCGTCTTTCAATTTTAAACACGTTTTAAGAATAAAATAAGAGGCATTCCTCTTCTCGTAAGTAGCAGTAAGGGCGATTGCTTGCAAGAATCTTTACGAAATACAACCAACGTGGGCAAACAGTAGAGTGTTCCGTTAGGTTACTCTATTGTTCTCCAAAACTGGTCAGCAAAGAAAGGGTCTTTTGTATACATATTTCTCGGTAAACTAAACTTCTACAATGGAAGAGCAGGAAATAGTTACATTTCAAGCTGAAGTTAAGAAATACAAAAATAAACGCACTTACTTAAAACGCAGCTTAACAATGCTAGATCAGTATCTAAATGAGAGTAAGGTTAACGATGAAACTCGCAATAAAGCTACAAGACAATTTCAGACATGTACTAAATTGATTAATTCGCTTGAGGAATTATTGGAAGAAATTTACGATAGTAATTTTGATTCCGAATTTCAGGACATTTTCGCGGAAAAGGAATGCATTGACGCAACCTTTTCAAAATTGCAACTAAAATTTAATTCTTTTGCTGAAACAAAGCCACAAAAACTTGGGCAATCAGCTAGTCGTGTAGCTAAATTACCGAATATACAAATACCAACGTTCAGTGGAAAATTTGACGAATGGATTTCGTTCAGAGAGACATTTAATTCGCTCATCGATTCTGATGACTCTTTATCGCCAATCGAAAAACTACAGTACTTGAAATCGAGTTTAAGAAATGAAGCTTGGGATACAATTAAGTGCCTAGAAATAACACCTCAAAATTATGAAAACGCTAAACAAATATTGAAAGATCGCTACGAAAACGAACGCGTCATTGTTAACACTCACATTCGTTCAATTTTTGAATTGCCTGTACTTCACAAAGAGTCGTACCAAGGTTTGCGTAACATTATGGATACAACTTCACAACATCTACGTTCTCTAACTGCCATGGGTAGACCAGTGGAAGAGTGGAGCGATATCTTGGTTTATTTAATCACATCGAAACTTCCTCTGCCAACACGAAACGAATGGGAGAATAAATTAGAAGTCTCAAACTTGCCGTCGTACAAAATGCTGTGCGATTTTCTAAATCAAAGGTGCCATGCATTAAACGCAATTAGCTCACGCGAAAACAACAATTTTGCAGTGAAAAAATCCACGTATCAAGGTAATCAAGGTAATTACAAGTCCGCGTCCTGTGGTTTAACGTTAAACAAGTCAGGTAATTGTAATTATTGCTCTGAAAATAATCATTTCACTAGCAATTGTCCAGCATTCTTAAAATTTCCGGTTGATTCGCGCATAGAAATAGCTCGAAATAAACGTTTGTGTCTTAATTGCTTAAGACCTGGTCATTTTGGGGTAAATTGTAAATCTTCTCGCTGTATGAAATGTTCAAAATTGCACAATACAATTTTGCATTTAACGTCTTCAAAAAATGACAGTGGTCGCAATCTGTCAATAAATGAAAACATTAACCCTAACCAGTCTAAAGTCAACTCAGCACAATCCCGTTATAATGAATCTCAAACTTCAAGTGAACAAATACATTCACTTCACGCTGTGCAGAATCCTTGTAGTATTGTATTAGCTACCTGTGTGGTAGAAATCGAGGACGGTAAGGGTTCCTACAGCAATGCAAGGGCCTTGTTACGGCTACTTTTGATTGATAAGTTGCCTTCAATATAATAATAACTGGGAGGGGATAATCTGGGTAGTTACCATTATAAATTGTGCCCTCAACTAGCTCATACGAGGTCGCACAAAACTCTACACAAAAGGGGGGTAAGTTAGTGGGTTGACGTAAGAAAAGTTTGACAACACTTACAGGTTTCACGAATATATTTAATCAGTATAACATTAGGAGAAAACAAATTTGTTAGATTTTTACCTTATCTACTAATAACCAGCTGGTGTACGTCTGAACTTGTTTCTTATAAGTACCTACAGAATTTACATTAAATATACGCATTTATACATATTGTAAAATGCAACACAGTAAAACAATCTTATCAAGATGATCCAAGACTATTTATAATTACATAATATACCTTACTTTGCCTAAAGGATCTGCTCAGCTTGGCGACCTGAATATACTTCAGTGGATACGGACGCACAGACTCCAATTGCAAGGTTACTTTTAATTGCGACCTGAACTTGAAATCTTTTCCCGAAGGTCGAAACCTACAAAAACAATTTGCTAAAACAACTGACTAAGTTTGGGTGCAACACCCTTTTGTGTTATTATTAAAATATTTTTTGTTGTTAATAAAAAACATATATAAAAAAGTCAACAGCCATAGTTCTGTAATGCAACTTACACAAATTAATTATTAGGAAAGTAAACACTGTATTTGAAAATTTCGTGATTAATAAATTAATTAATTATTCTGATTTATTTACCTTTCCTGGATTGAAGCAATGATCAGAGAAGTGTGAGCGTTATAATAATTCTGCAGAAAAGGTTTCTTATAACGGCCTCTAGTCGCTGCCAAAAATGGCGGTCAAAGTAGATTCGTAAAATCCCCAATAAACGGGTGGTCCAAGTTTCCAACGGCTAAACCACCAGCCAGACGATGTCTTCATACACCAAACGGAAACTCGTGTAAAAGTTGCAAGTATAAAAATCCCAAATTGGAAAAGCTCAAACACAGCTTTCAAAAATACCTGAAACCACGTTTCTACCACGACCTTCTTGTCCAACAGCAAACTTTCAAATGTCCCACCGACCATCCACGATCGCACCAGGTTGGCTGGTTACCGAAACACGAATTAGAACATTCAAAAATGACCAATCAATAATTAACACGCTCTAGTCAGATCGCTCAAATCCAATAACAATCACGATTATACGGAATACACCACTCAAAACAAAAATACACTAGGCAACATTTTTAAGGAATGACCTCCAATTTCATTCACGATTACCAATAAATAAGGCACGAAATTGATTGTATTCTTCGACTTATCAACCAGTGATAACAACAAGGGCTTTGTATTAAATTACTAATGCAAATAATTGTATTGTTTGAAATGATTTTCTTAAAGCCAAAAATAACCTGTAACAGCCTTACTCGACTCGGCTTCTCAAATTAATATAATTCGCGAAGATGTAACAGGAAAACTGAATCTGAAAACGGTGCAAACTAACCTGGCCATTAGCGGCATAAGTAATAAAACAACCAGCAGTAACGTACTCGCGAAAACAAGAATCAAATCAAAACACAACAGTTTTTCAATCGATTTAGATTGTTATGTTTTAAATAAAATCTCAGGGGATCTTCCAACAAAATCGTTTGACCCGTATTTCATAAATATACCAAATCATGTGCAGCTTGCGGACCCACAATATTATATTTCGCGAAAAATTGATATTTTAATTGGGGCTCAAGTATTTTTCAAATTATTGCGCATGGGACAAATACGACTCTTAGATGAAAATATTACTCTTCAAAATCTGTGTTTGGGTGGCTATTTTCAGGATTAGTTCCAGGTAACATTCCAATCGAATCTTTCACCCCTGCGACATGCAATTTAAATACATTGCAACAAATTTCTAAAAACATTGCAAAATTTTGGGAAATTGAGCACGCAACTGAAACTACGCAAAATTCTCAAGAACAGAAGGATTGCGAGTTACATTATCAAAACACTATAAAGCGCGATGACGCAGGCCGATTTATTGCTTCTTTACCATGGAAGTCCAACCCTAAATTAATAGGAAATTCGTTAGAAATTGCTAAGCGGCGATATTTAAATCTCGAAAAAAGGTTATTAAAAAATCTCGATATTAAAACGGATTACGATAGGTTTATGTCAGAATATTTAAAACTCGGGCACATGACCGAAATAGGGAGCTTAAGTACCTGCTCGGGCGAGGGTTATTATATGCCTCACCATGCGGTCTTCAAAGACGAAAGCCTTACATCTAAAATTCGTATTGTTTTTGATGCATCCTGCAAATCGTCAACAAATGTTTCACTAAACGATATTCTAATGCTAGGTCCGGTATTACAAAACGATCTTTTCAGCATTCTTACTCGATTTCGATTTTATAAATTTGTTTTGTGCTCGGATATAACAAAAATGTATAGGCAAATTCTGATTAATCCTGAAGACACGCCGTATCAAAGAATATTATTTCGCTTTTCTTCAGATGAGGAAGTCAAGATACTCGAATTAAAAACGCTCACGTATGGTACACGACCCGCGTCGTTTATTGCAACAAAATGTTTGTTTGAGCTTGCATTACCGTATGCAAGTTCTGATCCAAATTTATATAGGACGATAACCAATGACTTTTACATGGATGATTTAATTACTGGCGGTAATAATGAAGCTGAATTGTTGCAATTGCGTAACAAAATAATAAACGTTTTAGACTCGGGAGGGTTTCCACTACGAAAGTGGAATTCCAATAACGGTAATCTATTGAAAAATATAGAATCTGATCAACAAAATCTAATTATTCCGTGTAATGAGGGTGACAGTTTGAAAACTTTGGGTGTTTTATGGTGCCCTAAAAACGATGCGATACTATATAAAACACGATTAGATTGCAAGGAATCGCGTGTCACAAAGCGTATGATTTTAAGTCACATCTCAAAATTATTTGATCCACTTGGGTTGCTCGGTCCCATTATTACAATTTCCAAATTAATTATGCAAGATTTGTGGAAAATTAAAACCGGTTGGGATGAAACCGTCCCAAATGAGCTTCACACTCGTTGGAAAGAATTTAGTTCTCAATTGAACGACATTTCAAATATTAACATTCCTCGCGAACTTGTTTTTGGGAACAATTCACGTATTGAATTACACGGTTTCGCCGATGCTAGTGAGCGAGCATACGGAGCCTGTGTTTTTGTTAGAGAAATTATGTCCAACAATAGTATTAATTGTGGAATTTTATGCGCAAAATCAAGAGTAGCCCCTCTTAAAACAATAAGTTTACCACGATTGGAATTATGTGCTGCTTCATTATTGGCTGAATTAGTCGAAAAAGTGCTAAGTTCGTCCAATATGAAATGTACACGCCTCTTGGAACGACAAGGGGCACAATTAGAAATTGCCTGGAGTGCAGTAGGCAGTAAACCAGGGTTTGTAAGGTAGACAGTGGACTGTATAGATTAGAAGGAAATAAACATAGAATTGGAATACAAGTCACATAAATACTTAAAGCACTTACCGAAGCACAGACATCTGGATCACTAACGCGGCACCTTTCAGTACTGTTTCTGGCCAGAGGTAAATAGGAACGGAGTCAGGAAATGGTTGTTTTAGGAAAGAGATTAGAGAGTAATATTTAGAAATTGAATGAACACGTTCGCGTTCGCGGATGGTTGTTAATCGACTCTTTTAAATTATGGTATTCCTTATCTCGCCTGGCTTGATAACGAATACCACGTTGGGAGAGCGAAATGGCGCGAACATGAAATTTTCGGTGATTAATTATTATACAGATTCAACCATTGCTCTGTGTTGGATTAAATCATGTCCTAGTCGTTGGAAATCTTTCGTAGCGAATCGAATAACAGAAATTCAAAATATATCAAAATCGGAATCATGGTATCACGTTGACACAATCAACAACCTTGCAGATATTATTTCTAGGGGACAATACCCTGCTGATTTAATAAAAAACAATTTGTGGTGGCGAGGCCCTGCATTTCTAAATCAAGCTGATTTTAAACCGAAATTATTTAACTCAATAAAATGCCAGGTAGATGTGCCAGAGGCTAAAGTATTTACTGTTGGGATCAGCGATTGTGACGTTAATGAGTTGCGTGAATTTGCACAGTGCATTTTCTTAAAATATTCGTCCATTACTAAATTAGTTCGTTTAATTGCTACCTGTAAAAGGTTTATTTTTAACTGTAAAAATAAATTAAAAAGGGATACCTCAGAATTGTCGGTAAAGGAGCTCAATGAAGCGGAAACTGCATTGTTAAAGATTGACCAAAGAATTTCTTTTAGTAAAGAGATTGACCAGTTGCAAAGTTCTCAAGGGCTGAATACTAAGTCAAGGTTATTGTCGTTAAATCCATTTCTGGATGAAAACGGGATATTACGCGTAGGAGGGCGCTTGCGTCATTCGAGTATGCAATTTGATAATAAACGTCCAATATTGCTTGCAAGGGGCTTACTTTGTGATGCAATTGTCTCTCGAGCTCATAAAGCTAGTTTACATAGCGGTACTCAAGGTACGTTAGCCGCTACTAGATTAAAATACTGGCCTCTGTCAGGTAAAAATGTTGTTAGAAAAATTGTACGGAGATGCGTGCTTTGTTTTTGACATAATCTTTTAACATCACAACCAAAAATGTCTGATTTACCTGCGTGTCGTATACAAGGTAACAATAGACCATTCTCAAGTGTAGGTACATATTATTTTGGACCCTTCTTTATCAAGGAAGGTACACGTAAATCTCGGAAAATAATTAAATCGTACGGCTGTGTGTTTGTATGCATGGCAACAAAGGCTGTTCTTTGCGAAATTGTAGAAAATTTAACCACGGAAGCGTTTATTGCAGCGCTTAAAAGATTTGTTGGCAGACGTGGGGTTCCATTCGAAATATTTTGCGATAACGGGACTAATTATATGGGTGCAGCCAATGAACTGCGTGAGATCGTAGATTTTCTAAAAAATGGAAGGTTTCAGAACGCCATCGAAAGAGAAGCTACTTCCCGTAATATAAACTTTCGTTTTAATGTCCCTAGGGGGCCCCATTTAGGTGGTCTTTGGGAAGCCGCCGTAAAGTCTTTTAAAAGGCATATTTATAAGGTTACGTCAAATGCTAATTTAACCTTTATTGAGTTATATACTTTATTAATTGAAGTCGAAAATGTACTCAATTCTCGTCCATTAGTACCTCTTTCGCAGGACGCAAACGACTTTGACTATCTGACGCCGGGGCATTTTTTAATTGGTGACAATTTAATGTCAGTTCCAGAAGTGAACTTAACAATGGAACCTATTAATAAACTATCACGATGGCAATACGTGCAGCGCATCCAGCAGGATTTTTGGTTGAAATGGAAAGGAGAGTACCTTCAGGAGTTGCAAAAACGTCAAAAATGGAAGATTTCTCAAGGTTTTCCTTTGGCTCCAGATCAGTTAGTTATCATCTCGGAAGACAATTTGCCATCGCGTATGTGGAGGCTAGGCCGTATAACTGAAGTGCATCCAGGGGTTGATGGTGAGGTGCGGGTAGTTAGTGTGCGTACGTCAAGTGGCATAATAAAAAGACCTACTGTGAAATTGTGTGCGCTACTAATCGATATTGACTAATGACTAATGCGCAGCCTAATGTAGTTAGCTTAATGTTAAAGTTTATGTTTAAATTGAAACAGCTTGTATTACATAATACATTTGTTAGAGTGTAATATTAGTGTAGTTTATCCTTTATTTAGCCTTTTGAAATTACTAATTTCAAGGGAGGCGGCATGTTACGTCCCATCATGACAATAAATTGTACTTTGGTAGTATGTTAGTACATTCTTTTAATGTACCGTTATAGCTAGGAAATCAGGCGGCCTGCGTGCGGGTTTTGCTCTTTCACCCCACATTGTGGTGGCTGTAAATGTCTGTATTTAGTATTCTTGTGTTCGTGCTACAATAAAGATGCTCAAATCTCGTCTCCTGTTTATTTTAATATAAAAGGAAATATTGGTAAAACACCGTTGTGTTCTCGTTACATAAGGTGAACTGCAGTACCGTCACCTTACATCCTCCATGACCAAATCTCCCCCAGTTTATACACCAAATGTTGATAAACATCTGTTTAATGTGGTAACTGATGGTAATGCGTTTGAAAAGTTAGCTACCAATGTTTCATATGCCACCCTACCTGCAGTTATTAGAAGGTACAAACATATATTTTTTAAGTTTTCCGAGAAACGGTTTCCTGATCTAGATTGCGCAAATGAGGTTTTTTGAGAAGCAACTTTTAACATTTCAAAGAATATTAAAGTATCCTTTGTTATTAGCTCATTTTCAAAATGTTCATTTGCTATCTTTATACTTGAAATAGCGGCATTATTCAAAATTTCGTTCTTCTCAATGTAACGTTGGATTTTTTTACAAATTTGAAAACAGTTAGTCATTTTTATTTGCTTTTGATCAAAAAGTCGATTTCTTTTTTTAAATCCTTTTCTTTACGACTGCGAGGGCATTGATTCATAGTTTTTTTGAACTGTACCTATTTCATCCTTACTCGCAATAATGTCTATGAATAAATCCTGTATCGATAATTTTTGTGAATTGGTCTTTTCTTGTGCCTGGAACTGTTGCACTTTCCGCAACTACTAACTGATCACTATCGCGGTCAACGTCTACATGACCACTTACAATAGTACTACAAACATTTTTTGAATGGTTATCCAATATTTGATAAGTACTTGTTTGTTCGCGGCAAGCTTTTGGATGTTCATAACTAACTTCTAGCAAATCCGAATCTGAAGTAATTTGAGAATTACTCTCCAAGGATTTGTGATTTTTAGGAAACGGAATAATTGTGCTTTTAGCTTTATATTTCTTGTTTTTGCGAACAACTGCACCTGTACTATATTTAAAGTGTGCTTTAAAGTGTCCTGCTGACAGTAAGCTCTAGATTTAAAATTACATTTTACACATTGCACGTATGCGCAATTGGACTCAATTCATCATGAGTGTTTTCTATTAAATTCATAGTACTTTCCTTGACTTCGTTAATAAGAGTATTGAAAAAATTTATTTGATAACTTTTTACAATACTTTTAATACGTTCAATGATCCAATTTTTCTCTTCTGTATAATTTTCTCTATTTTAATATCTTTCACTTAACTCAACTGAAGTCCCAGGATTTAGATTCGGTATTTGCACGATTTGGCGTAGTGGTTTTGCATTTTGTATTTTTCTATTTTCATGTTCATTTCGACTTAATTTGCGGTTTTTTGGTATTTATATTTGAATTGGTTTGTAAATAACATTTAGAGCCTTCTACAAGTAGATTTAGTAATTTTTTATCTCCTTCAAGAATGTAAAATGAAGTAACATCTGTCGCAAATATTCCAAAAAACTCATCGTCTTCTTCACTATCCAAATGTGTATTTTGCAAAGGCTTTAACTTTATTTAAATCTGTTTCGTTGAATAAGCTTAACCATTTAAAATTGTTAAATCCTGTGTAGGCTAACAATTCTACCATATAAGGTGGAAATTCTTCTATATTTCCAAAATTTTTTGTTTAGAATCCACGAATCTTTTATTAGGCATATTTCAAGGTACTTATAGCAGTAAAGTATGCATAAGAGAAGCAATATGGTTATAAAAAATTTTAAAACACAAAACTTATAAAACGAGCAATAAAATTTATGTAAAAATCTTACCACTTAAAAAATTCAAGTCGCTTTTTATTTCCGTATTTCTTAAAAAAGTGCAAAAAGCGGATAACAGCATCATTTTTTCTAATTTTACGTTAATAAACACTAAATTTGGGAGAGCTAGAACATGCAATGCAATAATACTAAGAATAGACTTATCTTTATATATATGCAGAGATCTAGAATTTTTTTCTCCTTTTATTACTTGTTTTGCTGCTTTAAAGTAAAGGATGTAATTTTGAATCTTATGCTCGCTGATTTTATAGGTGTTTGTATAAATTGAAAAGCTGCAATCATTCAGCATTTTAACAAAAACCGTTAGATATTTGTTAATAAAATGTTTAAATCGTTGATACAGGTTTGCGGGGTCCTAATTGAAAGGACGAAGGGGATCATCTCGGAATTTACAGCTGTTTTGTGTGCAGGTCTCGTTGAGGTGTTCACCGTTACAAGATAAGGATCATTTTTTTCTTATTTTAACCACTTGGTTTTGCTGCTTTCAAGTAAAAGATGCTATTTTTAGCCTTATTCTTGGTTTTTATTGGCGTTTGTAAAAGTTGACAAGTTGTTGCTGTGTTACGTTTTTTTTTTGTGGCAGGCGCGTTGGGCGCCAAAGTTATGTTACGTTGGCTCGTAGCCGAGCGTAACAAAAAGAAAATCAAAGAAAAAGAAAAAAGAAAGTGACCGGGCTCAATCGGAGAGTAGAGGGGGGTTGTAGAAAGCAGACCAACATACCATGTACGCGCTGTAAGGAGTTAGTGATAATACCTGCAAGAAAATTAATTAGTTAAGCAAACCTGAAAAAAAAGAATAAGCATAGCAGCAATGAAACATCTAAGTTATTCAGTACTTTGTAGCATGTAAATAAAAGAAACTGTTTAGATAAACTATATAATATAACAACAGTAAAAACAATCCAGAAAAATGTTTAGTACAAAGTGAGGTAATATTGGGGAGTAGCAGAAACGTTTCCTCACACACCAATTAAACATAAATCAGACAAAATGTAAAAAAAATAAATAGGTAAGACACAATTGATATAAGTAATTCAGTAAAATTTTAACAAAGAAATAGATAAATAGATAAGCACAATTGTTATGAGTCATTCAGTATGGTTGATTGTTCTCTTTTTTTTTTAAATAGCCTGCAAGTCTATGTAGAAAGGTATCAGAACGACAAAGAATATTGCAAAACAACGTATAGATATTTAAAGTAACAACAAGTAGGAAATAGTTCAACTTACGCAACCAGGAGCACCGGAAGAGTGTCTATAGAATTCGGCTACTGATAGCCTTGCAGTTGGAGTTGGTGGAGTGTGGGGTGTCCATGGTACCATCCCATTATCAACTTGAAACTTGACACTACTATCAACTGCAGATTGTTCTTTTACTTTCTGTAACTGATCGAAAGCCTCCTGATAGCTTGGTAAGCCGTATTCACTGGTGTAGCTTGGCAAAGATTCACAGTCTATTCGCGGGGGTGGAATTTGTGGTACAACAGACAGGAACACATGCAACTAAGAACAATTAAAGTTAGTATAATTCCGATCCAAACATCCGTCGAGAATTTTTCGTATTGCGGATCTGCTTCAGCAAAAAGAACTTCGTCAACTTCTGAAGCTAATTTCAGTTGGTAAAGGCATTGTTTGAATACGGTGAAACATTTAAAAACACGGTCACTCTCACAATCTCGACTTTAAAAAAAATGTACGTTCATATTTTATTTACTTATTATTAAATGCCAGGTAAATTTAACGTATCATTAATACGGAATGAGTTAAAAAAAGGGAGTTTCAAACCTGACTAAAGTGGCTCCTTTAAAAATTCTGTACAAGTTTATTGCACTTACTCTGGTAAACAAGGACCACGAAACTAGATCGCACACACAGTAATCCTAAAAGAATCGGTCAAGTTTAGCAAGCAAGTTCCACAACTTTTATTTCAAAAGAAACTCAACTAAAAACACAATTAGGAAAGCACGCGTAATCACTAAGTAAATCCGTCAATGTTCCGTAAACCATATCGGAACCAAGAACAAAACTACCACTTTTATTTCCAACAGAAAATCAACAAAAACAACGTTAGTAAAGTAACGCTTAATCACTCAGTAAAAGTTCCGTAAACAAGCACGTCAAACACGTTCGCCTATAAAAGCATCTTTTCCTTCAATGTCATTAGAATATAGTTACCAAGAACAAACTACGACTCACTTATCTGTTTATATCAAATAGTTGTTACCCATAACATCTGAGCGTCTATTATCTCGACTTCGATAATAACATAAGGAACAAAATTTATACGACGAATAATCCAATTTAAAATTTCGTTGCAATTTATTTATTAATAATACGATGCACTAGCCTAAGGAGTTAGTAAATATAAGCAATTTAAAAATAGTAATTTGTAGAAATGTAGTTATAAATTGGGAAACAGCGTAAAAGTTTAACACTACAAAAAAATGCACGTTACAAATTTGCATAGGATTTCATTAAACTTATCCTAGGGAATTATGGAATTATATTGTAATATTGATGTTTTATTTTATTTGGAAAGGTTTTATTGAAACCGTTACATCTGAATGAAATCGCAGGAAATATTTATTGAAAATTTCGGAAAATGGAAAAAATTAAGCATTTTTGGAAATGATATTATTAATTGGGCATCATTAAATGTATTGATGTTTTAATTATTTTGCATTTAAAATTTGCAACCCCTATTGTAATTTATATAATGTTAATTATAGGAAGATGTATTTAAAACGTACCATAGGCATCTTGTTTGGTGCCTTTTAATAGAAGGAATCTGTTATCACTTTATAAAAGAGGTTTCATATCAATCAATTACAAAAGTCCTAAATTGACGAGATCTCGGACGAGACGTTAAAGGCAGATATTTCCATGACGTCTTTTTAATTTTATAGCTTTAAACTTTAAATATGAGCTTTGTTTTTAGTTGTAATTTTGTTTACGAATATTTTATAGCTGCAAGGTCTGATATTACTGCTTTGGTTTGATTTCATTTTTGTTAATAGTAAAACATTCCTAACAGTAACCCGAGAACCTTTACCCTCCACACTATTACAAAGAACTGACGTCACGGATATATCTACTATTAACGCCTCGTCTAAATTGGGGCTTTTGTTCCAAACATTTCTTTTATTTTTAATTTACCTGTAGTCTTTTAAAAAGGGGTTTATTCCAAACTTGTTATATAGTTCTTAAAAGCTTTGTGGTAAAAATTTAAGGGTCGCCTCATTTGATGAATAGTTTTGAAATATTAACTAGTTCCGGAAAAAAAACATCAAGCGTAATTTGCATTTTCTTATCACATTTCATCAATTTTACTCTGTAGAATTGTCATAAAAGGACATTGGAAATCAAAATTAGTTTTCAGCAATTTCTAAATATTGCGGACGATTTCTGGAGGTTGCGGATGATTTCTAGAGTTTGCAAAGAATTTTTGAAGTCTGCGGGCGGTTTCTAAAGACTGCGGGGCGATTTCTGTACGATTTCTGCGATTTTTGGCAATTTTAATGCGACTGCGAGAGATTTCCATGAGTCTGCCAGAGATTTCGAAGCGAAATGTTACATTATTGTGGAATTGAGCCACCCTTCGACTGCACATTTTGTTAATTTGTTATGTTTTTTTTTTGTTTAATATAATGCAGAAGGTGGCTTCAATTAAGATGACATAGAGCCAAGCAGTGTTTCCAAAAATAATTATATAAGCTCGCTGCCTAGTCTCGGGGTCTATCTCTGCGGAGGCATGAGATGGGGGGGTCTTTTCCATTAATTAACCTGTCTTTGTACAATTTTAGGGCGCCACTACGTCAAACAAATAAACAAAAAAATAATCTTCTTAAGGAAAGACGTAGATAAACCTTAAGAGAATCAACTTATGCCTGAAGATATATACTCAACAACATAACTGGGTTTCTTTTACACTTAAACATTGTAGCTAGAATTTCCAAAAATAAAACTATTACCTTAGTTTGCAGATATGTAATAAAGTTATTTGAAGTTCTTGTATATACAAAAAATAAATAAAATAAATTAAAGACAATCAAAATTATAAGAACATGTGGAAAGGTCTTATCGATGTTGTATTAAGAAATTAGCAGTTACTAGTAGGTGAAGCCCATCATAAAAATAATATCTCATTACATTCAGCAAACGCTTCAAACCTAGCGATTGTTAATGGGTGAAGCCCATCAAAAAATTATTTCATTACATTAAACGAATGCTTCAAGCAAAGATCACATCGAAAGAAGAAAACAAGACTTAACTACTAGAAAACAAAAAGGCGATAAAAAGTGTTTCCTTGCGAACCATATTCTGGAATTAATAAAGCGAAAACATACTAGTTACCATCAAAAATATTCCCTAAGACCAAAAAATTTTAACTAAAACAAACAGTAAATAGGCAAAAATGTTTCTTATATCTAATCAAGACATCAAGAGCATTGCTTAACCTTCAGAAGTGTCATTTGGATCTAAAGTAGAAAAAGACTTCAAATCTTTAATATGCCATCTACCGGCTTTTGATCCATCTACATTATTCAAATCATACACCACACTTGAGCACTTCTTTTTGACAACGCTCAACACAAACTTTGGTGCAAGTTTAGCTGTAAACTTATCACCTGCGCTAGAGAGCACTTTGTTCACTCTCCATACTTTATCACTAACTTTAAAAGATATGTCTCGTCTTCTCAAATTATATGGTTTACTGGAACGTTCATAGGCTAAACGTAATTTTACACGAACATCTTTAAATATCTTAAGTAGACCTAGACGATCTGAAACATATGACGTACGACTATCAGGAACGACTTCAATATCTCCCTCAGGAGTAACATCATCACCAAAAAATTTACCACTGACTGGAACATGCCTTCCGAAAACTAAAAAATTTGGGAAATAAGTCGTAGACTCATGTTTAGCGGAGTTTATCGCATATTAGATCTGTGGCAGCTCAAGATCCCACGAGACATGCTCATCAACATATGAACGGATAGCGGTACCAACAGTTCTATTGAACCTTTCTACGAAATTACACTGGGGGGAATACATAGCAGTATACCAAATCTTTTGAACATCATATCTGTCACACAAAGATTTGAAATTTTTCCCAGACAACTGAGAACCATTGTCACAAATAATACATTGTCGAACTCCATAAGTAAAGAAAACTTTTTCTTCTAAGAAACGTACAATGAGATGCGCTTTGGCATTTCCTAAGGGTTGCAAAATGGTGAATTTCGAAAACCAATCTCCTACAACAAGCAACCATTTATGTCCTGCCTTGGATCGAGGGAATGGACCCATAAGATCCAGAGCAATAGTCGGAAAAGGGAACTTCACGGGTTTCTCCTTTCCCGTCATACCCATAGGACCCAAATTAGAAGATTTTTGCGCACAACACGTTAAACACTTGCGACAGAATCTCAACTATGTTCATTTTAGGCCAGTAATAATATTCTTGTATTCGTGCCATAGTCTTTAAAAAAACAAAATGGCCTGCTATAGTAGGATCATAACATGAACGAATTACTTCCTCCCGCTGTGACCTAGGAAAGAGATGCTTCCATTCCACAATATTAGACGAAAGAGGTAAATTAGAAGGTAAAAATTTAAATACAAAATCATTTTCGACTTTCCACTGTGGATAGTCTTCAGGCTTCAACAAAAATTTTTCACGCAATGAGAGATACCATGGATCTAAATTATCTAAACTAACTTGAACTAAATTAACAGTTTCTTTTTCTACAGGAAGTGCTCTACTCAAACAATCTGGAACAACATTGAACTTCCCCTTTCTATGTACTAAATCAAAAGTGTGTTGCCTCAAACGAACAGCCCACCTAGCTAATTTTCCAGTTGGGTTTTGGATATTATTCAACCACAATAGCGAAAAGTGGTCGATGACGACAGTGAAACGGGTACCTTCTACCCAGGGACAAAATTTTTCTATGGCAAAAATCACTGCGAGACACTCCTTCTCGGTAACTGAATAGTTACGTTCAGTACGGCTATAGAGATTTATTTGCGTATGAAATTACACGCTCTTCATCACCAATTTTTTGAATAAAAACGGCACCTAAACTAGTATGACTAGCGTCACACTCTACTATAAACGGAACAGAATAATCAGGCTGCGATAATAAAGGAGCAGAAACTAAAGCTTGCTTAATTTGAACAAATGACGATTCTGCTTCTGGGCTCCAGTTGATAACTTGACCCTTCTTTTTCTTCTTAATTAAATCATTTATAGGCGAAACTAAGGCAAAAAAAACTTTTTATGAATCTACGATACCAGCTGCACATGCCAACGAAACGTTTTATCTCAGTCGTTGTTTTTGGACGAGGAAAATTGACCATGGCTGAAACATTTTCTGGATCTGTCCTAAGAGAATTCGAACCTACTATGTAACCTAAAAATTTCAAGGATTTCTTAAAAAATTTACATTTCTTTAAATTTATGGTGAGATTAGCATTCTTAAGACGTTCTTTTACTTTGTTCAATAACTCAACATGTTCTTCAAAAGATGACGAACAAAGGATGATATCATCCAGGTAGCAAAATACATTGGGCTCAAATTGAGGACCAAATATTGCGTCCACTAGACGTTGCTGCGTTTGTGCTCTATTTCTCAGCCCAAACGGTACAGTAACAAATTTATATTGACCTCTAGAGATGACGCTAATAGCAGTCTTTTCTTGAGCGCTCTTAGAAAGAGGGATTTGCCAAAAACTTTTCCTGAGGTCCACGCTAGATGAAAAATTTGCATTACGTAACGAATTAAGTATTCTATCTGTATTTGCCATCGGATAACTATCATGTTTCGTGATATCATTCAACATTCTCCCATCAAAACAAAGTCTATACTCGCCAGAAGATATCTTTACTAGGAGCACTGGAGAATTCCAGGGACTCTAACACGGCTCAACTACTCCCAAATGTAACATCTCATCTAACTCATCATTTAAAATTTTACTCATGTAAGGCGAATGACATAAGGCTTCTTTCTAACTGGTTTCGCATCGCCTGTATCAATATCCATAACTATTTTATCAGTTCTACCCAATCTATCTACACTACTGATTTCCTTAAAAGAATTTACAACAAGCTGGACTTCTAATTTCTGAGCATCTGAAAGGTCATCTAAGTCAAGCAAATAATCTTTTCATTTTAACGGCACTGAAGAATGTCCTATATACGACAATTGATTTCCTGTTTCACCCTGTGCATATCAAGAATTATTCTTAAAATCAGCTATAAGTCCAAATAACTTTGCAAAATCGCTTCCAAAAATAAATGCATGAGGCAAAGAAGGGACTACTAAGGCATTAAGGACACGGCACTGGATTCCTATACAGATTGGCAAATCAACTACTCCTACCACAGGCTTTAAAGCTCCATCCGCAGTAGACACTCCTTTTCTATCGGACCGAAACATCTTCACCTTGAGCTCTTCTATTAAAGAGATGGCAAGGGATCCAACTATCGATGTAGTGCTTTTAGAATCCAACAGACCAGTGATCTCTCTATCAAATAACTTAACCATAATATACGGACGATTATCAAAGGGCTTCCTTACAAACAAAAAATCAGTTTTTGAAGCATCGGACGTACAACAGAATTGTTTAACTACTTTAAGCCAATCCAACCATTCTTCCTTACAAAAATATTCTTTCTGGTTACACAACATAACTGTAGCCTTTTGAAATGAGACAGGATGTCGGCCACGCGACATCTGCTTCCTTACTCGTTTTTTGAGCAAGATGGACAGGAATTTAATATGACACCTTTATGACCACAACGATAACAAAAGATTCTCTTCATACCTTTACAACTTGCAAACATATGACCAGGACGGGAACAGTTCCAACAGATAGGACTTTTTTTATTCAATGAATTTTGAGAATTAACCCGATACAGGACTAGAAATATTTTTGTCTAAAACTTATACTTGTGGAGGCGACTTATTTTTATACTCTTGGCTTGTAGATGCCGAAAAATTACGACTCAATACTGGACGTTTATAAACATATTGCGGCTTGGGATTAAAATTACTTTTACTTAAAGTATTTTTATTAGAATTATTTGACATTGCTGAAAGTGATTTTTGTTTTAATAAGGAGGCTTCCTCCAGTTTCTTACACAATTTTCTCAACGTAGATATGCTATCTATTTCAGATAATGCTAGTTGCGAAATTAGATCTAGCAATAAATTTTTTCTTATAATCCTAACCTTTGTAGTTTCTGCTGGGGCTTGTGGTAATCTACAAAACAAACTCTCCATATGAGCAATAAATAATACCACTGGCTGATCCTTCTGCTGTCTACTTGACTTTATATCTTCCCATATTTCATCCTCACAATAAGCAGGTAAAAAATCTTCCTTTAATCGACACACTAGAGAACTGCAATCAGTCAATGAATTCCTCACACTTCTATACCAAAGGAGTCCTTCTTTCTCGAAAAACTCGACTGAACTATTAAATAAATCTACTTCCGACACCTTACGAGACTGAGCTAATTCATTTACTCCATCTAAAAATATATACAGCTCCTTGGGGTCTCCACTAAATTTTACGAACCAAGAATTAAAAGGTATTGGCGGCGAAAGATACGTTACTGTGAGCATAGGCACACTGACTGTTGAGGAAGATGCATTAATTGTATCATTATGGAAAGGGAAATTTTGAAATTTTCTCCATAACATATAACTCAGCTTCTAAAATAATGACAGTAGCTATTTTTTCATTTTTAAATGTTATAGCCTCTTCAGGATTTTCTAAAAGAATTTGCATTCTCTTAACGCGACCAGACAAATGAGTCAACCTAGATTGAACCCTCTTAAAAACAGAAACCGAAGTATTTCCTTCAAATTCAGGCAAAATATTTCTTATCGAGTCTACAGTGGCATTAATTTCGGCACATTCCACAGTGTTCTACTGTATATTCTGAGAGATCAATTAAACAACCTGATTTTCCAACTTCTTTTGCCAACAAACTACCTAGAATTTTTCTCTTCTCAGAAACAGACCTAGTACTTCTTATACCACGAATATTTAATTCATATTCTACTTCCTTTTTGTGTAAATATACAATCTGATAAACTTCTGCCATTTTTAGATTCAGTCCGAAAAAGTTTGATTAATCCTTACTAATATTAACGTTCAGTCACGACTACAAATAAAATCATCAACATCGACAATATATACTAGCTAAAAATTTACTACTATAATAAAGAACTTTATACCCAGGCTTAACCAAAATTACTTCACTAAATGTGAACTAACAAAGACAAGTTTAATTATTCGAACGAAAGTGAAATTAGTCGAGCGACAGTAAAATTTAGTCAAGTCCCACGTTTTGGGCGAGTGTTATCTATTATTTTTTTTGTTTAATATAATGCAGAGGGTGGCTTCAATTAAGATGACATAGAGCCAAGCAGTGTTTCCAAAAAGAATTATATAAGCTCGCGGCCTAGTCTCGGGGTTTATCCCTGCGGAGGCATGACATGGGGGGGTCTTTTCCATTAATTAACCTGTCTTTGTACAATTTTAGGGCGCCACTACGTCAAACACATAACCAAAAAAAATAATCTTCTTAAGGAAAGACGTAGATAAACCTTAAGGGAATCAACTTATACCTGAAGATAGATACTCAACAACATAACTGGGGTTTTTTACACTTATACATTGTAGCTAGAATTTCCAGAAATAAAACTATTACCTTAGTTTGCAGATATGTAATAAAGTTATTTGAAGTTCTTGTATATACAAAAAATAAATAAAATAAATTAAAGAGAATCAAAATTATAAGATCATGTGGAAAGGTCTTATCGATGTTGAATTAAGAAATTAGCAGTTACTAGTGGGTGAAGCCCATCATAAAAATAATATCTCATTACATTCAGCAAACGCTTCAACCTAGCGATTGTTAATGGGTGAAGCCCATCAAAAAAAAATATTTCATTACATTAAACAAATGTTTCAAGCAAAGATCTTTGTTCTCGGCTCACAAGGATAAGTCAAAGATTAGCTTATCATACAATTCGTTTGTACAACATACATTTAACTGGTTTGAGTAAACATGCAAGTCCAGATGTTTATCTGACAGATGTTAAACCAAGATGTGCCTTAATCGACTATTTAAATTTAACAATTAATACATAAAATTTAGCCAAATTATCTAATATATTTTAAATAAAGTGATTTTATTTTTACCGGAAACATTCTAATTCTGTAATCAAACAAAACACTAAAACTATTTTAAATCGTTAAGCGTATTATCTTGTATATATTTAGTGACACATAATTTATTTTAATAAGAAATCTTTTATACCTTAGTATATGAAAATATGCTACAATTTTAAAATCGTTTAACAGAAAACTTTAATATATTTAATTATCATAAAAGTATTGAATTTTTTTTAAAAAAATCATTTAGATAATTATTTATGCTCTAAGTAGACAACGTTACTCAATAAACTTAATTCTTGTTTGGGTCGATGTTTCATACAACAAATAATAAAGTACTCACCAAAGGAAAGTGTTCAACACTTACAACAGCAGATTATAACCATGTGCAACCTAGCTACATTACGAACGAATGAATCAACTATTCACCAACAGCCACTAGCATCAAAAACATACCCGTCACCGTCTTCTTTGTTGTAGCAAGTTTTTGATATGTCAATTAAAAAACTTACTGTTACAGAAAACCACGAGGCACCAAGAATAGTGGAAGTAGATAAATACTTAAACAACCCGCTTATACCCAGAACGGAAGACCCTTTAAAATGGTGGTTCGATAGAAAAAATGTTTATCCCCGACCTTTTAAAAATGCAATTAAGCGACTTTGCATCTTGGGAACATCAGTACCTTGCCAAAGAATATTTTCAAAGGCCGAGCAAGTAATATCTGAGAGAAGAACTCGATTAACATCTTCATATTTGTCAAAAATTGTGTTTTTAAATTGTAATTTATAATAAGCATGAAAGGATGGCAACTGCAAACATGTAATTATTTTATTTCTAGATGTAACTGCATTTAATTCTTTAAAACATTACTACACTTAAAATTATTATTCATCGTGTGCCGTTTTACTGTGATACTTATATTTACAATCACGTTATTGAAATAATCACCCTTTAACTATTAAATATATATTAGATCTTTTGCTGAATGGTAGGACACTTATTTCATTCAAGGATTTATAATTTGTATAACAACTAACAAAAACCACTCACTCTATAAGTAGTTAATGTTATTTGAAATTGTTTCTTGATTAATCCTACACAACAGTATACAAATCATAAAGTCATAATAAAGTTTTTGGGATTTTAGTTATGTTGAAAGTGAAACATAGTATACAATTGACAGTTTCTTCTAACTCAAACTATTCAGTATTCACATTCAGCTATTCACGTCATGGTTTATATTCAGATTCACCCCCTATGATTCACCCTTCACAGTTCATGCAGGTAAAGGATAGGATGTTGTCCGTTTCCCCTGACCCCTAATACCACATCAGTTCGCTAGTAGTTTCTTTTATTCTGTAGTTCGTAATGAATTATTCTTTCAGAACTCATCGAACTAGTTCGTTCAGTTTATCGTTCGGAATAGTTCATTTTAACCTATTTGTTCATGAAATACCCATCTGTAATCTGTAGTCGTATATGTACAGTTCCAACCTGTAGCAGCACAAAGATGTGCTTGCCTAAAAAAATTTTTTTTAGGTAATGGACAATCTACTTATGGTATTCAATACAACAAAGCTACAGTCCATATATCAAACAATTTGCATTGAACCAGCGCAGGTGCATCCATACAGTTTTCAACTTATTGTCTAACATGGCCCAAAAAAAAATAAAACTGTTCTAAATTACATAAATATATAAGAAACCATCTTTAAAATTTGAAGAACGAAAGTTAACCGACTTTTATGATGTAAAGGTAAATCCAAAAAAATAACCATAACGAAACAGCAAAGCTTTCAAATTGAAAGGAGTCTCATTTTACTCACGACAATGTTACTGTAGGTAAATTTATCAGTTTCTTCTTTTCGGCTGTTTCAGTATAATCAAATTGCAACATTTGAATTAAGAAGTGTATCTGTTGGTCCTGTTCACTAACCTAAACATTGCAACACCATTTTCATCAATTCTCCATAGATCCAAAATATTTCAGTGATTTCAGCGATTCACACTGGCCAAAAACAATAAACCAAGAAAGATTTTTGGTTTAATAATACGTCTCTTTCAGATCCCGTTCTCTAGTACGATTTGGAAAAACTTATTTCATTTTAATATTTGTATATTACACAACGTGTAGTATACTGTAATGAAAAAATAATTGCAAACTTTCTAGAATATGTGTATTGTGCATTGCGTTGCTAACTGCTCCGCATAACTTCGTGAGTAGGTTTCCCTTTGTACTGCGGTTCGTTTTGGCATCTAACGAATGTTTACACTCTAGATTGTCAAATTATAACGTTCAACAAAACGTCGTTAAGTGCTAAATCATCTGCATTTGATTCTCTTTCCAAAGAAATACGCTCTCTTGCTGTATTATCGTCCATGTCATTGATATCTTAATTACAATTTCCAATATCAAACTTCTCGTTAGCAACCACCTCGTTACATAATTGCATGAACGTTCAGTTTATTTTGTATACGAGTATGTTATTGCTAACGGTAGTTTTCCTAGTCTCACTACCTTCATTATCAACGGTCAATGCGAAACTAAGTTAAAGCGACACTAATTTGTCGAAGAAGTATGGAAAAGAATTACCGAATTTATAAAGAAGTACACGTCTATTGATACCTCCTGCATCCATAAATATAAGCACTTTAAGGGTTTACCGTTAATTCTTGGGACAAACACACACACTATTCCGAAACTACACCTAACATTTAAGAGTATCACTTAAAAGAGCCTAAAGTAATAAACATCTGGATATACAAAATTATAAAAAAAAAGAAGTCTGACAGGTAAAAACTGACGGCGCCTGTAATGAAGAGTTAATATATAAGCGTATAAATGTATTTTCTGTTGGAGCATTATTACATACAAAACATGCAAATGAACGTAGACATTTGTTTTTAAATTATTCTTCTTTGATGCGAAATAATCGCATATTACAAACATTTGGGATGTTGATTAATACGAGACTGCAGAAGTAATTTTGCAATACAGATAAAGCACACAAATGAATGTTTCTTAGTATATGATAGCAAATAGCTTTTTCTATGCGGAATAACGACACAGATTGCATGAGAATGAACATTTTACTATAACCCCATAAATGTACTTGTAAATAATACTTTTGTGATGTTTATAATCACACAAACTGCAAACGAATGGGCGTTCATTAATATGCTACCTCAAATGTATCCGTAACTTACTTTTATATAATGTGGAATAATCGCACAAGTCGCAAACGCATAGACGTTCATTAGCATGCGACCGACAATGTGTTTGTAAATTACTTTTATATATTGTGGAATTGTCACACAAATTGCAAACGTCGTTTATTAGTATGCGACTGAAAATGTGTTTGCAAATTACTCTTTTGAAATGTGGTATAATCACACAAATTGCATGTAAATGGGCGTTCGTTAGTATGTGATCGAAAATGTTCCGATAGATGACCTTTTTGTGATGTGGTATAATCACACAAATTGCAAGCGAATGGACGCTCGTTAGTATGCGACCAAAAATGTTGTTTTAAATTACCCTTTTGTGTTGCGGTATAATTACACAAATTGCAAGAGAATGGGCGTTCGTTAGTATGCGACCGAATATGTCTTTGTAAATTACCCTTTCGTGATGCGGTATAATCACAAAAACTGCAAGCGAATAAGAGTTCGTTAGTATGCGAACGAAAATGTATTTGTAAACTACTTTTATGTGATGTGGCATAATCACACAAGCTGCATGCGAATGGACGCTCGCTAGTATGCGACCGAAAATGTCTTTGTAAATTACTTTTATATGATGAGGTATAATCACACAAGCTGCATGCGAAGGAGCGTTCGTTAGTATGCGACCGAAAATGAATTTGTAAATTACTTTTATATGATGTGGTATAATTACACAAACTGCATGCGAATGGACGCTCCCTAGTATGCGATCGAAAATGTGTTCGTAAATGACTCTTTCGTGATGCGGTATAATCACAAAAACTGCAAGCGAATGGGCGTTCGTTAGTATGCGACCGAAAATGTATTTGTAAACTACATTTACGTGATGTGGCATAAGCACACAAACTGCAAACGAATGGACGCTCGCTAGCATGCGACCGAAAATGTGTTCGTAAATTACTCTTTTGTGATGCGGTATAATCACACAAACTGCAAGCGAAATGGACGTTCGTTAGTATGCGACCGAAAATGTATTTGTAAATTAGATTTACGTGATGTGGCATAAGCACATAAACTGCAAGCGAATGGACGCTCGCTAGCGTGCGACCGAAAATGTGTTCGTAAATTACTCTTTTGTGATGCGGTATAATCACACAAATTGCAAGCGAATGCGCGTTCGTTAGTATGCGACCGAAGATGTATCGGTAACCTACTTTTTTGTGATGTAGTATAATTACACAAACAGCACGCGAATGGTCGTTCGTCAGTATGCGACCGAAAATGTCTTTGTAAACTACTTTTATATGATGTGGTGTAATCACACAAATTGCATGCGAATGAACGTTCGTTTATGTGTGCCTGCATCACCTGCCGTATCCTTAGATAATTGTTAAGATTTATTAACTGAATATCAATTATTAATACAAATGTCCTTTGCTTCAATTTACGTTTCATAACAATCTGAGAATTTTTACGTAAAAAGTGGTGCTCAAGATTCTATTTTAGGAGAATTTGAAGTGGGATTTCGAGCATTTGTTAAAATCGTTTAAACCTCGGGTACTTTATACATCTAGTTTATAGTACTGTGCTGTCCCTATATCTTAAATCTTGATCTATGTAAAACGTATGTAAGACATGCAATATCCAAAAACGCGACTATTATTGTGGAAGAAAACACTACTTCATTTACACTAACAACGTAGCAGGTGAGTAATTTTAGTGTATTTTATATTATTACATATGGAATTTGTAAGTTATCTTACTCAATTTAACGTTAACCCTCCGTCAGTCGCGGGCGATCTGACAGATCATTCGAGGATATTTTTTGTTCCCCCTCACTAAGGGTTGGCAACCATGAGCTTTCTTTTCTAATAGCTTTCTGATGGATAGAATGGAAGAAGTTAGTACCTTTCTAACCTTATTTGAGTGAGTTCGTAGTATTAAAGTGACAAATTTGTTCTGATAGATCGCCGCGACCGAGATCCTAAGTTTACTCTACTTCATATAAACGTTCATCATCATTAGGTCTTCAGTCCTGGGACTGGTTAGACGTGTACCCTCATTGCTTCCTATTCTGAACTAACCTACACATTTCCTTAAATTTGCACAGTTTGCTTCTATCTACCTCTATCAACATCTACCTCTTTTTTCCAATCTCTGCTTGTAATATAGCCCAAACTATTCCCCAAAAATGTCTTAAAACGTATTCTGCCCTTTTATTTCTTCTATTTTTTTCCCCCAGATATTCCTGTTCCCCTACTATTTCTATAACGTATTTGTTATTAACTTTGTCTGTCCATGCTATCATCCTCATACCTCTGAAGCACAGCATTTTAAAAGGCTGCAACCGTTTTTCTGTCTGCTTTTCAGACTGCCCGTATTTCATAGGCATACTGTGCTGTGATTCACACTTATGCTTTCAACAATTTTCTTCTTGTTCTATGTTTGTTGTCTTTCATCATAGGCGTTCTTTCTTGTTCTATGCAGTTCGGTCCCCTTCTGTTGTTTTATAATTAAATACCCTATTTCTCCGACATTCAGTGGTTGTGAATGGGGGTAAGCAGCCTGTGGCTGCCAAGTTCCCCCAGCACTTAAACATTTACCGATTTAATAAATTTTTTTTTAATTTTTTGTTTTATATATATTTTTTTCCAATATAACTCTTCACACAGTCAATATTAGTTGCAGTTATTTCACAACCAACACCTGTAGTTGTTTATCATAATCATCAGATTTATCTGCGCTTATTTTATCGTCATTAAGTTTTCTGTCTCAAAACTGGTTGGACCCGTATCTGCACTTATTTATATTCTTAACTAGCTTACACAATTCCCTGAAATTCTCACACAGCATGTATACTGCTCGGTTCCCCTTTTATTGTTTTCTAATTTTATGCCCTATTTCACCGAGATTCAGTGACGAAGGTTAAGCAACTTGTGGCTACCATGATCCCCCAACACTTAGACATTTGCCAAGCGAATAGTTTTCCAGTAAATCCTTTCACACAATTAACGAGAATATTGCCCAACCAATTCTTGTAGTTACTTATAATAATCATCATGTTTAAGCACAGTTATCTTTTCGTCATTAGTTTATCCCTCTTGGGATTGGTTGGATGCGTATCTCCATTGATTTCTATTCTGGGCTAGCCTACACATCTCCCTAAACCCCCTACAGCCTACATCTTTCACTATTTGTGTGCAGTAGTCTAACCTAGGTCTACATCTTCTTCTCTGTTTTCCTATCTCTGCTTCTAATATATTCCGCACTATTCCCTCATGCCGTAGTATGTGGCCTATCATCCTATCTCTCCTATTCTTTACCGTTTTCCACATATTTCTTTCTTCCCCTACCATTTTTAGTACCTCTTTGTTCTTAACTTTGTCTGTTCATGGTATCTTTACATACGTCTGTAGCACCACATTTCAAAGGCTTCTACTTTTTTCTTGTCCGCTTCTCCTACTGTCCAGGCTTCACAGCTGTACAATGCTGTATTCCACACATATGTTTTAAGCAATCTTTTCCTTGTTTCTATGTTTGTTGTTTTCGAACACAGTAGTTGCTTTTTCTTGTTAAATGTAGCACGGCCTTGTGCTAATCTTTGTTTTATATCTTATGTGCTTTTCTCATCTTGCGTTATTTGACTTCCTAGGTAACAGAAATCCTTATCCTCTTGTAAGTTCTCGTTACCTATTTGTATTCTTGTTTTTGATTTATTATTCCCTTTTTTGCATAATAGAACTTTAGTTTTATTTTTGTTAATTTTCATACCATATCCCTCCGTTAGAACTGTTTCCATTTCGTTAAGAGCAGCTTCTAACTCTTCCTTACTAGACGCTAATACCGCTATATCATCTGCAAATCTAAGCATATCAATTTTTTGTCCCTGCTAGTAATTCCAAATGTCTTCCTGCATTTGACAGTATTCATTGCCTCTTCTATGTACAAGTTAAAAATCAATGGGGATAGGGCACATCCCTGTCTCACTCCTTTCCTAATGTTTACTTCTCTACGTTCCTGCTCTAATTCTATTACTGCTGTTTGCTCTTTGTATAAGCTATGTACTATTCGTATATCCCTAAAACTTATTCCAATTTTTTTTTGAGTATTTCGAACATTTTTCTCCATTTTGCATTGTCGAATGCTTTTTCCAGATCTACAAACCTTATATACACGCTTTCCCCTTTTTCTATTGCTTTCTCCATTATCACTCTCAGAGCTAAAATACCCTCCCGTGTTCCCCTGTTTCGCCTAAACCCAAATTGGTCTTTTCCTAGAATTTCTTCAGCTCGTTTTTCCATTCTTCTTTGTACAATTCTAGTTAATATTTTTGACACAAGTACTGTCAAACTTATTGTTCGAAAATTTTTACATCTATCAGCACCTTTCTTTTTTGGTATAGTTACTATGATGTTACGTTTGAAATCTTTGGGTATCTCGCCTGTCTCATACATATTGCTTACAAGTTGGAAGAGACGTTTTGTTACTGCATGTCCAGCGGCTTTTTGAGTTTCTGCTTGCACCTTATCTGTACCCGACGCCTTACTATTTTTCAGACACTTTAATGCTCATTCAAACTCATCTCTAAGTATAGGACATCCCAGATCATCATTTTCAATGTCTGAATCCTGTTCTAATGCAGTTAGTTCCTCTCCTGCATATAAATTGCCTAAATATTCTTGCCATCTACCCACTTTCTCTACATTTTCTATAATGACGTTCCATCCCGCGTCCTTTATATTTTTGCTATACGGTTTTATGTCCCAACAATTGATTCTAATTAGTTTGTATGCTTCATCTGTCTTTCCTACTTCCATCTTAGTTTGTACCTCTTTGCACTTTTCATCAATTCAGTGTTATTTAGCTTTCCTGCATTTGCGAATAATTTCCCATTTTATGGCTTTGTATCTTTGTTTTCCTGTTTCGTCTGATTTATTTTTGTATTTTCGTCTTTCTTTTACTAAATTCAGGATATCCTTTGTTATCCATGATTTCTTATTTTCTTTTTGTGTATACCCCAGAATATCTCTGGCCGCCATTTCTAGGCTGGATTTAATGTTATTCCATTCGGTTTCTGCTTCCTTAGTATCAGATATTTTCTCCTTATCTTTGAGCAATTCATTCGACTTTTTTTCGAATCTTTCTTAAATATCTTTATCTTTTAGTTTCTTTAAGTCCAAGTGCCTTTTTCCGTTTCTTTTTTTCAAATTTTTTAATTTAAGTGCGACCTTCATAATTACTATGTTGTTGTCAGTGTCGATATCTGCTTCTGGGTAGTTTCTACAGTCTTTTACTTGATTCCTAAACCATTGTCTAACAAGAATGTAATCTATTTGATATCTTCCTATATTTCCTGGCATCTTCCACGTATATCGTCTTCTAGCATGATGTTGAAATAATGTGTTTGTAATAATTAAATTGTTCTTGTCGCAAAATTCTACCAGCCTATTTCCACTGTCGTTTCTCGTGCCTAAACCAAATAAACCTACTACCGCTCCTTTCCTACCCTCACCTACCACTGCATTAAAATCCTCTGTAATTATTAAATTTTCGTGTCCTTTTACGTATCCTAGTATGTCGTCGATATCTTTGTAGAGCGCTTCTACCTCTTCGTCACTGTAGCTAGGAGGTGGGCATGTATACTTATATTATTACTGTGTTTACCGGTTTAGATTCTAATCTAATTATGAGTACTCTTTCGTTCTTTTGTAAGTAATTCATAATCATGGCGAGCTGTAGTTTTTAGGCAACTACCCCTTGACAGTAATTAGAAAAAAAGAAAGAACCACACGCAACCCTAAAAACCACAGCTCTAGAATGTCGTAAAGATACACTTAAACTAATTTTACAATTGCAATAATTCATATATACAGTAAATGCCAAAATGGTTCAAGAATTTTAATCTATGATAATTAAATTTAGAAATGCCATCTTAGAATGGTAAAACCCCAGGCGTTCTTGTTCCGCGGTAAGAAGCGAATACAAAGAAGAAAAAAAGGACTCACCCTCGAGTTCCTGACATCGGAGGGAAGGCTGTCTCTGATCTGCCTCAGTGAACAGGCCAGCTTACGGCCAAGCGGAGTGCATTGGACTTCACAGTCCCCCAAAAGAAAAGCAGCTCCAGGGATCAAAATTATTGTACCTACACTAATTAATAATTTACGAAAATGAACGTAACAAATCCCCCCCAGCAAAATTAAAAGGTCGGGGTCGGGAAGCAAAATAATGGGAGTGGGTAGGACTAACAAAAAAAATTCGCTTGGAAACAGAAAACTCGTTACAACAAAAAAACTAAAGAAAACACTCCGACAACAAACAAACAAACTAAAAAGAAATCTCATCCAGCTCGACGGACCAAAGAACCAGATCAAAACCAAAAATGATAAGGACATAGGAAAAGGAAAAAGAAAAAGGTAACAATCATCGAGGACAAAGATGAAATGGCATTGACACTGAAAAAGTCGTCGGAGGACGGATATTTCTTGTGAAGAAACAGTAAGGTCTTCAACCTCAAAAGAAGTAAAGGAACGAGGAAAAAAACCAACAGTGCAAACCAAAATGACAAAGGTGTCAAGCCTCAAGTAAGAAAAATAAAGAACAACCAGGGAGCACGAGAAGCAGAGAGGAGGAACGTTGGTAAAAGGAAACGATGTACTCTCAACTGTGGTAACGAAGATTCGCAACGAACTAAAACCGAAAAAAGAAATGCTGACTAGTCCTAAAGTCGACTGAGTCGTGATTTCCGAAGAAAGAAAGACGGACTAGAAAGCACCTACCACAGGAGCGGATGGACAAAACACAATCGGTCCAGGGACCGACAGCAAAGAAGACCAGCAAAAGGATAGGGAGAGGAAGGTGGAACGAAACGAACGAGAAAGAAAGAAGAAAAAAATCAAAACGAATAACACCAACACCAAGTACAAAACCCAAAAAAAACTAAAACCGTATGTAACGTGCATTTTTATGGCTTAACATTTTACACTACACAATTCGTATAAATTTTGTTCCTTATGTGGATATACAAGTCTAGATAATAGTCGATAAGAGGTTGTAATAGCAACGAGTTGATATAAACAGATAAGTAGTTGTAGTTTTGTTCTTCGTTCCTATATATTAATTACGTTGAAAATACTGTTTCTTTTTGCTTTGACAATAGTGAACATTAATGCGGGATCAATTTTGGAATTGTTCCTGAATAAGCACGGCACGATCTTAGTTGTTTTTCTTGTGAAATAAAAGTTGTATATTAACTGTAGAGAGTGTAGTGCTAATTTCGATTGAAGTAGTATGGTATATAGGCGAACGTGTTTGGTCGACGCACGTGTGTTTTACGGAACATTTGACGGGCGGTTTTATTGTTTACGCGTGCCTTACTAATTGTTTTTAGTTGATTTTCTGTTGGAAATAAAAGTGGTAGAACTTGTTAAACTCGACCTGCACGCGTGTTTTACGGAACATTTGACGGACTTACTTTAGTGATACACGCTGCTTTATTCATTGTGGGTTTTGTTGTTTGGTGCTTTGTCTTCTGATATTTAAACGGTGTGTGCGATCTAGTTTCGCGGTCCCTTTCTTTTATTTTATCATAGTAGTGCATACTTTGGGTTATCCAAATACAGTGATACTGTAGTTTCTAAATTTGCTAACCCCAAAGAATCTAAAATAGAACATTGCTTGCGCAAATTTCGTTATTGGCGAAATATAACAGATTACCGGTTTACAAAGGTATTGGTTGAAGTTTCTCGCTGCTTTTTGGATGTTTATGAAAATAATATACATTTGGTCCCAGTTGAAATTAAACTAGTGCTACAAAATATCTCGAAATTAGTGTCTCGGGAAAATAGAAGGAACAAGAAATTTAACAATGCTACATAGTTCCGTCGTGTGATAATGTCTGCTGCTAACACCAGTGAAATACGTAGGTGTGATTAGGGTAACGTGTGATAAGTTCCATCAACGCCCTCACAGTCAAGGGTGAAGTGCTTCGTTAGTGCCGGACATCGTGAATCCCACACTTCAATTGCAAGGAAGCGTTACTGAAGGACCTTTTGTAAGTTGAACTATTTCCTACTTGTTATTACTTTAAATATCTATCCGTTGTTTTGCCATATCTTTGTCGTTCTGATACCTTTTACCATAGACTTGCAGGCTATTTAAAAAAACAAAAAACAAAAAAAACAAAAAAAAAGAAAAATCTACAATACTGAATGACTCATATCAATTGTGCCTACCTATTTATCTTTTGTTAAAATTTTGTCTGATTTATGTTTAATTGGTGGGTGAGGAAACGTTTCGGCTCTCCCCAATATCACCTCACTTTGTACTAAAATTGTTTTGTATTGCTGTTACCGTTGTTATATAATATAGATTATCCAAACAGGTTTTTTTTACATTCTACAAAGTACTGAACAATCTATGCTCGATCAGCATGCTATGCTTTTTCTTTATTTCAGGTTTCCAGAACTACATTTTTTTTAATTCCAGGTATTGTTACTAAGTCCTTACAGCCACGTACGTTATATGTCGGTCTGCTGTCTACAACCCCCTAATCTCCGATTGAGCCCGGTCCTTTCTTTGATTATTTTTTTGGTGTTACGCTCGGCTACGAGTCAACGTAGCAAAAATTTGGCGCCCAACGTGGCTGCCGCGATTAACGTAACAAAATTTGGCGCCCAACGTGGGCTCGAAATTTTTTTTTCCTTCTCGTTTGAACTGGATTTTGTTTAGTATTTAGTGATTTCGTTAATTTAGTTTCTCTATCGAACAAGCCTAATAATTCGTTGTTGTGTCTTTAAATATTTGGGTGTTTGTTGATTCTGTAGTAATGAGTGACTATTGAAAATTAAAAGTTGATCGTTTACATGAAGCTGAACTCAAATATGAAGTCGGTTCTCGTGGGTTCGATGCAAAGGTACCTGTAATCGAACTTCGTAAATCCTTTAGGAATATTTTGAAAATGGAATCTTCTGAATCTCTAAGTCCACTTAAATCTGGTATCGATTTTCAGACTGATAATAAAGCCGTGACTGAAGGTTTAACTGAATTAACTACGAAGAGTAAAGATTTTAATGGTGATATTTCAACTGCCGACGGCAAACGTATTATTAGCCTTGCTATGCATCTCAAAGGGAGAATCCAACGCATGAATGTTACTTCTGACGCTGAAACAGTCATACAGCGAAAGTTGTTGCTATGTGTTAGTAATTTACGCAGTGATTGCGATAGATTATACCGTCGCTTTAGACGTTCTTCCACTTCACCTAGGGTACCACTTGTTTCTACGGCTACTATTAATCCGACTACTACTGATACTAAGGATGATCTTACTTCTGCTGAATATTCTGATGAATTACCTATACCTATCTCTATTTCTAAACCAATTGCTACGTCTGGTTATGGACAGCTGGTGTCTAAGAAAGATGGCACATATCGTTTCTGCATCGATTTTAGAAAGGTCAATGATGTTACAGAAAAAGATGCCTATCCCCTGCCTTACATTTCTACGATTCTAGACCGTCTTAGAGACGCAAAATTCTTAACTAGTTTAGACATTCGCTCTGCTTATTGACAAATACCTCTTTCTTCTAATTCTAAAGCAATTACTGCATTTACGGTGCCTGGTAGAGGTTTATACCAGTTTACTAAAATGCCATTTGGTCTTCATAATTCTCCAGCGACATTTCAGCGACTTATAGATCGTGTGCTTGGTGCTGATCTCGAACCTTTCTGTTTCGCATACTTAGATGATGTGATCATCGCTACCCCTACTTTCGAACAACATTTGGTGGTACTACAGAAAGTGCTTTTCCGTTTAAATTCTGCAGGTCTTACTCTTCGCAGAGATAAATGCATTATATGCCGACCGGAACTCCGTTATCTGGGATACGTAGTAAATCGTCATGGACTCCATGTCGACCCAGAAAAAGTTTCGGCCGTTCTTAATCTTCCTCCTCCTACTACTGTAACTGAAGTACTACGCATAGTTGGTATGTGCTCGTGGTATCGTCGCTTTATCCCAAATTATTCTGCTCTTACGTCTCCAATTACTGCTCTGACTAAGAAAAATTCTAAATTTAATTGGTCTTCAGAATGTCAGCAGGCGTTTAAGTTGCTGAAAGAACACTTGGTAACGGCTCCAGTGATGAGTTGTCCTGATTTTTCTTTGCCCTTTACTATACAGACTGATGCCTCTGATTTTGGTCTGGGTGCTGTGCTGACTAAACAACAGGATGATGACGAAAAAGTCATTAGCTACATTAGCTGTTCTCTTAAAAAGGCGGAACGCAACTATAGCGCCACCGAAAAAAAATGTCTTGGTGTTATTTGGGCAATTGAGAAATTTCGTCCCTATATCGAGGGATCTCACTTTACTGTGATCACGGATCACCACTCGCTTATCTGGCTGAATAATCTACAAAGCCCCAACGGTCGTTTAGCTTGTTGGTCAGTACGACTTCAACAATATAACTTCACCATCGTACATCGTAAAGGTAAAGAAAACGTCGTTCCCGATGCCTTATCTCGCTCGGTACCAAAAATTGACTTAATTGATGACTTCCCTAAATCTTCTATTACTCTGCCAATTTTGGATCCTTGGTATCTTAAGCTACGGACTCGTGTTAATTCCAATCCTAAACTATACAGTAACTGACATGTGGAAAACGAATTACTATATAAACATGTAAAATCTAAACACTCTTTGCTCCAACCTCCTCAAGACGATTGGAAGTTAGTAGTTCCCAGCGAACAACGGAATAGGGTTCTATACGAAAATCATAATCTACCTACTTCAGGTGACCCTGGTGTCCACAAACCGGTCTCTAAAATTTCCATGCGTTACTATTGGCCTAAACTTAGAGCCGCTGTTTTTTTTTGCCTGAATAATTTTGAATTTTGCCGAACCCTTGCTGTTCCAAGCAAGGTAGGGATTTTTAACGTGCGTGACAACACTCACACATTTTACCTCTCATCCGAACGAGGATGTATTTTTGTGAAAAATGCTCGCTTAACAATTTTCAAGCGGACCGTGTCGGAATTCGAACCCGGGACCTTGGGCTACGCCACGGAGCCGCCAATTTAGCTACAGCTGTTATTGTAGGTACAACAGCAATTTCTTGACTAGAAAGCAGGAACAGGTAAAATTTTGACAAAAACGGCAGGAGGCATTAAAGATACAGGTCCATGGACTCTCGGAGGACCTTCGCAGACTGAATTAGAAATTATGGTCATTTCAGCGACCTTTGCGCTTGCAGACACGACAGAAAATTCTTCGCTAGAATCGTTTAGGAAAGCGGGAACAAACTCTTGAGAAGCTAGCTGCAAGTCACAGATTCGAAGCATGGGGTGTAAGCGTGATGGAGGCACAATTTGGGGTGAGAGTGAATAAGTAGGGCGAGCAGAAAGAGGATTAGAATAGGAAGCAGAACTAGAAACGGAGGAAATTTTGTTAGAAGCTATATTTGCCGAAGGTGACTAGGTTTTGATAGTAGGAGCGGGAGGACCTAAATGAAGGATCGAACAGAACGTAGAATGAGAAATAGAAGAAGTTAGGCAACTAGAGGTGAGGGCAGAATTTGAAGGATTATTCGAAGATCTATTAGTAGTAGAATGACAGTTGGGACAGTTATGGCGAGTAACTCCCTTTTGTCCGCAACCATAACAATGGAGTACTTTAGGACTAGTACAACGGGTCGAAACATGACCAGGTTTGTCGCAATTAAAGCATACGACCTGACGAGTAGGAGTAGAAGTAGGAGGAAGAATAGTAAAACGTACGGAAGAAGTATCGAATCTACTCGTAGGCGTAGGAGAAACCTTAACAACTCGGTCATGTAATTCCTTCGGACATGAATTTTGGATTTACGATTTCGTTTTTCCCGGTTTTACTGGGGTTTCTTTCGTTTGCTTTCCTTTTTTTCTTTTTCACCTGTGTGGGTCCGGGAATAGAATAGTCCCATGGTACGACCTGCCTGTCATAAGAGGCGACTACAGCGGTCCAACACATACACATACAGACTTTATACACACATACAAACACTCCATACACGCACACACCTCATGCATCCACTCATTTCTGTTTGGTTCTCCTTCGTTTGTTCTCGTTTTGGGTATTTTTTTTCTTTTTCACCTGTGTGGGTCCGGGAATAGAATAGTCCCATGGTACGACCTGCCTGTCGTAAAAGGCGACTACAGCGGTCCAACACATACATATACAGACTTCATACACATATACACACGCTCCATACACGCACACACTTCATGCAAATATTTTATGCTACGTACATTGACGTAACATCAAAAAAAGGAAAAAAAAAGAAAGAGAAAGAAAGTAAGTAAGTCCGGGCTCAGGCGGCGAGTGGGCGGGTCTTATACCTATAAGTAAAGGAGAGCCTGAAAAAAAACTAACAACAAAAATATATAAAAACACTCACTCATTCACACACAGAACAAAACATACAACAGAAAAGAAAGAACTTATAATTAAAACCAAAATATATATACAAAAACAGTACTCACGAAACCCAACCCCAAAAAAAGTCAATGTCCCCAATTTATAAATACATTATTACAACCCCTTAAATATTCCACAAACAAAAATTACCCAAAAAAAACAAAATGGCGAGCTGTAGTTTTTAGGCAACTACCCCTTGACAGTAATTAGAAAAAAAGAAAGAACCACACGCAACCCTAAAAACCACAGTTCTAGAATGTCGTAAATATACACTTAAACTAATTTTACGATTGCAATAATTCATATATACAGTAAATGCCAAAATGGTTCAAGAATTTTAATCTATGATAATTAAATTTAGAAATGCCATCTTAGAATGGTAAAACCCCAGGCGTTCTTGTTCCGCGGTAAGAAGCGGATACAAAGGAAAAAAAGAAGGACTCACCCTCGAGTTCCTGACATCGGGGAGAAGGCTGTCGCTGGTCTGCCTCAGCGAACAGGCAAGCTTACGGCCAAGCGGAGCGCATTGGACTTTGCAGTCCCCCAAAAGAAACGCAGCTCAAGGGATCAACGTGTCCCCCGCATGAAGCTAGAATAGTTACGAACAATAAATTAATTTATTGAAGCCGAAACGTATGGTTTTATACAAACTCTATATACTTACCACGCTAAGTAATGCGTGCCGGAAATTTATATAAAAATAACGAACGAAGCCAACCAACTTGTTTTCTAGTTGATTATCGAACAGCAAATGAATATTACATGTGTTAGGCACCAAAGCAAGGAAATAAACCAGGAAAACCCTAGTTTTATTAAAATAAATTCGCTGAATTTTTTAACAAGGGAAAACACACTAGCATTTAATCATTAAAATACTTGGAATACTTGGAAAATCGTCTAATTAAGGCGTAAATTCCACGGGACGAAATTCTGAGAAAGGATATTTATTTTTAATTACCATACAAATTTTAATATCCGAAAGGGTTATTTTTAATTACCGGAATTAATTTTTGTGTTGAACGCCAAATGAATTTAAGATAAAAATTATTGTACCTACACTAATTAATAATTTACGAAAATGAACGTAACACAGTATCCTATCTTTTTCCGCATAGCTATTCTCACGCCCAAATTTCCTTCCTCTGCTCCTGTATGAATTACCTTGAAGTCTCCACTCCAAAAATCCCCCGCCTCTGGCCACCGAACTTTGCTGATCCCTACTATGTCTAGTGATAACCTATTTCTTTCGATTTTTAGGTTCTTTAGCTTACCTACTTGCTTCATATAGAAACGTTAACTTTTTTATTTTATTCATTTTATGACATCAACTGTACCATTTGGCAATATTTACTTTTTGTATATATATTATGGAATTGGTTGAAATAACTCCTACGATCTCTCAGATCGCCGCGACTAATATACCTTTTTTTCAGACATAAGATGGAACGTCGCATGTATAACCTTGAAAATGAGAAACATGTTCAGGAAATACTTCGCATGCTTGAAGAAGATGACCACAATGACAATGCAGGAGATTTATCATTTGAAGAAGAGACAGACACAGATGAAGACGTCCGTGATGAAGATATTCAGCACGAAAGGCAGTCTGATTCTGGTGAACCCACTGATGACGAATCTGATAATGACAACGAATTTTATGTTGCCCACCAAAAGAAGAACAAAAAAATCATAAATAGTTAGAAATGGAGAAAAACGCCTTACAATCAAGTAAAGAGGCGAGGCGCACGTTCCTGAGGTGAAGGGTGCTGCGAAAAAGGTGAACAATGTTCTGAGAGCTTGGAGTCTTATGATCGATGATCAAATATTGAATACGATTCTCGAATATACGAATCAATACATTATAAAAATTCTAGAAAAATTTTCTCAACGAAGAGATGCGAAGGTGATGGATATGGCTGAACTGAGAGCCTTTATAGGTCTTCTAAACCTCGCCGGAGTTTATAGAGCAAACCGCCTAAATGTAGAAGAGCTTTGGACAGTCGGTGGTGGGGTTGAGCTTTTCAGGCTTACCATGGGCTTGAGACGATTCCGCTTCATTATTCGTTGTGTTTGTTTTAACAACAGCCGAACTAGGCAAGAAAGTAGAGCATTCGACCGCTTTGTAGCAATTAGAGAGTGTTTTGAACACTACGTTGAAAACTGCAGAAAACATTACTGTGCCGGAGAAAATCTCACGCTAGATGAATTGCTGGTTTAGAAGAAAGTGCATTTTCCACCTGTATAATCCAAGAAAACCTGCTCGTTATGGAATTAAAATATTCAATCTAGCTGATGCTAGAATGGGCTACACACTCAATTTGGAAGTGTATTTAGGAACTCAGCCTGAAGGCCCTTTTATTGTGAGTAACCAGTCAGATGAAATAGGGAAGCGCTTAGTTTGTGCTGTAAGTGGATCAGGGAGAAACGTGACCATTGAAGCTATGAAGTTGTCAATGGTTGGGACCCTAAAAAAAATAAACCTCAAATTCCACTATCTTTTAAGTCTTCAAAAAATTAACAATATTCCAGCAAGTTTGGGTTTCAGAAAGGAGGAACCAACAAAAATGTCATTTTGTTATTTAGTCTACACTTTGATGCCAAAATCGATGATGAAACAGGAGAACAAAAAAAAACCTGAAATAATAACCTTCTATAATAAAGCCAAAGGGGGCGTTGATACTGTGGACAAGATGTGCACTACATATGATGTCTTTAGAACTACTAAACGTTGGCCAATGGTCATCTTTTTCTCGATGTTGAATACAGCGGGAATAAACAGTCATATCTTGTTCACTGGCAACAAAAATAAAGTGAGTAGCAGGAGGGCTTTTCTAAGACAACTTGCAGTTTCACTTATACAAGAGCAGCTAGAGAAAAGAAGGACGACCAATACTGAACTTCCGCTGATAGTAGCGCCTGCGGAGACTGATGAAAAACGGTTGCCATGTTTATCATGCAAGATTGGAAAGGAAATGCGTCTTACTAAATATAAATGCCACGTCTGTAAAGTTCCACTTTGCCTCCAACATTCCAGTATGAGGTGTCAGTCGGACTGCAATACGACCTGTAATGATGTATCTGAAGAAGAGAGACGAGTGTAGCTATATATTATTGTTCGATTTTTCTGCTGCTTTATTGATTCATTATAGTTTCTCACTTTTTGATTTTGTATCTAATGCAATTTTTCTTTATAATATGTATAAATATACTTATCGATTATGTTCAAGTTCTTATGTTTTTTCCCTACATTATGAAAGTTAGTAGGTGAGTATTATGTAAGTAGGTACCATCATCATGAAAGTTATCATTTATTTTGAACTAACTGTTACCTACTCTGTTTTATTCTTCAGTTAATGTAGCTGTTTTATTGCTTGTTTCTATGTTGTTCATCAAAAGTACTTGCGTACTTCTTACTTCTAAAATACTTTATGTACTTGGTGTGAGCTGGTAAATCTCAAATTTTAACAAAAATACAAGTAGTCATGAAAGTGATCTGTCAGATCGCCGCGACCAATCTGACACATATTATTGCCGCGACTAATGGAGGGTAATTTTCATTAACACGAGTTATGTAGTCCCCCAATTGTTATATATAAAAAGAAACTAATAATTAAGAAGTTATTAGAAATATTAGAAAATGAGCTAAGTGATGTGCAACAACGTAATGAAGGACAATTCATTTCAGTTTATTAACGTTCATGGGAACGGAGACGCTACTTTGTAGCACAAGGTTAAGTGACGCTGCAGATATCAGGTCACAGGCGGTCACAGATAGTCACGTACCGAGATTACCTGAAAAGGACGCTCGCAACAAAGTAATTATGAATAGATTCAAGATAGCAACATTGTATCATGAATAGAGTCAAGTGTAAGCAGACATTAGTTCTGCAAGTTCCCACAGAAATGTGAGGGGGTAGGGATATTATAAAAGGCGCGGGAGCCCCACTTGAAGACAGTTAATCCATCGTTCAGCTTTAACATTGCAGTTTGTTCGATAACTCACTTTGTACAATTAATTAATAATTTTCGACTTAGAATAATAATTCAAGATTGTCAAAATTCAATGTTAATTTCTGTATAAACAAATAAATGTGTTAAGAAGTTCAAGAAGTCTTTTTAAAAAAGACCGCTCGCAGCCACGAACCTTAACTCATGTTCAATGCGGATGACGCATATGCGCGTCATTTTATCCCTCCACTATATGCGGATGTCGCGCTTATGCGTCTTGCTAGTATCCGCTTATTAAGTGTTAGTCTAGGCTCTAGGCCATAGGGAACATATCCATGGTCTAGGCTTAGTACTGGCCAGAAGTACATGTATTTGTAATCACACATTCTTGTGGCCACTGTAAACGTCAAAATATAATTCGTTCGTAACTATCATAATATATTATAGAGTTGCATAATTTTAAGGTTTGTTGGTACCTTTGGCGCAAAGCGAAGAAAAATTACCATTAGAAACCCTGATAGATTGGCAGAAGATGAAATGTTACAATTTATATATGCTTCTGAATCAGAGTAGGGGAGTTAGGCCGGTCTGACTTCAAAATGGTGTACGCGTATGTTTTTCCATGTAACATACGCGTGCACCGTTTTGAATTCAGACCGGCCTTATATACTTTTAATGTAAAATACGTGTGGACACGTTTTGAAGTCAGCTCGGCTTTACATTACTTTGAATGGAACATACGCGTGTGACTTCAAAACACACGTATGCTACGTTGAAAAATGTAAGTGCAGAGAAAATGTAGAACTATTTTGAATTCGGTTTTCTAGCGAGAAGTTATAAAGTAGGTCAGATGTAAAATATCGCATTCAAGTCAATTGTGTTTAATTAAAGTGGATTCTGATTTATGTTTTTTACTTATGTTTAGAGGCTGCAAATACACATAGGCCGGTTTGACTTTAAAGTGTGTCCACTGTAGGAAAGACAACTGTGATAATCAAGGTCAATCCTATCTAATATAAGTGAGAAATCTTCGACTAGCAATCATAACAACATAAATTAGTTAACGGAGTGTGGTGTGTAAGATAGAAGCAAGTAATTAAATGCAATATGGATTTTAATACTCTTAATAAAACCACATATCGCAAACCTTATGTAAATTCAAAAGATCTTGTAGTGAATAAGAAGTTTGAAGTTTTAAAAGTGGAAACAATCAAGACAAAATATGGAGAAAGAGTATTAGTGGAAACAGAAGAGTTCAAGAGTATATTGCCATTGAGATATTTTAAATACCTTCAAGCACATGGAGTGAAACAATTAAATAAAGGTATTGGCTCGAACAAACGCGTATACATAACTAGTAAGGGATCGATCGGTCTAACTGTCAACATAGAATTTTCGTTAGAATGAAATATAAATTGTTCTACAACTTTTACGTTGGTACTGCTACCATTTTTGATCGATGATAAGTTACTCATTTTTTAAAGTTGCTAGTAGTAGTAACTAATAATTATACAAGAGATCTGATTGAACACTGTTGTTAAAATCTACGTGAAGTATTTATATTAAATAAGAAATTGACCTGTTAGAAAAAATTAAAAAATTTGCATCGTTTTCTGAAAAAATTGCAAATGAAAATGTTATATATTCAGCTATGTAATCTATTCTAATGAATAAAAAACAGTATGTCAGCAAATATAATTATGCCTAAGCAGAAATAACGAATTGGATTCATTGTCTGAAAAATTGCAACAAAGACACAGAGTAAAATAAAAAACCTAAATTAGTTAAATGTCGTTTAAAATAATGCGATGCAAATGCCCCTTAACTAATACAGTAATATTGAATAAGTTTTAGATTATTGGCGACATAATTTACTTTTCAGTAAAACTGAAAAAAATTGACTTTATATATATATATATATATATATATATATATATATATATATATATTACTCATATTTAGACCAGGGTAGAAAATTAAATAATCACATCAAATAATTTTAATCACCGTGTATAATGAATATTATTAGATAATACGCGTTATTAAAACCGTGAAGCATAAAAATTTATTAGTTTCATTAAACATAAGAGATTTAAATCATGTACAAGACGCTTTATATCAAAAGAAGCAGTATTAAAAGCTCTGCGTGTAATGTAATTATTCCTAAACAAATGGAAATTACGTGCAAAATTGATCTTAATTAACTCTATTTCAAGTAACCGGTATTGAACAAAACGTACAGATAATATCTACAGAAACTTGTAAAACCCAATAAAATGCAAATCCTAGAAGTGTTAGTTAGAAGTAGGATGTTTGAACACACCTGCGTATTTTAAAAGGCAATTTCAGTTTAATTTGTTTAGATAAACATGTCGATTCTAAGGATATTGGAAACGGTCAGATGCTTTAGCACGAAATACAAAACAGGGTTTATTTAAAAGCTCGTTCGGCGAAAATTTTGCAGATAATTAATGTTTACAAAGAATCTTGGAGAAACCGGGGCTTAATATTCACGAGAAGGTGCGATACGGGGTTATTAAACCCAGATAGTCCACATGGACTAAAATATAATCGATAATAAAGAATATCAATTTGCACCAATACGAACAGGTTAGAAAAGGAAAGAGAAATGCGTCAAGCAAAGACACATATAGTAAAAGGCGTGATTTAAGCAACGTCACGAGGGTCACAATTGGTTGAAAATAGGATGCAAATATCAGAGGTAGAAACAACAATTTCTGTACAAAATTAATTAGTTTTTCTCGGACATGTTTGCGTGCCGTGTGAGAATTTCTGAGATTTAAATGGGGCGAGTGAAAATTCGTAAAACCGACGCGCGAGCAACGGACTGGGAACATAGAATGAGAAATTCTTAAGAATTGTCTGTTTTGAGGACAAAAGCGACGTGCCGGCTATTCGCTATATATACCGGTGGTAATATGAATTTCGGCCTCTTAGACTTTTGACTATTCGATGCGTTAAAAGCTCTTACATCCGCGACTTGATTCAAGATGTTAAACAGTGCATTTTAGTTTGATAAAATAATTTAAAATTTTGCTCGTATATTTTAGTGATTCAAAATAGTTTGTTATTTACGTGCTAACATGAATGTACTTCAGTGCACTTAGATACAAGGTAATAAAATTTAGTATCACTGTACCAATTAGCAAAATTTACAACGACAAATGTATACACAAAAGTAGGCAGTTTTGGCGTATATTGGTGAAAGACGCATGAATTTTTTTGCTATTTTTCGGGGGTGTTAATAATTAAATGGTTCAAATACGTGTCTGGATCCATGAAACAAGGGTCAGATATGAGTTCCGGAAAAGCCCAGAAACAACTTTAAATAAATGGTGATGGAGAAAATTTTAAAAGCGTTGAGAATTAGAAGCCGTGAATATAATCCTGTTGGAATGGTGTGATTAACTAAAGGGACGATGTACATTGAAGCTACGAGGACAGTAACCTTCAGGTAAATTATACTATTTTGTTTGACATTTGTGTGTGTGTTGAATAACTTTATAATTGATTTACTTTAAATGGACATTAGTGAAATTGTACTAACCATAAAATTTTAATTTTAAGATGAAATTTGCTTGTTTAAGTAGAAAGGGGTATTTAGTATTGATGTTCTGAATTATGATGAAACTTTGGGTATGTCTTTGAGCTCAATTAGACGAACCTGGTTAATTAACGTAAAGGTGTGGTAGATGCTCCCTTTATACTCAGACTCCGGTCTGCTTATATTGTTATATTAATTAGTAGGCATCCAACAAGGACTTTAATTCTGGATGCACGTTAAAGTGATAATAAAATTAATCTTGAAATTCTTTTTAAAACTGAATTTTATGCTGAAATTTAATTTGAAAATTTAATGTATTCTGAATATTGATGTAAATAGAGTTAACGTTGATGTTTGTGGTAGGAATGTGTTGTTTAATTTTATGAATGAGGAGGTTTATAAAATTAGGTGAGCAGCTGAAGCGAAACCAGGATCACAGCAGTTTATGACGCCCAATCGGTGGGACTAGAATTTTTTTGTTGAAAGGAGCCAGTTCCCGCATGCAAAGGAGTATATCACAGCAATATATATATATATATATATATATATATATATATATAGGTATGTAATTACGTTTACATTGAAAGCGTTTACACGAGTCATGCTACATCATGAAATTCTTTTATTGTCAAGGTGCTGCAATATAGCTTACAATAAATTAAATTACACGACGTTAATTGTATGATAAAACTGCAGAATGTTTTTTAATACTGGTTTTTCAAAAAAAAATTATGTACCTAATCACAACCAGAAAACGGCATTCTATTTATGATAGGTACAAGATCGCTTTTGTTAACGTTTCATTCACACATAGCCATGAGTGTGTAAATTATTAAACAAAATTGACAGTTTTATTTAATCTAGGATTAGATTGATTTAATCTCAGTTTACAGAACGGATGTAGAAACAATTTTTGACTTTTAATCTGAGATATTTTAAATTTGCTTTATTTTTCTGAAAATTTTTATACGTAACCATAAAATAAAAATAGTACTGTACTGCAAGCATATTTTCCGTAAACACATGCATAAATGAAGTAATACAAGGTCGTCGTGTCGATGCAACTGTTAATAAAACGAAATCAGATACTTTGCTTATTAAAACTGGATTTGTTGGAAATTAAAAATTCAGTGTTAATTTTTCTGCTGAATATTTTTTAAGAATTAAACCATTCATGCTTAAAAATCGTCTTGAATCAAAACGTAAATAAAGACGATTTTAACAATTGCATCCAAAGCAATTCGCTATGCAATTATTTTGTTTGCATAGAAATAAATATCATTGCATTATAACATTTTGTATGCTAATTCTTTTATAGTTGTTTTGCTTACATCAGAACATATTTATGTATAAGTAGTCAATAAATCTCTACATACATTAATTATTAAGTAGTGTAGTGATCGTAAAGTACAACCATCATGAATTCTGAAACCGTAGTCGAAGTTAGTAGTGATATTTTAAAATTAACAGTGAAGTGTATGAATCTAATTAAATCAGTTGACGAAATTATCAGACACATGATCATTCTTAAAACAAACATAAGTTTATTAAAGCTTGCGATTAAAAACAAGGTATACGGAGACAATCGCCAGGAAAATCCTAGTAGACTGGAGTCTAATTTGGCACATCTTAAAAGTTACCTTGTACGATTGAAACATTTGAAACGCTCTTTGGAATACCAAGGTAAAGGTATTGATGCAACGCTTTCTAGAAGTCATATTCGACATTTGATTAGGCATGATGTACAATCATGTTTTGGGAGTCGAATAATTACGGGACTTATTACCAATTTAAGTTATAAAGATCGTCTAGTGTTCTTAGACAAGGCGTTCGCTAGTTTTAAGCGCAAGATTGTTGCTTGCTTAAAATAGTCAATGTTGAAAGTTAATGTAATATTTACCGCTAACTTTGTTAAGCCTACAACTGGTGAAATAGATTTGAAGACGTTTCCTACTGCAAATCGTCACATCGACATAAACATCAATCTCAAGCAGTGGTATAAGGAGAACGTATTGGACAAGATATCAAAGCGATTGAAAGAATTTAGTGAAAAGGATTCAGGTTGGGCAATCCAAGAAGTTTTACACTTGAAGGTAAATATAAACAATCATGATCCGCTTAAAGGAGGGTGTTCAACGTTTGTTCCAGTTCCGGACTTTATAGCAAAAACACGAGCTGTGGTATTTGTAATAAATAACGACCAACATTGCTTTCTTTGGGCCTTGGTTTTCGCTTTACATCCTGCTAAACAAAATATTCATAGAATATCTAGCTATCCACATTTTTATTCAATATTACGCTACAATTCAATTCAGTTTCCAATCGCATTAAAAGACATAAAAAAAATTGAGAAGCTCAACAATCTTGCAATTAACTTATATTGCATAGAAAATACTAAAATACTGCCATTTTATTTAAGTGAAAATTTAGGAAAAATAGAACCTATTAATCTATTAGTTTTAAATAATGATTCCTTACAATATTCTCGTCCAAAAAATGCTAATGAGAATCACTTTCATTTTACTTGGATTAAAGATATGTCAAAATTATTTGCAAAACATTTGTCTTCACATCACCATAGAAAATTTTTTTGTTATAGATGTTTAAATAATTTTAGTACAGCAGCATTACTTAAGCATCATTCGAATCATTGCAAAAACAGAATATTTGCTGAATAAGATTACCCGAAGAATCTGAAAAGTATCTAAAATTTAAACATTTCCACTACCAAGAAAAGGTATCATTTGTAGTTTATGCAGATCTCGAAAGTATATTAGAACCATGCAATGAGCCGGAGGTAATATTAAACACAGTCCGTTACCAAAGACATATACCCTTTAGTGTAGCGTACTATTTGAAATGCTCGTATGATAATAAATATTCCAAATTTCAATTGTATCGCGGAAAGGATTGTATAAAATGGTTTGTTGCTCAATTGAAACTGATTTCACAAACGACGAATAAAATTTTCTGTAACCCAAAACCTATGAATCCTTTAACAGAAGAACAAAAGTCAGCATTTAAATTTGCCCTTCACTGTCACATTTCCAATAAACCTTTTAGTATAGTTGATATTAGAGTTCACGATCACTGCCACTTTACAGGTGAATTTCGAGGAGCGGCTCATTAAGATTGCAACATCAATTATCATAATTCTTATATGATACCAGTAGTTTTTCATAACTTATCAAGCTATGATTCGCATTTCATTATTAAAAAAATCTCGTTAAAGTTTTCAGGTTCGTTAAGCATTCTACCAATAAATAAGGAAAAATACATATCTTTTACAAAATATGTAAAAGGTATGAAAGTTAGTTTTAGATTTATCGATTCATTCAGGTTTATGGCATCTAGCATCGAAAAATTAGCTTCCTACTTAGATGATAATAAAAAATCCATCACCAGGGAAAATTGTAACACTGATAATGAGTTTCGGTTACTTACGCGTAAAGGTATATTTCCCTATGATTACATTAACTCTTGGAATAGGCTCAATGAAACCGATTTACCCTGTAAAACAGCATTCTTTAATCGTTTGCGCAATAAAGAAGTCTCAGATGAAGACTACAATCATGCTAAACACGTTTGGCAAACATTTAATATAAAAACACTAGGGGACTATTCAGATCTATATTTAAGAACAGATGTACTGCTCTTGACTAACATATTTGAAAACTTTAGAAAAACTTGCATGTTCACGTATAAGTTAGATCCACTTCACTACTTTACGGCTCCTGGTTTAGCTCTAGATGAAATGTTAAAAATGACGAACGTTAAACTCGAGTTGCTTACCGATATTGAAAAAATAATGTTTTTGGAACGGGGAATTCGTGGTGGTGTTTCTCAATGTTCGAATAGATATGCCAAAGCAAATAACAAATATATGAATGCAGATTATGATCCGAATTTCGATTCTAAATATTTAATGTATTTTGATGTTAATAATTTATATGGAGCTGCAATATCTGAATATCTTCCATATGGAGAATTTGAATTTTTAGATGGCACCAGTCCAGATATAGTACGTTTAGACATACTTAATATTCCCGATGATTCTGATATAGGATATATTTTTGAATGCGATTTACACTACCCAGTATCTTTACATGAAATTCACAGTGATTTACCTTTGGCGCCTGAACATATGATGCCACCAGTACCTTCTAATAAATCAAACTTAAAGAAATTACTTACAACTTTATATCCAAAACTCAACTATATTATTCACTACAAGTATTTAAAAATGTATTTAAGCTACGGTTTAGAACTGAAAAAGATTCATAAGGTTCTTCGGTTTAAACAAGCCCCTTGGCTAAAAGAATACATTGATTTGAATACGAAATTAAGACAACAGTCAAAAAACAGTTTCTATATATGCTTTTATAAAAATATGATAAATTCGGTTTATGGAAAAATGATGGAAAACGTACGGAAAAGAAAAGATGTGAAATTAGTGACCGAATGGGAAGGACGGTTTGGAGCTCGTAGCTACATAGCGAAGCCTAATTTTCACAGTTGCACTGTGTTAGACAAAGATCTGGTCTTAATAGAAATGAATAAATTAGAGGTTTATTTAAACAAACCCATTTATGTAGGTTTCTCTATTCTAGATATTTCAAAAACCTATTTATATGAATTTCACTATAGTTATAGAAAATCGCAATTTGCTAACAAAGCAAATCTGCTGTACACAGATACGAATAGTTTGATATACGAGTTTAGCGTTGAAGATATTTACTCTTATATCAAACAAGATATTCATAGATTTGATACTTCCGATTACGACCCTCATAACAAATATCATATCCCAATATCAAATAAAATGGTTCCTGGTATTATGAAAGATGAAAACAACGGTGATGTCATGCTAGAGTTTGTAGGGCTTAGATCTAAAATGTACACTTACAGAGTTCAGGATAGGATAATAAAAAAGTCAAAGTGATCTTCCTTAGCAAGTATTAAGCAAATTTCTTTTGATGATTATAAGAATGCTTTGTTTTATAAACAGACTGTACAAAAACAGCAATGTTTAATTAGATAAGTCAAACATGATGTCTTTACTATTAAACAAAACAAAATTGTTCTTAATCCAAGTGATGATAAAAGAATTCTTAGTACCTCAACCACTGATACTAAACCTTGAGGGTATAACTATACACTCAGAAATGACTTGTAAAGCTTCAACCACTAACTCAAATAAAGAATGCAATTTATTTTATCTCGATTAACATATCATATTTTTTTAGTTATAAAAACTTCAGTATTATGTTTATACCTGCACAAGTACACCGTTTTTCTTTTTGGATGTATCTAAAAATAGGATACCCTTCAATCTGCCCGAGTTGAACTATATATTAGTATAAATGTATTGTAGAGAAAAATAGTAGTAGTAACCGTTCTGTTAAAAAAATCCAGTTTGTTAATAACATACCAGTTAGTTTATTTGAGAAATGTATAACAAAACTTTTATTTAAACTTGTCAATGTTTATGGCTGTTTACTAAATCACATAATAAATAGACTCTGATTGCTAAATGATTTATTGTTTTTTCATAATTTGTAAAGGTACAGTAATAATAATAATAAAGTACTTATAATATTCTTATGCTGTTTGAGAGTGGATTGTATTTGACTATCTTATCATGAAGTATAAGGCAATGACAAGATGTATTTGGCAAAACGTTTCTGCTAGTTTCAAATTCTAATCTAATATCGACAGTACCAGATTTTAACGCTTCGTTTTGTCTAGAACAATCTATGACTACTAATGGTACAATACTTCGTAAATCTTCAGGATTAGAAAGTGGTTCATTTTCCTTTTCGTAGTATGATTGCTGAAACTTGGCATACATCTCATATAAGAACGCAGTCTGTTTATTCTCGAACTTCAAATTTAAGTTATCGTACGGGAAAATTTCTGAATTTAAATAGAGTTTCATGTTGGTTAAATAGCAATGATCAAAATAACTGTAGTTGCTCATGTATCTTTTTTTTCGGTTGGTTTGGAAACCAACAATCACAAATCTTGGTTTTTCTAATTGTGTTGTTGTTTTAATGTTCCATGTATGACGTTGCGTTTCTTGTAGAAGTAACTAGTAAAATAGTAAAACTAACTCATGGCGGAGGTTTAAAATAATTTTTTTAAAATCTTCGCATAATCCGAGAACCATTGAAAGGTTTATTGCAACATTAAAATTCCCATTGGCATCAAGTATTTGCGAATCATCCATAGAAACCACCCAGCGTTTTGTAAATGTTTACTTTGATTGCTATTATATGAAACATATCATTTCATTATAGACGTTAATCCAGGATTCCGAACACGATCTACAATGACACCACCAATCTCATATCTAATTTCATCAAAAAGCAGCAAAACCCTATTATTTACAAACTTTGCCGTCTGCGACGACGTTCCATCTGTTTTAATTAATTTGCCTTCTATGTACAGCATGCTCTTCGATGGTAAGGTGTATACATCTTGTTGTATAGGGATTCGAATTTCATCATTATTGTTTAAAGATGTGTTAGCATAAGGTTGATGAGTATGTTTTTCAATATTAACAATTGCATTGTCAAAGTAAACTTTTTCACGCACGTTCAGTATTTCACTATTCATTTTACATTTTAATTAAATAAATGCAGTCCTAACCATTGTGGAAACTGCTGGTTTTGTATTGTTAGCGGTCTTGAAACAATCAATCGAGTGTCGATTGCTTTGAAATTTCCAGCATTTATATCAATTCTTGACATGTTGCGTGCATTATACTTAATACCCATGGCTATTGCAGATTTTTTTAAATGCAACCTTACAGTTAGCAGTTCTCCTCTGAAATTAACTAAATTTCCATCTTGATCTAACACTTTAACTATTATTTCATTTATTATACGTGACCTAATTGGTAAATATTGAAACGAATTTTTCTACTGTGCTCAGCTAGCCCCACGCATGGGCGCCAGTGTAACGTTTTTTCTAAAAGCACCTGCCCCACATTGGATGGCAGTGAAACGATTTTTCTTTATACATCTGGCCCTAGACGTTGGGCGCCAGTGCAACTAAGTCTTCCGACATAACTAGGGGTCTATTCCTTGGGTAGAGCTATGAGAAATGAGGGGTAAGTCGAAATCTGTTTGTAGGTCAAACTCAAACTAAAACAAATAGGCGCCACCAAGTCCGGACTTATTCACGATAATGGCATGGCATATTTCTAAGGGCGGACGTGGAGACCCAAAGAAAGAAGATCGCCTTCGATGACAAAAACCTGTCTTAATAAAATAAGACGCTGTTCCTGTAAGAAATTATAATAGTTAGATTAATAAAAACGTGGAACACTATTTGTGTCCCGCTAATATACATAAAGAAGTATTAAAAAGATATTTTCTATATAAAGTTGGCATCAAAATTCTACTCTTAAAGATGTTAGCTTTCTGTGGTTAGATTTGATCATATTTGATCAAAATAAAAAACTTTAATCTTGAACCAATTATTTACTAAAAAGAATCTCTTTTAAAATAAAATGCAATGCAACAAAATTTAATTAATAACTGAATTACTTCGTGAATTTTAAATTAAGGTTTATCAAAATTATTCATAATCAAACATTTTACAGTATATTGTAAACTTGTTACACAAAAATACTCCGACTCGTGCAGATCTGTTCAGGCAGTTACATTTAAAAATGTTACTACTCAGGTTTTTCCTTTTTAAGTTACATGTACTAGTTTTAGTTTCTAAAAAAGCAGATCACAAAAATATTCTTATTTACATAAGATGTGCTAAAGCTGTTCGAAGCATTTGCTTTCAAGAACGCATCTGTCAGCAGTATACTACAGAAAAATAAGTGACGGCAGTAACACCTGTTATTGTAACTAACGATTTATACTGAACCACGCGTGTTGTTTCTTAAAACATCAAATTAGTGAATTTTAATTTCGACACTGGAAATTCCAGCTCAGCAATAGTTGAAACTTTCATAATATTCAAGCATTTACACATAGAAACAAATTACCATGTTTCTAATTTGAAACACCAAAAAATTACTTAAAGCTAACTACGAACCAAAAGCTGCTTTTCTCGCCTAGATGAGGTCCTTGTTATATCATGCGATGTTTACTGCATGTAGTGTGAACCCAGCTCATCCTAAACAGCTTCTACCACATGGAGTTGTTCCAGGTGTAGAATTAAATACGGTCACAATACATTCGTCAGCTGGTGCAATATGTTGAATCACGCTGCCTTACCAAAGTATCATCTTTACGCTGTATAACAAAGTGGTCTTCTTAAAATTGGTTAAATTTTCCATTATCAAAGTTGCATTCTTCACGTCGTATAACAAAAAGGTCTTAATAAAATTGGTTAAATTTTCTATCTTCTAAGTTGCATTTTTAATAGTTGTTTTCATTACATCGTACGCGCGCTATTCAAAGATGTGTGCCGACTCCTCAAAGTGAATACGCAAATTGCCGGCCTGCAGTCTTTGGTACATCTTATCTCTGCTTCCACGTATGGCCGACTGATTACAAAACTAGCTCGGGCGACCGGAGCGTCCTAGGAGGGGGCTGTCAAACCGAAACGCGTTTGCGAATAGCTGTAGAAGACACAGATATTCAACCACAAATAGAATACCGAAGGACGATGCTGCTTTAACGTATTACCTTAGTTGTTAAATGTATTTTACCATTATTTTAATAAAAGTGTTTTATTATTCTCGCACTTTGATGAAGGGATTTATTAATCAAAAATAAAATTGTTACACTATATAATCGTAGGTGGGCACTCGACAATTTTATAACCTGCAGGTACTTGAGGAAAAAATTCGTGTATTACATGGGCTGGTTTACTATTTAAATAGGATCCACTTGCAATATTACAATCGATTAAAACTGCATTCACTTTACAAATGTTGATCGCGTAGTCTGCTTGATGTGTGACATATGCTAGCAATTTTGTAGATTGAAACCGAGTAGAGAACCAATTGAAAATCCTTTTTGGTAAAATCCACATCTTCACTACATTTAATACTACATTTAAGTGTATTATTGTCAGCTGTAATTTCTATATACACTGCCGTCTTTCTAGCGCTTCGTGATTGTTCCATACGATCACGCCATCTTTTATCACCTAAAGCTTTTTGAAGATATTTATTAATTTCACTAATCTCATAAGCACCTTCTGATATTTCTATGAATCCTCCGTTAGATACATAATAAAATTTATTATTTATTCTTTTTTCAACGTTTGGAATTGTGTTATAAGACTCAAAATTTGTTAATCCTAATACGTACTCCGAATCATTATCCAAGTTTATAGGCGGATTAAAATTGCTTGTTAAAACTGAAGTGTGTCCTGTTAGAGTAAAAGTATACGACATGACAACTTCGTACGCAGTTCTATGTACTACTTAGAAATTGTAAGCATAAATGACCGCAAAACACAGTACCGTACGATTGTTCTTGGTTAATGTTATAAAGAATTTTACATTTAACCCCGCTATTCAAATAACTTATCAACTCTGTTGGCGGTCGTAGGTTTCCGTAGCTGTCATAGTAAATAGCGCTACTACCGTACTTTTTGTAAGAGGTCCAATGCGTGCCTAAACCTTCTATTCCATCTAGATTAATTATACCACATTTTTTTTAATTAACTTTCTTGGGAAGATTGTTTCTCATGAACACTCCACGGAAATATGGTACTCCTAATTGCTTAACAAACTCTATTAATTCTACATTGCTTAGTGCTCGATTAGGTAAAATCAAGTTGCGTTCCTTTGAGGTTTTGCAGGGGCTAAAAAAAAGACCAAAACCTTTTTTATAAGGTTTGATGTACATGCCGTTTCCGACTGCAATGTCCTCCATTGCCTTGTTATGGCGTTGTTTTTCCGCTAGTTGTTCCTTAGCTATTTTAGTATCTGAAACTGCTTTTGCAACAGCAGCTGCACCTCCAGTAAGAGTACCAAGAGCGCTTAGGCCTGCAAAAATTGGTATTAGTGGTAGAAAACCTCCTGTTTTAGGAATTGATATAATACGAGCTGATTTAATATGCTTCTTTTGTTTTGCTGTATTGGCGGCCTTAATTGCTATGTTGATTGCATCCATAATATTAGATCCTTTAGTCTTTTTTAAAGCTGTACGTGCTTGTTTGATAATACTTTTAATACCTAGCGTACTTCTTATTTTACGTTTCTTTATCAGTTTTGTTATTTTATTGATATTTTTTGTTCTCAGTGATGCACAGGCACCCATACCAAGTTTTACTTTAGCTTTTATTGCGGTAGCTACTCCAAATGCTGCTACTTTTTCACCTAAAGACGAGTCACCAGAAGTTAGTCTTTCTGTAGTTAACTAAGCTAACTTCGAATCTGCTTGATGGCGTTTAGATAGATCCTTTTCTTTGGAGTATGCAACATCGTGCTCCTTACAAGCCTCGTCTAACTTGTTTATTCCCTTGTCCCCCCGAGCTAACCGTTTGATTAGTTTTGTACCCGGACCGCAAAATTTGTAGCCCGGAATATGCGCTTTAAATGGTAAATTGTTAATTACAGTATTTAACAGTCCGTTCCCAGTAGTTTTAGAATTATTATATGTAATCATTAGCGGACAACTGCTCTCTCAAGCTGTGCAGTAAATAAATAAAATATTGTGAATTAATGATTCTTTATATACTCGCCGTTTCTTATATATATATATATATATATATATATATATATATATAATTCCACTTTTTTTACAATCGAATTTAGTACTTGCAAACATGCGTGTTGTGAAACAATCAACACCTTTAACCATAAACAATAATGACATTGGCGTGCAATCCTTAGCTAAAAAGAAAAAACATAGCGTTCTTCTGCCTTCATCTATTCGATGTCTAGTTGTTGGTCCATCAAATTGCGGTAAAACCAACGTTATGATTGGGTTGATAGAACATCCTAATGGTTTAAAGTTTGAAAACGTGTATGTTTATTCTAAATCACTTTATCAACCAAAGTATCAATACCTTGAAAGTCTACTGCTACCAATAAAAGGGATCAAATATTATACATTTTCCAGTTCTGATAATATTATATCACCATCTGATGCTCGAAATAATTCTATATTTGTTTTTGATGATGTAGCTTGCGATAAACAAGGTATCAGTAGGGAATACTTTAGTATGGGGCGTCATAAACAAGTAGACAGTGTAACAACCCGATTTTCAATCGCTTTGTTGAGCATAAATTTTATAATTATTTTTTATATAATGTTACGCTACTGCGTACCAATTCTTATAGTATTAATAGTTGACACAATTTAATTATCACTTGTATATTTCACGAATCGTGGTGGAATTATATGTACGTTTTACAAAGCCTGCATACACCGTGGTGGAATAACCTCATACAAGCGAATTCTTCTATATTTTAAAAGCTTTCGTTATACATCTACGGTACCTGAGATCGCATAATATTTACAATACAATGTAGTGAGAGGGTTTAGTTTCTGGTATTTAAACATATGGTGCGCCTATGGCCACAGGACCGGACGAATTCATTGGGGTTTTGCAGGAATGTGGTTGCAGATGTAAAGAAACAGCAATGATTCTTGGCTTTTTTGGTGTGTGGTCTTTGGGGACAGACGTGTTTATGTGTGCTTAGAACACGTGAGTATTTATTTTGTTGGATGACATTTTTAATAATGCAAAGCAACCCTTTGCTATGAGTTTTATTTCGATTCTGCGTCTCTTTTGTAGCGTCTTATTAATTTGTAGGGAAGGATTACTTTAATTCTACATAGACGCTACGACGGTGTGCTATTGCTTAGGTTATTTAAAAGAAAATTCCTTTGCTTCAACTACCGGTCATTGGAACGTAATAAAGACGTGAACTAACCTTTGTTAATAGCTCAGTAAAGAAAGCTTTTTCGGATTTACGTGTCAAACTTTTGTAGTGTTGTAAAGGTTAATTATTATAGACCAGTTGATACTGTTTACTTTTGATCGCGGAAATGTATGTTCGTTCTACCTATAGTCGCTAAAGACGGGGTGCGGGAGCCGTGTTGCGAGCTATAGTCCGGTCTGTTTTTTTGTGAATTATATTGACATTAAATTACGTTCGCGTGTTCCAAAAAATAATCATTGAAGAGAGCATACGGTATTAACCCATGGAATCCTTGATTTAATCTGTACATACGGATACCGTGTTGTAAAGACAGTAATGCATAGTTGTGTTTCACAGTGCTTTTGTTAATATAATTAAAGATCTTAAGTTAATCCTAGTTAGGCTAAAGATTAGGTATATGTGACGACGTGCACGTCCCTAGATATCAATTAGGTTAGATAGAATTACGTTTATATTATGTCGAATAGTGGGCCCTGTAGGCCCTATTTCATTCGAGTTCAAGACTGTTTATTTATTTGTGTATATATCTGCTTTTCCGGACAGTCGATAGTATAATAAAATGTTATTTCTTTTTTCTAAACTATGAAGTTTATTTCATGATTACTTTTATTAGGTATCAGTGCCTTTCCGCTGATTGGCGCCCATGTTTATTATAAATTGTTAATATATGTATCGATGATTTTTATCCATATCGCATATTTGGTAAGTACAAGCAAGGGTTTAGTTAAGAGTTTGAACCACGACCTACGCCGCTGAGTTTAGTCTGCCTGGCCTTAATTAACCGTCTTGACTGGTCTTTACAGGCCCTCGACGGACGGTTGATTAGGTAATTATTACAACAGTTTTTACCTTTGTCAAAGTTATACTCGTATACCTAAGCACTTACTACGTGATAATGCTAATCTTTTAGTTTTATTTAAACAAGATGATTTAAACTTAAAACACGTTTATGACGATCACATCAGTACTGACATGAAGTATGGTAAATTCCGTGAAATATGTACTGCTTGTTGGCAAGACAAATACGGTTTCTTAGTTGTAGACAAAGATAGTGATCCAGGTCAAGGAAGGTATCGAATAGGTTTTGATCACTTCATACATATTTAAACCTTGAGAGACGCAAGTATCGTTAGTATCGAGAATTTTTTTTATTACAATAAACTTTTTACGCAATGAACAAGGAGGCGATAAAACTTAAAAAATTTTAATTAAGAAAAGAAACATTGTAAAAAAACAAATTGCGCCTGTTAAAAGATAATGAAGTCGTCCAAGTGGAATCAATCTTACCCATAACATCGCGATTAGAAACTATTGCTAATAAACTGAATGGGAAAAGTGTGGTAAAGAAAGAAAAATTTAAAGGAGAAGAAGAAGAACTGTCTCATAGCAGTGTAAAAAAAATTAAACCTAAATTGCTAGAAAGGAGACTATATTGATTCGCCGGTTATTGTGAAACGAATTTTTTCGATATATAGCTGGCCTCACGCTGTGAGCCAGTGTAACGAATTTTTCTTATATTATATATATTTATTTTAAGTATCTTACAAGCGTGGCATCAGTGATACTTATTGTTCTAAAAATCTTCCGACACAACTAGGAGTCTATTCCTTGGGTAGAGCTATGAGTAATGGGGGGGGTAAGTCGAAATCTATTTGCAGATTTGTTTCTAAGCTAAATCAAATAGGTGCCACCAAGTCCTGATGTAATTATGATAATTGCATAGCATATTTCTAAGGGCGGACGTGGAGACCCAAAGAAAAAAAGGATCGCCTTCGCTGACAAAAACCTGTCTTAATTAAGTAAGACGCAGCTCCTGTAAGAAATTGTAATAGTTAAATAAATAAAAAGGTGGAACACCATTTGTGTCCAGCAAAAATACATAAAGAAATAATAAAAAAAGTATTTCCAATATAACATTGGCATCAATTTCTTACTCATGAGGGTTTTAGCTTTATGTTATTAGATTTGATCACACTTGATCAAAATAAAAAATCTTTAATTTTGAACCAATTGTTTACTAAAAAATCTCTTTTAAAATAATGTGACTTGTAACCAAAAATTTTATCATTAACTGTATCAATCTTAAACTTTTAACTTTCATGTTTATCTTTATTATTTTCAATCAAATACTTTGCTTTAAAACATGAACTTGTTGTACAAATAGGGTTCTAACCTGTGCAGATCTGTTCAGGCAGATAACAAATTAATAGCTCCTAACAATATAAGCCTTTGAGCTTTCAAAATTACGTATACAAATTTTAATTTAGATAAAGCTGATCACAAAAATAGACATGTTTACATATATTGTACTAAAGCTGTTCAAAGCATTTGTTTTTAAAATAACATCTGTCAGCAGTACAAAGCAGAAAAATATATGACGTCAATAACACCTGTTGACGTTACCAACGATTCATATTGAGCAAAACATGTTGTTTTTAAAACATTAAATCAGTGAACTTTCGTTTTACTACTGGTAAATCCAGCTCAGCAATTAGTTGAAACTTTTACAATGCACATGTATTACGGATCAAAGCAAGTTAACGTGTTCCTAGTTTTGAAACACATAAAAAGAACTTATAGCTATCTACGAACCAAAACTGCATTTGTCGCATTGTAACAAAGAAAGACGGGATCCCGTTTTTTCAAGCAACGATAACAGCGTTTGTAATTTGAAACAAATTCATCCAAACCAACTTCTATAATAATTTCGTCCCACGTGTCGAATCCTATCCTGTTGCCTTACATTCTGCAGCAGTCGTAATCTCGAAGTTGAATTACGTCACCTTCCAAAGGTAGCATCTTACATGTGTTTTACTTTACTGTGTCCTTGTGTGTCTTTCAAAGTTTCATCCTACTTGTCGCGCTAAATAAATTATCTCAAATTATACAAGTTCGCACAATATATACCTTACCGACCGTTATTCGAAGATATGTTCACTAATTGAAATGGATTCGCAGATTGCCTGCCTGCAGTCTAGGGTACATGTTGATATTTCTATCACTTGTGGCCGACTATCTTATAACCAGCTCGGGCGGTCGTGCCGTCAGGAGGTGAACAATCAAACAGAGATGTGCTTGTAAATAGCTGTATACGACACATATCTGAATATAAGTAGATTATCAAAGGACGATGCAGGTTTAACGTATTACTTTTGAAGTTGAATGCAAATTATTATTGTTATTAATAAAATTGTTACATTATTCTTGAAATTATATGGAAGGATTTATTATCGAAAATAAAATTGTTACAATTGCTCAGCATATATCAAATATAAAAAATGATGCCATAGATGAAGATGATGATGATGATGACAATGAATACGAAACAGAAGTTAATCGAAATGCTCAAGAAGCCCAGGAATATATACAAAGCTTTGTCGATTTACCTGGTATGACATATTATCTCAAACAGCTACATCCGCTACCACGAGAATATATTTACAATATGTTAAAAGATGTTAAGAACGAATTTGATTATAAATATGGTATTAGGTTTAACCCTGATTTAAATGGTCTTATGATAGGCAACTCGAATTTCGTGTTGGATGATGAAAATGTTCTAATAAATGATTTGAAATATAAAGGTACTCCTGGATTATACGAACTACTGTTTAAAAATATTCTGTCGGGTACAGATCGCAAGATCTAAAGTCGTACATTGATATTGTAAAAAGAACAAATGCTAATAGAAGATATTATTCTGAAACAGAACAAATTCAGGGTAATAATTTATATAAATACAAAAATATAATATCTACATTAAACATACTTCCCCAAACACCCCGTAGATCTAGAACATTACCCTATAGAAAGCGTCTTGGAGACGGTATGACAATGGAAGTATCAAATAACGCCATAGATTATTTATATTGGAATGATCCCAATGAACTTGTTGATAGATTATGACTTTTAGTTTCATCACAGACTGCTGAACACACAGGTCACGTCAACTAAATAAATTCAATCATTGAAGAATTGCGTGAGGCGAAAGTGATTAGATGATATGACAATTGACAAACTTGGAAGGCACTTAAATAACCGTAAAATAGATATAACTGCACAGGAATATGAAAAGAAAAATGAAGGTTTTGAAACCTTGATTGAGTACAAGTTACATATGTTACATTACACGGTAGTAGCAACGTTTTACTCTAGTACATTCCTCGACGGTAACAAGACATTTCTTATTTTCAACATTAAACATAATTATGAATTTCCTTATGAGGAAGCAGTCATTGAGAATATTAAAGGATACCCGCAAGACATTGAAATTCTTATAAACGAAAAAAGTTATGTAATTGCACAGTTACAAGGATTTTTGCTTACACGTATGGATGTAATCAGCTTTCGTGACAGCGGTGCTATCATAAACACTACCACAATGTTTCTTGATTTTATATTAAAAGTTCCTTTCAAAGCAAGTGGAGCCCTCGACATTCAAACATAAAAGTATTTATCAATTGTATTTAATAAATCCTGATTAGAAAAAAAGTATTATGATAGTTGCTCATCAAAAGTGAAAGAGGATATATTAAATAAACTTCATAAACCAGCAAGAATAAATTTCAAGAAATGCAAAGTGATAGTAAAAGGTTTAAATGACCTTCTTCAGACCGATTTGATTGAAATGCTACCATATTCGCAAACAAACAAAGGATTTAAATACATTTTAGTAGTTATTGATTGTTTCTCCAAATACGTATGGGCTGTACCACTTAAAAGTAAAACGGGTATTGATGTTACCGCTGCAATGAAAACAATTTTAAATAAATTTAAAAATCCACCAAGAAATTTGCAGTCTGATTTTGGTAAAGAATATTATAACAAACACTTTCAATCCTTAATGCAGACATATGGCATAAACCATTATAGTGTTTTTTCTACAAAGAAAGCATGCATTGTGGAACGTGTAATTAGAACTTTAAAAGGAAAAATGTGGCGCTTGTTTAACCTGAACGGTTCTTACAATTGGATAAAAAATTTAAGCGATATTGTGAAACAATACAACAATACAGTTCACAATACTATCGGAGTCAAACCTGTAAAAGTTGATAAATCAAATAAAAAAACTATTCTTAAATCATCATTTACCCGCATCAAACTTGCAACCAAAATACCAAAATATTCAATTAAAGACAATGTGAGGATTAGTAAACACAGGGAAGCATTTACGAAAGGTTACACGCCAAATGGTCAAATGAAATTTTTAAGATTAAAAAGGTAAACGTGACCAATCCGACAACATAATATTAGAAAGTGCATTTTATGAAATGGAGTTGCAAAAGGTTAAACATCCAGGAATTTACCTGGTAGAAAAAGTCCTAAGAAAGAGTGAAAATAAAGTCTTTGTAAAATGGTTAAGCTTCTCTAACGTACACAATAGCTGGATCGATAAAAATAATGTTTGCTAGAAGTTGTTATAATAATAGTTAATAAGGCTAACATTGTAAAATTATATTAAAATAAATAATACAGACAAAATCTTTCCCTTTTTTTTTATTATTATAAAGCCATTCTTTTAATAAAAAGGAATTTTGTTGTGCGCATTGCAGATTATTATTGCTGTGTCTATAACAATGGAAGTTACATAGTAAACGATTGTTGATTTTCAACTCCGATAGCTTAGGACAACCTAGTGCAAGCATATCAGTTAACAACGTTTTGCATTAGGTAGGTTCCCATCCATTTCTTCTTTTCTAGACCCTTCACACAAACTTCTTCACCGCACACAAACTCGTTTTTCTTGTATTTAAATCCCTGAATATCAATTATATACATGTTTGTATATATAGGTATGTAAATATGCAGTAAACTTCGACTAATTAAATTAATATCAGGAGCAATCTCCTTATATAGCAGATTACCACCATCTGCGTACTTTGCTAACCTACTTTTCAACCTATAACAAGAGTGAACACATTTTGAATTGAAACCGGTCCATGTGTAGTTGCAGAGTGGTCGCACTTTGAATTCAAAGCGGCCTTAGCATATTTTGCATCTGACTTACTTTATAACTTCTCGCTAGAATTCAAAACAACTCCACATTTTTTACATGCACCTGCAGTTTTTCAACGTAGCATACGCGTGGACACGTGTTGAAGTCAAACCGGCCTATGTGTAATTGCAGCCTCTAAACAAAAGTAAAAACTTAAAATCAGAATCCAATTTAATTAAATTCTTTATACAATTGACTTAGATGTGATATTTTGATCTGACCTACTTTATAACTTCTCGCTAGAATTCAAAACAGCTCCACATTTTTTCTGCACGCACTTACATTTTTTCAACGTAGCATACGTGTGGACACGTTTTGAAATCACACACGTATGTTCCATTAAAAGTAATATAAGGCCGGTTCTTATATCTAAAAACGGTAGTTAAAATTAAAAGTTCGATAATTACAACACCGGTAGCGTGGTGTATTAGATACTATCAGCAGTTGGCAGCGCGAACTCTTATACAGATTTTGGCGAGGTCAACTGCTGATGATGTCATCAATATTACGCAATGCTACGTAAATTTCCGTAATTCACACACAAGGAATAAGGCATGCAAATTAAGTAAAGAATTACTTACATCAGATATCCTGCCTTCGCCGAAGTTGCACTCGGGTAGGCCTCTAACCACTCCAGTCGGGCTCCTCCCGGAGGAATTAGAGATAGCACGTTGACGCTACCAAATGCGTAAGGAACAGCTCGGCTAGCTGAGGTGGACATGAGGTCATCCTCAGGCGTGAAGTTCGGTAGTCCCAGGTGGCGGCAAATTCTTACCTATGTAGGGTTTGGACAGGAAGGAGGTAGAGGTAGACAACAAAGATAATTAGGCAGGGATTTCTACATAGGTAAACCCTAAGATACGTTACCAGACAAAAACGTGCACTTAACACCCCGACGATCAAAGGCAAAAAAGCCACGTTATCGTGAGAGAAACGGAGAACTCCTCCACCCCATTGTCTAGTATTCCTATACCCCTATAGAGATATGCACTCTCTGCGCAAGCTCACTACTCTGACGTACGGAAGCACACGCTTAGTCTATTTAAAAGTTCCCGCGTCCCGCGTATTTGAAAATATGGCGCGAACTCCCGTATATCAAAAAACTAACCTAAAAACATGTTTAAGTGACCCTTGGCACGTAACAATCGCGACAAAGCCACAAAAGAAAAAACTTAAAAAAAGAAAAAGTCTGTTAGCACAGTAACAGCTTAAAATCTAAATCCTAACTACCCTACATAAACCCTAACTTAAAACCTACAAAATGTTTATATAAGGCGCCACCTGGTTTTTTCGACCGATAACACGTCTACCGAAGTACCAGGAAACGGAATAGGTAGCCCGATAGTCTTTGACTACACTAATTATCGACAGCACAAATTTGTCGGGGAGCATGAAACACTACTTAAACTAACACGGGTGCGACAAGTCGCCTAACCTATCTAAACCTATCTAACTAAAGCTAACATAAAAGTTCTTATGTGCAGACACGCATGAGTGTTGCATCAAAACTATTCTTCTTTTTGGCAAGAAGTGCCCAAATTTAAAAATGTTCATGGAGTGCGTCACTCTGCACTCTAGCAAATTTTGTTACTGGTACTTTGGTTTTCCAACGATGCACATTTAAAACTTGTCCATGACACAGTTGTGAATCAACAAATTTACCAAAAGTACCACCTACTAAATCCTTATATGCTAACCTGACAAATTACATTCCTAAATCGGGTTAGCTTTTTCACTTAAATTTCAGACAAAAAAATAATTCCCACGTCTGGTCATATATACCACACGTTAGGACGATAAAAGAATAAGATAAGATCTCAAATTGATGTTAAAGATAATAGTTAAGATAATGGTATTAAGCTTAAGTTGTTATCCTCAAAGGTAATGAATAAGATAACGGTATTAAGCTTTAGTTGTTATTTGAGATACTAGATAAGATAACGCGATATTAAGTTAAAGTGATTATAAGAGATAGTAGGTAACATGAATTTAAAAAAGTTATTACTAAAGATAACCGGTAAGATAACGCGAAATAACTCGAAGTCATTCCTAACGGTAGTCGGTAAGATAACAAGAAATTAAACCAAAATTATTCCTAACGGTAATCGGTAAGATAACGATACTAAACTAAGGTTATTACTAAAGGTAATCAATAAGATAACGATATTAAAACTAAGGGTATTATCGAAGATAATAAAGAAGACAAAGGTTTTGGCCTAGTTATTACCCAAGACAATGATACCAACAAATAGAGTGGCTCCAGTAGAGCCGTTTAAATGGGATTGACTCGTGCCCTCTAAAAAGAAAAACCTGTGAAGCAGGTCCGTTCACAAGAACAGCACGGGGGACCGGCAAAGACATTTGGGTGCATCCCTGCACCCGGCGATAATCGATATCGGTGATACTATCACCCGATACCCACACGGTATATAAGATATATATACTCATCCACTCACACATTCACACACTCATACATACCTTCACTGCCAGAGCCCATGCGCTGACAGCGGCACCGCATGACCCCACGAAAGATTCGCAGAGACGAGGTCCAGGTGTCTGTGAAAACCTCCCGCGCAACCACACGGTGACTAACAGAAATGAAAAGGCAGTAGAGAAACAGGAACGGTAAAAAAGAAGGAGGTTGGTTTTTTGGAGTGCATAAGAGACACTTCCAGGTAGAAGAAAGTAGAGGAAGGGCTCGTATTGAGCAAAAGCGACAGAGGGAAAGGTGGATAGCAAAGCGCTACTCAACCAGCCAATGTGACTAGTAGCTCGGAATGAGGGAACATCATTCTTATGTGGCAGACGGGTGTTCTGGGACAAGAACAGGTCCACCGAAAGAAGAATAAGGCATAGCGGAGATAGCGGGTTAAGAAAAAAGTATAGTTTTTGGACAAGCGTCCAAGAGAAGGTAGAGAGTTGTCCCTGTAAAACACAGCGCAGTCTGAAGGACCACCTGCGATATTAATCCGACAAGATAAGATATACACATTTTTAAAATTCACTAGACTCCTAAGAGAGCTAGTACGATCATTTTCCTAACGAGTACATTGACTACGATAAGAAAATCAGACAAAAGTTGACACGACAACATAAAAGTATCATTACAGATACATACACCCAAAAACAAACTGTTTTAAGGTAGTATTTCATAACGGTAGCACCCTAAACACACAAAAATGCCCAATTATAAGCAGTTAAATACAGATACACTGTCCCAATATGCTAAAACAACCGAGAGTTTAATAAGATAACAATAAGAAGCAATAACATCTCACCACAAAGTTCAATAAAAAACAACGAAAAAAATGTTTATAAGTTATGTAGATTTAATAGAAAAAACAGATAAAGATATAGTATAATGTGGGCGACTGCAATAATTCAGAAGAAAAACACATGGAATAGGTAGTCCTAGTCTTTGCAACTGCGAATATGAACTATTTCTTACAATGGCATAGGTCATGACTCCTATGTTGGCCCAAAGAAAAAAATCATCCACTCAACATCAGCTAAAACCAATCATAAAAATTCAATGAGTTATTTCAACCAAAGTTACGACAATTACCACACAATTACACCATATAAGAGAAATACTAAAAACCAAATAATATGTAGTAGGAAAAGTTCAAGGGTTAATCAAATGAAACGACAGAGTTATATTGGGGGGTGTAGAGAATAAAGTGACACACAACCAACGGTATAGTCAAGGGAAAGTCAATCAAAAGAAAAAGATAGCTAATTTAAGGAAAGTAAAGTTAAACGTGTAAGAGGTTATATACTATATAAGAGAAGGAATAAGTAATTGAGGTTACTAATTGATGGTGAAAACAGAAAAATATTAGGTAAATCGTGAGGAGAATGGAACGTGAAAAACTTAAGTAGCATTTGGGTCGGCAGAGAATGGCTTAAGGTCTTTAATATGCCACCTGCCTTGGCGTTTTCCTGTTCTAAAATAGCCCTGAGCTGAGATCTCCTGTCATTTTGATTACTAGCGGCGATAATATTCCTACACTCAAGCTCGTAAATTAGTTCCAGCGATTTTAAATGAGAAACGTTCATCGTGAATAGAATATTCGAGACCCTATATATATAAAATATGCGATTTTGACGCAGATCAGAGAGTAAAAAAAACTTACAGCTATTTTAAGTTAGTACGATACGGTATTTAGGGGAGGAACCTTGTTAAGAACGTCACCGGTAAAGAATAATATGCAAATGTTAACACGTTGATCAATCAACACACTAAAGAAACACATTTATAGGTTATACTGATTAAATCATAGAAGGGAAAAAGTTTTAAAGCTATATCCAAATTGGATAATATCTAAGAGAACAAAATATATTAGGGTTAGGTCAAAATAACGCTTTAAAAGACAGTAAAACTTAGGTAAACAGGAAATCTATTTTTGGGCAAACAATTTTGTTATTAAATAGGCATTTTTTAAAATGTAACATTTTTAAAAGATATTCTAGAGGTCAAATCGTTAGGTTAAATGTTTTTTTAAACATAAGGTTTCTTTAAAAGCGAGTTTAAATATAGTTACAGGTAATTGATTGAAACAAATTTTTTTATAAACAAACTAGAGAATCTTAGGTACCGTTTTTTTTATATATATACGGCAAGGGTTATATTTTTTTCTGAGATAAGGTAAATAATTATTATAATAACGGTATTTACGACGTACAATTACTTAAAATATTTATTTATTTATTGTACTTACTTGAAAAAGTGAGGTTAATATACATCCTTGTTAAAATTTGAAGTTTTATATAGACACTACACATATTTTTTCAAATAACTTGCACATATTTTAGGCAACTGTAGTTATGATCTTTATTTTAAAGTTACAGTAAGGTAAATAGATTGGCGTTTTTTTTTTAGATAAGAGGTATATATTACAATAACAAAGTGACCATTTTCATTACAAACGCTAATCTGTCAATTGCTGAAAATTTTCTGGGGAATTTTCCCAAGTTACCAACTGAAATAAAACTTCACAGATATCTTAGTGGACATAGATCATGAAATTTATGGATATTATTTAAATGAAAAAGCATGTTTAAAATTAATCTATACATTCCATAGGTATAGTACCACCTAAAAAACGCGCTGGGCAGCCAATTCTTATATCTAAAAACGGTAGTTAAAATTAACGATAATTACAACACCGGTAGCGTGGTGTATTAGATACTATCAGCAGTTGGCAGCGCGAACTCTTATACAGATTTTGGCGAGGTCAACTGCTGATGATGTCATCAATATTACGCAATGCTACGTAAATTTCCGTAATTCACACACAAGGAATAAGGCACGCAAATTAAGTAAAGAATTACTTACATCAGATATCCTGCCTTCGCCGAAGTTGCACTCGGGTAGGCCTCTAACCACTCCAGTCGGGCTCCTCCCGGAGGAATTAGAGATAGCACGTTGACGCTACCAAATGCGTAAGGAACAGCTCGGCTAGCTGAGGTGGACATGAGGTCATCCTCAGGCGTGAAGTTCGGTAGTCCCAGGTGGCGGCAAATTCTTACCTATGTAGGGTTTGGACAGGAAGGAGGTAGAGGTAGACAACAAAGATAATTAGGCAGGGATTTCTACATAGGTAAACCCTAAGATACGTTACCAGACAAAAACGTGCACTTAACACCCCGACGATCAAAGGCAAAAAAGCCACGTTATCGTGAGAGAAACGGAGAACTCTCCCACCCCATTGTCTAGTATTCCTATACCCCTATAGAGATATGCACTCTCTGCGCAAGCTCACTACTCTGACGTACGGAAGCACACGCTTAGTCTATTTAAAAGTTCCCACGTCCCGCGTATTTGAAAATATGGCGCGAACTCCCGTATATCAAAAAACTAACCTAAAAACATGTTTAAGTGACCCTTGGCACGTAACACGTGTAATTTTAATATTTACCTACCGCATGAGGGTATCCAATTAACAATAAATAATAAATAACAGGACCTCTAACACCATCGTACCCTCACGTTTCGGGACGTTGCCTCGCAAGCTGCAGCAGTCGGTGAAGGGGGGGTTCATTAAACAAACACACTGAGACGAAAATTCGATTGTTTTATTGAACGAGCTACTAACTAAAACTTCAACTAATTACATATGCATAACAAAATATAAAGTAAATAACCTTATGTACAAAAGGGCGCCACCATGGGAATTAAACGGCCCATGGACCAATCGCGGTAATAGCTCTCGTCGCACTTTGTTCGTGGGCGATGAACCAAAATGGCAGAACAGAAAATAAGTCACTTATAGTCTCCGGCTAGCACAAACACAACTTAACTAAACTTAACTAACAAACATATTTTGAATAGATACAGTTCTAGGTGTACACACCCCAATAACATAAATTTATTAATGCTACCCTATTCTAATTAACTTGCATAGTGCGACGACCCTTTTTAACCACGGGGTCATCTACACCATGAAAAATACGACCTTCTCAAGGGTCAAATAGTACCGTAACTTGACTTCGGGCCTGAGCTTTGCATTCTCAGGTAGTCTCGTGGATTAGTGATTAACGACCTCTGACACCGTCGAAACACAATATAATAGAAGACCCTTCTAAAACGATGCGGTCTCCAAAGCAATAATAAAACGGATCAATTTACTTGAACTGGGCATTCACCCGGAATTGTATTTTATGGAAGTCGACAAATACTGTTTTTAAACAAATAACATAACACATAACATAACACAGCCTTGAGTTCATAGTAATATCACATATACTAATTACTTACTCAGAGAAATAAATAACTTAAAACATAACGGCCCGCACTTGACTGCAGAGAAATAAACACATCACTAGTAACCGTTAGCTTTAACCTCTAACGCGTCTGGAAATAAACAACCCCGATTCCCACCGGCTGGCCTCCTTATATACATTTTGGTTAATTGAAAAATAACCCCTTTCTTGACGCTCTTACTCGGCTTAGGATGCGCCGGTCGTAAATCTTTAATTTTAATTAAAACTGTCAATGCCTAAGATAACCACAACCGTAGCTCTCAGAATTGATTTTAGTTGAGTGCTCAGCTAATTGAAAAATTGCTTCAGACCACCCTGACATAAATAGGATCCTAAAGCATGATTGACATCTAATCATAGATATGGACTAATTTGACATGTTTAGTGCCCTTAAAGTAAGTGCCTTTAGAAAAATTGATTAACTCTTGGATTAGATCTTTCTGGGAACTTCGCTGAGAAGCTACTTGGGTGATCCTGCAGCCGCTACAATTCTAATAATTAGCATGCTAAAATTAAACTAGAAACTAACTATTTTTAGGAATACTAGAACTATTAGAGCTTATTAAAACAGTATGTTACACACGGTTTGACTTCAAAACGTGTCCACACGTATGTTACATTGAAAATTATATAAGGACGGTCTGGCTTCAAAACGATGCACGCGTATGTTACACTGAAAAACATAAGCGTGCACCGTCTTGAAGTCAGATCAGCCTTACTTACCTACTCATATTGTACCGCCAACTTATCCATAAATAGGTAAAAAGTAATCAATAAATTATAGTAGTGTTAGTGTTATTAAGAAGACATGAATAAGGATTTAGTTTAAGAAGATATTAGTGCCTGCAAATAGCTCTACTGAAAAACTCCTGTAATATCTTATAGTTATATTATACACAACAGTTTATCGATCAATTTCTAGAAGTTGATGACCTTGAACAGCAAATCAGCTCGAAAACGTTTAATATATACAACAATTTATAGATCAATTAATACTTAGTGCCCATCAATTTAAGACGACTTAGAACATGTTATAATACTCCATCAATTTTCTAGTTATTTTGTAGTAACTTTAATATTTAAGCTTAATAACCAACTTATAGGATCTTCACTAACTTGTTTATTTTTACAAGGTTTACAAGGTTCGTTCAATAAGTCCTTAGAAAATCTAAGAGATGGCGCTCGTAGTACCGAAAATAAAATTTTCACAGTAAGCAGCACTCCTAACTAGTCAGCTGTTAGATTTTCAGCCGTACCCATAAGGTAGTTTCATTTTTGTTGTTGATTGAAGTAAAAACTTTCATTTGATTATAACAATGGATAAAAGTGAGTTCCGAGCAGTGATTAAACACTTGTATTTAAAAGGGTCAACAGCAAAAGAAATCAAAGCTGAGTTGGATGAAGTTCATGGCACACGTGCTCGTGTGTTTCCAACTGTTTACAATTGGGTAAATGAGTTTAAACGTGGCCGCACATCCACAAAAGACGAACATCGTTCCGGACGCCCTGTAGAAGTGTCTACCCCGAAGTGATTGACATAATCCACCATATAATTTTAAAGGATCGATGAATAAAAGTGCGCGAAATAGTTGAGGCCACAGGCACAGTCGCTTCAATTTTGCACAAAAAATTAGCTGTAAAAAAAACTCTGCAAGATGGGTGCCGCGTTTGGTCGCAGTGGAGAATAAACGCAATCGTGTGGTTGATTCTGATGCAGTTTTGGAGCTTTTCCGTTGCAATCCTGAGGATTTTCTGCGTCGATACATAACTGTCGACTTTTTCTTATTTTCCAACTTAAAGAAATAGCTTGGCGGACAAAGGTTTAGGTCTACGAGATCATCGCTCAAACAAATGCCTATTTTGAGGAGCTTCCGAAATTCTATTTTTTGGTCGGCTTAAAAAATTTGGAAAAACGCCTAGAAAAATGTATAGAGCTAAAGGAAAGTTGAAAAATAAAAAAAAATCTGCCCAAAAAAGTTTTTCTACTTTTTTCTAAGGACTTATTAAACAACCCTCGTAATTAAGAGTTAAAGTATTTATTGTTTGGTATTTTTGTGGATTGCTTAAATTAGTGTAATTTTGCTAACTTTAATTAATATAAATCACATCGACAATCTGCATAAGGTATGTAAAAGAAAGTAAACTTTGAACAACGCCTACAGCTTCTAAAATAACTAGAAAAAATGGTGATAAATTGATGTGTGTAAGATATCTCAAGGATTTTATCGACTTATTTTTTTAGTTCTTGAAACTAATCTATAAGTTGTTGAGTGTAAAACAGACATTATTTTGTTTTTGGTAAATATTTTGATTGCTCACTACTTAATAGAGAAGCAATAAATTGTATATTTTCTTGTAATTTTCTTAATTATGTTTTTTTATCCATATTCATCTCTCACGTTAGGTTATACTAATAACATTATTCGTCGGTAATTGTGAACAATCTTACATAAACAGAGCTAACAACCAGTGTATTAGTAAAAGATTTAAAACCTTCAAGCGATTCATAATTTTTATTAGAACTGCAATCAAATCGAACCTCAAACATGTGATGGCTATTGATGGCAGCCAAGACACTCATTCTTTAAAACTGGTCATTTTTCTAAAGGAAAACGTAAAACCTCACCCACAGTTTGTTACGTGCCAAGGGTCACTTTACCATTGTATTTAGGTTAAGTTGTTGTACGGAAGTTTCCCGCCATATTTTCAAATACGCGAGACGCGGGAATTTTTAAATAGACTAGGCGGTGCTTCCGATACGTCAGAGTAGTGCATTTGCGCAGAGTGCATATCCCTATAGGGGTATGGCAATACTAGACAAAGAGTGGGGTCGAGACGCTCTGAATCGTGGCTGTTTTCTGGGGATCTTGGAGTGAAGTGGAGTTAAGTGGAGGTTTTGTGGTGACGTATCGTAGCTTACCTATGTAGTTTCCCTGCTTGCTTATCTTTGGTTTGTCGTACCTTCTACCTTTTTTCCGTCATTCCCTGCGTAGGTAAATTTACAGCAACCTTCGGCTACTGGACCCGAGACGACCCTGAGGTACATGCTCCGCTAGCCGCTCCGGAGGAACCGCCATCTTTAATCCCTCCGACATGGAACCCTGATACAGGCCAACTTTGGTTCAACCCCGCCGAGTTCGGATTTCAGGGGTGAGTAATACCGTGTTTAAATTGTTCACGAATATGAACTTTGTTAATTGTTTATTTAATTTTTATATTTCCGGTTATGACGCAATAATTTGGGGCAATGATGACGTCATGGTGGTTGGCCACGTGAAACCTGTAAAAGGAGTTCGCGCTGTTTTCCACTAGAGGCGTCACTCGCCATATTCATTGCGCTTGCGCGATGTATCTTATGAACTTTGGTAACTGTATTACAGGCTTTTAAGAACCATCTATCGCCATATAAATGTACCACCATCTAAGTGTAATACTTTGTTAACTGTTTTACCGACCATATAAACTTTCACCAGTAATAGTGTTATAAGAAGTTCAATTTTTATTTAAACAAATATAATTGTAGGTATGTACGCGTTTGTTATAAATTAAGTTCCACTTATTGATGATAGTATCGCTCCTGAAGTGATGAGGGGAGTTGTGACCTTTACAAAAGAATGTGCCACCACCATTTGTACAAAATGTCAATAGCAAAAGTTGAGACCTGAAAATAAAGCAACTTCTAATATGATAAGGAAAACATCGTTAGAGATTAACAGACTAAAAGAAGAAGTTAGAGAAAGGCACCATAAAGAAAAAATGCAATTATTCAATAAATTAATTGAAAATGTCAGAAATAAATAAGGACTATAGCATACAATGGAAAAAAGGAGCGAACCCTATACCCCGAATGAAGAAGAAACTATGCATTTTACCAAGAAAATGCTTTGTTACCAGCATGTTTCCTCGCGATCTGGCCAAAATAGACAACATGCAAGCAGTAACCTCTTCTATGACAAAAAAGAAGGTTAAACCAATAAGTAAGTTGGACTCCGAATCAAAAGACTTCCCTACTGCATTCATTTCTTTGCATGATTTATCAGATAAAGAGAACATCAATTTGAATAACCTTAGCGATATTGAGAATGGACCACTAGAGAAACACATTATCAACGAATCAAAAGCAATGCGTAATGGCTATTACAATGTGTCCCCTTATTGACGGAGATGAAAACAATGTCGTCGACAACAATTGAAGAGAGATTATCTGTGACTGTGTAATTCATGTACTGCTATCACGCCAGAAAGCAAAAAGAAATAATTTTTGCGGTATAGTACCAGAAAAGAATTTGAAAATTGCTACACTTGTTTTTAGAAAGTCAGATAAGGCAAATGGAATTTACGTTTATCCGGTGATAACTCCCGCGGGTACTTTAGATTTAACTAATTTTGTTTTAAAAATTCTTAGTTGTGTATGTATTACCCCATTCCTATTAATTATTACATTTTTCTAAAAACATACTTTGTGTCCTATGTTTTTGTTTAGAACTGTATAGTTTAAATTTGAAATGTGCTGGTATTAAATCCCCACTACCAGTTTACAGGTTGCTGCGTCAACTTCCTTCACGTCTGTCCTGTAATCGTATATGTACAGTTCCAACATGTAGCAGCACAAAGATGTGCTTGTCTAAAAATGTGTGTTTTAGGTAATGGACAATTTACTTATGGTATTCAATACAACAAAGATACAGTCCATATAACAAACAATTTGCATTGAACCAGCGCAGGTGCATTCATTATAGTTTTCATACTTATTGTCTAACATGACCCAAATAGGCTAATAAAAAAGTGTCTCAACTTGCCTAAACTACGAAGGTAACATAAGATACTAAGAAAAAAATAAAAACTGTTTTAAATTACATAAATATATAAGAAACCATCTTTAAAATTTGAAGAACGAAAGTTAATCGACTTTTATGGTATAAAAGTAGATCCAAAAAAATAACCATAATAAAACAGCAAAGCTTTCAAATTGAAAGGTGTCTCATTTTACACACGACAATGGTACTGTAGGTAAATTTATCAGTTTCTTTTTTTCGGCTGTTTCAGTATAATCAAATTGTAACATTTGAATTAAGAAGTGTATCTATTGGCTCTGTTCACTAACCTAAACATTGCAACACCAGTTTCATCAATTCTCCATAGATCCAAAATATTTCAGTGATTTCAGCGATTCACACTGGCCAAAAACAATAAACCAAGAAAGATTTTTGGTTTAATAATACGTCTCCTTCAGATCCCGTTCTCTAGTACGATTTGGAAAAACTTACTTCATTTTAATATTTGTATATTACACAACGTGTAGTATATTGTACTGAAAAAATAATTGCCAACTTTCTAGAATATGTGTATTGTGCATTGAGTTGCTAACTGCTCCGGATAACTTCGTGAGTAGGTTTTCCTTTGTACTGCGGTTTTGGTATCTAACGGATGTTTACACTATAGATTGTCAAATTATAACGTTCAACAAAACATCGTTAAGTGCTAAGTCATCTGCATTTGATTCTCTTTCCAAAGAAATATACTCTTCTGCTGCATTATCGTCCATGTCATAGATATCTTAATTACAATCCCCAATATCAAACTTCACGTTAGCAACCACCTCGTTACATAATTGCATGAACGTTCAGTTTATTTTGTATACGAGTATGTCATTGCTAACGGTAGTTTTCCTAGTCTCACTACCTTCATTATCAACGGACAATGCGAAACTAAGTTAAAGCGACACTAATTTGTCGAAGAAGTAAGGAGAAGAATTACCGAATTTTTAAAGAAGTACACCTCTATTGATACCCCCTGCATCCATAAATATAATCACTTTAAAGGTTTACCGTTAATTCTTGGGACAAATACACACACTATTCCGAAACTACACCTAACATTTAAAAGTATCACTTAAAAGAGCCTAAAGTAATAAACATCTGGCTATACAAAATTATAAAAAAAAAGAAGTCTGACGACAGGTAAAAACTGACGGCGCCTGTAATGAAGGGTTAATATATAAGCGTATAAATGTATTTTCTGTTGAAGCATTATTACATACAAAACATGCAAATGAACGTAGGTTACTATGGAATCGCACATTTGTTTTTAAATTATTCTTCTCTGATGCGAAATAATCGCATATTGCAAACATTTGGGATGTTGATTAATACGAAACTGCAGAAGTAATTTTGCAATACAGATAAAGCACACAAATGAATGTTTCTTAGTATATGATAGCAAATAGCTTTTTCTATGCGGAATAACAACACAAATTGCATGTGAATGAACATTTTAGTATAACCCCATAAATGTACTTGTAAATAATACCTTTGTGATGTTTATAATCACACAAACTGCAAACGAATGGGCGTTCATTAGTATGCTACCTCAAATGTATCCGTAACTTACTTTTATATAACGTGGAATAATCGCACAAGTCGCAAACGCATAGACGTTCATTAGCATGCGACCGACAATGTGTTTGTAAATTACTTTTATGTATTGTGGAATTGTCATACAAATTGCAAACGTCGTTCATTAGTATGCGACTGAAAATGTGTTTGCAAATTACTCTTTTGAAATGTGGTATAATCACACAAACTACATTAGAATGGACGTTTGTTAATATGAGACCGTAAATGTTTTTGTAAATTACTTTTATATATTGTGGTATAGTCACACAAGTTGCATGCAAATGGGCGTTCGTTAGTATGTGATCGAAAATGTTCCAGTAGATGACCTTTTCGTGATGTGGTATAATTACACAAATTGCAAGCGAATGGACGCTCGTTAGTATGCGACCAAAAATGTTGTTTTAAATTACCCTTTCGTGATGCGGTATAATCACAAAAACTGCAAGCGAATGGGATTTCGTTAGTATGCGACCAAAAATGTATTTGTAAACTACTTTTATGTGATGTGGCATAATCACACAAGCTGCAAGCGAATGGACGGTCGCTAGCATGCGACCGAAAATGTGTTCGTAAATTACTCTTTTGTGATGCGGTATAATCACACAAACTGCAAGCGAATGGACGTTCGTTAGTGTGCGACAAAAAATGTTTTTTTAAAACACTTTTTTGTGATGCGGTATAATCACACAAATTGCAAGCGAATGGACGTTCGTTAGTATGCAACCGAAAATGTTTTTGTAAATCACTTTTTTGTGATGCGGTATAATTACACAAATTGCAAGCGAATGGGCGCTCGTTAGTATGTGACCGAAAATGTATTCGTAAGGAACTTTTATATAATGTGGTGTAATCACACAAACTGCAAGAGAATGGGCGTTCATTAGTATGCGACCGAAAATGTCTTTGTAAACTACTTTTATATGATGTGGTGTAATCACACAAATTGCAAGCGAGTGGACGTTCGTTAGTATGTGATCGAAAATGTCTTTGTAAATTACGCTTTTGTGATGTGGTATAATCACACAAATTGCATGCGAATGAACGTTCGTTTATGTGTGCCTGCATCACCTGCCGTATCCTTAGACAATTGTTAAGAATTATTAACTAAATATCAATTATTAATACAAATGTCCTTTGCTTCAAAAGTGGTGCTCAAGATTCTATTTTAGGAATTTGAAGTGGGTTTTCGAGCATTTGTTAAAATCGTGCAATTTATACATCTAGTTTATAGTACTGTGCTGTCCTTATATCTTAAATCTTGATCGATGTAAAACGTATGTAAGACATGCAATATCCAAAAACGTGACTATTATTGTGGAAGAAAACACTACTTCATTTACACTAACAACGTAGCAGGTGAGTAATTTTAGTGTATTTTAAATAATTACATGTAGAATTTGTAAGTTATCTTACTCAATGTAACGTTAACCCTCCGTTAGTCGCGGGCGATCTGACAGATCAGTCGGGGATATTTTTTGTTCCCCCTCACTAAGGGTTGGCAACCATGAGCTTTCCTTTCTAATAGCTTTCTGATGGATAGAATGGAAGAAGTTAGTACCTTTTGAAGTGCTCCCTGTTTTCACACATGAATTTATTTCACTATTTTTTATGGTTAATGGTGCCTCGGACTAGTCAGTCATTCAATAAACAAAACAAAATAAAGCATGGAAACTACTTATTTATTGCAATTACAAATACAAAACTCCTCCTCTCAGGGCGCGTAGAAATATTGAAAAGAATCGTATACAACGTTAATGTTAAACCAAATGCAACTAGCAATATTTAAATTAATGGCTGTTACAATTAAAAATAGATATTCCATGCCACTACAGTATATCAAACAAACACTAATAAATTCAATAGACAACTGGAAACAAAATACAGACTGATACTACCTTAATAATAATTGTCCCAGAGCATTTATTACACTGGTCACAGTGAACTAATTATAACGGTCGCGACTTGCCTCTACTTTAGGGTCACGTCTTACCCTCACAAGCACTCAAGGCAGACTGCCGAATCCGTACTCCGCGCACATACCACTTAGTTAAGGGCGGCACCACTAAAACGCACCACACTTTCTAACCTTATTTGAGTGACAAATTCGTTCTGATAGATCGCCGCGACCGAGATCCTAAGTTTACTCTACTGGTTAAACGTGTACCCTCATTGCTTCCTATTCTGAACTAACTTACACATTTCCTTAAATTTGCACAGTTTGCTTGTATCTACCTCTATCTTCTATCTACATCTACCTCTTTTTTCCAATCTCTGCTTGTAATATATCCCATACTATTCCCCAAAAATGCCTTAGAACGTATTCTGCCCTTTTATTTCTTCTATTTTTCCCCTCAGATATTCTTGTTCCCTTACTATTTCTATAACCTATTTGTTATTAACTTTGTCTGTCCATGCTATCATCCTCATACCTCTGAAGCACAGCATTTTAAAAGGCTGCAACCGTTTTTCTGCCTGCTTTTCAGACTGCCCGTATTTCATAGGCATACTGTGCTGTGGTTCACACTTATGCTTTCAACAATTTTCTTCTTGTTCTATGTTTGTTGTCTTTTATCATAGGCGCTGTTCTTTCTTGTTATATGCAGTTCGGTCCCCTTCTATTGTTTTATAATTCTATACCCTATTTCTACGACATTCAGTGGTTGTGAATGGGGGTAAGCAGCCTGTGGCTGCCAAGTTCCCCCAGCACTTAAGGGCGCGATAGCATCCCTCTATTTTCATAACACGAACTAATTTTAAAATAGCCGCCTTTGTGGTATAACTTTCGCATGATAGAGGAAACTACTTTATTTTAACTTTAGTAGTTTAGTGGTTCGTTTTCAAGTTAGGCAAATAACGGTTGCTAGGATACGGTACGATGCTGGTATATTTTCTCCATTCCTGTAACTATTCATCGTAAATGACCTTCAGCGAATTCGAAGTTGTTAAACAGCAAGCAAAGCGTTAGGTACATAGTGCATTCTAATAATAGCCAAGGTCGTTTGCCGAAACAAATTTGTATTGTATTGTATTATTTCATTTATGTGCATATGGTATTCGCTAATTTTTATTTTTGAATGTGTAGTTTATTGTTCATAGAGGGACATTTCGTTATTATTATAAACAAACATTTAATGCTTCATTTAGTGTGGGTGTATTTGCGCTTGGGGGTAATTATATTCTAAAAATCTTATACTTTGTGGCTAGACAGATAAGTAATGGACAAAATTAATTATATATTTCATTGGATTTTGAAAATGCGTGTTCAAATATTGACATTAATTTTTGTAAATTTGATTTAGTCGAGCAACTACTGTCTTCTTGAATAAATAAATTATTTGTTTTGCATACACTATTTTATCAAAAATATTCATTATTTAATTTATGACACCGAATGGTGAAAATGACAGAAACTGCGTACACTAACTTTTTTTGTCCTATATAAATCAGTTTAAAAACGACATAAACCCTATTTATAATTTAACCAGTCCCCTAAAAATGTCCTATCATGTTGTGATTATTTAGGGTACCAAAATTTTTAAAATCCTTTTAAAATTTATTGAGATCCAGCCTAATAGATTTTGCAAAATCTTACTTTTAAGAAAAAACAATGTTTTGAAATTTCTGGGGAAAATATAACTATTACTAATAACATGAAAAGTCGTTAGATTTCAAATTTTTCTCACAATTATACACCAATTTAGGAGAATTACAGTCACTTACTTTTCTTTTCAAAATTTAAATAAAAAAACACCTATTTCTAAAAAATTTGAAATAATGTCCTAGGACTAAAAATGATCAACTGATTCTAAAAATGTACAAAACTCTAGGGTGTGTAGTTTATACAGTACTTTTCACTTCTAGTCAGACCGTAAATAATTTGAAATTCACAATTATTTCAAAAAATTTGTACTCCCGCTTTCTTTTGTACAAGCCTTTCAAATTTCAAATATTTATCTGAAATACGGAAAAAGTTACAGTATACTTACTTCCTGTTGTCGCCTGGTGTAAAGTTTCTTTTATTTACGTATTTACATTTTTCAGATGAGTAAATATAAGAAGGTGTATAACCAAAATCCAGGTGGTAACAGAAAATGATCGTCCAAGTCTAAAGCAGCCCGCTTAAGATGGCTGAAAATGCAACAATTACCGCTGTAAGTTATAATACCTTCAGTAGTGTAGCTAGGATATCTTTATGTGGCTGTTTATTTTGGAATATAAAATCCAAAAACAATGAAAGTATATCTATTTAAATGTCGCATATCCACCCACAAGAATTATACATTCTTCAGATGCCTTGAGAATAGAAAACCACAAATTACCCGACTCTCCACTTATGACTATTTGGAATTTATAAATATGATAATGCAAACTAAAAATATAAGTGTTTTCGCATTCTTCATAGAACTAAGTTAGTGTGATTACCCTGAAATTATGACGTAGAAAAAATTACTTAGTATTTCTCAATGAATAGTTTTAAATGTACGTCAGAATACCACATCTGTACTGTATTAGAAATACTCATCAAATTTGTAGGGTACATACATAACAATAACATTTACGTTTTTACCTCATTGAATTTTGATAGCCGTGTTTTACAAAATATTATTAATTTTTTTCTAAAATTCTATAGGATTTTATAAGCTTTAGATTGTTTTTGACAACAATGCGAAGAATTTTTGTGCTATTTTGAACGAAGTAAGCTCTCGGATGTGTCATATGATGTTTATATAATTATTAAGTACTGACACTAAAAATGAGTAATTTTGCCTCACCTGCAAACAATGGTTCGAGCGTTCTAACTACACTGGTTATGCCCCTGTTACATTATAATTTCACAAATACACATATTAATTAAATGTCATATTAAAACCCAAACTTTTTCAGTTTGAAATCCACATCAGATAATTTAGACAAGCCTGTCCCATCAGGTTTGCAAAGATTACCTGAGGTAGTTAGTAATCGAAGTACTTTATCTGAAGAAACTTTCGAGCCAGAAGCAATGAAGTCGCAGACTGAGACAGAGTATGCTAATTTGTATAAATAATCTAAATTATTATATCATTGTATTTCATATTTAGAGAACTGTGAAAAATCAACCGAGGAAAGGTCACATACACTTCCAGATAATTAATCATTTATACCAGAAGCAGACTATAATAGGTAATACAAATTGTTATTTGTATTTCATATCCATGTCGGAAACTATGTATAGGTAGGAAATTTATCTACAGGGTGATACATTTAGTATGTCAAAATTAGCGCTCTATATATATATATATATATATATATATATATATATATATATACCGGGTGTCCCAATGCATACGAAACGCTCGATTACTGCTTAATGGTAACGTTTAGCGAAAAAAGTTTCAAATAAATCTTATGTATACTCAAAATGACTACAACGTAAAATTAATTAGTATTATACAGGGTGTTCAATAAAAAAGTTCTTTACCAAAGTTATGTTTTTTAAATGGAACACCCAGTATTTTATTACAAATTCTGATTGCTCGTATCAAACTAGGGTAACTTTTATCAGGATTACCTATACCTAAATCTCATAGTTCTTGAGATATTCAACTTGTTTCAAAATCGCATGATTCATTAAAAAATTTTGTAACACCATGATTTAGATGATGCTGAACATTTAACTTTTGTACGGGAATAATATAAACTTGTAGTTAATGGAAACATAACACTAGTTATCAAAATAATATACAGGGTGCCCATTGCATCGTTTTCCGTTTATTGAACAATTAACGCAAGTAAGTCGTATATTTTCAAGTAGTAAAATGCAGAAATAAATTCTCCATAAAACAATATTAGGTTACCCTATATTCATATTCAACCGTTTCCGAGTTATTAGCGAATAATTAAAAATGTTGGTACATAATTCTAAAGTTGGGTATAATTTACTTTGATCACAGAAGGCGGCGCATTGCCTACCAAATAATATTAACTATTTGACTTCGTTGCAACAGCAACCATGTTTAACTTTTGTTTTTGTTGTTTATCAGTTTTGTGTCTGTGATGTTGTGAGGTGAACATTTGTAAAATGAAAACCTATAGTCTTAACGAAAGGATTGATATGATATTGGTAGTTGGCGAAGCTGAAGAAAATGGTCTATTAGCAACAAACTGGATTTTTTTTAAACAGAACGGTTACTACTATTTTTTCTCTACAATACATTTATACTAATATAGTTCAACTCAGGCAAATTGAAAGGTATCCTATTTTTAGATACATCCAAAAACTAAAAACGGCGTACTTGTGCAGGTATAAACATAACACTGAAGTTTTATAACTAAAAAATAAACTGCATTCTATATTTGAGTCAGTGGTTGAAGCTTTACAAGTCATTTCTGAGTGTATAGTTATACCCCCAAGGTTTAGTATCAGTGGTTGAGGTACTAAGAATTATTTTATCATCACTTGGATTAAGAACGATTTTGTTTTGTTTAATATTAAAGACTTCATGTTTGACTGATCTAATTAAACATTGCTGTTTCTGTACAGTCTGTTTATAAAACAAAGCATTTTTATAATCATCAAAAGAAATTTGCTTAATACTTGCTGAGGAAGATCCCTTTGACTTTTTTTATTATCCTATCCTGAACTCTGTAAGTGTACATTTTAGATCTAAGCCCTACAAACTCTAGCATGATATCACCATTGTTTTCATCTTTCATAATACCAGGAACCTTTTTATTTGATAATGGGATATGATATTTGTTATGAGGATCGTAATCGGAAGTATCAAATTTATGAATATCTTGTTTGATATAAGAGTAAATATCTTCAACGCTAAACTCGTATATCAAACTATCCGTATCTGTGTACAGCAGCTTTGCTTTGTTAGCAAAATGCGATTTTATATAACTATAGTGAAATTCATATAAATAGGTTTATGAAATATCTAGAATAGAAAAACCTACATAAATGGGTTTGTTTAAATAAACCTCTAATTTATTCATTTCTATTAAGACCAGATCTTTGTCTAACACAGTGCAACTGTGAAAATTAGGCTTCGCTATGTAACTACGAGCTCCAAACCGTCCTTCCCATTCGGTCACTAATTTCACATCTTTCCTTTTCCGTACGTTTTCCATAATTTTTACATAAACCGAATTTATCATATTTTTATAAAAGCATATATCGAAACTGTTTTTTGACTGTTGTCTTAATTTCGTATTCAAATCAATGTATTCTTTTAGCCAAGGGTCTTGTTTAAACCGAAGAACCTTATGAATCTTTTTCAGTTCTAAACCGTAACTTAAATACATTTTTAAGTTCTTGTAGTGAATAATATAGTTGAGTTTTGGATATAAAGTTGTAAGTAATTTTTTTAAGTTTAATTTATTAGAAGGTACTGGTGGTATCATATGTTCAGGCGCCAAAGGTAAGTCACTGTGAATTTCATGTAAAGATACTGGGTAGTGTAAATCGCATTCAAAAATATATCCTACATCAGATTCATCGGGAATATTAAATATGTCTAAACGTACTATATCTGGACTGGTACCATCTAAAAATTCAATTCTCCATATGGAAAATATTCAGACATTGCAGCCCCATATAAATTATTAACATCAAAATACATTAAATATTTAGAATCGAAATTCGGATCATAATCTGCATTCATATATTTGTTATTTGCTTTAGCATATCTATTCGAACATTGAGAAACACCGCCACGAATTCCCCGTTCTAAAAACATTATTTTTTCAATATCAGTAAGCAACTCGAGTTTAACGTTCGTCGTTTTCAACATTGCATCTAAAGCTAAACCAGGAGCCGTAAAGTAGTGAAGTGGATCTAACTTATACGTGAACATGCAAGTTTTTCTAAAGTTTTCAAATATATCAGTCAAGAGCAGTACATCTGTTTTCAAATATAGGTATGAATAGTCCCCTAGTGTTTTTATATTAAATGTTTGCCAAACGTGTTTAGCATGATTGTAGTCTTCATCTGAGACTTCTTCATTGCGCAAACGATTAAAGAATGCTGTTTTACAGGGTAAATCGGTTTCATTGAGCCTATCCCAAGAGTTAATGCAAACATAGGGAAATATGCCTTTACGCGTAAGTAACTGAAACTCATTATAAGTGTTAAAATTTTCCCTGGTGATGGATTTTTTTATTATCATCTAAGTAGGAAGCTAATTTTTCGATGCAAGATGCCATAAACCTGAATGAATCGATAAATCTAAAACTAACTTTCATACCTTTTACATATTTTGTAAAAGATATGTATTTTTCCTTATTTATTGGTAGAATGCTTAACGAACCTGAAAACTCTAACGAGATTTTTTAAATAATGAAATGCGAATCGTAGCCTGATAAGTTATGAAAAACTACTGGTATCATATAAGAATTATGATAATTGATGTTGCAATCTTGATGAGCCGCTCCTCGAAATTCACCTGTAAAGTGGCAGTGATCGCGAACTCTAATATCATCTATACTAAAAGGTTTATTGCAAATGTGACAGTGAAGGGCAAATTTAAATGCTGACTTTTGTTCTTCTGTTAAAGGATTCATAGGTTTTGGATTACAGAAAATTTTATTAGTCGTTTCTGAAATCAGTTTCAATTGAGCAACAAACCATTCTATACAATCCTTTCCGCGATACAATTGAAATTTGGAATATTTATTATCATACGAGCATTTCAAATAGTACGCTACACTAAAGGGTATATGCTTTTGGTAACGGACTGTGTTTAATATTAACTCAGACTCATTGCATGGTTCTAATATACATTCGAGATCTGCATAAACTACAAATGATACTTTTTCTTGATAGTGGAAATGTTTAAATGTTAGATACTTTTCGGATTCTTCGGGTAATCTTATTGAGCAAGTATTCTGTTTTTCGCAATAATTCGAATGACGCTTAAGTAATGCTGCTGTACTAAAATTATTTAAACATCTATAACAAAAAAATTTTCTATGGTGATGTGAAGACAACTGTTTTGCAAATAATTTTGACATATCCCTAATCCAAGTAAAATGAAAGTGATTCTCATTAGCATTTGTCGGACGAGAATATTGTAAGGAATCATTATTTAAAACTAACAGATTAATAGGTTCAATTTTTTTTAAATTTTCACTTAAACAAAATGACAGTATTTTAGTATTTTCTATACAATATAGGTTAATTGTGAGATTGTTAAGCTTCTCAATTTCTTTTATGTCTTTTAATGCGATTGGAAACTGAATCGAATTGTAGCGTAATACTGTATCAAAATGTGGATAGCTAGATATTCTCTGACTATTTTGTTTAGCAGGATATAAAGCGGAAACCAAGCTCCAAAGAATGCAATGTTGGTCGTTATTTATTACATTTACCACAGCTTTTTTTTTATAAAGTCCGGAACCGGTACAAACGTTGAACACCCTCCTTTAAGTGGATCATGATTATTTATATTTACCTTCAAGTGTAAAACTTCTTGGATTGCCCAACCAGAATCCTTCTCGATAAATTCTTCTAATCGCTTCGAAATCTTGTCCAATACGTTCTCCTTATACCAGCGCTTGAGATTGGTATTAATATCGATGTGACGATTTGCAGTAGGAAACGTTTTCAAATCTATTTCGCCAGTTGTAGGCTTAACAAAGTTAGCGGCAAATATTACATTAACTTTCAACATTGTTTTTTTTAAGCAAGCAACAATCTTGCGTTTAAAACTAGCGAACGCCTTGTCTAAAAACACTAGAGGATCTCTATAACCTAAATTGGTAATAAGTCCCGTAATTATTCGACTTCCAAAACATGATTGTACATCATGCCAAATCAAATTTTTTCGAGTATAACCTCTAGAAAGCGTTGCATCAACACCTTTACCTCGATATTCCAAAGAGCGTTTCAAGTGCCTCAATCGTACAAGGTAGCTTTTAAGATGTGCCAAATTAGATTCCAGCCTACTAGGATTTTCTTGTCGATTGTCTTCGTATACCTTATTTCTAATAGCAAGCTTCAATATACTAATATTTGCTTTGATAATTATAATGTGTTTTGTTATTTCATCGACTGATTTGATTAGATTCACGCATTTTACAGCTAATCTCAAAATAGCGCTACTAATCTCGGCCACGGTTTCAGAATTCATGATTCTATACAAATCGATACACTACTTAATATATGTATAGTTCTATTTACTATTTATACAAAAATATCAACTAACGTAAGCAAAACAACTGTAAAAAGAATTAGCATACAACATCATTTTTCATTCAGCTGCGTTTACGATAAAAAATTTCTGGTTTGCAGTATAGTAATAAAAATGTTTTATACGACCTTTGATTTATGCTGTGTGTACAGAAAATACACTATCATTACAGCGCTATTTTTTATGGTTACATATGAAATCTTTTAATAAAAAATAAAGCAAATTTGAAAAAATGTCTCAGATTAACCGTCAATGTTGTTTAATAATTTACACGCACTCATGGTTTTTTAAAAATCCAGTATTAAAAAAATATTCTGCAGTGTTATCATATAGCAGTACCTTTAAAGAATTTCTTATGCGGTATAAATCGTGTAAACACACAATTACCTATATATGCATATTAATTATGTCAGCGGTAATCTAAAACTTATTCTATATATATATATATATATATATACTAGTTAAGGACCATTTGCATTGCATTATTTTAAACGAAATTAATCTAAAGAAAAATATAATAATTTACACGCACTCATGGTTTTTTAAAAACCCAGTATTAAAAAAACATTTGCAGTACCTTGATAGAATTAAAGAATTTCTTATTCATCATGATTCGCGTAAACACACACACACAAATTACTATATTCCTATATATATATATATATATATATATATATATATATATATATATATTGTAAGTAAGGGGGGTACAAGGCTTCTAAGGGTAGATTTGTGTAAAAAGGGGTGTATGCCAAACAACATGATTCATATATCAGATCTAGTAATTTAAAAACTATATTTTGCTGTACTTTACATATGCTAAAGTATGTACCATTTTAGTTTCAAACGTATGTGCCAAAAGGTAAACAATGACTTTATGACGTTGATACAATGCACGGTACTCAAGGTTTTATACTGAGTTGATATTTTATAAGCCATTGAAAGTACATTTGCCGTCTGAAAACCGGACGCATTTACGGATATCTACAATCAACAAAGCGTCCAGGTCTTGTGTGAATTATTTTGGCTTTTCATTTAAATAAAATCAACTTTTGGACGAATTGTAAAATCAAAATTATAAGTGAATAGAAATATAAAATATTATTGGAGAATTGTGAAGTGTTTAGGACCAATGGTAGAAATTAGAAATGTATATAAAGACTACAGTGAAGGTATTTTGGACACTAGAGTAAAGACGAATTGTTATTGGATATTTTATGATTTTAAAAATGTAATTAAGTAAGCTAAGGTTGTTGTGCTTATTGCTTAGCGAAGTAAATAAGGGATTCTTTTTCGATTATATTTAGTATAAAGACGTGTTTTGCAAACCTGCGTTAAAAGTTGTATAATATTTTGATGAAATAAATGTTTTGAGTTAAATAGTCTGATTTAGTCAAGTGAAAGTACAAGAAGCATCGGTAGTATAAAAGCGACGATTATAGAAGAATATTTAGAGTGGTTAATAGTGCGACGGGAAAGCAACGATTTATTTAGATTTGAACGAGATTGGTATTGGATTTGGGACGATTGGTTAAAAGGCAGCAGGAGATTCGAGTGGATATACAAAGCGACGGCGAAGCAACGACGATAATTAATAATTTTGGAGTGATTTGGATAGATTAAAGGCAGCAGGACATAGTGTGGACATTGAAGGAATAGCAGGGAAAAGATTGATTTGGAACAGTACGGCAGGATAGATTTTGGATTGAGTAAGGAAAGGTGAAAGGATTGATTGGAGCACGAAGAAGGAAAACAGGAGAGCAGCATATTACAAGGAAGAATTAACGCAGGGGAAGTAGATACAACGGTTCATTCCAAATTCTAAATTAGGGTAAATTATTTCAGATTTGGGGTCAGCAAAATTGTTAAGAACACCTGGAGGCGATACGCAAGTGAACAGCGATTGTGAATCCTTGTGAAGGTGCGTACGGTAAATACGATCTTGAGCCAGCAACATTCAAAGAAGGCATTCAGCGGTATAATTCAGGTGAGTACCGTGTAATATCTTAAAACGTCAAAATTAAAGTCAGAAATAGTATACATAAATTAATTTGGCACCAAGCAACATTGATCAGTAAAATTTGGCATATACAGTAAATAATTCCATATTAAAAAGGTAGTAAAACAAACGAGTGCGCAGTTTGGTTGGACAGTGCACATCTACTCACGATTGAACTCACGGTGAGTAGGTGAACACCCTGAGATAAAGGTTTCATATAGTCGAGGCATAAAATATAGTGAACAGTAAATAGATAACCAACCAAACTTTGCTAAAGCACATCATATAGAAGTCTATTATTGAATACTAAAAATTAGGGGCGACGACAAAAGTCGTGTATCATAAAATTTTGAAATATAAAAATAAAAATTAGGGCGGAGGGGTGGAGTAAGTAAAGTAGCCAGTAGTTTTTTTTATTTTTAAACCTTTATCAAGAATACTAAAAATTGTGAAACGTTATTAGGGCATACAATAGTCAAATACTTACTAATGTGAGGTTTTTTAAAATAGAATCGTTGATATTAATATTTATATATAATTATTTATATCAACAATTCTATTTTAAAAAACCTCACATTAGTAAGTACATATTTGGTTATTGTATGCTCTAATAACTTTTCACAATTATTCTTGATAAAGGTTTAAAATATAAAAAACGAAGCTTGAATTTAATAATAAAGAGTTTAATTCATTAACCAGCAGACCTAATAGCCTGTTATTATAGATACTTTATTTTATATATATATATATATATATATATATATATAAAAGCAAAACTTTCTCTGCAATCTGCAGTTACAATTAAACCAATTACATGAGATGTATCTGTAAATACATTGTATTTACCTATACAAATCGAACTGGTATTTGCATAGCCATTACAAAACAATTACCTGATCATTTTGTAGGGGAAAAAACATCCATTGACCAGGTTTCGACCTCTTGGGTCTCGTCAGAATGAACTAGTCTTAACCCTAACAAAATGTCAAGAAACCTCAAAATATAGGCACGAAGAAACCTCAGCCTTAGTGCTAGTTTTAGCCAACTGATGGCGCTCTATCTTCCTTTCGCCAACGTACAGAGGTTTCTTCGTGCCTATACTTTGAGGTTTCTTGACATTTTGTTAGGGTTAAGACTAGTTCATTCTGACGAGACCCAAGAGGTCGAAACCTGGTCAATGGATGTTTTTTCCCCTACAAAATGATCAGGTAATTGTTTTGTAATGGCTATGCAAATACCAGTTCGATTTGTATAGGTAAATACAATGTGTATTTACAGATACATCTCATGTAATTGGTTTATATATATATATATATATATATATATATATATATATATATAATTAAATCTCACACTGTTTGTCACTCTTTCTTCTTTATTCTATAGTCTTTAAATTTTTATTTTATTTTACCCCTTTTTGTCGCGCCTTTTATGTAATGTGCACACCTAATGCACGCCCCGTACTTGCAACGTTTGGTTGGTTCTTTAATTAAACTATTTATTTCAATGCCTCGACTATTTAAGCTCTTAAATCTCAGGGTGTTCAACTACTTATAGTGAGTTCTGTTATAAGTAGATGTGCAAAGTCCAACCAAAATGCACACTCTTTTGTTTTAGTACTAAATTTTTACTCTACTTTTGTATATGCCAAAATTTTACTACGATCAACGTTGCTTTGTGCCAAATTAAATTACTACCAAAATTTTATGACTGTTTTTGACGTTTCAAGATATTTCAGCACTCACCTGGTTTATACTTTGTTTTTTGGCCGCTCTAACTGCTGGCTCAAAATCCTTGTCGCCGTATGCGTCTTTACACTGTTGTCCTATCTGATTGAATTTTCGTGTCGCCTCCAGGTGTCGTTCTTAAATTTTTAGCTGCTCCCCAATACCTGAAATAATTAACCCTAATTTAGAATTTTGAATACCCAGTGATGTAACTTCCCCTGTGCTAATTTCTGCTTTAATTCTCCACTACCAATTGCTGCTCTCCTAAATTTCGCTCCTCGTGTTCTCAATCAATCCGTCCGCTTCTTACGTATCTAATCCAATTCTACTCGTCGTCCTATTTCAAATTGCTCGATGCCCCGCTACAAATCTATAAATCGCTATCCAAATCCAACTTCTTTCCTTTATATATTTCCTCCCGATGTCCTGCTACCTTTAAATCGCTACCCAAATCCAACTCCGTTCCTTATATATTACCACTCGATTTCCTGCTACCTAATATCGCTATCCAAATCCAACTTCTTTCCTATGTATAACCACTCTCGATGTCCTGCTACCTTTCCCAATATCGTTCCAAATCTATATAATTATCCGTCGTTTCGCCGTCGCACTATCACTACTCTTTACACTTTTTACTTTCGTCGCTGTTGCTTCTTTACGCTTCTTTACTCAATCAAAACTCTTTAAAATCAAATATTTTTATTAACTTTTTTTAAAAATCGTGATACAAATTAGCACAGTTTGAAAAACACGTCTTTTTACAAATAAATTTCGAAAAAATCTCCCCTTGTTTGCTTTCCAAGGCGACCATTATAACTTTCTTGCCTACTAAATCTTAAAGTACATACTAAATCGTCCAATAACATCCTAACATTACGTTTGTGTCGCACATACCATAGTTCATGTCTTTTTACACTTTCCTAATTTACATAAAATTCTAGTATTGGTCCTAAATATTTACAATTCATCAATCACATTTGACGTTGTTATAACTAATAATTTTGAGTTTACAAATATTGTCCAAAAGTTGATTCTATTTAAAATGAAAAACCAAAATAAATCACACTTGAACCTGGATGCGTGGTTGATAGTAAACATCCATAGACGCATCCGGTTTTTGGACGGCAAATGTACTTTCAATGGCCTTTAAAATTCAAACTCGGTATAAACCCTTGAGCACTGTACATCTTACTACGTCATTTAGTCATTTTAATATTACCTTTTGGCACTTAATTTCAACTACCATTTTGAATGGTATTTTAGTATATGTAAAATACGGCAAACATACATTTTTAAGTTTATGTGATCAAATATGTGGATTATTTTGCTTGGCATATACTACCTTGTACTAAACAACCCTTAGAACTCTTGGTAGCTCCCTTATACATTACATTATATATGCATATAAAGTCAATTTTTGTTAAGTTTTATGGAAAATAAATTATGCTACCAGTAATATAAAACGAAATTAATCTAATTTAGGTTTTTTATTATGTGCCTTCATTGCAATTTCTTTTTCAGACAATGAATCTAATTCATTATTTCTGCTGAGGTATAATTATATTCGCTTACATACTGTTTTATTCATTAGAATAGATTACAGAGCTGAATTTTTTCAGAAAACGATGCAAATTTTTAATTTTCTCTGACAGGTCAGTTTATTATTTAATATAAATACTTCACGTAGATTTTACCAACAGTATCTAATCAGATCTCTTGTATAATTATTAGTTACTATTACTAGCAACTTTTAAAAATGAGTAACTTATCATCAATCAAAAATTGTAATAGTACCTACGTAAAAGTTTTAGAGCAATTTATATTACATTCTGACGAAGACTTGATTAAAGAAGTTTTTGGTTCTTCTTCGCCTCAACTCGACACTGCTGCTATTTTTGATAGTGACGTAATAGATATATCACGGTAAGTGCTTTTTCACATTTATACATGTGTTTTAAAACACTACTAATTTATAAGTTACATTAGATCAAAAAACCATTCTGGAAATTCTGAGGCTATCGTCGGATCGTTGAAACACTCTGATCCTCTCAGAAACAACAGGTAGTATACAAAAGAAAAGGTGAACCTACAATAATCTTTTATGTTATGCTCACAGATAAGGCAAAAACATATTGGCTATGAAAAAGTTATGTACAGAATCTAATATGGCTGTTTGCCTAACGCATATAAAAAGCGTAGAGAGAAGCTACTGCGTCGTATAGATTTGGAGCTGCGAGGGAGCAGCAGATACTTCAAGAACGGGAGTTAATAAATACTTTTTCATTTATAAATAGTTAGATCAAAATATTCAACAATTTGTAAAATAAAAAAGTATTTTATAAAAGTTTCTCTTTTGAAACAAGACTTTCTCTAAACAAGGTAGTAAACTCAAAGTAAAACGCACATAAATCAGAACCCACTTTAATTAAATACATCATTCTTTTTACAATCGACTTAGATGTGTTATAATAATTTAAACAGTAAAGAACAAGATGTATATTATTATAATAATAAACTAATTTCTTAGATTAGTGACATATTATTCTGAAAATTCTATGTTGACAGTTAGACTGATCGATCCCTTACTAGTTATGTATACGTGTTTTTTCGAGCCAATACTTTCATTTAATTGTTTCACTCCATGTGCTTGAAGGTATTCAAAATATCTCAATGGCAATATACTCTTGAATTCTTCTGTTTCCACTAATACTCTTTCTCCATATTTTGTCTTGATTGTTTCCACTTTTAAAACTTCAAGCCTCTTATTGACTACAAGATCTTTTGAATTTACATAAGGTTTGCAAAATGTGGTTTTATTAAGAGTATTAAAATCCATATTGCTTTTCTTCGACTAATTAAATTAATATTAGGAGCAATCTCCTTATATAGCAGATTACCACCATCTGTGTACTTTGCCAACCCACTTTTCAACCTATCACAAGAGTGAACACATTTTGAATTGAAACCGGCCCATGTGTATTTGCAGCCTCTAAACATAAATCAGAATCCACTTTAATTAAACACAATTGACTTGAATGCGATATTTTGCATCTGTCATACTTTATAACTTCTCGCTAGAAAACCAAACTCAAAACATCTACACACATTTTCTCTGCACTTATATTTTTCAACATACGTGTGTTTTGAAATATGTTTCATTGAAAGTAATATAAAGCCGATCCTAATTCAAAACGTGCCCACAAGTATTTTACATTGAAAGTATATAAGAATTCATGTTTTCACAACCATTTTACATTGAAATGTTTTCACAACTATTTTACATTGAAATTATATAAGGCCGATCCTAATTCAAAACGGTGCACGTGTATTTTACATATGGAAAATACGTCTGAACACGTTTTGAATTAGGACCGGCCTTACCCCACTACTTAAGTAAATAATCTTGAATCGTTTTTCTACTCAACTCCCATTCCACCCTATTTTTAAATTTAATAAAATTTCAAATTTCTCCTTCCGAAAATAAACAAAAATCTTTTGTGAATAGTCATCAATAAGGATCAAAATCTTTGTCCTATCAATAGAATTCGCATTGGTCCACACAAGTCAGAATGTATCACCTCTAATAAGCCATTTGTTTGATTTTCACTCATGGGAAATGGTTTTCTTGTCTGCTTTCCTTCTCTGCAAACTGAATAACGCTTCTAGGTAATTGAAATATGTTTTACAGTATCATGGCTTGAAATATTACTTTGAAACTAGTTGTGAAAAACACCAATTATGTTTTTATAACAAGTCGATATAAACATTTTTAAACAAAAATCAACGAAAAATATATAAAAATTTAATTAGAATATGGAAAACGTTTTCGGCGAACAAAATTATTCTTTAAATTCTCAAACTAATAACAGGATCGTACTATGGATTCTTTTATAGATTTAATCAATTAAAAAAAAATGTACATGTCTGTACGGTACTGTAGGTTATAGTTTCAGAAAGTTTATTATAAATACCTGATGAGTGATTTTTGGCTGTAGATACCTTTGGAAACAACTAAAATAAATGATATTCTGGGTTTAGTTTATTTAAACCAGCTCCTACGGGACTTTTAAGATTTCGTTAAACAGTTTGATGTTCTTTATTAACATGATTTTTTCCAACATTTAATTGCCTACTGAAAGAACAATTCTCCTAAAATTAACAGTAACCAACTTGGTAAGATATTATCCCGAACTTCATCGACTATTCGCATTAATCACTTCGATATATTATTTATTTACTTATTTATTTATTTAAATATCACAGCACTACAGAAACAGTGTTTCTAAATGGCCAACATAACAAAATAATATACATACAAAAAAGAAAAAGTAAGAATAGTTACTACATAATACAAGAGATGACACAGATTGTGATATAGACAATAAAAACTCTATATTATTATTATTAATTGAGTACACTACAGAAATAATCAAATTGAAATTGGTACTAACAGATTAAGCATATATTTGCCTTTAAGGAATTCTTGCAAATTAACAGATTTGATTAACAGTTTGTTTAAAGGAAGTGGAATTCAGAAAAAAGAGATCACAATTAGTAAAATGTCGATTATAGATTATAGCAAGCTTGTCTAAAAACGTGTTCAAGCTATAGTTTGTACGATGTTGCTTGATGACAAATGACTGGGTATTACGAGTAAGCCTATAGTTGATCCGAAACTGAATAGGAGCTAATAAGTGATAACAGTCGATGGTGCATTCACTAATTTGTGTAGAAAAATTTCTGAAGCTATCCAACGTCTGCACTCTAGAGATCTTAAACCCGCCAATTGGAGACGGATAGTATGCGGAATTCCCAAAAAGGGAATGCGATGTTTGAAAAGTAAATATTTCACAAATTTTGCTTGAACGTTTTCAAGTTTGAGAATGAGGTTAAGATAGGTAGGAGAACAAATAATGCTATTGTATTGAAGAATGCTACGAACCAAGCTGAAGTATAGAGTAGAAATCGCTCCAGTATCAGAAATGAGTAAGGTGTGTTTTTTTAGAAATCCTAGTATCCTAAATGCTTTTAAGCAGACATTATCAACATGTTCAACAAAGGAAAATTTATAGTCGAATAAAATACTGAGATCACTAATAGACGAAACTGAATTTATTTGTACCTTATCCAAAAAATAGTCACTAATAATTGTGGAATGACATTTACAAAAACGAATGATTTTGCACTTATTAATATTTATTCGAAGATAATTATTTGAGCACCACTTAACAAAGCTGTTAAGGTCTTTCTGTAGTTTAACGCAATCACCGGGGTAGTAAATTACAGAATAAATTTTAAGATCGTCAGCATACAACAAACATGAGGAATAAGAAAAGACCGAGACAACATCGTTAATAAACAAAAGGAACAAAATCGGTCCCAAGTGCGAGCCCTGGGGAACACCAGATGCAACTTGAATGATCCTGGATTCTGAGCTATCAATTTCAGCAGTTTGTTGCCAGTCAACTAGATAGGAAGCAATCCATTGCAAGTATTAACAATAGTTAACTGTACCTACTTAAGCTGCATGTTATCTGTCTGGATGGTAATGACAAAGTGCTCCATAATATTGTTTCCTCCATAAAACGATTCGAAATTATCTTTGGCTAACTTCAGACAAATCAATTAATACTGTAAATTGAAACTGGCTGCTTTGGTCGCTTTTTTTCTATTTAATATATGTGAAAGTTATCTTTCTGTAACAATTAAAACCAGAGAAATGATTCTTTATTTTTTAAATCGGCATAAATCTTGTGTGTGAATCTTTTTCGTTCAAAGACGATGATGTCATATGTGCCAACGTTATACCTTATTAATCAAAACAAATGAATCATAAAACTATACTAGTTTAGAATACAAAATAACCTTTAAAATGATAATAATAATCTCTCAGGGACCTGTTATCTCCCAAACAGGTACGAACACGACAAACCCGTAGTACCCAAGCTCAGCTATCCACTGTCTTACCCTTTTCTCCATCAATCCATCAACACCTAGCCTGTTGAACCAGTACTTTAACAAAAACCCAAAAAATAACATCCAAACCTCAAGCCAAGCTGTAAAGCAATCCGTAGCGAACGCTGCATGGCATCTGAGGTCAGAACAATATCATAAGCGGTTGCCTGTAGGACACCAGGCGACACTACAGTAATTAGCCTTACTTGCGCAATGCAGTTCTACTCGGACGGACTGTCACTACCGCGAAACTGGTGGGAAAGGGATAAAATTGAAGAAAAAAAGAAACAACGGCCACAGGATACCAAGGTCAGGGAAGTCGTATGGGAAACACGCCTGACCAAAAACACAACAGTCGCAGAAATAGTTGAAATCCCGAATAAAGGTATTTGCGGAACATGTTGTTACGTTCCAATTTTGCTGTAGAAATTTCCCTTGTTAATTCATAAGTCCGCTTTACAATAATTTTGTTAAATCAACTGCGTTGGTATTCTCAGATCCGTCAACTTAATTAATAATAAATACGCTGTCTAATACTTTTCAACTCAAATCCCTTTTGCTTTAAAAACGACAAGTTTATGCTACAATTGAATAGTTTACATCCTGTATATTTTATTTTTCTGCAATAAATACGCTTTCAAATAATTTCTCAACTTAAATCTATTTGCTTGGAAACGACAAGTTTATGATAAAATTTAAATAAGTCAATATCCTGTTTAGGTATCCGTGAGCGCGTTATACCTTCCGATAACGTATAATTTCGTTCTATAGAGGTTCCCACCTAAAGATTTGTCGAAATAATATATCCTACCATTCTCCGGTAAAACCGTGTTTTCCAGTTGGAATCGCGTTTCGATAATGCGGATGTTTGCCTTTCGAGTTGGTGTTATTTTGAACTCCTTTTAAACTTTGATTCAGCAGTTTGTGCGCTTGTAAAACCTACACGTTCTGTTACTCTAAGAGCGATGCACGGTTCTCCTCCATCAAATGTGTAGATTTGGTGTAGATCGGTAAGCGCTCCTGAGTTGTTAATATTAGTAAGATTTTCCTTTTTTTAGCTCTTAGCTGGAGGCTAAATTGCTTGTTGCGTAGCCCGATTATTCCTTGATGCAGATCAACTGCTCTTGTATGAAAACCGCCGTTGCAATTACGGTAGTAGCATGGTTGTTGCTGACTACCGCGGCATGCTGTGTCAATTCGCTTCTGAGGGCTGACCAGATACGAAAGACGGGCTAGAAAGCACCTACCACAGGAGCGGATGGATGAAACACAATTGGAATGGGGACCGACAGCAAAGAAACTCAGCAACAATAGGGAAAGGACAGTAGAACGAAAGGAACGAGAGAAGAAACCAAAAAGAATAACACCAACACCAAGTACAAAACCAAAAAAAAAATTAAAAACGTACAAAAGAAAATAAAACAGAATCCCAGTGTAGTTATGTATGAGTAGGTGTGGGCATGTGCGTGCGTGCGTGTGTATGTGTATGTGTGTGTGTGTGTGTGTGGGTGTGTGGGTGTTTGTAAGAAGTGTGTGTGTGTGTGTGTTTGTGTGTATAAAGTGTGCGTGTGTGTATGTGTTGGACCGCTGGCAGGTCGTACCATGGGACTATTCTATTCCTGGATCCACACGGGGTCAAGGAGTACAAAGAGAGAACGTAAGAAAAAAGAACCAAATAGAACTGTGTGTTTATGAAGTGAGTGGGTGTACGTGTGTGTGTATGTACTGTGTGGGTATAGATCGGACGTGTATAAAGTGTGTGTGTATATATGTGTTGGACCGCTGTAATCGCCTCTTGCAACAGGCAGGTCGTACCGTGAGACTATTCTATTCCCGGACACACACGGGTTGAGAAGAAGCAAGAAAACGAAAGAAAACCTAGCAAAATAGGGAAGTAAACCGAAATCGTTACGTCCAAAAATCAAAACCTAAGGAAAGCAAAGTCGGCATAAGAATTTGGGGCGCGAGGACTAGATATTGGGCTTAAGGCGTTTACGCCGTCAGAAGAAGAACGAACCGAGATCAAGGACATTAGGATTTCGTCGACCAACCTCTTCAGGTTCTGACTCAGTATAGACAAATTTCTGCCTTTTATGGGCAGTTTTCCGCAAAACAGCGACAGCAGAGGGTGTAGTAGTTGTAGCACGCGATATAGGAGATGGCGAGGGTAGTTCAGGAAACTCGAAACTAGTTAAGGAAGAAAGTTGTTTGTTGTTAGGGTTGGAGGTAAGAAAGTCAACGGTAGAAAAGGAAACATCATGGGTTGTCAGAATATCCACGGCAGAAAGAGAAAAAGTATTGGCTGTACGAGAATCAACCTTACGAAAAGAAACACAAGCAGAGCACACTTCAATTACGTGAGATAGAGGGACAGAAACAGATAAAATTTCAACGGCGTCAGATAAAGGACTAGAAGTATCACAGTTATGAACGAAAACAGCATTGACTGTAGGAGTATCAACATTAGGAAAAGGAGCAGAATACGATAACACTACAACCCTATTACATAAAGTAACAGAATCAGGTAGAACTTCATCAACCTTACAAAAACAAACAGTAATAAAAAGAACTTCATCCACAATAGATAAGGAAGCAGAATCAGGTTGACCTTCGTGAACATTAGATAACAGGACATCAGCTAGGATCTCACCAACTTTAATTAAAAGAACAGAAGTAAGTAGCATTTTGTCAGCATGATCCCTACTACACTATTACATTTTTTCTTACTGGTGGGGTTAGATAGTTAGGGGTTATTTTTATATCCCCAAATGTGACCAGTAACCTTTAAGGAAGGATTCCCTTAAAATGATGGAACGCAATTATCTTCCGACTATGCTAGGGGTCTATTCCTTGGGCAGATCCTTATGAGGATTGGTCGTGGTTCTTTTTACAAAGCATTATTTTATTACTAGGGTTAGATTCTCAACAAAACAGGGGTTTAAACAGGGCGCCACCAAGTCTGTAATTTTAAACACAGGGTTTCCTTAAGGGGGACTTGGGCGTCCTTAAAGAGGAATACCGTATTAACTGCTGACGCAGGAGCTGTAAAGAAAATTTAATTAAATATACTAAAATGAGGACACAAGAAGTTTTCTCTTGCTACCTCATCTAAAAAAACAACAAAGATTAATCAGGCAACAATAATATGAACACAGGTTTTGTTCTTTAAATATTGAAAAGGCTATTAAAGCTGCTTATTAAATTGGATTTACCACTTTACTCTATTTGGTCTTATTCTTTGTCACCTTACTTCTGAACGTACTTGTTCAGAATAAAACAATTAATTAAGAAAATTAAATGTTGTTTCTTTAATTAAAAATGGTACTTTCATAAAAAATTGTAGATATAAAATTCATGTTTAAGAAAAGATAATGCAAGCTCTATCTACTCATAAGGTAGAATTATATATACAAAGAAAAATATCAAGACTTCAAATGTTACTTTAGTTACAAAAATCTAATTTGAATTTATACCAGAAATGTCAGATCTGCTTTTTCTGTTTACACTTTATAAAACTTTAACTACTTCTCTATTAATTCATTATTTAAAAATCGTAAGTGAAATCATGCGTAAATGAAACATCAATAAGAACTCTTTAAGTTCACATTATTTTATAAATATTGAACTAATATTGTCAACAAAAATTTACTAAGGTCCTTTTTAATATGCGAAATGGATTTGTCAAAATAGATAGTTACAAAAATATTTTCTGAAGCAGCCTGGTATTAAAGATCGCCAAATGTAGACATGATGCAAGAATAATTTAATCTCTTACCTTGGCTCTGCAGGTGTTCTTTACATGTTGTCTTCACAAAATGTTAGGGCAGGTGTTTATACATACATACAACAAGTGACGTCAAATCCACATGTTCCAGCGAACACGAACAGCTGCGTGACCCTTGGACTGGACCATGCTAACTTCCATGCGTTTTTGTTATACGCACGAACTGGACCAACAAAATTCCAATACCTTCAAAAGCGTCTTCGGACTTAATTTATAAACCATAAAAATTTCTACCTACTTTGTAGAACGTTTCTTTTACATTCTAACTTATTGATTTTCCATAACATAACACAAAATCCAACTATCCATCGTACAGTTGAAGGACGTTCATATTTTACATTCACAGATGTAAAAGTAAAATTTATCTTCTATTAAACTCAGCCTACTCGCTGCTTTAGTTTTGTAAAACCAGATACTACAAAACGACTTCTTAAAGCTGTTAATTATAATATAAAAATCTAGTTAACGAATTCTACGAAGCGTTGAAAAACATATCTTATCGTACTTTCACGAAATCATTAAAGAATTGTTTTCTGTGTTATTTACACAAATGTCCAAAGAATTATTAAATGAGTTTATTTCAGTAAATATCGAAACGTGGTTATTTACTAGAAGTCATTTAAAATCGACTTTCAAACGGAACGTTATAACAAAAATATTGAAGATTATTAAAAATAAAATTACAAAGAGTGTAATTATGAGAAGGGAAATTTATCAAACGTACATCTTCTATAAGTTAAATTATCAAAAGAGCAATTACTAAAAGATAAGATAAGAGCGCATTGTTAAAATCACAAAGCCTAGTGTTTTAGTGCACTAGGGCTGTACTCCGCACAAAAAGCTAGGCGCAAGTTACACGCCAGAACCTTTAGTGGTTCCATTATTTTCTCTACGAGAGCTCTGGCAAAAGTGGACGCACATGTGCTATGCACTAAACAGGAAAGGTGTTTGGCCTTGATAATAGTTGTATTAACTTTCTGCGCCTGATGTTAACAACCAAACTAACATTTTTGTATGGCGGTTAGCACATACAATATCGATACTTGTTTGTTTTAAAAATGGTTCGCATAATTTAATGACTTTACTTGAATTATTAGAACTAAAATTCGTTGATATATTGTAGCGGTCAAAAAAACTGTTACAACACAAAGCGTTAATAAACAGATACCCAGAGCGTTTTTTATACAAGTGATGAAAACGAATTTGTAAATTCCATTAAACAGACACAAAACCTTTAGTCAGAAATATTTTTTCTTCGAATTATTTGCATCATAACTTAAAGGATATGACCTGAAATGACCTTTAACACAATACAGAAAATTCAGTAACTAACACACCCGTTCTCGGTACTAAAACAATATGAAAAAATACAACCTCTAATTAATATCACGTTTCTTACTGAAACGTGCGTGAATAATAAAAAGTATTTTTAGAGAAGATTTTTATTTTGTTGAGAGTTTAATAGCATAGTTTTTGGGTTTATTCGAACTCTTAATTACAACATGGTTTTGAGCAACCAATCGGAACGGTGAAAATACATTCGCAATTTTTGGCAATTACTATCCAACCGATACACGCATTTGTAGTTACCCCAATGTAAACATTTGTTCTCTGTGAATCAAGCTTGTGCTCAGTTTGTACTGCGCAACAAAGTTCATCCTATTCCTATTATTTTAATTACTGAATCTGTTCGTTATAACACTATAGAATACTATAATGGTGGCAATATTTCTTTAAAGACCATTTCTATGGAACCGTTTGCGTAATAAATAGTGAAGTAAAGCTATTTCAATAGTATTGATACCCGCTCATTTTTCTGCACTAAGAAACAAGTTGTAGGTTACTCGAGGTCGTGAATTAACAATTTCCAAATCCAAATTATGTAGTAATTTTGCAACTGAAAACACTAATTTGATCGGTACGTGCCTTCCAGTACCATTTTCATGCCATTATGTGGTTTTATGTATTCCATAGGAATAGTTCGAAATCCTATAATTGGTTGCTTTTTAACGAACGACCATTTGCATACAGTTCACGTAATCGTTTTGTTTACAAGAGAGCTAATTGCAAAGAAATATCTCTCGTCACAAACTGACAATAGGCATTGTATACATAGTACCTGTAATTAATACCCCCAAAAAACTATTTTTTAAGACCATTTACAGTAACATTCCACCGAATGTTAATCAGCATAATTTATATGCTTATTCACCATAATTAACAAGTGATTTACAAACTCATGTATGGGCTTATACAACGTCCATTTACATGCCCATAATGTGATTATATTGCAACTCTCGGATCGAATTGAAACGCCATGTACTTACAGTCTCAGCGATATAATCAACGACAATTTCCATGCAATTTATGTAACTATTTTGCATCACAACGCAGTCATTTAAAAGATCATATACGAACGCATACCAACGAACGATCATTTAAATGCAATTTATGTGATTATACTGCATTTCAGAAAACTACTTTGATAGTCCATGTACGGAAACATATGAACTTTCGGCCATTTGCCTGCAATATATGTTATTATTCTACGATAAAGAGAAGCACCTTAGAAGACCACGTACGGACCCATACCAACGAACGACCATTTGCATGTAATTTATGTGAGTACACTGCAATTCAGAAAAGTTCTTTAAAAATCCATTTACGGAAACATACCAATAAAACACTATTTATATGTAATTTATGTGATTATTCTACAGCACAAAGTAGTACTTTAAACGACCACGAACGGACACATACCAAAGAACGGTCATTTTCGTGTTATTTATGTGAATATACTGCAATTCAAAAAAGTTCTTTAAAAGTCCATTTACGGAAACATATCAGCAAACGAACATTTGCATACAATTTGTACGATTATTCTACAGCAAAAGAAAGTATCTTAGAAAACAACGTATGGTCACATACCAACAAAAGCCCATCTGCCTGCAATTTGTGTCATTACACTGCAAATCTGAGAAATGCATTGATAGTTCACGAACAAAAACATACTAACGAACAAAGTTTTGCATGCACCTTATGTGATTATACCGCAATTCGAAAAAGTGAGTTGGTAGTCCATATACGAAAACATGTCAATTTTTTACGACATACGTGCAATTCATGCGATTATTCTACAACACAAAAAGGAAACCCAATAGACCACGTTTGGACACATACTAATCAACGACCATTTGCATGTCATTTATGTGATTATACTGCAATTCAGAAAAATGCTTTGATAATCCATTTACGGAAACATGCTAACGAACGAACATTTGCATGCCATTTATGTGATTATGTTGCAATTCATTGCAGTTCTTTGAAAGTTCATGTACTGAGACATACAAACGAACGACCATTCGCATGCAATGTATGTGATTACTCTACAACAAAAAAATTACATTGGAATACCACGTGCAGACACATACCAACAATCGACCATTTGCATGTAATTTATGTGATTATACTGCAATTCAGAAAGGTACTTTAATAACCCATTTATGGAAACATACCAATGTACAACCCTTTATGTGCAATTTATGTTACTATTCTACAGCAAAGAAAAGTACATTAAAAGACCACGTACGAACGCATACCAACGAACGACCATTCGCTTGCGCTTTATGTGATTATACTGCAATTCAGAAAAATGCTTTGAGAATCCATATACGGAAACATGCAATCTAACGAGCATTTGTATGCAATTTATATAATTATTCTACAGTAAACAGAAGTACTTTCACATGCCATGTTCGGATACGTGACTATGTGCATGCACTTGACATGATTATACTAAAACACCTTCGGTACTTTTTTGTACCTTGGTTTTCGATCCCCTTGTAATGAAGGGAAATCGACAGTCTTCCGGCTTAGCTAGGGGTCTATTCATCGGGCAGAGCTTATGTGGGTTTTATAACAACGACTTTTAGAACTGACTCATTACTCCAATAACTAAGGGGTGCAGGGTGCGCCACCAAGTCCTAGGTTTAATAAAGCAAGGGGTACCCTAAGAGAGAACTTGGAAATTCTCAGGGTGAATCATAGCTTTTATTGCGAGAACGCAGGATCTGAAAGATAGTAATGTTATTACAACAAATGAATGACACTAGAGATGCACTTTTCTACCTTATGCAGTAAAGAAAAAAAGAGTTACTATTAATTTCTGAAATCTAAACATAAATATCATTAGGAAATTTGAATATCAAGCTTTTTAGGAGCGTTGTTTCAGTACTTCATAATTGAGTCACAGCCAATAACCTTACTCTTTATAAAAAAAGATTTATACTCTTTTAGCTTATTTTCCCTACACTTGAACGCACTTGTCCAAAATAAAAGTTGTTTCGCTAACTCAAATGATTGTTCTTTAATTGAATTTATCTTGGTTTGTTCTAAAATTCATATACAAAAATGTATTATAATGATGTGGTGTAATCTTTTAGACTTCAATACGAGTTAAGATTCGGGCCTTAGGAGCTGCGTTTTTAAAAACGTTTCCAAAACTTAACAAATTTATTTTAATTGATACAGAAATTAATGTGGAATTTTGACAAACTGGTTTTAACTTTAAATCAAAATAAATTAATTAATTGAACTAATATTGTGAGTCACCTAAGCAAACTGCAATGCTAAACTTGAATACTTTGACTGACTGCCAAGTCCTTGAGCTCCCGGGCTTTTTATAATGTCCAACCCCTCACATGGCTGTGGGAACTTGCAGATCTCATGTCTGCTTTACTCTTTATTCTATACTTTGTTACATTGTAACAATCTTATTTCTAGGTAATTGCGATATCTTAACCGTCTGTGACCTGTCACCTGCAGTATCACTATCGTCTCGGATGCAAAGTTGCGCATCCGTTCTCATCAACTGTTAATAACCTGTCTGGTTTATTCTTGTTGCAATTGACTTATGATGTATTTAACAATTTCTAATAATTCCTATTAGATTCTATTATTTAATATACAAGTAAATTGGGGGATACATAACTCCTCCCGACGTAAATGAAAAATTAAGGTTTTACTTAATTTTTAAATTCATAAAATTCATTATCCATTTTCATTATTTAAAATTCATTGTTTCTAAGGGTACACTTATTGTTTCTTTATTTCTCTTTGTTTCCTTAAATTTAACACTGTTTCCTTTATTCTTATATCTAAGATACATTTTGTAAAATACATATATAATTAGAAAAATTATTAGAATGATTAACACAATTATCCAAATGCTTATATTGTTATAGTGTAACTTGGGCATTTTGAGTTCACTTAAATGTTTTTTGTAGTTTTCCATTAATTTCATGGCGTAGTTGAGGTCGTCTAAGTCTAGATGCTCTAACTGCATGGGTTTCTTGACTATTTCTTCGTCTTCTTGATGCTCTATCTTGAACTGTAGTTCTGGTAGGTTTGCAAGTTTCTTTGTTGCTATGGAGTCTTGATAAACTCTGATTACTTCGTCTTTCAATTTTACATAACAGTTTTCTTTAAGGGTGATTAATTAGCTTCCGGTTAGTGCTAGGTTATTTTCATCTTGATTGCAGTGGATGGTTGCTATTACTTCTGTTGGGAAAATGGTGATCCATTTGTTTCCTGTAACCTTTTGAATTTTCATGGTGGTTATTTGTACGGGTATTGCTTCACAGTTTTTGTAATGATTTGAAAATTTTAATAGTTGTACTTCACAAGGGCTGTCTTCTTGAATGATTGTTGTCGTCAACAATTGGCATAAATATTGGTTTGGTGTTACTTCGGTACATTTTTCGTTTGTATAACCATATCTCAGTTCATTTAAGGATAGGAATTTGGTTTTGAGTATGATAACTTGGTATGTGCTTGTAATTTTCATTGGAAAAGCAAATAAATGATAATAATTATAATTGTTACTCTCTACTATTGGAATCTCTATTAAAAATATTATTTCGTTATTCTTAATGTAGCTCTTAACTATAGCTATTTTTTCAAATATTAGAATGTTTGATTCTGTTACATCAAAAGGTAGTTTGCTGTTAGTTATAAATTATCTAATTCTTAATAATTCTTTTAATAAATCGGTTGGTTCAATGATACTAGGGTGTAGGGTATTCAATTTTACAAATGTCATTGCGTTTTCTAAAGTTGCTAAAATTTGTTGAATTAAGGTAAGGGTTGATATTATTTGAGTAAATATTGTATTAAATCTAATAAAATCTCGCATGCCTAACATGGTAGTTTGCATGTTGGTTTCAAGGGTCTGTATTTGCTTGGCTATACTGTCCTGGTTTGTTGCTAACTTTCTCAATGTTTCGTTGAATTTTATAATTGTTGTTTGGGTTATGGATATTTGGTTGCAAATTATGGTTTTTATGTCGCTTTGGTTCTCAATTAATTGTTATATTGCGTTGTCATAACGTTGTACTTCTTGATTGTCTAAATTGCCTGTGATAGCTTTTACTATGTTACCTAATCCGTTGATTAGTCCTCTTTTTCGTCTAGTAGTTTGTTCGGTGGGTATTAATCTATTAAATTTATCTTTTGTTTCTTAAAATGCTTTGTATTATACTGTTGCAATTCATCATTTCTATTGCATATTCCTTTCCGAATTTTGCTGTGTTCATTGATTGTTTTAATCGGTAACAAGTTGAAAATGCAAGGCATTGTCGCAACGAACTTCCAAATGTAGACTTACTTTAAAACAATTTAAAGAAATTAAAATTATTATGTTGTAATAATTATAAGTATTCAGATAAAATAAAAATTAATTCCCCGGGGGGGTCGGGTATCCGTGGTCAGATTTTGTGGGGTACCATATTTCGACTCAGCTATGTTAGGGGAGTCCAAATATGTATCGCACATTAATTTTGGACCTATTTGAAATTTTGATAAAATTAATTCCCGGGGAGTATCCGTGGTCAGATTTTGTAGGGGTACCATATTTCGACTCAGCTATGTTAGGAGAGTCCAAATATGTATCGCACATTAATTTTGGACCTATTTGAAATTTTTGATAAAAATTAATTCCCCGGGGGGGTCGGGTATCCGTGGTCAGATTTTGTGGGGGGTACCATATTTCGACTCAGCTATGTTAGGAGAGTCCAAATATGTATCGCACATTAATTTTGGACCTATTTGAAATTTTTGATAAAAATTAATTCCCCGGGGGGGGGGGTCGGGTATCCGTGGTCAGATTTTGTGGGGGGTACCATATTTCGACTCAGCTATGTTAGGGGAGTCCAAATATGTATCGCACATTAATTTTGGACCTATTTGAAATTTTTTTTTTCCCGACGGAATATCGCGGGGGCACGGCGCCCCCGTGGCCCGATTTTAACTGACATCAAAACTTAAGCTCTGGACACCGAGCTGAATCGATTGATGTATCACACATTGATGTCCGACCATTAGAAAGGCCTCGGACGGACGGACAGACGGACGACAAATCGATTTCATAAACGAACGAAGTTCGTTGATAATTTTCTGTGATTGTTTGAAATTCTTGTTTTAATTCTGTTTCTGTGCGAATGTCCAATAGTCTATGGTATTTTGCATACTGCCTAATTTTATTGGTAGTATACCGGAGTTATTTTTTATCTCTTCTATTGTTGTTTCGTTGTTCGTTCTACCTGGGCGGAGGTTGACGGTAAGGGAGATGATTGTCCATCTGAAATTACAAGGTGTTTTAAGTTTTTCAAGTGAATGTACTTCGTTATTTTGCCGTTGTCTACTACTGCTATATTTTTGTCGGATATTCTCTTAATTTTAAATGGACCTGGTTACGTGCCAATAAATTGGCACTTAAACATTGCTTTTAGTTTAATTTTGATGTGCGGAAGTTTTGCGCCATAAATTTAAAAGACTAGGCGCGTATTTCCGTTACGTCACAGTGCGTTTGCGCCAGATCGCGCGACGCGAGTGGAGTAGGGACAAAGTGAGGACAAGTTTCCTGTGCTCTCTGTAACGTGGCTTTTTGGCCTGAACCTTCGAGTGAAATGGACGTTTTTCGGTAACGTATCGTTATCTTATCTATGTAGTTTTCCTTGCTTGCTTGTCTTTGTTTGTCGCCCCTTATACCATGTTCCCGTCATTCCCTGCATAGGTAGGTGACAATTTGAACCGTAGGCGAACCGTACTGCACGACCCTGGATGAAAGAGACCATGATTGCCGGAGCTGGTCCGAACGCTTTGGAAGAGCGTCGGGCGTACCATCTTTAATCCTTCCGGGATGGAGCCCTGATGGACTTTAATAGAGGCCTACTTTAGCTCAACCCCGCAGGACGTTCGGATTTCTGATGTAAGTAGTCCATTATCTAATTTGTTCGCTGTATTATCTATTGTCTTATATTTATATAAATTTCCGATTATTGCGCAATATAAATTGTGCATTGGTGACGTCATTGGCAGTTGGGCGCGCAAATCTGTAATAAGGTTGGCGTTACTAACAGCCCATGGAGTCGCTTTTTCATCACGCTTGCGTGATGTATTTATCGACTTTTTAACTGTAATTATCGCTTTTTTAAATTGTAAGAACCTAAATTTCTGGGTGCCGTTTACTTTGGAAATTTTTTGTATATACGGTTTGTCTCATTGAAAATTTATTTGCGTCGGTATTTTTATTACGGGTTGTGGTGATACATTCTTTGTCATTATTTAATTTATCTTTTATTTTGTCATAAGTTATTTTTAGTTTTTCATTGTGATCTTTGGCGTATTGTTGATATACTTCCTTGTTATAATGTACGTAGTAAGGGTTCCGTGAATCTGAATGTCCTAAAGTTAATTCTAAGGGTGTAAAATTGTTACGTGCCAAAGTGGCCCTTAAACATGTTATTAGGTTAAGTTTGATGTACGGAGGTTTTGCGCTATAATTTCAAAAGACGCGGTGCGCGGAATTTTAAAAGACTAGGCGCGTACTTCCGTTACGTCCCAGTGCGGTTGCGCAGATCGCGCGACGCTAGAGGGTTGGACGAATACTTCGCGCCGACGTGAAAAAGACAAAGAGTGGGGAAAAGTGGTGAGAGTTTTCCGTTAGACGCTTTAACGTGGCTTTTTGCCTGAACTATCGAGTGGAGTGGACGCTTGAGGTATCGTATCGTGCTTATTTTATCTATGTAGATTTTCTTTGCCTAATTGTCTTTGTTTGTTGCCTTATACCTGGTATTCCCGTTATTCCCTGCATAGGTAGGTAATCTGCAACCTAGGCGAACCGTACTCCACGACCCTGGACGACGAACTCATGACTGCCGTAGCTGGCCGGAGCGCTTGAAGGAGCGTTGGCAGGAGTCACCATCTCTAATTACCGAAAAAGGGCTTTGAGTAGCCTAATGGACTTTAATGGAGGCCTACCTTAGCGCAACTCCGTCGAATGCCGGATATCTTATGTGAGTATTCTATCTGCTAATTGATCGCTTTTATCTTTTATTGTTTTAAATATGTAAATTTCCGAAGTATTGCGCAATATAAATTTTATATTGGTGACGTCATTGGCAGTTGGCCGCGCGAAATCTGTAAAAAGCTTAGCGCTACCATCCGCCAGGAGCGTCCCTCGCTTTTTTATATCGCGCTTGCGCGATGTATTATCGACTTTGTAACTGTATTTATCGACGTTTTTTAACTGTATTTATCGAATTTTTAAATCATAAGAAAATTTGTTGATGAGTGAATTGTATTATTATAGGCGATTAGTGCGTACGACATTAAATTGGTTATGTGTTCCTTCTTATAGGTTATTCTTAATAATCGAATTTGTTCTAACAGGGTTGAATGTATTCGTTCAATCAGGCCATTTGATTCAGTATGATTTTCAGTTATGAAATGAATTTTTATTTTGTGGAGTTCTAAAGTATTTTGTATTGTTTTATTTTTAAATTCGCTGCCGTTATCTAACTTATTGTTTCGGGTGTTCCATAAAATGTAAAGTACTGTAAAAATCTTTGTTACGTTAATGCTATTTTTAGAAGTGATGAGTATTGCTTGGCCTATTTTTGTAAATACGTCTACAATTGTTAAATAGTTTTGTGCTTCTACTACTAGAGTATCAGCATGTAATTTTTGAAAAGGTATGTCAGGTGTTTTGGTTAACGTTAAGGGTATCTTTGGGGATTTCCTGTCGTATTTCGCTTTATCACATAGTTCACATTGGTTAATGAAATCTGTGGTCAATTCTTTCATGTTTTTAAAATAATAACGTCTTATGAGTTGCTTTACGGTCTTATTAATTCTACGATGGTTGGTTTTTTCTTCGTGTTGGTTTCTAATTACATCATTTATTTTGTCAGAGTCGTCTAGTGTTATTAATTTTCTCGTGCATCTGATACGTTTAGGACCTGAGTTATTGAATAATTTAACGTATAATTCTGAAAATCTTTTGTATAAATGTTTAGTGCTAAAATAAAAATAAAATTATATTTTCTCAGGAGTGTATTCTTTTAGAATTTTAATTATTTGCTCCTCGTTGTCATATTTGGTTATTTGAATTTGGTATATCTTTTTGTTGTCTACCTTTGTATATTTTACGGGATTGGGGTTATTCAAAACTTCGGTAATTATAAATTGATTGGGTTTCATATCGATTGCTTTGTTTAAAATTTTAATCGCGGTTTTAGGTTCTTCATTTTGTGTCGAATGCATAGTGTCGATCTCGTCTGGGTCTTCCCTTATTTCTGTTTTGTCTACGTTTCCTACAATTGATTCCGTTTCTAATGCATTGAGTTGTATTCTACTTAAAGCGTTTGCGTTGTTGTTATAAATTCTTTTTTTATATATAATTTTGTAATCGTATTCTTCTAATCCGATTCTCCATCGTTGTAATTTTAAATTTGGTTCTTTAAGTTTGCACAGCCACACTAATGGTCTATGATCGGTGTATGTGTAAAAATTTTTTCCGTATAAGTAAGGTTTAAAATATTTTGTTACCCAAATTATGGCTAATAATTCCTTTTCTATGGTGCTATATTTCTGTTCGGTTTCATTTAGGGTTCTGGATGCGTAGCTGATTAGTTTATTGCTACCTACTTTTCCTTGGCTCAATACTGCACCTAATGCTACGTTCGATGCGTCTGTCGTTAGTATAAATGGTTTTGAAAAGTCTGGGTATTCTAACACGGGGTGATTCGTTAATATATTGTTGCGAGCTACTATTAGGCAACCCGTCAAACACACAAGCGCTGTAGGGTCTGCATAGTTTCCAGGATTCTAAAATGCTTCTAGCAATCAAACACACAAAACGCCGCCAGCACTGTTCATTCTCGCCAGACCGGGAAGGTTCTCGTAATTACCAGAAGATGAGTCATATCTTTAAATCTGAGTATATATAAGACCGCTGAGAAATGCAAGGGTCAGTCTATACTAGAATGTCTAATATAAATTATAACGTTGTAAAGTAATAGTAGTTTGAGCTTTTAGAAGTATACATAAATTTTATATGCTGTGTCTAATGTACATGCAGCTTGTAGTATACATAAATAAATAGAAGTGTATAAACAAATAGTTGTGTTAGTGTTGTTAATGGACCTATAGTAAAGAAGTTAGTTTAAGAAGAAATTAGTGCTTGTAAATTCATTAGTGTAATAGTGCTTCATTGTTAAGTGGACTGAAAACATCTATAAATAAGGCATATACTGTTAATTAGACTTGTGAACAGTGAGTAATAAAGACCTTTATTATTACTTGTTTTAAATTAAAGAAACGTAGTAGTAGCCCGTTACACTGGTGTCAGGCATTTGTGGGGTATATAGTGATTAATTTAAAACACAAGTCTAAAGACATTTAAGTAGTTTGTATATGCCTGTTACAAGAAACCAAAGTAAGATGGAGGCAGAGACTTTAATGAATTTCCTTAAGGATTTTAAATCCGGTATGGAGGAAAAGTTAAGCGAAAATACTACGAAATTAGAGGAAAAGTTTAGTGAAAATGCTGAGAAAATGGAGGAGAGGTCGGCTAAACTGGAAGTGACACTAAATGAAAATTTAGTGAGGTCCGTTGAACTGGAATCAAACCTTACCGAAAGGTTAACTGAAAATGCTAAGAAAATAGAAGAACGGTTTAGTGAAAACGCGATGAAAATGGAAGAGTTGAATGAAAAGACGGCCACGTTAGAACAAAGAATAATAGCAAGCTCCATTGCATTGAAAGAAGATGTCACTGAACAGGTAAAATCAGTTGAGCAAAAGTTGGACAGTAAATTGATAAAAATGGAAGAAGATATGATGAGGCTGCAAGAACAGGTGATTTCACTAACAACACGGCCACTTGAAATAGCAAATCAAGTTGAAAATGAGAACATTCCAGAAATAAGAACCATGGAAAGAAGCGAGTCCATACCGTCTAAATTTAAAGTGAAACCACCCACATTTGATGGCAAAACACCTTGACCCACATATTTGAAACAATTTGAAGCTGCGGCAATAGCCAACGGTTGGTGCAACAAAGAGAAGGCTATCTCCTTAATAGTGGCCCTACGGGGGGAAGCTCTTAACATCTTACAAACGATTCCTGATCACCAACAGAATTATTACGGTCTTTTAACATCGAAGCTCGAGATGAGATATGGAGATGCTCACCTTCAACAGGTTTACCACGCACAAGTTAAGAACCGCTCACAAAAGACAAATGAAAGTCTGCAAGAATTCGAAGCTGATATTGACAGATTACTTAGATTGACATACCCAACGGCACCAGATAGTTTCCTCGAACAACTGGCTGTACAAACATTTGTGGATGGCGTTAAAGATGGCGAAATACAGCAAGCGCTAAGATTAGCACGGCCAAAAATGTTAGATGACACACTGGCTCATGCGCTTGAATTTGAAGCAGCTAAGCAGACATCACACAGAATGAGTCACAAAGTTCGGTCTGCCTTAGAGGAACCTGATCAAGCGCAGAACAGCATAGATGAAATAATCAACCGTGTGGAAAAGCTTGAAAGACAACGACCGTGCATTTATATTTCCAATGCTCCACCAGAAGGTACTACATTGGAAAGACAACGACCGCGGAGATGGGGTCTGCGATGCTGGAACTGCGGCGAAGTTGGTCATACAGAGACGCTGCACTCAACCAAAAACAACCGGTTGAGCAGCAGGAAAACTAAAGTAAGTCGACGTAAGGGGGCGAACGTCAACAGCACAACGTAGTGCCCCGGAGATTATCATCCGTGCTGCATCGTCGATGGGGAGTCTGGACAGCATTTATATCGATGAAAGAATTAATGGTAGGGGTGTCCGATTACTCGTGGATACAGGAGCGACAAAAACTATTGTGAGACCAGATTTGGTTGGTCGTGGAAAAGTGCTACCTGTATCGGTGTCTTCGAACGGCAAGTGGTGAGAAAATTTGTACTCACGGAGAGACTGCCGTTATGTTGACAATTGGGGACAAATTAATTAATCATCGAGTGTTGGTAGCTGAAATTACAGAAGAAGTGATCTTGGGAATGGATCTCATGAGAGAATATGGGTTTCATGTAAACATGAAAGAAAATGTGCTTCGGATAGATGATGATAAGATTCCATTTCAAGGTAGGAGTAACCAGACGATGCAAGTTCGAATGATTTGCGATATGAAAATACCCGAGAAGGCGGAAATGATAGTAATGGGACGCCCGGATGGTACGCTCCGGGAAGGACAAGTATGCATGATGGAAGCAACTGAATCGGGAATGGGTCAGGAGGGACTTCTGATTGGAAGAACGCTGGTAAAGTCTCGAAATACGGTACCAGTAAGGGTGCTGAACATTAATCCCCATACAGTGACCCTGAAGAAAGGCATGATTGTGGGAAGTTGCACTCCAGTATGTCATATTAAACGTTGTGTGGACGACACGAAAAATAAACCAACCAACGGTTGCTCACAGAAATTGCTGGATATGTTGATACCCTCGTGTCAAGGATTAAATGGCGACCAACTGGGCAAGGTAAAAGAACTGGTCGGACGATATCGAGGTGTGTTTGCACTGGATGATAGTGAGAAAGGAAGGACGAATGTTGTGCAACACAAGATCAATACTGGAGAGGCGCAACCGATAAGACAACACCCCAGGCGGCTTCCTTTGGCAAAACGTAAGGAAGCTGAGCAAATTATCACCGATATGAAAGAACAGGGAGTGATTGAACCCTCGAATAGTCCATGGGCATCCCCGGTAGTGCTTGTCAAGAAAAAGGACGGGTCGACAAGGTTTTGTGTAGACTACCGGCGGCTTAACAATGTAACAAAGAAAGACAGCTATCCTTTGCCCAGAAATGATGACACCTTAGATACTCTATCCGGATCTAAATGGTTTTCGACCTTGGACTTGAAAAGCGGATACTGGCAGGTAGGCTTGGAGCCAAACGATAAACAAAAGACTGCGTTTACAATTGGAACTGGATTATGGCAGTTCAAGGTCATGCCATTTGGATTATGCAATGCTCCTGCTACTTTTGAACGATTGATGGAGTCGGCATTGCGTGGACTGTCCTGGAAGACATGTCTGGTGTACCTGGACGACGTGATAGTGTTAGGCCGGTCTTTTGAAGAACATCTTAAGAACCTAGAGGAGATATTCCAAAGAATACGCGGGGCAAACCTTACATTAAGCCCCAAGAAGTGCCAGCTAATTGGAACAGAGGTTAAATACCTAGGACATGTCGTTTCGGAGACCGGAATAAGAGCTGACCCTGACAAAATAAAAACGGTACAAGAGTGGCCTACACCAGCAGATATACACCAACTACGCAGTTTTGTAGGATTGTGCACATATTACAGACGTTTTATACTTGGGTTTGCGAACATTGCCAAACCGTTAACAAAATTAACCGAAAATGGACAAGAATATGATTGGAATGACGACTGCCACAGAGCATTTGAACAACTGAAACGGCTACTAGTTACAGCACTAATTTTGAGTTATCCACGGATGGAGGGGAAATTTGTGTTGGATACCGATGCCAGTAACACAGCTATAGGAGGCGTTCTTTCTCAAGTGCAGGACGGACAAAAAAAAGTTATTGGGTATTTCAGCAAGGTCCTGTCGCGGCCAGAAAGGAACTATTGTGTGACAAGAAGGGAGCTGTTGGCCGTCATCAAATCCCTAGATCACTTTTATAAGTACTTATACGGCCGTAAATTCCTGTTGAGAACAGACCATGCTGCACTGAAATGGTTTCTGCAGTTTCAAAATCCTGAAGGGCAAGTTGCAAGGTGGATAGAGCGGCTGCAGGAATATGACTTTGACACAGAACATCGGGTAGGAACTAGCCATCGGAATGCAGACGCTTTGTCAAGGAGACCTTGTCCAGTAAACTGCAATCATTGCTCCAAGATGGAGGAGAAAATAAGTGTCATCCATAGAATGACAGTGACCGATGATACTTGGCAACCCGAAAGAATACGAGAAGACCAGGAGAATGACGCCGAATTGGGACGTATTATTAAGTGGAAAAATAGAGGACAACGACCAGCTTGGGAAGAAATTAGTATTTTAAGTAGGAGCCTGAAGGCATACTGGGCACAGTGGGACTCCTTGATGATGGAAAATACAATCTTGAAACGACGCCTGGAATTTGAAGATGGCACTGAGAGACTTCAAGTGATAGTGCCGAGAAGCAGAATGCCGGAAGTGTTGCAGCACTTGCACGATGGTATTTCCGGAGGGCACTTTGGCGTGAAAAGAACTCTCGAAAGAGTGAGAGAAAGATTCTATTGGGTGCACTGCACTGCAAAGATGATGTGAAGGAGTGGTGCCGGAAATGTGAATTGTGTGCCTCTGCAAATGGCCCGGTCACAAAACGGAAAGCCCCAATGAGACAGTATAACGTGGGGAATCCGTTTGAGAGGGTAGCCATTGATATAGCTGGTCCGTTTCCTGAATCAGAGAAAGGAAATAAATACATCTTGGTTGCAATGGATTATTTTGCCAAATGGCCGGAGGCATATGTTATACCTAACCAAGAAGCCGAGACGGTTGCAGATGTACTAGTGAAGGAGTTGTTTTGTCGCTTTGCAGTTCCGTTGGAATTACACTCCGATCAAGGTCGGAACTTCGAAACAGCATTGTTTCAAAATGTCTGCAAGCACCTTGGAATCAGGAAGACTAGAACCACACCACTTCATCCCCAATCGGATGGAATGGTTGAAAGAATGAACAGGACGTTAGGGAAGTACCTGACCAAAGTTGTCTCTGAACATCAACGAGACTGGGACCAATATTTACATTTGTTCCTACTGGCGTACCGATCTTCGGTACATGACAGCACAGGATACTCGCCCGCTTGCGTAATGCTAGGACGTGAATTGCGGCTACCATGGGATCTTCAGTTTGGATTTAAACTTGGAGAAGAGATCGCAGGTGAAGATTACGTTAGTAAGCTTCGTGAAAGATCAAATAGCATTCACGAAAACGTCCGAAAGAATATCCAGGCAGCAAGCGATCGAATGAAATCACAATATGACACGAGAGCACAAGAAGGTGGTTATCAATCTGGAGATTTAGTGTGGTTGTACAATCCACAAAGAAAACGTGGATTGTCGCCAAAACTACAAAGACAATGGGAAGGGCCGTACGAAGTGTTAAAAAGAATTATTGATGTAGTGAACCGGATCAGAAGATCCCCTCGTGGTAAACCGAAAGTGGTACACTTTGACCGTTTAACATCCTACGCTGGCAACAACCAGGAAGGCTCGAATAAAGAGAATGGCATTCGACAAGTTATTAATCATGAGCCAAATGTAGATTTCGAGAGTTTTATGGCGGCGTATGGTGGTTCCGCTAAGGCGAGATTTGGCGTTGTTGTTGAAAAACAGCAAGACCTGTTTAGAGCACCAGAAGAGTGTTCCCTTGCACATTGCGTAGCTCAAGATCTGGAAATGTCAAGGGGAATAGCTGTTGTTTTCAAGAAAAAGTTTGGATGTGTGGATGAATTAGTACAACAGCAGCCAACTGTAGGAAAAGCTTTGGTTCTTCAGGATAAAAATCGTTATGTTTACTATCTGGTCACCAAAAATTCTTCATGGCAGAGACCTAGTTATGGACATCTGTGGGAGGCTTTGCTAAATCTTAAAGCTCAGATGATGGAAAATGGAGTAACGAAACTAGCGGCGCCCAAGCTAGGTTGTGGGCTGGATCGCTTAGATTGGAGGATAGTCCGAAATATGCTAGAAGTAGTTTTCCAGGAAACTAACGTCCAGGTTCTTGTTTGTTGTTATCAGCCGGTTGCCTACCAAGACCAAGAAAAGAGTGTTGACTGTTATTTCGAACGACGCGGTGGATGCACCAGAGGATATAGCTGCCGATACCGTCATCATTCATCGAATTGGCGCCAAAATGTATTTACAGTTACGAGACGTAACAGTTTTAAAGAGGGGGTAGTGTTGCGAGCTACTATTAGGCAACCCGTCAAACACACAAGCGTTGTAGGATCGGCATAGTCTTCAGGATTCTAGAATGCTTCTAGCAATCAAACACACAAAACGCCGCCAGCACTGTTCATTCTCGCCAGACCGGGAAGTTTCTCGTAATTACCAGAAGATGAGTCATATCTTTAAATCTGAGTGTATATAAGACGACTAATAAATGCAAGAGTCAGTCTATACTAGAATGTCTAATATAAATTATAACGTTGTAAAGTAATAGTAGTTTGAGCTTTTAGAAGTATACATAAATTTTATATGCTGTGTCTAATGTACATGCAGCTTGTAGTATACATAAATAAATAGAAGTGTATAAACAAATAGTTGTGTTAGTGTTGTTAATGGACCTATGGTAAAGAAGTTAGTTTAAGAAGAAATTAGTGCTTGTAAATTCATTAGTGTAATAGTGCTTCATTGTTAAGTGGACTGAAAACATCTATAAATAAGGCATATACTGTTAATTAAACTTGTGAACAGTGAGTAATAAAGACGTTTGTTATTACTTGTTTTAAATTAAAGAAACGTAGTAGTAGCCCGTTACAATATTTTTAATCTTGTCTACGGCTTTAATGAATTCCGTGGTGTGTTCAATTTTGTTTCCCTTGTTTAAACAATTTGTCAGGGGCTTGGTTGTCTGAGCGTAACCTTTGATGAATTTGCGGTAGTAACCACTAAGTCCTAGAAATCCTTTAATTTCTTTGGGTTTTTTTGGTAGAGGGTAATTTAATACTGCATTTGTTTTATCGGGATTTAGCATTACTCCTTGGGGTGTTATTATGTGTCCTAAAAATGATACTTCTTTTTGTAAAAATTCGCTTTTGTCTAATTGTACTTTGAAATGTACTTGTCTTAGTCTTTCAAATACTTTTCTCAATCTTTCTATGTGTTCTACCAATGATGTGGAATAAACTATGATGTCGTCTAGGTACACAAGGCATTTTTCATTGTGTATTCCTCGTAGTATATTGTCCATGACTCTCTGGAAAGTAGCGGGTGCGTTCTTTAATCCAAATGGCATTCGTTTGTACTCGTAATGTCCTCTAGGTGTGCTGAAGGCTGTTTTCGATATATCTCTTTCATCCATTTCTACTTGATGGTATTCTGATGCTAGATCTAGTATTGAAAAATATTGGCATTTGCCTAATTTGTCTAAAATTTCGGTTATATTTGGTAGTGGGTATTTGTCATCTACCGTTTTCTCATTTAACTTTCTGTAGTCTATTACCTTTATGTACTTTCTCTTGCCCGAGGCGTCTAACTTCTTGGGTACTATTAATACGGGGCTGCACCATGGTGAATTTTAGTGCTGGATTAAGTCTTGTTCTAATAAGTCTGCCACTCGACTGTCAGCTTCTTCTTGGCTTGCATGAGGTAGTCTATATGCTTTTGTAAAGTTTGGCTTATTGTCTGTTAGTTCGATATTATGTTTAACTGTGTTGGTGAATGTTGGGGGTATTCCTTCACAGTGAAATATGTCGCTATATTCAAAACATAAATTTTTAATTGCTGTTTGCTCTTCTCGATTGATGTCGGTATTAAACGAATGTTACTTAAATTTTCTCAAAGGGGCGGCGTCTGTAAGCAAGTTCATTGTTTAATAAACATAAGAAAAATCATTATAAATTGGAAAATAACATAATAATAAAAGTGAATTGAATGAATTAACAGTTAGGATGGCTTTGGATGGCTTCGTGGGGCTGTGGAGCCAGGAGTAAACGGTATGCACCATTTAATGGGGTGTATAGGTCTTCGGAAGGCTTCGGTTTTTTCAGGAAGCTTTGGAAGTTGCTTAAGAGGCCCAGTGTGAACTTAACAGTGAAGATTAAGACATATATACAGGTCGGCGAGGTCCAGACATCTTCGGTGGTGTTTGGATCTCTTCGGTAATCTTCGTGTTTTTAGTGGTGGGTCAAAGTTACCTTAAAAGAAATTATGAAATGAAATTATATGCACTTAAAAACTACTATTTACAATATATACAAAAGAAAAGGGTTCAGAAGGTATTCAGTGTCTTCTGAAGTCTTCGGCGGCGTCGTGGGGTTGATGCCTCTACTGGGATGTCGTCCCTGTGGTAGAGCTTGACGGATGCAATCACAATAACGACGTCGGTGCAGTATGGAACGGAGTTGAGCGTTTGTACGTGCTTGTTAGTTGTGGACTGATGAATTACGATGACGGCCTCCAGGTACGGCGGCGGATAGGGTAACGTTTGAGGCAGGACGCAGGCAATGGTGAGCACTGCGCTAGAACTAAGCGGGCTATGGCGAGCGCTTTTTGGAAAGGTTTTTACAGGCTATGTTGAGCACTGTATAGGAAGAGGAGAATCCCAGGCTGTGGTGAGCACCAGGACTGTCTTCTGCAGAAATCAAATTTGCATTTATAGTCTTCAGGTCGCTATCCATCGTGTGTTGAAAAACGTTTAACAGAGCTTTAACCAATGAATTGCATTATCGATTTTAGATTTCCAAACAAGATTATATAAATGTTGGTAATACAATTTTTAGTTGGAATTGTTCTCTATTCAGCATGTGCACTCTGATACAGTCAAACTTTTAGATTCGTAGTTCGTTCAGTCTATTGCATGTATTCATGCAGGTAACAATCCCCCCCGCTGAAGATGGTAGCGTAGCTATGTTGTTGCGAATAGGCGGCGGAGCTTTGTTGTCGAAACATCTGAGCCTGTGGCGTCGTCTACGTTTACATTTTGTGCGGCGGCAACGGACTTCACCATGATCGCCAGCTGCTTGTTTTTGAAAGGACGCCTCTTCTTGGGACATCCGTCCATAGGTATTCCTTTCAGTTTGTGCGTGCTGCACAATATTAGGCAGATCGACACGAGCTGTGTGGCTTGCTCGTGATCTGCATGTTTCTATGTTCAGTGATAATGGGCTGGTGCCGGTGGCGGCAGTAGGCGGTGCTGAATTATTCATCACTGGTGGGAATTCTTCCCAAAGGCTGTTGGGCAAGAATTGGTCTGCGAACTGCTTAGCTGCAGTTGGTGTGGCGGCGACGGGCGTCACCGTCGTGTGGCGGCGTTTGACCCTTCTGTGGTCGTTTGCTGTTTGTTGCGATTGAAAGGGCACCTTTTCTTGGGACATCCGTCCGTAGGTATTCCTTTCTGTTTGTGCGCTTTGCACAACATTAGGCACATCGACACGGGCTGTGTGGCTAGCTCGTGGTCTGCGTAGTAGCCGTGATTCGCCCAGGTTGACATTCTCTGCGAGGTCTGCGACTACCAAGAATTTCTGTATTGTGATGGGTATTCTTGGTAGTGGGTCATCGTCGGCGATGTTTAATCGTGTCAGTTCGTTGCGCCCGACCGGCCTGTAGTCTGGCGTGGCTCGGCCGGGGTGCGGTTTTCCGAGTTCCTGGTGGGGCTCTTGTACTTGTCTAGAAAGAACCTTCGGAACTCGATATAGGTGGACTGGAACACGGCGTATGGTTTCCACCATGTGGCCGCTTGGCCTCGGAATCGTGCGGTTGTTGTCGGTACATCCGCATTCATCGCTTCCATCTGCTGGAGGAATTCTGTGGGATTTTCCAGGAGGGTGCCAGAAAATGTAGGTTTCTCTGCCTCGGGGGTGGCTATGGTGGCCATTTTGCTGATTCGTTTTGTTGAGCGTCACTGGGTTGTTGCAGTCCCAGAACTGTTGGTTGAGTGACCTCTTGGGTTGGAGGCGGCTGGTTGATGTCCGGCTGGACGTTAGAGGTGGTTTTACTCTTCGTCTCGGGCTTGATGGTGGTTCTTGCAAGCGCGCTGTTGCAAAATCTTCTTATGAAGACGGCCCAGACACGTTGGGCGACATTTGTTATCGTCCAAAGGGGGTGGCGTCTGTAAGCAAGTAGGCTTGGCTTAGTTCATTGTTTAATAAACATAAGAAAAATCATTATAAGTTGCAAAATAACATAATAATAAAAGTGAATTGAATGAATTAACAGTTAGGATGGCTTTGGATGGCTTCGTGGGGCTGTGGAGCCAGGAGTAAACTGTATGCACCATTTAATGGGGTGTATAGGTCTTCGGAAGGCTTCGGTTTCTTCGGAAAGCTTCGGAAGTTGCTTAAGAGGCCCAGTGTGAACTTAACAGTGAAGATTAAGACATCTATACAGGTCGGCGAGGTCCAGACATCTTTGGTGGTGTTCGGATCTTTTCGGTAATCTTCGTGTTTTTAGTGGTGGGTTAAAGTTACGTTAAAAGAAATTATTAAATGAAATTATATGCACTTAAAAACTACTATTTATAATATATACAAAAGAAAGGGTTCAGAAGGTATTCGGTGTCTTCTGAAGTCTTCGGTGGCGTCGTGGGTTGATGCCTCTACTAGGTTGTCGTCCCTGTGGTAGAGCTTGACGGATGCAATCACAATAACGACGTCGGTGCAGTATGGAACGGAGTTGAGCGTTCGTACATGCTTGTTGGTTGTGGACTGATGAATTACGATGACGGCCTCCAGGTACGACGGGGATGTCGTCCCTGTGGTAGAGCTTGACGGATGCAATCACAATAACGACGTCGGTGCAGTATGGAACGGAGTTGAGTGTTCGTACGTGCTTGTTAGTTGTGGACTGATGAATTACGATGACGGCCTCCAGGTACGGCGGCGGATAGAGTAACGTTTGAGGCAGGACGTAGGCTATGGTGAGCACTGCGCTAGCATTAAGCGGGCTATAGCGAGCGCCGCTTTGGAAAGGTTTTTACAGGCTATGTTGAGCACTGTATAGGAAGAGGGGAATCCCAGGCTATGGTGAGCACCAGGACTGTCTTCTGCAGAAATCGAATTTGTATTTATAGTCTTCAGGTCGTTTTAACCAATGATTAGATTTCCAAACAAGATTATATAAATGTTGGTAATACAATTTTTAGTTGGAATTGTTCTCTATTCAGCACGTGCACTCTTATATAGTCAAACTTTTACATTCGTAGTTCGTTCAGTCTATTGCATGTATTCATGCAGGTAACAGTAGTGGCATTATTATCTGTTATTTGTACTAAGGCAGTTGGGGTTTGTACTCCTTGTTGAAATGTTATTTGATTTATTATTCCTAATTTGTTATTTGAATTTACTAGGATTTTTTTTTTCTTTCCGTTCGAGGTTTTATCGTGTATTTTTGTTCGATTTGAGTATTTTGAAATTTAATGGGGATCTTTCCGTATTTTGTTTTTAGTAAACGGTTTTTTATGTCAATGTGGGCTCTTAATTTTCTTAGAAGGTCCATTCCGATTAGTCCGTCATATTTGTCGTTAAATTCGAAAATACAAAGTTTGTGTTTTATTTTTACATTAAATGTTCTCGGTAAGGGTATATTAGCTATGAATGATTCTCTTTCTACATAATCTAAGTAACGTTTTTTCGCGGTTCTGGGACTAATTAATGTTTTTGAGGATCCGGTATCGATTAATAGTTTAAATTCGGCATGGGGGATTTTTATGTACGGTAATACTAAGTGATTTATGTTATTTAAGTTTATTAAGTTTGGTCGTTTATAAATCGGTCTATCTGAAAATTTAAGCACGTGTTTTCTTCGTCGTCCTCTTCGTAAGTTTCGTATAGTTCGTTGCGTTCATAAGTTTTTACATGGTTTGATTCATCGTTCGTACTGGGCGGAATGTAATTATTCTAGTCATTGTCAAATTTTTCTACTTTTTGATGAAATAGTTCTTCCGATGTAAAATTGCGTTTTTGATGAGGGTTTTGTCGGATATGTGTTATTTTTGTATTTTGGCTGGTGTTACCAGATGAAGTATCCATGGGCGTTGATTTGTAATAGTTATTAGGGTTGTTATTGTTTTTTGTCGTTGATGTATTTCTAATAGGGTTCGCGCTGAATGCTGGTCTTTGTTGATTTGCGTTTTGATTGAATCTTGGTTGAAATACAGGTTTCGTAAAATTTGGGTTGAACGTTGGTTTTGAAAAATATTTATATTGATTATTAAAATTCGTATTGTTGAAATTTGGGTTATTAATTCGCGGTTGATTTGTTTGTGTGTTGAAGGGTCTGAATTTTTGTTGGGGGATTGTTTGTCTTGCAGCTTGTATAGTTTTTATTGGTGAATAACTTTTATTTGCGTTGAGGTTGTATAGTCTGTTTCGGTAATATATTACATTTTCATGTTTATGGCTTCTTCTAGGTTTTTGGGACGTTGGAATCTGATCTTGTCTGATGATCTTTCTGGTAAGGCGTTTCTATATGTGTCCAGTGACATTTCGTCATACATTTTCATTTTTAAACGTCGAATATTTTGGTCGTGTTCTTCGATTTTTAGTTTCGTTAGGATTAGACTTCTCACGTCTTGGCATTTCATTCCGAATTGATACGGGGATTGGTTGTTTTCCATTCTGAAGTTTATCAGGTTGCGTACAAGACATTTTATATTACAGTCTCGTAATAAATTTAATTGCGTAAATGCTTTTGTAATTAGAGGTATTAATACTTTTCTGGAAGGTGTGAAGACTAATCGTTTGCGTCTTTAATTTATTAATTACTACATAAATGTTATGTTTGATAATTGTATTTAGATATATCCGTATTAGGAATTATTCACTTATGCTTAATAAAGTGTTGCGATGCGCGTCTTTAAATCAATTTCAGCTTTTTAGTAATGTAATTATAAAGTTTCTGATACTATATGGGTTAATTATAGCTTTTTATGATGAACGTTTGCTTTTATTCAGTATTTGTACTCGAATAACTCAGTAATTTATGAGAATTGTGCTTTGTCCCTTATACTAAAATAGCTTTTAGTAACATTGCGTTGAATGAATGATGTTTTATTCACTGATAATTTCCGGTCTTATCTTATGTGAGGATTGCGGTATCATTTGCACGCTGGTTTTTAATTAACAATGGTTCAATGGTTTAGGTTAATAATAGAGGTATGATATAAGGTCAAGTTTTAAATAGTCCTTTGCTGTAATTGATTTGTTTGTAAGAATTGCGTTTAAGCTTTCGGTATTAAATGATGGAGTTAATTTGCATTCTGTTTTTAGTTTGCTGGATTAAACCGTTGCGTTTTCGTATTAATTTAATACTTGTGCGCCAGTTAATTTCGTATTAATAATTATTCGTGCTTCGGTTACGTTTGGTATTAATATTTTGGTAATAATTGTTTGTACTATTCGGTTCAAAACAAAAAAATCTCTTAGAATCAAGTCTCATAAAATAGTTCTCGTTTGCTTTAAAAATAAATTTTCTTAAAATAAATTCTCGTTTGAAAATAATTTATCTTCGTAAACTATTTTCAAAAAAATATATTGGCATAAAACAAAATTCTGTACATATAATTAAAAAAAATTCTCTTATACTAGCATATATCAATTATAGTTTGTAAAAAAATCAATTTGGTTTTAAGGAATGTACTTACATTAATTTTTTCGATGGTTCCATGGACTTCGTCGATGCTTGTACGTTGCCCACGTTGGTTTGGTTTGTTGGATTCGATCGATTTGTGTATCTTATCCAACTTCTGTTTGGGTTCTGCCAAAATTGCGAATTGAAGTTCTTGGTCACCAGTCTTCCGATTTTTTTATTCTTAGTGCCCTTTTGACATCCGTACGGCTGTGTCAGTTAAGGTTCGGGCCTTGGGAGCTGCGTTTTTAAAAAACGTTTCTAAAACTTAACAAATTTGTTTTAATTGATACAGAAATTAATGTGGAGTTTTGACAAACTGATTTTAACTTTAAATCAAAATAAATTAATTAATTGAACTAATATTGTGAGTCGCCTAAGCAAACTGCAATGCTAAAGCTGAATACTTTGACTGACTGTCGGGTCCTTGAGCTCCCGGGCTTTTTATAATGTCCTACCCCCTCACATGGCTGTGAAAACTTGCAGATCTCATGTCTGCTTTTCTCTTAATTCTACACTTTGTTACATTGTAACAATCTTATTTCTAGGTAATTGCGGTATGTTAACCGTCTGTGACCTGCCACCTGCAGTATCACTGTCCTCTCGCATACAAAGTTGCATATCCGTTCTCATGAACTGTTAATAACCTGTCTGGTTTATCCTTGTATTACATTGTTGCAATTGACTTATGAGTTATTTAACAATTTCTAATAATTCTTATTAAATTCTATTATTTAATATATATAGATAAATTGGGGGATACATAACTTACGTAGATATAAAAATATTTAATAATGTCAATAATGATCTTGACATAACCTCAAAGTTTTACCCAAAATGCACAGATCTGTTTACCTTTGTATACAATTATTTATTATGAAATCAGTGCAAAATAAAAATAATTTTCACAATTAATTTTTAGTATAACTTGACTTGAATGAACATGCCCTTTTTAAGTTTACTTAGTGAACTTAATAATCTTAAGAAATAACGTAGCGACTTTTAACACAAGTAATAATTTAGGTAATATACTATATTCAAACAGTAAAATATTCTCAATTCCTCGTAATGCAATTTTAAGTCCAATGTTACCATTTTGAATTTAAGCATTTGCTTCGTAGACAAGTTATTTGGAAACAGCTGTTGACAGGTCATATTCTTAAGCTAATCGCTTACCTTGCTCGTTGATTGTACATGGAAACATCATTACAGACAATAGATTGATGATACCACACGTTTCAGCTTTCGATTCCGGAACAAACAACTTACGTCGTTGGATTTTCCACACGGCACCCCACGAAAGTGTAAACATTATTACAAGAAATTTCTTCTCAGATGAGGCGACGTAAAACTTTCTAAATTTGAAATTGAGCTAAGAGAGCTATTGAACGAAGCCATTAAACTGAACTACATTTACATCTACTGATAGCGTGATCCATCGACGTAAACCAATTAAAGTAAATTTATCCATAAAAATGGATTATTCAACCAAGTTATAAAGTGGGCTATTAAATTGACATCTATAAGTTTCATTACTAATTGAAAGTGAGATAATAAAGTGAAGTATCAAATATGAAATAAAATTATGACACAATAAAGTGAAGTATTAAGTATGAGATAATATTACGACATAGTAATGTGAGCGCGTTAACAGAAACAAAGAAAACTCAAGTGCTTTTAGCACTTGAAAGCACTGCCTCATTTTTGGCTATTCTCAAATTGCTGGCTCGGACCCTTGTAAAGCCCATGTTGCTTCTTATTGCAGCTAAAGGCCGAGAGCGACTGGTGTTCGTTCAACAAAATTAACTCGACGAATAAAAATCGTCTGTCATCGGAAGTACTGTTCAAACAACCATCGTTTAAAGAACGTGTCTATAATATCTTTCTTGAATATTATACGACTCGTGATTGGGCAATACCGTACATCTCTGAATATTCAGTAATATTCTGAAATTAATTATTTGTCTGAATAGACGTTGCAGTGTATAAAATAACTAAACAGTATATGCTTTAATAGGCTTCAAAAACCATTCTGAACGGACCTGCATCTTTACGACGTTCTAAAATACTAGAACAGGTAGAATGGCTTGCGCGTTTCAATGAGCTATAGAGCCGAACTATATGTTTAACCAAAGTAGTGGGGTCTTCAATGAGGAACCAGACTAAGACAGGTCCCCGAGAAAGAGCAGCAGCTTTTTCGGTACTTAGAGTGGCAGAGACCATAGGGGTCGGTATGACATTCTAAGACACTACTGCAATGTGGAAGGCAACGGGAAACCACCACATTACCTCCCAAGTACACTGCATACAGAAATTATTAAACATGATGGCATCCTCTGGGGTACAAGATTCCGGAGGTAAAATAGTCCCCCATTCGGATCTTCCGAGCGGAAACAACTTCGGGAGATGTGTTCCGAAAGAATAGAAAAAGATCAGTGGACATTCTGCGAGTTGGAGCGTGGAATGTCAGAAGTTTGAAACAAGTAGGTAAGCTAGAGAACCTAAAACTCGAAATGGATAGGTTAGCACTAGACATAGTAGAAATTAGCGAAGTCCGCTGGCCAGAGGCGGGGGATTTTTGGAGTGGAGACTTCAGGGTAATTCATACATGATCAGAGAAAGGAAATTCGCGTGTGGGGATAGTTATGCGAAAAAAATAGAACGACGTGTAGAAAACTACTTACAAAAGAACGAACGAGTACTCATGATTAGATTTGAATCTAAACCAGTAAATACAGTAATAATACAAGTATACATGCCCACATCTAGCACAGTGAGGAAGAGGTAGAGGCGAGCTACAAAGATATCGAACACATACTAAGATACGTAAAAGGACATGAAAATTTAATAATTACGGAGGACTTTAATGCAGTGGTAGGTGAGGGTAGGGAAAGAGCGATAGTAGGTTTATTTGGTTTAGGCACGAGAAATGACAGGCGAAATAAGCTGGTAGAATTTTGCGACAACAACAACTTAACCATCACAAATACATTATTTCAACATCATGCTAGAAGACGATACACGTGGAAGATGCCAGGAGATATAGGAAGATATCAAATAGATTACATTATTGTTACACAACGGTTTAGAAATCAAGTAACAGATTGTAGAAGCTACCCGGAAGCAGATATAGACACTGACCACAACATCGTAATTATGAAGGCCGCACTTAAATTTAAAAATCTGAAAAAGAGCAACGGAAAAAGGCACTTTGACTTTGAGAAGCTAAAAGATAAAGATATCCACGAATGATTTGAAAAAAAAAGTCAAATGAATTGCTGAAAGATATCGGAAAAATTTCTGATACTAAGGAAGTAGAAACAGAGTGGAATAACATTAAATCCAGCTTAGACATGGCGGCCAGAAGTACTCTGGGGTATACACAAAAAGAAAATAAGAAACCATGGATAATAAAGGATATCCTGAATTTAATAGAAAAAAGACGAAAATACAAAAATAGATCAGACGAAACAGGAAAACAGAAATACAAAGCCATAAAGTGGGAAATTATTTGCAAATGCAGGAAGGCTAAAGAACAATGGAATGATGAAAAGTGCAAAGAGGTACAAACTAAGAGGGAAATAGAAAAGACAGACGAAGCATATAAATTAATTAGAATGAATTTTAGGGATATAAAACCATATAGCAAAAAATATAAGGGATGCGGGAGAAAACGTCATTATAGAAAATGTAGAGAAAGTAGCTAGATGGCAGGAATATATAGGGAATTTATATTTAGAAAAGGAATTAACAGCATTAGAACAGGAATCAGACATTGAAAATGATGGCCTGGGATATCCTATAATTAGAGATGAGTTTGAATTAGCATTAAAGAGTCTGAAAAACGGTAAGGCACCGGGTACAGATTAGGTGCAAGCAGAAACTCTAAAAGCCGCTGGACAAGCAGTAACAGAACGTCTATTCTGATTTGTAAGCTATATGTATGAGACAGGCAAGATACCCAAAGATTTCAAACGTATCATCATAGTAACTATACCAAAAAAAAGAGGCGCCGATAGATATGAAAATTTTCTAACAATAAGCTTGACAGCACATGCTTTAAAAATATTAACTAAAATTGTGCAAAGACGAATGAAAAAACTAGCTGAAGAAATACTGGGAGAAGATCAATTTGGGTTTAGTCGAAACAGGGGAACACGGGAGACTATTTTAGCTCTGAAAGTGATAATGGAGAAAGCAATAGAAAAAGGGGAAAGCGTATATATAGGGTTTGTAGAACTGGAAAACGCATTTGACAATGGAAAATGGAAAAAAATGTTCGAAATACTTAAAAAGATTGGAATGAGTTTTAGGGATAGACGGATAGTACATTGCTTATACAAAGAGCAAACAGCGGTAATAGAATTAGAGCAAGAAAGTAGAGAAGTAAATATTAGGAAAGGGGTGAGACAAGGATGTGCCTTATTTCCATTAATTCTTAACTTGTACATAAAAGAGGCAATGAATACTGTCAAATGCAGGAAGACATTTGGAATTAATATGCAGGGACAAACGATTGATATGCTTAGATTTGCAGATGATATAACGGTATTAGCATCTAGCAAGGAAGAGTTAGAAGCTGCTCTTAATGAAATGGAAACAATTCTAACGGATAGATGGTATGAAAATTAACAAAAATAAAACTAAAGTTCTAGTGTGCAAAAGAGGGGAAAATAAATCAAAACAAAAATACAAAAGATTTACTTGAAAACTATTAATACGGCAAAAGTCGTGTTGGAGGATCCTTGGCAGCCAAAGGCTGCTTAAACTCCTACACATACCACTGAATCTCGGTGAAATAGGGAATATAATTAGAAAACAATAGATGGAAATCGAGCTGTATATAGGCTGTTATGGCGAATACACGGAAGGTTTTAAAACCACAGCGGAATATTTACTAGAGAAATTTTTCCCATCGGATAATCCCGAGGGGGATGAAAGGTCGCACGATTTAGTACGTCGGGAAGCTGCAGAGGCGCAAGGAACAGGTGCCGATAAGGCAATCCTAGTTCACGAGGTCGTCTGGTCTCTTTGGAGGATGAACCCTAAGAAAGCACCGGGGCATGAGGGAATCACTTCAGACGCAGCTCTGGAGGCGTGCCTGTTAGCCCCGTGTGTCTTTGTCGGGTTGTTTAATCTTTGTTTAGAAAGGGGCGTTTTTCCGCGTTGCTGGAAAATCCAGAACGTGAAATTTATACCTAAACCTAAAAAGGTGGATGCGTCAGATCCGGGCAGCTATCGTCCAATTAGCTTGCTACCGGCGCTGGGGAAAGTTCTAGATCGCGTTATGACTACTCTTGTTGAGCACCTAGTGCGAGACAGCGGCGGTTTTAATAACCGACAGTTTGGTTTCGTGGGGGCAAGTCGACTATCGACGCGTTAGAGTTCGTTGTCGGGGAAATTAAGCAGGCGAGAGATGCTAAAGAGTACTGTGTCGTTGTTGCTTTGGACATTTCAGGAGCATTGGATGCTGCCTGGTGGCCATTAATCGTTTGCGAGTTAGATAGTAGGGGTTGTCCGCGAACCTTGATGTTTTTGGTCAAGAGTTATTTCTCGGGGCAATTGGCACAGGTTGAAATTCCGGGTAAAGTTCTGTCGCGTGAGGTGCTAAGGGGATGCCCGCAGGTGTCATGTTCTGGTCTCACATTTTGGAAGTTGTTGTATGAGAGCATCTTTAGGGTCAATCGTTGGGTTTGCGGATGACACCGCGTTTAATTGTAAGATCGAGATTGTTAATAGATATGCGCACAAAACCGAATGAGGCGCTTAATAAATTACACGAATGGTCGCAGGCGGTCAAATTAAAATTTAACACGGCGAAGTCAGAGGCGCTTTATTTCGACACGAAACCAGGACAGAGACCTCCTAGGCTAGAGTTAGGAAGTGAGAAAATCCCGTTTAAAGATTGTATTACCTACCTCGGCGTCAAGATTGACGATAAATTAAATTGGAAAACGCACGTACAATACGTTAAAGGGCGGCGAAATATCAAATAAAATGATGGCGGCGGCTAAAATAAAGTGGGGTTTTAGGGGGGAATCGCTGAGGACGGTTTATGCCGGAGCAATTGAGCTGGCAATGCTGTACGCAGCTTCTGTATGGGCAGAAGGTTGTAAAGGCAGGGAGGTGCGTCAATTGACGAGCGTACAACGCATAACCGCGGTAAAAGCGGCGAGGGCGTACAGGACCACCTCCACGGAGGCGGTCCTGGTGATCAGTAGGACTCTCCTTATCGAATATGTCGTTAGGGAGATTAGAGATAGGCGATTAATAAATATAGGAAAAGGGCGCGAAATTATCGAAGATCTTAATCTTGGTAATAGGGAAATTGCAAGAAAGATCGTTGTATCTGAGTTGGGGCACCCGGCTGATATTAGAGAAATAGAGTTTGTCGAAGGTGATGAGGACGCGATGGGTATCAGAATTTATACGGACGGTTCACGTATGGACGATGGACAAGCACGCGCGGCGTTTGTCGTGTATAAGCAGGAAAGGGAGGTGTTTCGGTTTCAAACCCAACTCGCGAACTGGAGCACAATTTTCCAGTGCGAATTGGTAGCCATACGAGAGGCTATCGATTACGTAATAAACCATACGGGCAGAGACGAGTATTATATAATCAGCGATAGTAAATCGGCGCTGACGGCTTTAACAAACATGAACACCTCGACAGACCTCCAAGCGGACGTCTGGGGGATAGCGCGTACGGCGCTCGAGTTTCGACGTTTAAAGTTCTGTTGGGTCAGGTCGCACAATGGTAACGCAGGGAACGATAGGGCTGATGAATTAGCTAAAGAGGCCTCGACGGGAGACTTTCGAATACCACATTCGTCGATACCGAAGTCTTTGATTACAAGAAAGCTGCGTGAAAAGTCAATCCGACAATGGGAAGAGAGGTGGAACAACGCTGCCACGGGCAGGTTGACTCACAAATTCATTCTGAGCTTAGAAGCTAGAGGCAAGATCGAGGTAAAACTCGATCATAAAATGGTTCAGTTGATAACAGGGTACGGCGCCCTGAAAGCGTATTTACATAGGTTTCGGGTTAACCAACAACGACCGCTGTGAATGCGGTGAGGGTTGTCTGATACGAAATTAGCTATCGTAGGTCTAGCATGGCCAAAGAATCTAGAGGAACTCGGGGAAGTGGCTAACCAGAAGGCGTTTAGGACAGCCTTTAGAGAGTTCGCAGGAAGGGTTGCGAGATAGACGGTGATAATCGTGTGTAAGTCGGGAGGGGATGGTGGGAGGATTGAAAAACTATAGATTTCGACCTGGCGTGATTTTGACATGATAAGAGCATTATAACCAAAACTTGCAAAAAAAGAAACAAAAAAAATCAAAACAAAAAAGAAAAAGAAAAAAAAAGAAAGAAAGCCAATAATAATAATAATAATTAAATAAGTATACCCAAAACTCTAATATGCACGACGAACACGCCACTAAAACAATCACTGTCCAACCTTCTACAAGCGGAAAATCGGGAATAAACGAAACAAATAAACAACAACAAACTAAATCAGGAAACCTCATTAATTTAAATAAGTGTAATAAATAAAAAATTAATAAAATAGAGCGAAACCGCGCATCCCCCAGGACTTAAAAGTGAAGTGATAGTGATTGTTATCCCCCCGAACGTTTAGTGCATATCCACCAGGACTTTAACAGTGCATATCCAACTCCACCATAAAAGTAGGAAAGCGATAGATGTAGGTAGACGACCAGATCTTCGGATGCTGGAGAAATTTATATTGGAGGTAAGAATAAAATTGTGGCGGCTGTACTCGCATGATCATTGATTTGTGATTTTAAACAGATTTTGAAATAATCTAACAAGCGTGTTTTTTGTGTAATGGCGCTAGTCGATATAATGCTCATGCGAGTGCACCTGATAATGTATGATAATGTAATATTTGTTACATGCTTTTGGTTATTCAGATTTATTTATACAGGGTGAGTTTTTAGTGTGGCAACGGTCGATAACTCCGTTATTATAAAAGCTACGTAAATGAAATTTGGAGGCATATTAGGCACGCCTAAAGTGCACATTTTAAAAATATTTGCAAGCATACAGGGTGTTTTATAATTCCAGGGCATATTAAACTTATATTTTTTTTAATGGAACACCTTATATATTATTACATTTTTGAAAAGCCCATAAAAAGAGCTTTAATTTGATATCAAATTGTATCTGTCTATTCCTTTTAGTTTTTGAGATATTCAACTGTTTTTAGAAAAAATGACCCCTATTAGATACATTGTCACTGCACTAATACACAACTTATGTTAATTTTCAAGATGCAGAAAATTTTACCATATACCATAGTATATTTGTAAATATCACATTTTTGAAATTTTTTCACAGTATACAGGGTGTGTCAGGTTTCGCAAAATGCAATTTAAAAAATTTTTTTTAAATGGCATTCTACCAATTTTATTGCTACAATGGATAGTTCATTAAGTGTCCTTTCATTTTTGTTAAGCATTCCCTATACCTAAATCCATTACTCTCTGAGATATTTTTGATTTTCTTCAAATTTTATGAATGTTTTTAATTTACATAACTAAAAATAACTTACTATTGGAGAATATTATAAAACAATTAATACATTTTGATTAACAATCAACTACACTTATCCAATAACAATTTTCACTAAAGATATAACAACCTACAATAATACGCTATCAACAGAATTCCGCCAGATCAACAATATGCATTTTATAGAAAATGTTCAAACAGGAAATCAGGCAGGTATCAAATTAAAGCTCTTTTTATGGGCTTTTCAAAAATGTAATAATATATAGGGTGTTCCATTTAAAAAAATATAAGTTTAATATGCCCTGGAATTATGAAACACCCTGTATGTTTCCAAATATTTTTAAAATGTGTACTTTAGGCATGCCTAATATGCCTCCAAATTTCATTTACGTAGCTTTTATAATAACGGAGTTATCGACCGTTGCCACACTAAAAACTCACCCTGTATATTTATTATATGTTTATTTATATATTTATATTATATTTATATTATATTTATATTTATTTTTACACTTATATTTTGCCTGCATTGTATTGTTTTGTGGCTTGATTCGTTTGACGTTCTGTCGCCAATTTTTGGTCGCAGTATATATAGAAAAGAAGATTGTGTATATAATATGTCAGTTAGGGAATGATAGGGAACGTTAGGGACAAACTTAGGATAAAATACTTAGATCAGGGAGGACGAATTTGTAAATTTATAGCGCAGGCACAATAGCTGGATTCACTATTAATACTTTTGGCAATTGCTTAGAAAATTTGAATCCATTTTAAATTAGCTAGCTAGATTTGAAAGTTTTAAGTCGACCCTTCAGGTCGCACTGGTAAGCAGAGCCGGCGTCTGCTATCCGGTATTACGGATCCCTCCCCCTCTCATTTTTTCTTGTGTCTTGTTGATCGGGCACACTCCAAAGTCAACGCTAAGGATACCATTATTTAAACCCTGTTTTTAGTTTTTGTTTCAGTTTGTTAGATTTTTATTTAGATTTTATTTAGGGTGGATTAATTATGAAGTAAGAATTAATAAGAAGTACGTGTATTTTTGCGTTTAAACCCAATGTAGTACCTCCGGGTGGAGCATTGGGGACGTGGCCGCAAGTATAGCGGCCTTAATTCAAATTATAATGTATATAGGCTGTTGTGAGAATTGCAGGGAACTGTGTAGGATAGCTCAGAACATAAATAAGCTGAGGTACAAGTCCGACCAGTTTCAAGATGTAAAACCCAATGACGAAAACCAAAGGCTGCTTACCGCCCTTCACATACAACTGAATATCCGGGGAGTAGGGTATATAACTGTAAAACAAAAGAAGGTGACCGAACTGCATCAAACAAGAAAGAACAGCAGCTATGTCACTCAACGTATTGTTTGTGTGAATCAAGGTGTCGTACAAAGATCTAAGTGCGTCAAATTTTTCGAGATTACCTTCGAACTTATACAATTTTAATTCAGGTAGGCGAACATTCGAATCGCTGTTCAGTGTTGTATCACCGTTAGAACTAACGTTCGTGGTTGTGGTGTATCGACCAGCAACGCTTAAAATCTCGAAGTCTAAACCGTCAAAACTAGATTCTAATGATACTGTATCTGTTCTAAAATTTGCATGTACATTCGATAAATCCGGCAATGCATCTAAAGTTTGTAGAAATTCATTTCTAACCGGCATTAAATAACCAACACGACTTTTAAAATGATCTAATTTAGCAGGTAAATCTTTGATCAAATCAAAACAGTCCTGTAATCGCCTAAATAACCTTTCTTTTCGATTGTGTAATTTCTTAAATTCAGCAATACTTTGCTGATCGGGTTCCATAGTAAAGCTGATAATCAGTGTAATTAATTAACTTAGATAAATGTGCTGGCGCGTCTTATTAGGTTTTGTGGACTGTATGGCGAAGGTAACAAAACGCGAGCTTTAAATGCGTAAATTGTATGCATGTAAAAAACAAACAGAAGGCATAAATTCACTCACCAATATTGTCCTTGGTGTGTGGTCCTCTTCAATGTTGCTGCAATGCCCCCGGGGGAGTCAGTTGAATGCACTGTTGCAAGCACTATACTTTATTGTGTATAGCTTGTCACGCACAACCGTCCCGCTACTAGGTCGAAAGAAGAGTCCTCGATTTTCGTCACAAAACCACTTTCGCACGCGTTTTATTTTAAGAGGCGCAAGCGCACTGCACAATTCAATTCCACTATAGTTTGAGTTTTAATCAATACGAAACATTCTGCCCACCAAAATAGCTTTGGGCTATTTTTTTTTTTTAGCTGAACACGAAAATTTTAACTTTGACCGAGTCTTGTATGTATGTAGAACTAAATGAATATAATAATGCTTACGAAACTATAACAAGAACACTAAAATAACTAATACTTATTATTGAGACGGCAATGGGCATAGTTTGACCATTGGTCTTTTCAAATTGCCTCGTGAAGTTTTTACGGTGGCTACACGAGGTACCCCATCGCTTCCAGGATGAAGCTCTATAATTCTGGCAAGTTTCCAACTTAAAGGAGAAACACCTTCTTCTTTGATGAGCACCAAAGTACCTATGTCAACGCCGTCGCGTCTCTTGGACTTGTACCACCGACCACGTTGATACAATTAGTGTAAATACTCATTGTGCCATCGAACCCAAAAACTTTGATGCATAGCTTGAATCAACTGCCAACGAGAGAGTCTAGAGATTTTCAAATGAGACAAGTCTGGGTCCGGAGGTGCTGTCAAGGGCTCTAAAGTTAGAAAGTGACCTGGTGTCAGTGACGAAAGATCATTGGGATCCAAACTTATGCTGCACAAGGGTCTTGAATTCAACAATGCTTCAATCTGAGTGATTAAAGTATGAAACTCCTCGTACGTGAGCACTTGGTTTCCAACAACACAAAATAAGTGAGTTTTCACCGATTTAACGGCGCTTTCCCAAGTACCTCCGAAGTGAGGGGTAGACGGGGGGTTAAAATGCCACGAAATGGCTAACGATTCTGCACAGTGTCGGAAATCCTTTAAAAGTTGGCGACTAGCGCCGACGAAATTTGTGCCGCAGTCGCTGAAAATGTGTTGACACCGACCACGACGAGCAATAAAACGACGAAGGCAAGCGATAAAGGCATCAGTCGACAAGTCTGATACGACTTCCAAATAAAGAGCCTTAGTGGCGAAACAAACAATCACACAAAGATATGCCTTGCAAGTCTTGGTGCCTCTTGCACGATGCATGTTAATCGTAAAAGGGCCGGCAAAATCGATGCCGACGGAACTAAAAGCCTTGGCTTGAGAAACACGAAATGACGGCAATTCACCCATAACTGGACTGACAGGAATAGGGCGAAGACGATAACAATGATAACATTTAGACAGTATTCTACGAACTGCGCGCAGAGATTAGATGATCCAAAATCGTTCTTGAAGCAAGTACATCGTTGTGTTTACCCCCGAATGTAAATTTTGTGTGTGCACTTGTTTAATCAACAAATCTGTTATACGGTGTTTATTGGGTAATACCGCTGGATGTTTTGCGGAATCTGGAAGATTGGAATGAATCAGTCTCCCGCCTACTCTTAAAATGTCATTCGAATCAAGAAATAAGCCTAGACGTTGCAGATGTTTAGGCAAAGGCTCACCTTGACGAACGGCTTCGATTTCAACTTTAAGTGAACTAAATTGGACCACCTTGACAATAACCATAAGAGCAGTGTGAAGTTCCACCGACGATAAAAATAGCGAATTGATGGTACCTTTTCTAACATTAAAGATTCTCAGACAATATGCGACTATACGTTGAATTTTGTGTAACGACGAGAATTTGTTTGATAAGTCTTCCAGCCAAGTTGATTCTACGGAAACAATCAAAGTAATGCGTTTCTCCTCAGAAGATGCTTCCAGAGAAGGGACGAACAATTTTGGCAAAGGCCAATTTTCTTCAGACAACGACAAAAATTCAGGACCTGCCCACCATAGCGGATGCGCGGGCAATACCGAAGGAAATAAACCTCTGGTAGCACAATCAGATGGGTTGTTTGAAGAACTAATGTAACTCCACTGTTCGGGAGAAATACGTTCTTGGATGTAACTAACACGGTTAGTTACAAACATTTTTAAACGATAAGTAGGTGACTTAATCCAAGTCAAAGCCACAGAAGAATCAGTGTAACAACAGATTTTTTCAAAGGTTACATTTGAATATGTAGTTTTAACAAAATGAACTAATTTAGACAAAAGTACGGTAGCACATAGTTCTAGCTTGGGTATAGAAAGACATTTCAAAGAGGCGACCTTTGATCTAGCCATAACAAAGTGAACAGATATTTTTCCTGACGGAAATACTAAACGAAAATATGCAATAGCCGAGTATCCTTTCTCGGACGCGTCACAAAAACCATGTAGTTGTATACTACAGGCTTCATCAATAAGGATATAACGAGGAATTTGAATTAAATCAATATATGAAAATTCAGCAACAAATTTTTTCCAAAATATGACAAAAGATTCAGGAGGAGGATCATCCCAATCCAACCCCAGCACCCAAAATTGTTGAATGAGTTGTTTGAGTGAAAAGGTAACTGGTGTAATAAATCCTAGAGGATCGTAAATCCTAGCAACTGTCGAAAGTAAAATCCGCTTGGAAAGACGATTTTCTAAAGGCTGCATTTCAAATGAAAAATTATCAGGTATCGAGTGCTACTGAAGACCAAACACTTTTACGGTAAACTTAAGATCATTTGCGACTAAACTTGGTTTTACTTGTTGATACTCAGTAGGAATATCTTCTAACAGTAGTGGACTGTTGCTAGCCCATTTGCGTAGTTCAAAGCAGCCAGCACGTAGTAGTTCGATGAGTTGACGTTTTAGTTCATGAGTTGCCTGGAGAGTGGACGACCCAGTCAATACATCATCAACATACAAATTGTTTCTCAAAGCATGAGCAGCCAATGGGTAGCTATTTTCTCCTAGTTCAGCTAGTTTTAAGATAGTGCGAATGGCGAGAAAAGGAGCGGATGAAACTCCATATGTAATTGTGTTCAACTGATAGGTTGAAATTGGTTCTGAAGGATTCCATCGCCATTGTATCAATTGATACGAACGATCCGTTTCTGATATCAATATTTGCCTGTACATTTGTTTTATGTCACAGACAAAAACGAACTTGGGAATGCGAAATGCCAAAAGTATTTTTACAATATCATTCTGGAGCTTAGGTCCAGTGAGTAAGGTATCATTCAATGAAATACCATTCGAAGCTCGAGCTGAAGCGTCAAAAACAATTCTCAATTTAGGTTTATTATTTTCTAGTTTGAACACGGCATGGTGTGGAATAAAATACGCATTATTGTCAGCTGGAGGCGTTGATAAAAGCGACATGTGACCAGATGCTTCGTAGTCACAATAGTGACAATAGACGTTTAATGGCAATAGATTTCGAGTCCGGAAACTCACGAACATTTTCTCTAAATGGAAGGCTCACGCCGAACCTACCATTGGGTAACCGATGCAACGAGTTATCAAAAGATTGTTGAGTAAGGTCATCTTCCGGGGACGACAAACTCTTCGATGGAATGTCGTCAAGCTCCCAAAAATGTTTAAGATCAATATCCATACAAGGATCGATAGATACAAAGAATGAATGAATAACATTGGTTGAGACGGGATCGACAGTACCAAATATCATGTAACCAAATATGGTGTTGACAGCAACAGGCGAAATTTCTTTGCCATCAATTTTCCCATCGAGCAAAATACGACTGGCAACATCAGAGCCCAATAACATTTGTACTGGAGAAGGATGTCTCCAGTTTTCATCTGCGAGTTATATGTTTTCCAAATGAGACCAATACGATTGAATATACTTGTTTGGAAGATTACCGCAAATAGACGGCAAAACCATTAAGTACATTTTCAAATTGTTGTCCGTGAGGACTGAATCATATTCCTGAATGGGACGAATTGTTCCAGATATCACACCTAACGTTTGGTGTGAAGTCTGGCCCAAACCAGAAATAGGAATCGAAGAAGGACGCGACGATATACCAATAGACTTACGACAAGACTCCGTAATAAATGAAATTTGACTCCCACTGTCTACTAGAGCACGAATAATTTGAGGTTGATTTCTCTTGTCGAGAATTTCCAAACAAACCGTGGGTAGCAGAGCTAGACAAGTTGTCGCCTCAGACCCAAATGTTGTAGTACAAGTAGCATTATTAGACGAACTGGTTTGCAAATTTTCTTCACGAGTTGGAGTTGAAGAAGGTGGTGACGTAGCAATCGACTGCACAAAATGTAACAATGTATGATGATTTTTATTGCAAGTTCTGCACGAAACCTTTGACGGACAAGACGACATGTTATGATTTGGTCGAAGACAGTTCAAACATAACCGAAGATGTTTGGCTTGCTCGTGACGCTTGTTTGGAGACAATTTAAGAAATTGCTCGCACGAATACAATACATGATTTCCCTTGCAAAAAATGCAGGAGAACAAATTGTTCTTAGGAGAAGTGTTAGTCTCAGCTAAGAATGTCCTAGGCTTCAAGTCAGAATTCGAACAAGTGAGACCTTGTTTATTAATAGTTCCTTTAAGCACTTTCGTCTGTTTGCTTGAGACAAGATTCTCTAAGGCTACACATTGTTTTGACAAAAAGTCTTTGACGCAATTGAATGTAGGCACATCAGTAGAATTGAAATGCAATTCGAATCGTTTACGAGTTTCCTCATCGAGTTTACATAATAAAAGATCTACAAGAACGAAATCCCAACTTTCAACATCAAATTGTAACGATCCCAAAATCGATAAGATTTCTGTGAAACAGTCAATTAAATTTCGAAGTTGTTTTACATTTTCCGCATGCATAGGCGGGTAGTTTTTTATTAAACCCCAATGGTGATTAGCCAAAAGACGTTTATTATTATATCTAGAACATAAAGTGTCATAGGCTAATTTGTAATTTTCATGACAAAGAGGAATAGACCGCAACAATGTCAATGATTCACCCGACAAGCTTGAAAGAAGGTAGGAATGCTTTTCGATGTCCGTTAAATGCGGTTGTTTATCTATCAAAACATCAAACATATCCTTGAAAGTCTTAAAGTTTTTTTGGGTCATTATCAAAACGTGGTAGAGTAATTTTTGGTAATTTTACTCTAAGTGTAAAATTATTGTCTTGTCGACTTGTGTGATTCGCAGACGGAGTTTTCACTTCAGCAGAAAATATCTCTTGCTCTATCAAAAGGATAGAATAATATTCGTCATCTACGTTTCTACACAAATTCTCTAAAGCAGGTTGCAATTCTGGTTCTGTGTTTACAAATACAGTAACATATTTTTCAGTAATATCCTTGTAGATAGATTCCACCATGCGACACTTTAACTTAAATAACTTATGAACAGAAGCGTTGTATTGTGCCTTTTCAGAAAGTTCTAAAATTTCATGAATCCTAGCAGCTTAGAGCTTTAATAAAGTTACAGAAGTATTTGTGTCAGGCATTTTGTATGAAGAAACAAACGACAATTATTTCAATTAACAACGACCGACAATAATCTTATTGTAAATTCAATCACCGAAAATGATCCAATAAAGTCATTACCCAATTTGTAATGTAAAATGCGAAATGAGTAGTTAAAGCTTCCTATTGTATTTTAAACGAAATGACAATCCTTAACAAAAAGGTTTATAGAATGCCCCAAGGGTTTAGTCATTCAAACAAGAAATATAGCTAATATATTTAGTGGTTATAAACCCTTAGGAAAGCAGGTACGTATACGATAAAACTGGAATGTTGTTTGCAGCTGTACATAAGCCAAAGGGAGTGACCTACTAGACAAGTATGCAAAATTTTACAATAGAACAACTTTGAATCCAACATTTGCAACAGGTTTTCTATACGAACTATTTAACTATATCTGTAAAATGATTAATAATTCTCTCTAACTAAACTATTGCTAAATCGTAATATATCTATAATCAAATAATGATTTCTAATTAATAGACTTGATCGAATTTTTTATATATAAGTAAATAGAAATATGATGCGAATATTGCTAATCGAAGTTTTACATACATACAAGCTAAAACGAAATGAATTAATTTATTAACCATGGACGGTTCTATCACGCGAAGAAGGACCAAATGTAATTAATTAACTTAGATAAATGTGCTAGCGCGTCTTATTAGGTTTTGTGGACTGTATGGCGAAGGTAACAAAACGCGAGCTTTAAATGCGTAAATTGTATGCATGTAAAAACAAACAGAAGGCATAAATTCACTCACCAATATTGTCCTTGGTGTGTGGTCCTCTTCAATGTTGCTGCAATGCCCCCGGGGGAGTCAGTTGAATGCACTGTTGCAAGCACTATACTTTATTGTGTATAGCTTGTCACGCACAACCGTCCCGCTACTAGGTCGAAAGAAGAGTCCTCGATTTTCGTCACAAAACCACTTTCGCACGCGTTTTATTTTAAGAGGCGCAAGCGCACTGCACAATTCAATTCCACTATAGTTTGAGTTTTAATCAATACGAAACAACTAGAGTTGAATGAAATTACCGCTAAATTATTTATTGTTTACAATAACAAAAACGCGAGCCGTAATTTATAATTTCGAACAATGAACCTGGCAATAATCACAGTTGGCGATAAGGTGAACTATATTATTTTTCAAGTTTAAGAATAAACTTTGAGCTTTGATTAGAGTTATGCACATGTATCAATGCAATTAATGAAATTGAATATAATAGTATTTTATCTCTACACAAAATTTACATATGGATCCGGTTCTCAGAAGTGACCACAAATGTTTATGTTGGAGAAATAATGGAATAATTTACACAAAGCCTGAAACCCCAGATTATTTCCTTAAGTAAGTGGACTGTGACTTGGGGCTAGTGTTGCGATAAAATACTCTTAGCGGTAAATCCAACAAAGATCATGCACTTACCTTAATGTTCATACTGTTGGCTTCTACGAAAGTGGTTGGCAGCATCCAAACCAGAAAAAACATCTACACCGACGGAATTATGTAGTAGCTCAGTAACACACACACCAAAATGTATATTGTTTTAATACATGACCGCACAGGCCGAATGCTTCAAAACGAGTGCACAAAACCAGTGCTAGATAATACCGCCTGGTTTATCGCAAAACAAAACCTTGACTCTTTAAAATGAATAACATCGCAATTAAGAGTGGCGTTCTAACCCAATTTTGAACACACACTGTTCCCCAAAATTGCCTTAGAACGTATTCCGTCCTTCTATTTCTCTTTTTCCCCAGATATCCTTGTTCCCTTATTATTTCTATAACCTATTTGTTATAATCTTTGTCTGTCTATGCTATCGTCCTCATACATCTGAAGCATAACATTTCAAAAGGCTGCTTCCGTTTTTCTGTCTTCGTTTCAAACTGCCCGTATTTCATAGGCATACTCTGCTGTGCTCCACACATATGCTTTCAACAATTTTCTTCTTGTTCTATGTTTGTTGTCTTTCCTCATAGGCGCTGTTCTTTCTTGTTAGATGCTGTTCGGTCATCTTCTATTGTTTTACAGTTATATACTCTATTTCTCCGACCTTCAGTGGTTGTGAAGGGACGCTCAAGGTCCCGGGTTCGAATCCCGACACGGTCCGTTTGAAAAATGTTAGGCGAGCATTTTTCACAAAAATACACCCTCGTTCGGATGAGAGGTAAAATGGAGGTCCCGTGTGTGAGTGTTGTCACGCACGTTAAAGATCCCTACCTTGCTTGGAACAGCAAGGGTTTGGCAAAATTCTAAATTTTTCAGGTAAAAAAAACTCGCTTCCTGGCCAATGTAGTACCATCGGGTGGAGCATTGGAAAATCACATGTAAGGTTGTGAAGGAAGGTAAGCAGCCTGTGGCTGCCAAGTTCCTCCAACACTTAACCATTTAGTGATTTAATATATTTTTCAATATATCTTTTCGCACAGTCAACATTAATTGCAGATATTTCGCAACCAACAACTAGTTGTTTATACTAATCATCAGATTTATCTGCGCTTATTTTTTCGTCATTAGGTTTTCCGTCTTAAAACTGGTTGGACACGTACCTGCACTTATTTATATTCTGAGCTAGCCTACATAGTTCCCTGAAATTCTCACACAGCATGTGTATACAGCTCGTTCCCCTTATATTGTTTTCTAATTTTCTGCCCTATTTCGCCGAGATTCAGTGAAGGGGGTTAAGCAACCTGTGGCTACCAAGATCACCCAACACTTAGACATTTGCCGAAATAATGCTTTTCCAGTAAATCCTTTCACACACTTAACATTATTCGAGAATATTGCCCAACCAATTCTTGTAGTTACTTATAGTAATCATCATGTTTAAGCACAGTTATTTATTCGTCATTAGTTTATTCATCTTGGGATTGGTTCGATGCGTACCTCCATTGATTTCTATTATGGGCTAGCCTACACATCTCCCTGAAATCCCTACAGCCTACATATCTGTGTGCAGTAGTCTAACCTAGGTCTGCTTCTTCTTCTCTTTTTTCCTGTCTCTGCTTCTAATATATTCCGCACTATTCCCTCATGCCGTGGTATGTGGCCTATCATCCTGTCTCTCCTATTTTTTTACCGTTTTCCACATATTTCTTTCTTCCTCTACCATTTTTAGTACCTCTTCGTTCTTAACTTTGTCTGTCTACGATATCTTCATCATACGCCTGTAGCACCACATTTCAAAGGCTTCTACTTTTTCTTGTCCGCTTCTCCTACTGTCCAGGCTTCACAACCGTACAGTGCTGTGCTCCACACATATGTTTTAAGCAATCTTTTCCTTGTTTCTATGTTTGTGGTCTTTGAGCACAGTAGTTGCTTTTTCTTGTTAAATGTAGCACGACCTCGTGCTAATCTTTGTTTTATATCTTTTGTGCTTTTCCCATCTTGCGTTATTTGGCTTTCTAGGTAGCAGGAATCCTTAACCTCTTGTAAGTTCGTGTTAAATACTTGTATTCTTGTTTTTGATTTATTTTCCCCACCTTTGCAAACTAGAATTTTAGTTTTAGCTTTGTTAATTTTCAAACCGTATCTCTCTGTTAGAACCGTTTCCATTTCATTAAGCGCAGCTTCTAACTCCTCCTTGCTAGACGCTAATACCGCTATATCATCTGCAAATCTAAGCAGATCAATTTTTTGTCCCTGCATAGTAATTCCAAATGTCTTCCTGCATTTGACAGTATTCATTGCCTCTTCTATGTACAAGTTAAAAATCAATGGGGATAGGGCACATCCCTGTCTCACCCATTTCCTAATATTTACTTCACTATCTTCCTGCTCTAATTCTATTACTGCTGTTTGCTCTTTGTATAAGCTATGTACTATTCGTCTATCCCTATAACTCATTCCAATCTTTTTGAGTATTTCAAACATTTTTTTCCAATTTACATTGTCGAATGCTTTTTCCAGATCTACAATCCCTATATACACGCTTTCCCATTTTTTTATTGTTTTCTCCAATATCACTCTCAGAGCTAAAATAGCCTCCCGTGTTCCCCTGTTTCGCCTAAACCCAAATTGGTCTTCTCCTAGTATTTCTTCCGCCCATTTTTCCATTCGTCTTTGTACAATTCTAGTTAATATTTTTGACACGTGTGCTGTCAAACTTATTGTTCAAAAATTTTCACATCTATCCGCGCCTTTCTTTTTTGGTATAGTTACTATGATGCTGCGTTTGAAATCTTTGGGTATCACGCCTGTCTCATACATATAGCTTACAAGTTGGAAGAGACGTTCTGTTACTGCTTGTCCAGCGGCTTTTAGAGTTTCTGCTTGCACCTTATCTGTACCCGGCGCCTTACCATATTTCAGACTCTTTAATGCTAATTCAAACTCATCTCTAAGTATAGGATATCCCAAGTCATCATTTTCAATGTCTGATTCCTGTTCTAATGCAGTTAGTTCCTCTCCAGCATATAAATTCCCTATATATTCTTGCCATCTACCCACTTTCTCTACGTTTTCTATAATGACATTTCCTTGTGCGTCCCTTATATTTTTGCTATACGGTTTTATATCCCTAAAATTTATTCTAATTAATTTGTATGCTTCGTCTGTCTTTTCTATTTCCATCTTCGTTTGTACCTCTTTGCACTTTTCATCAATCTATTGTTCTTTAGCTTTCCTGCATTTTCGAATAATTTTTCATTTTATGACTTTGTATCTCTGTTTTCCTGTTTCGTCTGATTTATTTTTGTATTTTCATCTTTATTCTATTAAATTCAGGATATCCTTTATTATCCATGGTTTCTTATTTTCTTTTTGTGTATACCCCAGAATATCTCTGGCCGTCATGTCTAGGCTAGATTTAATGTTATTCCATTTTGTTTCTACTTCCTTAGTATCAAATATTTTCCCGATATCTTTGAGCAATTCATTTGACTTTTTTTCGAATCTTTCTTGAATATCTTTATCTTTTAGTTTCTCTAAGTCCAAGTGCCTTTTTCCGTTTCTTTTTTTCACATTCTTAAATTTAAGTGCGGTCTTCATAATTACGATGTTGTGGTCAGTATCTATATCTGCTTCTGGGTAGCTTCTACAGTCTTTTACTGATTCCTAAACCGTTGTCTAACAAGAATGTAATCTATTTGATATCTTCCTATATCTCCTGGCATTTTCCACGTATATCATCTTCTGGCTTGATGTTGAAATAATGTGTTTGGAATGAGTAAATTGTTCTTGTCGCAAAATTCTACCAGCCTATGTCCCCTGTCGTTTCTCATGCCTAAACCAAATAAACCTACTACCGCTCCTTCCCTACCATCGTCTACCGGGCTTTAAACCCCCGTAATTATTAAATTTTCATGTCCTTTTACATATATCTTAATATGTCTTCGATATCTTTGTAGATGGCTTCTACCTCTTCGTCACTGTAGCTAGAGGTGGGCATGTATACTTGTATTATTACTGTGTTTACCGGTTTAAATTCTAATCTAACCATGAGTACTCTTTCGTTCTTTTGTAAGTAATTTTCTAATCAGTATCCTATCTTTTTCCGCATAACTATCCCCACACCCAAATTTCCTTCCTCTGCTCCTGTATGAATTACCCTGAAGTCTCCACTCCAAAAAGCCCCCGCCTCTGGCCACCGAACTTCGCTGATCCCTACTATGTCTAGTGATAACCTATTCATTTCGATTTTTAGGTTCTCTAGCTTACCTACTTGCTTCATACTTCTAACATTCCACGCTCCGACTCGCAGAATGTTCCCAACTCTTATTTTTAACTTTCCGATCGCATCCTCCGAAGTAGTCACCTCCCGGTGATCCGAATGGGGGACTATTTTAACTCCGGAATCTTTTACCCCAGAGAATGCCATCATTTTATTATAATTTAGGTACGCTGTGTACTTGGGAAGTAATGTGGTGGTTTCCCGTTGCCTTCCACATCGCGGTAGTGTGTCTTAGACTGCCATACCGACCCCTATGGTCTCTGCCAATCTAAGTACCGAAAGAGCCGCTGCCCTCTTTCGGGGACCTGTCTTAGTCTGGTTCCTCACTAACGACCCTACTACTTTGGTTGGACCTGTAGTTTGGCTCTTTAGCTCATTAGAACACGCAAGCCATTTCACCTGTTCTGGTAATTTAGAACTTCGGCAAGATGCAGGTCCATTCGAAATGGCATTCTTGCCTATGTATCGGATAACGGCCTTTTATTTATCTATGACTAAGCCATTCGTTTGTGATTATTACATCACGACAAACAGCTGATTATTAGTGTAGTGGCAGATGCACTACACTACACTTTTGAGTGTATCAAACGAAATCTCCTCCTGTATCATTAAAAAAGATTGTGGCCACGAACGTGGAGCGCTCGTATTTCAGTAATAAGCATTAATTTATAATCAAATACATGCCAGAAAATTATATTTGTTTGCCCTAGAGATTGTAATATTCCTGGAAGATATAGTTAATACCATAATTGAATTTCAAAAATTATATAAAACTGTAAAAATGCTTTCATATAAAATGTGAGGTTACTAGACTACTACAATGGAGACAACATTTTATTAAATAAAACTTCTATGGAACCATTGTAATAAAAAATAGTGAAATAAAGTTATTTTAATACTATTAATACCGCTCATTCTTCTTCACTAAGAAGCAAGTTGCAACCTAATTGAGGTTGTGAAATAACAAACAAATTTCCAAATCCAAATTATGTGGTAATTGTGTAAAACACCACTTTAATCGATACGTGCCTGCCAGTATGCATTTTCCTGCAATTATATGATTTTTATGCATTTCAGAAGCGTAGTTCAATAGGCTACAATTGGTTGCTCCTTAAGGAACGACCATTTACATTAGTTCACGTAATTGTTTTGCTTCATCAAAGAGCTGTTTACAAAAGAATCTCTGCTCACCAACAGGCGACAGGCAATTTGTACGTGGTTTGTGCAATCATCATGCCCCCAGAAAATTACTTTCAAAAAAATATGCGGTCACATACCACCGAACGGCAATCTCAACACAATTTATATGTGTAGTCGCATTCAACGTTGATTTACTTGCACATTATGTGATTATTTTGCAACTGGGAGAAACGAACTAAAACACCATGTACGTACGACAATTTCTATGTAATTTATGTAACTATTTTACATCACAAAGCAGTCATTTAAAAGATCATATACGGACTCATACTAACGAACGCCCATTTGCATGCCATTTATGTGATTACACTGCGATTCAAAAAACTGCTTTAATAGACCACATACGGACACATACCAACGAACGACCATTTGCATGCAATTTATGTGATTATACTGCAATTCAGAGAAATACTTTAAAGGCCCATGTACGGACACATACCAACCAACGAACTTTTGCATGCGCTTTATGTGATTATACAGCAAATCAAAAAACTGCTTTAACAGTCCATGTACAAAAACACTCCAATTTACTACCATTTACATGCAATATATGTTATTATTCTACAGCAAAAAGATGTACTTTAAACTACCACATACGTACACATACCAACGAACGACCATTTGTATGTAATTTATGTGATTTTACAGCAATTCAAAAAAGTGCTTTAAAAGCCCACATACAAAAACATATCAACGCACGACCATTTTCATGCGCTTTATGTGATTATACAGCAAGTCAGAAAACTTCTTTGACTGTCCATGTACGAAAACACTCCAATTTACTACCATTTGCATGCAATATATGTTGTTATTCCACGGCAAAAAGACGTACCTTAAACGACCACGTATGGACACATACCAACGAACGTTCATTTGCATGTAATTTATGTGATTATAAAGCAATTCAAAAAAGTGCTTTAAAAATTCATTTACGAAGACATGTTAACGCACGACCATTTGCATGCAATTTATGTCAGTATACTGCAATTCATAAAAGTGCTTTGATAGTTCATGTACGGAAACATAACAACGAACGAACATTTACATGTCATTTATGTGATTATTCTACAGCAAACAGGAGTATCGTTATAGACCATGTACGGACACATACCAACGCATGACCATCTATATGCAATTTATGTGAGTATACTACAATTCAGAAAAGTGCATCGATAATCCATGCACCTACGGAAGTATACCAATTTATCATCATTTGTATGCAGTTTCTGTGATTATTTTTCATAACCGAGAAGTACCTTACGTAATAGAAATGTTCGGACACTTACCAACAATTCCGCGCCACTGAAACATCATCTAAAAAGTTGCATATTGCCACATCGTCAGCGACCATTTGCATGCTTTTTTGTTATTATTCTCATCGTAGAGTAGCCTTCGGAGAGTCAACCTAATACTAATTTTTTATCCGCTGCAAGAGAGACAGAGATATCAATTTTTATATACTTTCATCTTTCTTGCACAGTTTCAAAGTGTACTGAGTGGGTGCCACAAATGGTCGGTGAGAGGAAATGGCGGGAAACGCTTTAATTCAAATTATTAGGCGTGGAATTTGGCGGGAATGTCAAATAAGTGTAAGAAAAAATTTATTTGAAACTTCAAATACAACTGAAGATCAAATCACCATGCAATGTAAAATTTTAATTTCCCTTTTATATTATTTATTAAAATTTTACATATGGAGTTTTATCTAACGTTTCAACAATTTGTTGTTTTCAACTTTACTCAGTCAATTTTAACACTACAAATGATAAACTCTAGCGTTGAATAAACTTAATGAAAAATAATTCTAGGTGGTTTTCTTATATATTTAAATGCAAAACTATTTTTAAAAAAAAATTTTGCAAAATATATAGTGAATGATATAATATAATTCTACATTTTATAATATAGATTACATGCTTAGAAACAGTTGGTCACTCCCTTATGTTTCTTAATGTATTTTAGCTTTAGCGTCATACATAACTAATAAAAGAGCACCGTTTCTACACAGAAATGAAGCAATGTTTAAATCACAAATGCTGGAATTTTTTTAATTTACATGCTAGCGATGTGGAATTTTTCTTTGCATGTTGATGGGAACGATTGCGTCGAGTACAGAACCAAGGTCAAAAATATAACAACTTGCAGTTAAATTTAAACGCACTTTTCTAGCGAAAATATTAAGACGCTGTTATTTAGTTCAATACAACAAACTACGCTAAAGAATAACATGTACATAAATGAACAAATTAACATAAACATTAAATATAAACACTAAAACGTAATAAAGAGCAGGAACAACTTTGTTTATAAGCTGGTTTAACTTTCTAAACACCGATAGCTGTCAACCTGACAGTTGCGCGCCTGAAATCATCTTGAAATCTGTCAAATTTATGGTTGGGTTGTTACGTGCCGAAAAATCGGCACTACGCATTCTTAATTAAGTTTTAATATGTGAGAATTTCGCGCCATAAATTTAAAAGGACGTGTGCGTATTTCCGTCACTTCAGATAGTGCGTTGCGCGAAATTCGCGCCGACGCGTGTGGACGGAGGAGAGTGGGGAATTTTCGAGAGACGCGTTGCAACTAGCCTCCGAGATGTGAACAGGTGTGGCTGTCTCGTATCTTATCGTGCCTTTTTTGTGTTATGTAAATCCCTTTTGCTCTTATCTATGATTATCGTTCCTTATAAACCCGTTCCTGCCGTTCCCTACATATAGAAAGAAGATATCAAATTTGGATTCAACCGGCTCAAGAATTCCCACGCCCGAGAAAGAGCAGCCGCCGCCGACCATCATGGAGATTCTGAAGGAAGCCCTACATGTTCACGTGAGTACCCCGTGTGGGTTTTCTATATAATTTGTGTAATTGGTAAATTGTGTCGCCCTAATTTGCATATTGTGTGACGTCATCGATAATTTGCGCATCAATTTTCACATTATGTAATATCGCTACCAACTGTCATTAGTGGCTCGCGTACCTCGTTTACGGGAGTGTAATAGCGTTTTGCGCCCTCTCAGTACACTTTACATATTGATGGATAAAGATAATATCACCCTTTAATCTATATAATAAAGTGAGAGCTAATTAAAGTTTTTGAAGATCCTGTATCGATTAGTAATTTGAGTTCCGCATGAGATATTTCTATATAAGGTAAAATTTGTTGATTAAGGTTATTTAAATTTATTGTTTAGTCGTATTTGAATCGGTTCAATTAAAAATTTGTGTACGCATTTTCTTCGTCCTCCTCTTGGTAGTTTTCACAATGGTTGTTACGTTCATAGTTTTCTGAATGATTTGTTTCATCGTCTCTACTCGGATTCATATAATTATCCGTGTTTTGATAATTAAAATCTTCCACTTAGTAAAATAGTTCCTCGGAAGTGAAGTTTCGTTTATGGGTGTAATCGGGTCTAATTGGAGATATTTTTGTATTCTATCTGGTGTTGCCAGATGAAGTGTCCATGGAAGTTTGTTTGTAATAATTATTGTGGTTGTTGTTGTTGCCCGTCATCGGTGTGTTTCTGTTGGGATTTGCGCCGAATGTTTGCCTTAGTTGATTTACGTTTTGATTAAACCTTGGTGTAAATGTGGGTTTTTAAAAATTTGAATTAAATGTTAATCTTGGAAATTGTCTAAATTGGTTGTGAAAATTTGTGGTATTAAAGTTTGTATTGTCAATTCAAGATTGATTCGTTGGCGCGTTAAATGGTGTAATTTTCGTTTGTGTTGGTATGCGTCTCACGGCTTGTATTGCTTTCATTGGTGAGTAATTTTTATTCGCATTAGGATTATATAGTCTATTTCTGTAATACATAACGTTTTTTTGTTCTACAATCATTTTGGGGATATTGAAATCTTATTTTGTCCGATAGTCAGTCGTTCGGGTAACCCATTGATGTATGTGTCTAAAGCCATTTCGTCGTACATCTTCGTCTTTATTAATCGTAGGTTTTGGTCGGGTTCTTCAATTTTTAGTTTGATCAAAATTAAACTTCGTACGTCCTGACATCTCATACCGAATTGATAGGGTGCTTGGATAGCTTCCATCCGTAAATTTATTAAACTTCGGACAAGCCATTTAATACTTTTTTTAACTCCGGACTATGGCTATAAATATTCATTTAAGGTCATCCAACTCTACGAAATCATCGCGGCTTGCAATCAATGTTAATGCTCTGCCGGTTAATTTGCTGAATATTAGACGTAAAAGCAAAACGTTGCGTTCAACGTCGTCTTGTTGATAAAAAGATTTTAAAAATGTCTCGCAAGCAGTAATGAAAATACCTAATAGTGCCTGGTTTCCGTCGTATAAGGGAATCGACTTTAGATAAAGTTTCATGTTCTCGGAGTTCATTTCTATAATTACTTTTCAGTCGAGTTTGTATTACGGTTGTTTAAAGAATCACTTATGTCTCGTAATTTATAGTTCTACAGGAATCGTAACATTATTTTACTTGTGATTTATGATTGTAATTTATATCGTAATTGAGATGGTCATTCCGATGGTAGTTGAGGTGGTGAATTCAGATTTACGTTCCGAGAGGAATTTAGATCAACCTTCAGAGAGGAATTTAGATCAACCTTCAGAGAGGAATTTAGATCGACTTCAGAGCCCTGTTTTATTTATTGTTAGAAATGTCATAATTTCCTAAATCTTATTTACTTACGTCTCAGAAGTACGGCACAATTTTCACAATTCTACACTTTATAATTTCACTGTTAACAAATATTTATTATTCACGTAAATATTTGTCACTTTCAATTATAGTCACTGCCCAGTTTCAAAGTATACTAACTTGATATTCAATTCTCAAGATATTTATAAAATCGTCCCACTTTTGTTTGTGATTCGCTGGCTTCACGTGCTAGGCGAGGCCAAGCATATTATCACTTGTTATTTTGAGAAAATTTACCAATTGTATGTATTTTAATTGCATGACGCGGTGCTTGAAGTCACATAATTCAATTGTTATACCTTATATTTTTCTTTAGGAATCCCACAAATTTTCGTACATATCGAGCACGTAGTCTTGTTTGTTGGCCTTATTCTAATCTAAATTGAATAAATTTGGTATTTGTTTATTTCCAATAAATTGGATTTTCGAACAACTGTGATTCTCTTAGATCACGTACGCCTTTAAATAATGCATAATTTCTGCGTGCGTTCACGATAATATCTTTACACATTTTATGAATGTTTATCTAGCCACTTTATGCAGGTTTTTCACTGATTTAATTTTAATGCGTTTTATTACCTTTTCAAATTCTAATCTCTGCTAGTAGCTACACTTGAATATGTGTTTTAATTGATTGTACTGCTATATACAGTGTGCTCGCAACTAATAATTTTTATAATAACCTATTTACTTTCCTATTATCTATAATTTCGTGCTTCTGTTACTTGGGAGTTTCCCTTGCTTATTCTACGACCCCAATGACTTAACCTACCACTAAATTAACCCTATAATTACAGCAAAAAATATATATATATCAGATGACGTTTCTAAGACCAATGGTATCATTGAGCGCCTAAATAATACCTTTGAGTCAGTGAATGGATTGCTTTCCAACAATGCATTAATTTTAAATGCCTCCAAAACAGTTGCACTGTGCGTTGGATCTAATAAAATCTGTGCTAAGTCCAATTCATTACTGCACTAAACTTAAAAGTAAATGATAATAGCGTCGAGTTGAAAACTAGCGTCAAATATCTATGTGTACTTATAGATTCTTCATTAAAATTTGACATACACCTCAACCACAAAATAAGAACTTGCTACTACAAAATTCGCTCGTTATACAGGTATAAAGACTACCTAAGCCCAAGCATCAAATGGAAACTGTGCAATAGCTGAATTCTCTTGTCATCTGGACTATTGTAATGTGGCTTACTACAACCTTTTATCTATTCAGTCTAGATACAGAGTACAGGTTATGCAAAATGTTTGCTTCAGATTTGCCTACAATACACCGCATGCTCAGCACATAACACCTTTCTACAATGCCAACCAGTTACTGAAGTATGACAAGCGAGTCAAGCTGTCACTGACAGCCTTGATTCACACTCTGATAGCTACCAATAAACCACCATACCTAGTCAGTATGCTAACTACAAGATCGACAACTCACAACTTAAACTTACGGACTGTCAACCACTTCAGCATACCACCACATTCTACTACTAAATTTAAAGATAATTTTACATACATGGCTCCACATGTGTACAATAGATACTCTGAAACATTCAGCATTAGCAACAAAAATAGGTTTCGCACCGAAATGCAATGCATTCTCTTAGTTGAACAATGCACATCGTAACAACCAACTACATCTACAATAACAATAATTATTAACTTTTACTGATGCTTATTTTGTATATTATGTTGTTTTCTTTTCTTTTTGTTGGTGGAATTGAAAATCAGCTCGCTGAATTCTTACCATTTGGTAACGCCGATAAAGTTGTAAATAAATAAATAAATATCTGCATGAAACATTTATAGAGAATTTTTAGCATATCGTGTATTTATTTCACATAATATAATACTAAATATAATAAACAAAAGTGCCATTGTCTCTATTCACCTTCGACTTCGGATAAGTATAGACATTTGTCCTGCAGAACTACATATATACAAGGGCGAGATTTCCTGCAGGCCTCGGCGGTGAAAGGGCCTCGTCATATTAAGACAAAGAATTTTTATAGAGAATTTTTAATAAGGCAGCAATGAGTAAATGTCAAATAATATATCTGTGGTGGTGTAATAATGACAACATATCAACAATCTATGGTCTATGCATACGAACTCACTCGCTCACTGTATGAAACACCAAAACGTAAAGTATAATTTAATAATATTAATAATAACAGTAATTGTCTTAATTGATAATTCAAAACTCCTTTTCGAGGATAATTTAGTAGTTTAGATGCTATTTAATTTATTAAAATAACATACGCGGCGTACCTAAACGGGACTGTATGGATGGCATTAGCATGTCGCATGTTGATATTGCTGTAGGACTCAGCAACTGTTCCGGCGGTAACCACTGGCAGTCAACAAAATTCTTAGAATGCACACAGCACTGACTAGCCGACATATCGTCGTTCAAAGCGATAACACCTCCCACGGCGGTGACATTCACACAGTGCAGAGTTTTGGAGCAGTACTGCATGAGTTTTCCTGATACAGTGACTATTGCTTTGTAATCCATTTACCTGTTTTATTTATTATAAATCTACTTTAAATTTAGGTAAGTATTATTTTAATTATCTTGTAGGTATAGATACATAATACACAAGACGTATTATAACACTAGGTATGCATCTCAGTTTCCAATAAACATCATATTACATACAACACACAAATTATATAAACTGTTTTAATGTACGAAGTCTGCAAGGGTTTCTTTTATGTAGTTCCATTGTGCGTGGATATAACTTTATTTTAGGCAATTCAAATTCAAATTGAAAAAATTTGCATAAAATGTGATTGGTTTTGTTAACAAAGTGTTAATGTGCTCCTCAAAGTATATTAAAATTAACTGATAAAAAGTGCTACTTATATATCAAATTTCGTATCATCTTAGAGCTAATTAGACAGGCTTTCAAACTAATAAACTTTCTTTTATAAAAAGTGCATCACAACTATGATATCAACAAATAACTAACATTTTAAATTGGTAGTATACAAACTTTTGGTTATTATCAACAGTTATCTTCACAATAACTAGCTCTTATCTCTGCAATTACAATTGCCACATTGTTTTATTATTGTACAAGACTGAACCCAGCAAATTGAAAGAAAGTTATTTTGAAAAATATGCAAACATATTTTTGGTAAAATTATTGATGGTGAGGGTGTAATAAGTATGTCTGTTGGGAATAAAATAAAATATAACATAAAATGGACTGCTCCAAATGCTTACGTTCATTTCAACCGTCTAAAGAGACAAAAAATCCGTGTTTTTCGTGCGACATGTGTAGAAATTTATATTGTAATGATTGTTCTGGGCTTAGTGCAACAGAAAAAGATGTATGGCATTAAATGGCAGAATACTAAAGTTCAATTGTAAACAATGTCAAAATTACGATCTGGTGAAATTGCTGCAAAAAAGTATTAAAGGCAAAGAAGATACCATAGTTGATAAAAATAAGATCATCAGTATGCTCAAAGACAAGATAAAAGAAATGGAAAAAAGCTCTAAGCAAACATATGCAAATATTTTGAGTAAAAAAGTTGAAGAGTCTCAAGCTAATTCTTATAAAGTGGTTATAATTAAGCCGACCAGCATACAGAGCTTACTTAAAACTAAAGAAGAGATACAAAAAAAAGTAGATCCAAATGCTATAAATGTGTCTATCTATTCGGTAAAAGAAATTAATAATGGAGGAATTTTAATAAAATGTAGCTCTGAAGATGAAGCAAATAAGCTTAAGAGAGAGGTGGAATCTAAAAACTTTTCAGTTAAATATGATGTTCGACTGTCTCAACTAAAAAGGCCTCGTGTAAAAATAATAGCGAAAATTTAACTCGAGAAGAGTATATGAATTGTATAAGAAATCAAAATGAGTTCATAACCCCTGATGATAATCTTAACATAACTTATATTAAATCTATCAATAACAAAAAGCACATCATATTTGCCGAGTGCTCAGGTGAACTATTTAGTAAATTTATGGTCACAAAAAAAGTTTACATAGAGTGGGAACGTTGCGCAATCTTTGAGGACATGTCTGTTCTCAGATGCACGAACTGCTGTGATTATGGTCATAAGGTAGCCAACTGTAAGAACAAACTAACGTGTATTTACTGAGGTGAATGTTATAAACTCAACGAATGTCCTAAGGATTTTAAAAAATGCCGCAACTGTGTAAATGCAGTATCCAAGTATAATTTAAAATACGATATTCATCATGAAGCAAATAGCAGTGAGTGCCCTACATACAAATACTATATTATGAAAATGAGAAGTAGACTTAATTATTCCTGTAAGTAATCCTGTAAGTAATATGTATATATAAAGTTGAGTTATGTTTATGTTCACTTTTATATTACTATCTTTTTTTGTATTGGTTAATTATACTGTGAGAATAGAGTAGTCATCCAATTAATTTTATTTTAGTATACTTAAAACTTCTTATTAATAATTATAAAATTTCATGGCTAATTTAGAGTTATCAATATTAGATGAAATAGACAGGAATATACAGTCTGATATTTCAATTTCTATGCAGGTGGATGACATTGATGATTTTAAAAATAAGATGCTAACCTTAGAACCTATGTTTCAAATACTTCATCTTAACATTAGGGGAGTTTACTGTCATTTTGATGAGCTCTTAGTTTTTTTAGAATCCTGTAACTTGAAGTCGGTAGACATTATTGTGCTTGGTGAAACAAGAGAAAATTTCAGTCTGGAACAAATTGCAATACCTGGGTTTAATACAATATACTAGTATTATCGATTAATAGAAAAATTGTCTGTGAAATAACGCATACAGTTCTGCCGCTCTCTATGATAACTATATCCAGAGTACTAATTGAATGTGGCAAGGTAACATGCAACATTATGGCATGTTATAGGTCACCCTCAACTTCTGATAATGATTTTTTGATTGATTTAGAAAATTACTTAACAAATGCTTCTGACAAAAATGTAAATATCCTTGTAGGGGATTTTAATATAGATATTAGCGGAATATCAGTTTTATCTAATAGTTATATATCAATATTAATGTTTATGAGTTACAAATCCTATATAAACACATGTACTAGAGTAACTAACACATCAAGCAGCTGTATTGATCATATCTTTGTAAAGACTAATATTAACAAAAACCAATTTAAAATAAATTCGTCAGTAATAAATCATAATATAACTGATCACTATCCTGTATATTTGCAAATTATGAATGAAAATCCTGTTTCACCTAAATTGAACACTGAAGTAAAACATAAAATAGATATTGATAATTTTTCTTGTCAAATATGTCAAGTAAATTGGAAAGCTGTTTTTGAAAGCAACTCCCCATGTGATGCATGGTCAGCTTTTACCAACATTTTCAACAATGTATATAAAAGTAGTCACATCACTGAGATTAAAAAGATAAAATATAAAAAGCTAAAGCCCTGGATATCTTATGCAATTATCGTATCAATAAAAAGAAGGGATCAAATGAAGAAGCAGGTCGTAGCTCATAAAAATAATGCCAGGCTTTTAGAAAATTATAAAGTTTATTCGAAATCAACTTAATAAAGTTATTAAGGAAGCAAAAAGATTATATTATGTTAGTCAAATTAATAATAGTGCTGGAGATATGAAGGAATTATATAAAATTATACAAGATGTATCCAGTCCTGCAGCTATGACAAGGCCAATTATTTCTATTACGGATGAGGATGGAATTCATTTTACATCTAATCATGATGCTGCGAATTTTTGCAATAATTATTTTACCAATATCGGTACTGATATGGCATCCAGAATATCTGAACCACTAAGTGATGTAAAAAATGTATATCCTAGCGTTAAAGACTCAATGTTTCTTTTCCCAGTAAAAAAAAATGAACTTATTGGTCACATTAAGTCGTTAAAAAATGACGCTGCACCTGGCCATGATGGGTTCGGGTACAATTGATAAAAATGTATCATGAATTCTTAATTAATCCTCTGTTGCATATAATTAATCTAATACTTTTACATGGTGAGGTACCCAATGATTTTAAACTGGCTATAGTAGTCCCGGTATTTAAATCTGGAAAGGTTACTAACATTAGCAACTATAGGCCCATCAGTTTAACTACTGTTTTCTCAAAAATCTTTGAAAAATGTTTAGTAAAGAGGTTATTTGACTATCTTGAAAGGTTAAATATATTAAGCTCTCGACAATTTGGTTTAAGCCAGGTTTAAGTGTTAATGATGCCATCTTTGAATTAGTAAGTATAGTAAAGGATAAACTGGAACATCAAAATAAATGTATTGGCATATTTCTAGGTCTGGCAAAAGCCTTCGACACAGTACTTCACCATGGGTTATTAAATGCTCTCAGCCAGTATGGAGTGAGAGGTGTAGCCTTGAAGGTGTTTGAAAGTTATCTTACTAATAGAATACAGAAAGTTCGAATTGGAAATGAATACAGTGTCGGAAAACATGTTCAAATGGGTGTTCCGCAATGAACTGTTCTTGGCCCGCTTTTGTTTATAGTTTACATTAATTCTATGATTGCTTCGGCAAACATACACGGCGACATAATCTCATATGCGGACGATACTGCTCTTATTTTTAGTGATCCCAGATGGATTGGTGTTAAACATAGAGCTGAGGATGGGATGGAGAAAATAAAAACTAGATCATAACAAATTGTCGCTAAATATAGAGAAAACAAAATATATTGCGTTTTCACTTACTGAAGCTGGTAGACCTGATTACTCGACTATAAATCTCCTAAATTCTAATAAAACAATAAATGAAGTTCAAACTATCAAATATCTTGGTATATTAGTGGATAACCACCTTAAATGGACACCCCACATTAATAATCTGGTAAATAAAATTAGTCATTTTATCTATAAGTTTTATGAACTTAAAAGAATTCTAAGTATTAAATTACTAATTCTTGTTTATAAAGCCCTAGTTGAATCACTATTACAATTCGGAATCATAATATGGGGAGCTTCGTATAAGAATGCATTGCATCCTCTAAATATTATACAGAACTACATCCTTAAAATAATATTCTGTAAATCTAGATTATATCCAACATATATGCTATATTCTAAAGATATACTAAATATTTGAATGCTTTATTTTTATAATGCTTGTAAGTTTATTTTTAGAAATAAGAAATTGAGGAATCTGATTGCTCATAAATATGTTACCAGGATAGTTAAAAATGCATGTATCTCTGTTCAATTTTTCCAGCAGCAAGCAAATAGATTATTCATTACAAGTTTGGGCGTAAAAATCTATAATATGTTACCTAATAGCATTAGGAGCTTAACAAATGATAAGCAATTTTCCGTAAAATGTAAAGAGTTTATATATGCTAATTATTTAAGGTGTTTAGATGCTTTATGATTATAAAAACACCTAGGGCTTGTCAATTATCTTTAAAGTACCTAGTCATTAAACCTTTCTCTGTGCTTTCTGAGTTCTCTTGACTTCAATTTGCAGGTGCCTTTAGAATAAACTAGCACTATATTTTTATATACTAATTATTATAGTTCGTCTTGGCCTTAATGACTTTAATAAATATGGCTGCGTTTTCTTAAATAATATGTTGATATTTTGATTCTGCATTAGTTTTAATTGTAAAACTGTTGCACATACAGACCCATTTGGGTCTAGGTGCAAATTTATAAATCTCAATGTTACACTTATACTGTAGATTGGCTGTAATTATGTTTTAATTGAACACTGTATCTATATGAAATAAATAAGTACACTTAAAATTTTTTGCATTTGCCGCCTCAGTCAAAATTGACCACCAAAGCTGCCACTGATTTCAACTTCATCATCATCATTAGGTCTTCAGTCCTAGAACTGGATAGACGCGTACCATCATTGTTCCCTATTCTGAACTAACCTACAGATTTCCCTGAAATATGCACAGTTTGCATCTATAACTGTCTGATCTAGGTCTACATCTACCTTTTTTTTTCCTATCTCTGCTTGTAATATATCACTATATATACTATTCCCCAAAAATGCCTTAGAACGTATTCCGCCCTACTATTTCTCTTTTCCCCAGATATCCTTGTTCCCCTACTATTTCTGTAACTTATTTGTTATTATCTTTGTCTGTCCATGCTATCGTCCTCATACATCTGAAGCACAGCATTTCAAAAGGCTGCTACCGTTTTTCTGTCTGCGTTTCAGATTGCCCGTATTTCATAGGCATACTGTGCTGTGCTCCACACATATGCTTTCAACAATTTTCTTCTTATTCTATGTTTGTTGTCTTTCCTCATAGGCGCTGTTCTTTCTTGTTAGATGCAGTTCGATCACTTTCTATTGTTTTACAGTTATATGCCCTATTTCTCCGACCTTCAATGGTTGTGAAGGTAGGTAAGCAGCCTGTGGCTGCCAAGTCCCCCAACACTTAACCATTTGGCGATTTAATATATTTTCCAATTTATCTTTTCGCACAGTCAACATTAGTTGCAGGTATTTCGCAACCAACAACTAGCTGTTTATACTAATCATCAGATTTATCTGCGCTTAGTTTTTCGTCGTTAGGTTTTCCGTCTCAAAACTGGTTGGACACATACCTGCACTTATTTATATTCTGAGCTAGCCTACATAGTTCCCTGAAATTCTCACACAGCATGTGTATTCAGCTCGTTCCCCTTCTATTGTTTTCTAATTTTATACCCTATTTTACCGAGATTCAGTGAAGGAGGTTAGGCAACCTGTGGCTACCAAGATCCCCCAACACTTAGACATTTGCCGAAATAATGGCTTTCCAGTAAATCCTTTCACACACTTAACATTATTCGAGAATATTGCCCAACCAATTCTTGTAGTTACTTATAATAATCATCATGTTTAAGCACAGTTATCTTTTCTTCATTAGTTTATCCATCTTGGGATTGGTTGGATGCGTACCTCCATTGATTTCTATTCTGTGCTAGCCTACACATCTCCCTGAAACCTCTACAGCCTACATCTTTTACTATCTGTGTGCAGTAGTCTAATCTAGGTCTGCCTCTTCTTCTCTTTTTTCCTATCTCTGCTTCTAATATATTCCGCACTATTCCCTCATGCCGTAGTATGTGGCCTATGATCCTATCTCTCCTGTTTTTTACCGTTTTCCACATATTTCTTTCTTCCCCTACCATTTTTAGTACCTCTTCGTTCTTAACTTTGTCTGTCCATGATGTCTTCATCATACGCCTGTAGCACCACATTTCAAAGGCTTCTACCTTTTTCTTGTCCACTTCTCCTACTGTCCAGGCTTCACAGCCGTACAGTGCTGTGCTCCACACATATGTTTTAAGCAATCTTTTCCTTGTTTCTATGTTTGTGGTCTTTGAGCACAGTAGTTGCTTTTTCTTGTTAAATGTAGCACGACCTTGTGCTAATCTTTGTTTTATATCTTTGTGCTTTTCCCATCTTGCGTTATTTGGCTTCCTAGGTAGCAGAAACCCTTAACCTCTTGTAAGTTCGTGTTAAATACTTGTATTCTTGTTTTTGATTTATTTTCCCCACCTTTGCAAACTAGAACTTTAGTTTTAGTTTTGTTAATTTTCATACCGTATCTCTCTGTTAGAACCGTTTCCATTTCATTAAGCGCAGGTTCTAACTCTTTCTTGCTAGACGCTAATACCGCTATATCATCTGCAAATCTAAGCATATCAATTTTTTGTCCCTGCATAGTCATTCCAAATGTCTTCCTGCATTTGACAGTATTCATTGCCTCTTCTATGTACAAGTTAAAATCAATGGGGATAGGGCACATCCCTGTCTCACCCCTTTCCTAATGTTTACTTCTCTACGTTCCTGCTGTAATTCTATTACTGCTGTTTGCTCTTTGTATAAGCTATGTACTATTCGTCTATCCCTATAACTCATTCCAATCTTTTTGAGTATTTCAAACATTTTTTTTTACAATTTACATTGTCGAATGCTTTTTCCAGATCTACAAACCCTATATACATGCTTTCCCCTTTTTCTATTGTTTTCTCCATTATCACTCTCAGAGCTAAAATAGCCTCTCGTGTTGCCCTGTTTCGCCTAAACCCAAATTGGTCTTCTCCTAGTATTTCTTCAGCTCGTTTTTCCATTCGTCTTTGCACAATTCTAGTTAATATTTTTGACACGTGAGCTGTCAAACTTATTGTTCGAAAATTTTCACATCTATCCGTGCCTTTCTTTTTTGATATAGTTACTATGATGCCACGTTTGAAATCTTTGGGTATCTCGCCTGTCTCATACATATAACTTACAAGTTGGAAGAGACGTTCTGTTACTGCTTGTCCAGCGGCTTTTAGAGTTTCTGCTTGCATCTTATCTGTACCCGGCGCCTTACCATTTTTCAGACTCTTTAATGCTAATTCAAACTCGTCTCGAAGTATAGGATATCCCAAGTCATCATTTTCAATGTCTGATTCCTGTTCTAATGCAGTTAGTTCCTCTCCTGCATATAAATTCCCTATATATTCTTGCCATCTACTCACTTTCTCTATAATGATGTTTCCTTGTGCACCCCTTATATTTTTGCTATATGGTTTTATATTCCTAAAATTCATTCCAATTAATTTGTAGGCTTCGTCTGTCTTTCCTATTTCCATCTTAGTTTGTACCTCTTTGCACTTTTCATCAATCCATTGTTCTTTAGCTTTACTGCATTTTCGAATAATTTCCCATTTTATGGCTTTGTATCTCTGTTTTCCTGTTTCGTCTGATTTATTTTTGTATTTTCGTTTTTCTTCTATTAAATTCAGGATATCTTTTGTTATCCATGGTTTCTTATTTTCTTTTTGTGTATACCCCAGAATATCTATGGCCGCCATGTCTACGCTGGATTTAATGTTATTCCATTCTGTTTCTACTTCCTTAGTATCAGATATTTTCCCGATATCATTCAGCAATTCATTTGACTTGTTTTCGAATCTTACTCGAATATCTTTATCTTTTAGTTTCTCTAAGTCCAAGTGCCTTTTTCCATTCCTTTTTTTCAAATTTTTAAATTTAAGTGCGGCCTTCATAATTATGATGTTGTGGTCAGTATCTATATCTGCTTCTGGGTAGCTTCTACAGTCTTCTACTTGATTCCTAAACCGTTGTCTAACAAGAATGTAATCTATTTCATATCTTCCTATATCTCCGATTTCAACTTATTGTTTATTAAAAATATATTCACTAAAATTGAATTTTACTAAGGGTATAATTTGGTTTTGGGTCTCTTGTCTTCACCCTATCTTCACTAACAATACATAAAACATGAGTGATCTTAATAAAAAAAAGATTTGAGGGTGGAGCGTGTAAACGAAAACGAAAGCAGAAGACGAACGTAAACTAAATTATTACTATCTATTTCAAAATTTTTCATTAAGAGGGCGTCAGTTGAAAATTCCAATTCATATCCAGCTAATGATGTTAGCCAAGAGAATCCTCCATTCCCTCGCCTACCTCTCTAGTCGATGTCAGAAGCATGAAGAATCATTCAGATCCTCAAGTACTCTACTTAGCACTATTTCGCATGAAGTAGCATACAATACCTCAACAGAATGTTTCCAGTATTGATATATTTACCAAGCTTCTAATACTGCCCAATCCTACTGACATCGGTCATTTTAATTATGAAAATCAATTGTCTTATTCATGGAAAAAGTTCATTGTTGAACATGAACCAATAGACCATGCCGACCTAAACGACTTTTCTATAGACCTTCAGACACATTTAAAATATAAATAGCAGTACGATGTTCCATGAAAAATACTATTACTCTGGGGAATCAATGACAGGAAAAACCATTACACTATGGCTATGTTACTTAATCACTCGCCAAGTTGCATATCGCCAGCCATGTTCTTTGTTTGGTAATAAAATTATAAATAAACAAACAGCATGGCTTGATGTATATGATGATTGGATTCACATAACAATTGCGATAAATCAGCATGAAAATTCTGCATTCCATCTTGAGTCATGTAAAGCCTATAATATATATTCTACGAACTGGTTTGCCAATAATAACCTTTGTTTAAATGAGAATAAGACTACCCAAATGTGTTTCACTTTAAAAACAAATGACTATAATACATCAAACTCTGTGAATTTTCTTGGTGTTACTTTGAATAATCTGCTGAGCTGGGACTGTCACTGAATAAGCTTGAGCTCTAAAATTTGGAAAAAATCGTTTTTTCATAAGTTCTCTCTGGGACTCTATCTTTAAGTTTATTAAAATCAGTCTATTTTGCCATGTTTTATGGTCATTTGAGTTATGCAATCGAAGTTTGGGGACATTGTACAGCTGCATATTGTATTTTCAAATTACAAAGACGAGTGATCAGAGTTATGGCACACTTAAGTTACAGAAGCGATTGTCAAAAACAGTTTATTGAATTCAACATACTTACGTTTCATTGTGCTTATATTCTTGGTTGTGTAGTCTGGGTTAAGAAGCATATTAATGACTTTGATGTTCATGCCAGTGTTCACCATTTTGATACATGGAGCAAAAATAAAATATTGGTCCCATATCACAGAATAAATAGTAGATTCGGTCCCAATTATTTTGGGTTTAAATATTTTAATGTTTTACACCACAGTATTCAAATATTACCATTAGATAAGTTCAAAAAAAAAATTAAACGATTTTTAAATAGTAAGGCCTTTTATTCAACCCAAGAAAATAGCAAGAATGCACTACAATTCGTAGCTTGGAGCAAACTTTGCATCCACACTTTTATCCTTGTGGTATAAACTTTTAAGCTACATGTACATGTTAATTACTGTTATACATTGTTATGTTCAGACCATTGATGTTATACACAAGTGTGCTTTATAAGCATCTTAAATAAAAAAAAAAAAACTTATAAACAATCAGACCATGAAAGAAATAGATTCGGAAGCTGAATATTGGACAGCAGTTTTAACGCGTGTAATTGATGTGTCTATAACACTTAACTGCCAAAATTTGGCCTTCAGAGGTCATAGGGAAGATGGCAACCTAATGAATCCTGGAAATTTTATGGCTATAATCCGATACTGTTGACACTTTTAGAAAAGCCAAAGGGAACAGTAAAGTATCTCAGTCAAAAAATTAAAGATCAAATTATTTCATTAGCTGCTAGTGAAATAAAGAAAAATATACTAATTGATGTTACTGCTACACCATTCTTTTCCTTAATTCTAAATTCTACACAATACATTTCCAAGATTGATCAGGTTTGAACAATATATCGGTACGTTTATATAGATAAAAATGAATTGGAAATTCCAATTAACATTGAAATAAAAGAGGACTTCCATGGATTTGCCGAAGCAAAAGGAGGCACGAGTAAAGAAATGGAAGAACAAATGATTGAGCAATTTAAAAAATGCAGACTTAATATCAAAAAATTTAGAGAAATCGGATTAGATGGTGCTGCTATTACTTTCCAAATTTGGAAATGTACATTGTTAAATATGTGAGTAAATTCCCGCCAATATTTTAAAATAAACTTGTTAATTTCCGCCATTCCGGACAGTTGCGTTTGCACACAAGAATGCGCAGGCACGTAGTGAATGGCGTAAGTGCGCGGTGTGTAATATAACGCCATTAGCCATGAGACTTCGAAGCCGAAAACAGCTACCTGTGTTGCATTTTGAAACAACGAGGGCCCTGAGATGTAAAAGGAATACACGTGAGTACATTGTTTTCATTTCTATTGTAAATGTGAACACTGTATCACTTTTAAACGTGTTTGGTATTTGATACAATTTGCCACGTAATCATGTCATAATATACAATTGCGCAATAATGTGAAACACGGGAGTGCATCACTGCATGTATGAACGGTCAATACAATGGTTTGCACGCACGTCTTCAGCAGCGACAGAAGAAAGCCACATATGTCGCATTATTTAAACTTGATAGTAAACAACTGTGTTAAAGATATTAAAGAAATTTGAAAATTTTTTGAAATGCTAGAATGTTTCTATTCGCATTTTGGCAATAGCATATTTCGATGGACCAAGTTAAAAAAAGAAAGTTGTGAAATTACCAAATCACTTAAGAGATTGTACCCTATTCGATGGTCATCTAGAAATGATTGTCTAGCGTCACTCAATCATATGTACACAGATGTAATGAAAGTACTAAATAACATTATATTGACTGGTGGCACCAAGAATGAGCAAAATGATGCTACCACACTTAACGACTATTTTGAAAGTTATGAAATAGTTATTTTGATTCTCTTGATGTACAAAATATTGTCAAAAATCAAGGTAGCATCAAAGATACTGCAGTCCCCTGCAGCTGATATTGGAAAGGCCGTTGAATTGATAAAAAGTACATTGGAACTCATTCAGATAATTTGTAATAATATTGATATTTTGATTGAAGAAGTGAATGTGAGGTTATATGTCATATGCATGCTGTTACATGTGCTCTGTTTAATATTAAAATTTATTAGTGTAATTATTGTGAAATAAATAAGGTGCTTGATATCATTCTGAAGAGCTAAAGATGATCTAAATAATAGTGCTACTGCTTAGGTGAATAAGTAATAAATTACCAATTAAAAAGCATTTATAAATTGCAATAATTTGTTAAATAATTTCAAGTAGATAACAGTGTTTTTAAAAATACATTTTTATCAGTACCTTATCTGGCAGAAGTGATAATTACTTATATTTTTAATAATAATATAAACAAACATTCATAAAGGATAAATTAAGGAAAATTTGAATTACTTTACAAAAATAGAATGTTTTGTTATAAGTGCAAAAAGGAAGAAGATCAACTTTTCAGTTGTGACAGCTGTAAAAAGGAGTTGTGTAAAAAATGTGGTGATATTTCAGAAACTGAAGTAAGATGCTTAAAAATAAGTAAAAGAAAACTGTTGTTCCTTTGTGAAGGTTGTGAAAATGGTATGTTTCGTGTACCAGAGTTAATAAATAAGATTATGATATTGGAAGAAAAAGTTAGTAAACTCAGTAGTGGTAATAAAGATGAAACCATTCAAGCTATATGTTCTGAGAAACTGCCAGAAAATGCTAAAGATATAGCCGAAATAATGGATAGACAAGCTCGTGCATCTAATATTATTATATTAGATATTAAAGAATTTCAATCTAAAATGTTTGTTGAGAGAAATGAACACGATAAGGATGCAGTTAAGCAACTTTTGAAGAACCTTAACTTGGATTTGAACAACATTAAAACCTTTAGGTAGGGAAAATTTTCTGAAGAAAGAAAAAGGCCATTAAAAGTTATTTTGAACTCGAAGGGAGATGCTGTAACTGTACTTAAAAATAAAATAAATTTATCAGCCCAAAATATCCGTGTATTTGGTGACCAAACAAAGAAACAATACGAATACTATCTAAATATAAAAAAGAAACTACAGGAATTACAAGATCAAGGCATTCAGACAAAAACAATTAAATATATCAACAACAAACCTACCATTGTCGATAAAATGAAATTTCAACATTTAAAAAACTAACATGGCAAGAATCGACTATAGTAAGTGCATCAATTCCTTCGATTTCTAGGCCTACATTTAATCAAGACATTATGCATGTAAACATTACAAGTTGTCTAGCTCACAAGGACGATGTTTTAATGAATATAGTAAGTTACACCCTGTTGTAATCATTTTTAGTGAAGCTAGGGTGACCAAAGATGTCGAAGATATTGAAATAATAATAGACAATTATAATGTAATTCGTTGTGATAGCAGTAGTCGGCATACTGGTGGTCTTAATTTATATCAAAAACAATACTGATTACAAAATCAAGAATTTTTTTGTTTTAGAGTTGAATTATTGGTTGCAATTTGTTGAAGTAAAGGTGGGTAGCAATAAGTGGTTAATAGGTGGTCTATATCATTCACCAAATACAAATCATTCAGTATTTTTAGATTTTCTGGAAGATGTTGTTGAAAAATATTTTTTGGAGTAGATCAACTTGTAAATGATTTTACTAGAATCACGAATAGTAGCAAAACAATAATTGATTACGTTATTACTAATTATGAAGGTGTTAGTGTTAGTGCGAATGATACACCAAAAATTACCGACCATTCTATAATATCAATAAACATTTTCAAATGTAATAATAAGCAACCTACTGCAAAATGTATAAGAACTCAAATTTTTAATGATGATATATACGAAAAGATAAATGAGCAACTTTTAATAGCAATGGAGAACTTAAAACACAAATACAGATAATGTAAATATAATATTGCAAGAAATCGTTAATAATTGTACTTCAGTAGTAAATAATATTGTGCCATTTAAAACTATAACCATTAAATCAAACCAAGTTCCATATTATGATGATCAATTAAAGAACCTATCTAAAGAAAAAGACCTAGCATATAAAAATTTTAAAAACAGTGTTACTTATACACGAGACCAAAAATGGAATCTGTATAAAATAGCACGAAATAAGTATGTTAATATGTTAAAAGCAAATAAAAGAATATATTATGAAAAGAAAATTGATGATAATCATTGTAATTCAAACATGATGTGGAAATATTTGAAGCAACTTTTTAAAAAACCATCAAAAAATACAATTTCAATAAAATTATTTTCTATGTGCAAGATCAAACAAAAGTTTGCAACAACTATGTTGATATTGCAGACAGTTTTAATAATTATTTTGTGAATAGTATATCTGAAATAGCAAACAGCATACGTATAACAGGAAAATGGTCTCCTGTAGAATATCCATTAATAACTAGTAAAATAGAGAAATTTGAAGAAATAAGTATGACACAGTTACGTAAAATAATTTTTTCATTAGAAAAAGATGAATAAACATGATGTACTAAACAGTAAATTTATAAAACAAACCTTTGAAGCATTAGGGCATTTTATATTAAACCTCGTTAATATGTCTTTAACAAACGCCGTTTTTCCTGAACTTTTTAAAATCAGTACAATAATACCAAAATTATCTAATACCAATGAAGCAATAAACTTTCGTCCAATAAATACTCTTCCTGCATTATAGAAAGTTCTTGAAATGGTAGTTTATGAACAACTTATCAAGTATTTTAATCACAATAATTTGTTTTTGAGATGTCAATCTAGATTCAGAAAAAATCATTCGTGTGAAACTGCATTAGTTAATAATAACAGAATGGAAAAGTGCTGTGGATAATAGTGAATATATTGTGGCAGTTTTTCTTGATTTTCAACGAGCATTTGAAACTATTAATAGAGAAACATTAATACAAAAACTACAATATTATGGGATAGTGGGAAAGTACTGCAATGGTTTAAAAGCTTTCTTACAAATAGAAGTCAAAGAACTAAAATATGTGATATAATATCGAATAATATCATTAATAACATAGGAATTCCACAAGGAAGTGTGTTAGGACCTTTATTATTTATTATTTATATAAATGACATTAATTATGTTCATGGACCACACTCTATGAATCTTTTTGCTGATGATACACTTGTTTATGTCTCAGACTACCATTTAGATTCTGCCATACAAAAAATTAATATAGCATTAAAAAATATTGAATGTTTTTTAAAGGTCAATAAACTTAAACTAAATGTACTAAAAACCAAGGCTATGATTGTAACAACAAACAAAAAATATGAAGGACTTAACACAAGTTTACTTAACCTTGAAATGAATAATAGTAGAATAGAAATAGTGACTGATATTAAATACTTGGGTTTTATAATTGATAATCATCTTATATTTGACAAACAGTTAGATTACATGGTTAAAAAGATATCAAGAAAATTGTTCTTTTTTTCACGAATATCCAAATCACTATCTAAATATAGTAGAATTTTGGTATATAACAGTATTATAAAACCACACTTTGATTACCGTGCAACAATAAATAATCTTTTTAACCAAACTCAAATACATAAATTACAAAATAGATCAATGAGGATTATTTTGAGATGTAATCGATATACACCAATTGCACACATGCTAAGTATCCTGCAGTGGTTGTCAGTTAAAGATAAATTTTATTATTTAGCTATGATATTTATTTTTAAAACAGTGCAGGGTTTGCATCCCACATACTTTAATAAATATGTTATTAGTAACAATGAAATTCACTATTACAATACAAGAGCAAGAGAAAACTTTTATATAAAGAAAACAAATTATAAGAGTACAATGAACTCATTGTTTTTTAAAGGATTAAATAAATATAATAAATTACTGTGTGAATTTAAAAATGTCAGTAACATACATTTATTTAAAGGAATGTTATTGTTCCATTAAATTTCAAAATTGTTATACGGGCTAGCAATAGTTTTAGTCTTATTTAATTAATCTTAGTATTATTTAATTAATAAAAAAAAGTAATGTATATGATATGTAATGAAAAATATTGTTTATTTGTATTACTGAAAATTACGATTTCTTCCTACAATAAAGTGAATTTATATATTATATATTGAATTCTAACGTGATAAAGTGTAATGTGGCACCTAGATTTTCAAATAGACAAACAGTAAAGGTAAAGCGTTTTTATGATGAGCTGTCAGGATCAACGCCTTTCACAAGGACATCATTATTTTAAAACGCAAGTTTTATACCAATGTATCGTGCCAAAAAATTAAACAGGTCGGTATTAGTAAAGTCATCTGCACAAGATCAAAGCAGAACAAAATTATTCGTGTTGTAATTTGCTTATAATTTATTTATATTTGTTATTGTTCATTTAATAAATTATAAATATCCATGATGTACATTTTTTAAGGCTAGTTTATTTTATGGGAAAAATTACCAGACCTGTTTTCAAATTTAGTAGGTACCATTTATTATGACATTAGGGCCTCCAAAAGTATACCCACGGGCCTCAAAGGTTGTAGTTCTGCCACTGACATTTACAGTTTTTCTAAATATAAAGAAAACTAAATTTAGAAACTAATGTCCTTTTAATACCTACGATTAAAAGTCTAATCTTGTACTTAAACTGCAAGCTTACGTGTTTGCTAGTTTTTAAGTCGATATTTCTAGAAATGTTAAAATGTATCTTCACTGATTGCACATACCTTAAACCATACCGTCAAATGGGGTGAAGTCGATCAGCAGGGGTGAAGTCGATCAAACCAGTATTTTCATTTGTGTTTAAGTATAACAACAACACTGCATTACAAATCAGCTGATTTTTATTTACATTCGTGTGACGAACAGATGAACATATATTATACCGGTGTTGTTGGTTAATCGTGTAAAGTAAGTTTTCCAAAAATAATTAAATAGTAAAAGAGCAAAATTTCTCAATCTCAAAAAGATGTGAAATCAAATAGTTGCACAGCCAAATCAGTGAAAACTAGGCCCGTCTGAGCCCCTCTAGGTGATAAGAAATATATTCAAGTAAAGGTATTCACAATCAGACATGCTAATTTATTTTTTGTGGTTTCAATTGCAACTTTTGTGTTTAGAAACAAAACAACGAAGTGAAATGGATCACTTGGTTTTCGCTGTATTTTGTTAGGTTTTGAGGTTATTTTTAAAACAATTTGTTTTTGTATGATTTTCTTATATCGAATCGTATTTTATTATTTTCTTTTTTTATAGATGCCACGAAAATACATAAAGACGCTAGGTGCTTATGGCAAAAAAAAACTACGATCCCGTGTATCTAGAGACAGCGCTGGATGCAGTGAGCAAAAATAGACTGAGCATGCGAAAAGCGTCAGAAAGGTTTGCAGTGTCATATACGACACTTAACAATCACTATCATGCGGCAGCTCTCTTGACATATGGTGGTCAACCTGCTCTTGACAAGCATTCTGAAACTTTGTTAGTGAATGCTTTGCAAACCTGTGCTGAGTGGAGTTTCCCATTAAAGCCTATTGATATTAGACGAATCACGCAGCAATATTTAAATAGTCGCGGCATCACTGAAAAGCGATTTAAAAATAATATGCCAGGAGAAGGGTGGTTTAAAGGTCTGATGAAGAGGCATCCTCAGCTTACAGTCAAGCTTGCAGAGAATACAAAGCGAGTGAGAGCCGCTGTAACATACGAGATTGTTGAGGAATATTTCCGAAATGTGGCGGATATAATCAGAGATATCCCACCACAAAATTTTGTAAACTATGACGAAACAAACTTCGTTGACGATCCCGGAGTGGTTAAAGTGGTAATGAAGAAAGGAAGCAAACACGCCTACAGGACACTTGACACCACCAAAAGCAGCACAACAGTTATGTTCGCAATAGCTGCTGATGGAACTCGTCTCCCTACTTATACAGTGTACAAAGCCAAACATATTTATGAAGGTTGGAAGGAAGGCGTCTTACCAGGAGCAATTTACAACAGGTCTCCAAAGGGATGGTTTGATTCTGAATTGTTTGACGATTGGTTCAGGACCATACCACTTCCATTTTTCCGAAAAATAGAAGGAACCAAGTTGATTATTGGAGATATCTTGCAAAGTCATATTACTGTCAGTGTCATTCAAGAGTGCGAAAATAACAACATTAAGTTTGTCTTACTGCCTCCCAATTCGACCCACATGCTCCAGCCACTGGACATGGCATATTTTCGTTCTCTTAAAGCATCATGGAAAAGTGCACTGGAGGAATGGAAACTAAAGAATAGGGGGTTTTACCAAAAACTATATTTCCTAGGATGTTGAAAACCACGGTTGAAGGACTTGAGGATCAACAATATTTTAGTTGGATTTAGAGCCTGCGTCCTAGTCCCCTTCAATGCCGATGCTGTTCTTGCAAAAATAAAAAGAAAAGAGCCTACTACACCAGAGGAACGAACCGCGGCAGAAACTTCTATGACTGCATTGCTTGTAGATTATCTACACGAGCTCAAGACTGGGCCTAACAATGCTCCAAAGCGATGAAAAGACTAAACGTAGCCGCTGGCAAAAGCATAGGCACAGAAGATTTGGAAAAAGAGAACCAGAGCAACTGCAAGCAACCCAAAACATGTAAGAGGCAAATAAGCGACAGCGAAGAGGAAGATGACTTACAGACATTGGAGGCGGAGGAACAGCATATCAACACAAATGATTATGAAATTGGAAAAAGTTCTGCTGAGCCAGCCAACATTATTCTTGATTCATCCAAGAACTGGGATGTAGGACAATTTATCATCACAAAATACGAAACAAATAAGAGAGATCGATTTTATATCGCTAAAATTATTGAAATATCAGGGACTGAGATAGTTGTAAGTACATTGCGTAAACATCCATCCATGAAATCTTTGTTTTTCATTTATCCAAATATTCCGCATGAGTCTGTCATAAACAGGGAACAGATTCTCCGACAAGTTAATTTAAAATCACTAAAGCGGGGCAAACATTTCTTCTTGCTTAGAAAAAACGAAATGGAAACACTCCAGTCAGAAATTTTTGTGTGTTCATTCATTTCGTAAATTTTTTTAATTATGTTTTTTAGTTTTATTTTTGCTGTATTTTTATTTTTGAGTATAGTTTGTTTATTTAAGGTTTATGTCATTAAGAAACCAATGGCTGTGTAAAGCTTGTCCAAAAAATAAACGTTTATATTTCTTTAATTTGTTTTATTGCAAAATTCTGCAAATATAGGTGGTACCTTGGTACCTACACATAATTTTTTTAATTTTTTACTGATCGACTTCATCCCGAACAATCCTAAAGTGGGAAATGTGCATTTTAAAACGGGCGATCGATTTTACCCCGAACCCGAGGTGAAGTCGATCACCTTTTAATTCAAAATAAAAAAAAGTTGCATCCATGACCTATGACTCCTGTCACCAATCGACGACCTAAGTATCAAGGAAGTTATATTTTTAATTGCATTAAAATATAATTATTTGTTATTCAGTTCTCAAAAAACGTATTTTTTTGATCGACTTCACCCCGTTTGACGGTACTCTATTTTAAATCAAATTAACTATACAAAAACCAATTGAAACTATATGAAATATTTTTCTCGGCATAAAATCTATCTGAATAAATGCTCACAATTCATTTTTAAATTTGAAAATACCTGTAGCCTACAGTTATAAAACAGGCCATCCATCAAAGAGAAAAAATATTTTTACAATATGCAACTAAAATTATCTATTAAAAACTATGAGATAGTCATTTTTCTTATATCTACATTCAATAAATGATTATAGTGCTCTATGATAAATTTTCAATTCAAATGATATTCTTAAAGTAAGCTATGGTCTAATTTAAACTCGGCTTCATCTACCCAGTATCCATCGTTTCGTTCATCGGTTTCCATTCCATGCATAATGTCTTCATGATCACTGAATTCGTTTAATTCTACTTTAATATGGACATCTCTAACGTGACAATCATATGCCCTTCGACTTCTAAATGATTTGTTACACTGAATACAATGAACATTTGGCTTTTGTGGAATATGATTTGTAGAGCTAACCTTTAGAATGTTTAACTTGTTCTCCTCCTGCAAATGAAAACAATTTATTGTACTAAATCAAAAGTTCAAAGTTTATATTTGTAAGGTTGTGCTAATATAAACCTGTCGGCAATCAAAACGGCATTTAGAGGTTGAATATCCTTGAGCATTTGAACAATTGTTTACACAGTATACGAAAATTAAAATACATAAGATTTTGACACTATTTATTCTGTAATGCACATGCATGGACAAGTGTTTGCTACTTGGAAATCTTTTAATTAAATAAAGCAGGCTTATAACTTGTATTTCGTAAAAATATATAACTTGAAAAACATGCTTGGACTGTGTGCACACTGATGTAATCTGTAACATTTGGGCGTTACGAGAAATAAGTCAGACGAGAAAGGGGGGAAACGTAATTTTCATTTCAGTGTAATTAGTTTTTAATAATCTTAGAGCTAGCATTAGAAATCACAAAAGCAGCCTTTTATTTCTGTGCAAAACATTTGAAATGAAACTTCAATTCATTAATTATTTTAAAACCCACCAAAGAGGAAAACAAATTTCAATATTATTCTCATAACATATTAAAAGCTTTTTACATGGAAAATATTTGTAATGACAATTTAACAATGTCAATGTGACATTTTAAGTAGTTATGTTAATTGTATGCCTGCCTACTACTTGTTGTACCACTTTTCGAGCCGACCAAGCAGCGATATAAATCAGCACGCTTTTGCGAGAGAGACCAGTCTGTTGTGCAGACTCGCTCTTTTACTACTGTGCCGAGAGGCAGTGTTAAATAGTTAGTACCTACCACACCGTGCCCATAGCCGATGCTCCAAACCAATAGACGTCGTACCCATAGCCAACATTATTCTCTTTTTTCGCTGAGTCCAAAGCCAGCTATTACCACTGCCGTGCCCATAGCCGGCATTCAGCATCATCCGGTGTCGTGCCCACTGCCGACACCCATAACCCCGATATAAGGTTCGTCATGCCCACTGTCAGCGTCATTATACCGTCCTTCGCCTACCTTAGTTTCCTCTTGTCACAAAGCATGCCGGTAGATCTAGATTCACACAATGGAGCCGGTAGGTCTAGCAACGGCTAGACCACTGTAGCATCATACCGGATACTAATTAGTGACCAATGTCCACTGCCACGTCAGTGACTTAGGAGGGCATTCCATATTTCATTCAATAATACAACTACATAACAATGTCAAATAGTTACAATGTATGCAAGACACAATAAAAACAAAATTTTACAATATAACACACAAAGAAAAAACCGAATTGACAAAACAGAAATTAAATTCCACACCAGACATTGTATTCATTTAGGTATTTATGTATATCACAGTTATGCAGAGGTTAGCAAAAACAAACCCGGACTATATGCCCTCTTACATATTACGCATATATTAATAGCGTACCCCTCTAAGACAAAAGTGGGAAATCGTGAAACAGTCACCTGAACAAAAGTATTCAATCTCCTTCCAAATCATCAATACGAACAGATGTGAGGTTAGAACAAAAAGTAAAAGTTTGGGTTTGTCGTAAATGCCCTACTAATTATGGAATAATAAAAAAAGGTCCACGTGATGATACATGGATTTTCGACATAACCAACAAACAAATTTAGATCGGGGCGGTTTATTTCCCATCAAAATATTTTGGGATTCAAGATCCCACAGAAGGAGGTGATTTCTTGGTTAAATAGAAGTTAGAATCTGTAAGGCATGTTCGTAAAAACAATAACTGTGTAACTGGAACTGTAATTGAATATAAAGTTAACTGTATTAAGAATGGACTTCTATTGAACTTTACCAATTTTTGTTTAATAAATATACTTTTTTCTGTGACAGGAAAAAAATTTGACACTTCCTACTTCTTGACAGGTAACAAAATGTCACTTTTTATGAATTTACTTTTCTCCCCGGGAAAAAAATGAGTACTTTTTTCCCAGGTACGTGCAAATAAGTAAGGACACGAAGATATTTAATTTAAAGCCGTGCGCAACACCTGTGTGGACATGAAGCACAAAACTGTCCATTTCTGATTTCTGAATATTCAAAACAACCGATATAAACAACTTAAGTAAGCAATTTTTGAAACCACTCTCAGAATTAAATTGACAGATATTTGATTACTTGTTTGAAACTTTAAATTTGACATTGATTGATTTTTGACTTTAATATATTCTAATATTTTTTCAATATTAAATCATCGTTTTACATATCACAGAAAAAATAATGTATTATACACAGGTAAAATGTAAGATTTTAGCTCTCGGTGTTTTGTTTCCCTCTGCTAAAATCTAGTACTTTTTCCCTTGTATAATAAATAACTATTGTTATAGGGATAATTATAAGCTATTAACCCGACTATTACTATAAGTACATTTAAAATTTTGTTTCTTTTCCTATTTGTAAATGTTTACATGTTTTTGTAGAATAGATTTTAGCCAGTCGAGTGGAACTTAGCTTCATTTAAAATGGACACATAACAGTGTGTAAAAAATAAACATTCCACCAAGAGAATCAACGATTCCCTGATTTACACATCGGCCAACGGAATTTCTACTACCCCAGATGTCGTTAGTATTCTTTAAACTTAACAAATCGGAAATCTAACAGAATAAGTGGTAGAAATAACAGTTCGAAAATGCACCTAAGTGAAATTTCTATCATAATGCAAATTTGTTTAATTTTTTATCATTTAATACTATAAGAACCGCCTCCCGCACCACTGTAGCTGGCCAGTGCAATCTTAATTTGTTACAGGATCCTCGTCCCTTTTTGGCAATTCCAAATTTAAAACTTAATGCTTCAAACACCCATACCAAATCGTAGTATGTAATTTTAGCTAAGCTTGTTTATTGGTGTATTTTCTTAATACAGTATACTAACTAGTTAGTAAAAGCTGACACCTTAAATATTTAGTACAGTAACAAATGCGTTAGAAAGAAAACGTTACTCATCTAATAAGTAGTACATACTTAAATGCCAAATTTGTTTTTGTATTGTGAAAGTGTTGCCTCCAATTTATTCATGCAAGTTATTTAAGTAAATATATAAATTATTGAATCAATCCTTTATACACTTATAAGTACTTTCCTGGCTAGCAAGTGTCACTTTCCTGGCTAGCAAGTGGTACTTTCTTATTGCATTAAATCATGATTTTTTAAAGTTAATTAACAACAAACAACTCTGTTAATAATCTATAGGAACACTGTGGCACAATTTGAATAAAATGAAAAAACCCTTACCACAAAAAAAGGTAAGGGATTTTATTCAAACAACTCTGTACTTATTTAATATAAAAGCAAAATCTATTTGGAATTGTATATATTAATTGTTACATTAGAATTCTGAGTATTGTTAACTGTTAAAGTAAGACCAAGCTGATGCTAAAAATGTCACTATCGAACATATTTTGTGTCAAAGTATAAATACAACCTTTAACAATGCGGTATAGGCGTAACTCATACAATATTATGTCAAAATCAACACACATGATGTACCCTAGCAACGGTCTCACAGATGTCTTTGTTGAAATAATTTATCAAATTATATAAAAATTAAAATGATTTTACACTTATTTATATTTACTAACCGATAATGAGTAAAATAGTATACATACCTCACGGGAAGAATCATTACAGCCTCGTGTCTATAGCTACCCTCGGCGCTACGCGCCTCGGACATCTAACCAGCGCTCGGCTGTAATGATCTACTTCTCTGCTCGGTATGTAATATACTATTAGTTAAGAATTACGTGAAAATCACACAAAGATTTAATTCTCACGTAAGTCCGGACATTGAATTATGATTTGTGGCATGGAAAACCAAAGATTTCACTTCCCATGCTTTATTAAAGTACTGCTGTTTACCAGTTTGCGTGAGAACATTAACCTATCTTGGAAACAAGCAGTGGACGTGTTAGACTGAGTTCCAAGTGTCGACGAAATAATCCCTTTACTTTCGTTACCTTTTTTTCTATCGTTATACAAAATACCGGCGTTTCATCGCTAGAAGAGCTACTGCCAACCAAACAACAAACACCTGGTCAGTGATAGTAAAGTTACACAAGTTATTGTTAGTGTCACTATTGAAATTAATGAATATTCCTTGTGATTATGCAACTTCTAGCATTGCTACAACCACAAAATACTTGGTGGAAAACACCTGATACCCCCAACGAGAAACCACGTGCCTACGAAAACAGCTTCCTTTTAAAACATAAAGCATGGGTTTGTGTTACCATGATGTATATAAAATTGAAGATTGTGTCTTCAGATACAATTGTTGTTTGTAGGTGTTAGGCTCATTAATTTTGATATTTTAAAATATGATATTTGCTTCTAATAAATTTGTTATTTTTAATGCAGTTATTGTTTAATACTTAATCGCACCTTAAACGATAAAGAAAATATAAGAGCCTCTTTGCAATTTAATAATGATTCTTTAACATTAATTATTTATATAGAGATTTTTCAATATTCGGTATGCACACTATACACACTTAGTTTTTATGATTAAATAAATTAGTATTTTTAAACAATCCAAAAATTGTTACATGCCAAAAATTGGCAATGTAAATTGTTAAATATGTGAGTAAATTCCCGCCAATAGTTTAAAATATACTTGTTAATTTCCGCCATCCCGGACGGTTGCGTTTGCGCAAAAGAATGCGCAGGTGCGGAGTGAATGGCGCAAGTGCGCAGAGTGGCACAACATTATTAGGCACCAGACGTCAAGCCGGTAACATCTACCTATGTTGTGGTGTCTGTCTTTTCTCTTTTTCAGGATGTAGGTTTCCCTATCTCTACCTTATATTGTTCCTTACCTGGTTGCTCCTATGGTTCCGCTATGAAGGGAAAAGAGGATAGACGTTAAATCTTGAATCAACGATGGCGTAGTGGACCCACCCAAACAACAAGGATCCTGAGCTTTAACTGCAAGACGCGTTTTAAGTGAGTACATGGCTTTATATTTTAAATTAAGATTTGTATCAATTTTAAACGTGTTTGGTATTTGATGCAATTTGCCGCGTAATCATGTCATAATATTAACGATTGCGCAATAATGGGTAAAGCAAATCCATTATTATAAATTTTCAGCAGTATCGTGGACTTCTAATAATAACAGTAAATATAGGAACAACTGAAAATTACAATTTTAAAGTCAAATATTGGCAGCTTATTAGCGCCTACATCAATCCTTTTCTAAAAAATGGCATGTTGAATTTCTGCATACATTGCAACAAAAGTTGAAATGGCATTTACTCAGTCATTAGCAGAACTTGGGATGTTACTTTTCATATAAGATGATCAAGCACCTCCATTATCTGGGCAGTTAGGTTGAATTGAAGAGCTGTACCCAGATATAAATGGTGTTACTCGTGTCGAATAGTCCTATCAACAGTCTTTTAGTCAAAATTCGTCCTCTCCCTTTGAAAAAGAGTACATAACAGTTTATAAGCTTTATTGCATTAGGTGTATATACGTTTCAGTAGCTATTTTTATACGAGGCTTCAGTTTTTTATTGTATTAGTTAGGTTCAGGAATTTTTAAACCGTGCACAATAAATCCTCCAGTATTATTATGTTTATAAGAAGCATCACATGAAAACCATACAAAGATTTGGTTCTCACACAAGTCTAGACATTGATTTGTGATTTGTGGTTTGGGAAGTCTCAAGGATTGTATTTCCAATGCTTAACATGCAGCTGTGCCCACCAATTTGCATCTGAAAATTAACCTAGCTTGGAGGGGAGATGATGGTACGTGGGAGCCATTGCGTTGAAACAAAGGCCTTCCTCAAGTGTAGACGTGTTTTCATAGAGTTCTAACAGTCGACAAAGTGGTCCATTTCTTTTTCGTTCCATATTCCTCTACTGTTATACGAAATACGACACTTCGTCCATAGGAGAGTTAACACCAACCAAACTAGGGGACATCTGGACGCCACTCCAAGATAAAAGACACACCGGGATTTTTTAACCAGTAAACACTTTAACTGTTATCATTGAACAGTTCACGCTGAACCATATAGTATCTAAATCACCTTGTAAAAATACTGTGACAGCAACCATCTGATCGATTTCTAAATCATATTTTGCAGCAATCGCTATGAGAAAATGTAATGATGAATAACAAACAGCAAGTGAAAACATCTCTGTTATAAGCAATCCCTTTGTGCTGAGCACAACCCTTTTTTAACAAACAGGCCTTATATCGATCGATTTGACCATTCTCATCGCACTTGGTTTTCAACACTTATTTGTTCCGAATTGCCTTGTGATTTGCTGGCAAATTTTCCAAAGAGCCAGTTCTGTTTTCGATTAGAGACTTATACTAGTCCTCCATAGGTCTTTTCCAGTGACACGCGTACGGACCTTTCATCGCGTTCTCTACCATCAGCAGATTGTCTGCATTATTCAGTCAAAACATAGACAAAGCCATCTTTCTTTGTAGACTTAGTCCATCTCGAAAATCGCCGTAACTCTTGACATTCATCGACAGTTGTAATTTCTAATAAATCATTATCTGTTACGGATTGCTTACTGTTGCCTGCACCATCAAACTGACTCGTATTTGAATTACTGTTTGCAGTTTGCAGTTTGTTTTAACCAAACAGTTTCTCTACTTCGTTGCTATTGTCTTTGGATAGATAAAAATGATTAAATTTGTTACAAGTATTTCATTTTTATAACGTTGCTTATCCAAAAAAATCATGTCGTGACTTACAGTAACTTACATGTTTTTTTGGATCAAAGACTCGATAGCCTTTGCACTGTCTGCTGTAAACAACCAGAATACATTTCTTAGACTTATAATCAAACTTATCCCGTTTTTGTTGTGGAATATACACCATTGCTTTAAATCCAAAGACTTTCAAATTTGACATCTGGTTTCTTGGCATACCAAATTTCTTCGAGCGTTTTGGCAATAGTCCCTTGAAACGGCGAACGATTAATAAGATATCCCACTGTATTGAAACGTATTATATTTTCTTGATCGCTAACCCCAAACGGTCACATTCTTTCCTAAATTGAGCTTAACTAATGCTCTCTTCTTAATACATACATCTGACTCTAGAAGTTGGGGGTCAGCAAAACAAAGTCTTCCGACGTAACTAGGGGTCTATTCCTTGGGTAGAGCTATGAGCAATGGGGGGGTAAGTCGAAATCTATGGAGGGTTACACTTAACAAAAAAAACAAACAGGCGCCACCAAGTCCAAATTGATTTATTTTAGGGCATAGCTATTTTTAAGGGCGGACTTGGAGACCCAAAAAAGAGATCGCCTTCGTTGATACACAAACTTGTCTTAACAGAATAAGACGCTGTTCCTGTAAGAAAGAATAATAATTAAGTCACATAAAAATGGGAACACTATTTGCGTCCCTCAAGTATACCTAAAAGTATAGAGAATATTTTCTGCATAATGGGATCATAAAATTTTAGTTCTTATTGCTTTTTGTTTACCAAGTCTGATCAGACTAGATCAGAATAAAAAAACTTTAAATGAAGAATATTAATTTACTAATAAGAATTTTCTTGGTTTCAGTAAATAAAGTATCATTGTAATTAAATAAAAATAAAAATTTGAAGTACTTGCAAAACTGGTAGTAAAGGTTATCAACTAATCCTTACTCAAATATTTTATAATTCTATGTAACTAAAAATGCTAGAGTTTCTTTATAACCCAATCAGATCTGTGTGAGTCATTTACAAATGAATATACGAAATTTTCTCTTTAGGTTAACAAACTTAAATTTAGTTTGAAGTCAAAATAATCACCAAGATATTCTCTAATGTTATCTATAGTGGTTGTACTAAAATGCTAAACATGTGTTAGCCATTGGGCAATTGTTGACAATAGTGAACAAACAAACAGGTGATGTAATAGCAGCTGTTAAATTACGTTGAAGCCACGTGTGATCACGTATTTACGAAGCTAAGTGAAAGCAAATTTAATACTGGGGAAAACCAGCTTATTTACAGGTAAACTGAATAACAATTTTTGTACGTCTAACAAACAAAATGAAATAATGTACTTTCAGAAGGAAAGTACTCAGGAAATCATTAATTCTATTACGAACCCAAGAGCAGCAGTTGTCCCTTGATGTAATGGAAATTACCTGCAGCGGAACAGCAACTAATTATACTTGCTTTCCATGCTTTAACACAGGTGTAGGAGCAAAGCGGGTTCCTTACTTGGATCACGGCAGCATTACTTTGTAACGTAATCTTCCGTTGTCTAAATTTATTTACTAAAATAATTTTTCATTGCGTAGCCAACAAATTAAGCTTTCTAAATTGTAACTTCAAAGGGATCATGTTGTCTCAAATTTTACAGTTGCGATTTTCGACGTGGTGTGCGATATATACGTTATCCATGCAGTTTTCTAATTTCTCGTTGGGATTTCAAATGGGTCGTTGAGTTCAAATAGGTCGTTGCGAGTTCAAATGGGTCGTTGCAGTTCAAATGGGTCGTTGCGCGTTCAAATGGGTCGTTGCGCTAAATAAATTTTGTAAATTAGCTAATATGACAACGAATATACAAAATGTGGATTAGGTACTAACCGTTACTCAGGAAGTGTTTCACAAACATAGAGCGACTCGGAGGTCACTCGCCATTCTCTTAGAATGCATCTTGACGCTACTTTTAACTATCGACGAGTGCGCTCGCTGCTTTCTTGTATGGTGGGAGGTTCCGGATTTTAGTTCTCGAACCTCTCACGCGCGCGCCAGTGGCTGTGAAATTACACCGAACTCGGAAACAACTCGACTAATAATCCTTGATATTATAATACTATAAAAGTTTGATTGTTACTTGAATATTTATTTTAATTAATAAAGGTATTTTACTATTCATTGTACGTTTAATGAATGGATTCTCCTACTGCAAAAATAAAATTGTTACAGTATTAACCGCTTTACCCCAAAATTTGACATTGAGCTTTGCTCGTTTGACTAAAGTCCTATTCATCTGTTTTGCCATACCATTTTGTTCAGAAACTTTAAAAATTCATTGTCACAGTATTCCTTTCCATTATCTGTGCGAATTTCCTTAATATTTTCGGTTCGTCTGATTCTCAACATAGCTTTTGAAATCTTTGAAGACATTTATAGCTTCTGACTTTTTTTTTATAATATACATAAAACTTTTCTACTGAAATCATCAACAAAAGTCATAAAGTACCGAGAACACCATGAATGTATTAACTGTCATTGACTGTATAAACCCGAATGTATCAATTACAGAATATTATTCGCGGGAATTGCTTTTCTTAATGGAAGACGCACCAGTTTTCCTATGACACAAATTTCACAAGTTTCTCGCTGACCACTGATGAAACTCATTCTCCCAATGAAACTGTTTTGCAACTTCATAAGATTGTCATTATTGTTGTACCTGATCCCAGAAAAAGGAAATTACTACATCACAGAACACTTGATTTGATTAAAAATTTCTATCAAAATGATGAACGTTCTCGTATTATGCCGTGTAAGAAAGATTAAATTAGTCTATCCAAAAATGTCTATGAGCAAAAAAGACTGTTGCTTTGTAACCTCAACAAACTCTATACTGCGTATACTGCGTTCAAATTTGAGTATCCGAGTATAAAAATTGGACTATTTAACTTTTACTTTTTGTATCCTAAGTGATGTGTGTTAGCTGGCTCTTCAGAAATGCATGCAGTATGTGTCTGTTTAATCCACCAAATTGTAATACTACTTCTACACGTATGTGCTATAGAGGAAACAATTATCACTTTTTAATGGAATAGTTAATTTGTTCAACGGATAACAGAGATTGTTGTATGCTTTGATACTGTTGCGAGTGTCCTTCAAATAAAAATGTAAAAAAATTCTTGCATGACAAATTGGAGAAATGGGACAAAGAAGATGAAGTGGCATACAGTGCATGGGTAACTACCAACAGAACATATCGGGTTACAGTAACAGTTTCATTCGATGAATATTTGGATCACCTTATAAAGTGTCTTGAAAAACTTCTACTCCACTCTTTCATCACAAAGTCTAGGTCAAACTATCTTAAAGGATCGCTGAAAGCAAACCTTCAGCCACATGCAGCAATTATTTTAATAGTTTTTTGACAGAACTGCTCATATTATTCAGGTTAAATGTGCAAGATCACCACTGGACACACAATAGTTGTTCCCTTAATCCTGTGGTAATTTAAACTTGTGCCAGGAAAGGATCTCATTGTCATCAAGCTTGTGTGTCATCTCAGATGATTTGAACATGATGTAATTTTTGTTTATAAAACAAAAAATAATTGCTCAATTTATAAATGAAAAGTTTTTGCAAGTTGATAGTGTGCACTATTTCAGTAACGGTTGTCCTAAACAGTACAAGAACTAAGAACTTTATAAATCTATTCCACCATCAAAAAGATTTCAACTTACAAGCGGTTTAGACTTCATTTGAAGTCATAGGAAATCTCCATGTGATGGAATAGAAGAACAGGCATCTCCTATCAAGGGAAAGTTTGCAACTTGGTTCTTGCAATATTATCACTAATGTGGATAAAGTTTCAAATTTTGCCAATCTAGAATAAAAAAAGTTTTTTTATGTTGGAGAAAGAGGATATATCGACTAGCAGGCAAAAACTATAATCCAGTTTCTCACAAGCGAAAACTGTATCTGGCGCTCACAGTTTTCACTGTTTACTCCACTATCAGAAAATGAAATACGTACAAAAAGGATAAGTTCTTATTCAGATAACAGTGTAACAATTTTTTTAGACGACTGGAAATCATCTAAAAGTTATTTGTTAAATACGTCTTTTTGTCTATTCGATCAAACAAATAAAAATCGTCATTCAAATAAATATTCGTATTGGGATCATGTAGCCCAATCATAATACAGAGATTATCCTTTAGTGCTAGTTTGGTTGCTAATAACAGGCATTGGCTGTTTGAATAAATACCTCAATGTCAAACGACTTTGAAATACTATGTGCAGCATGCCAACCAGTCACTCTGGCTGGGGCACCGGATACGAACACATAATGGAGAAGATTAGTATTCTAGCCAGCAATTTGCGTGTGGCGGCCTTACGCCAAGGTGTTTAATTCAAGTGTAACATGCACTTGAATAAGTGTTTTAATAATGATAAGCACATAGATTTAATCCCTAAAACAAACTAAATGAATTTGTTATAGCGCTCTTCAATTTTACCAATTAATATGAACGCTCTTCAATTTGATTGTAATATTCTTGATATAATATGAACGTCCTTCAATTTTACTGTAATATTTTTAATTTAATACAAACGTTCTTCAATGTGACCATAATAATTTTTGATCCGATATGAACGTCCTTGAACTTGACCGTAATCTTTGAGATTTAATATAAACGTTCTTCAATGAGGCCATAATACTTGTGATTTAATATGAATGTTCTTCAATTTAATAGCAATTCTTTTGTTTTAATCTAAATGTCGTACAATTAACATTTACGATAATCCTTTAATTGCTATGATGTTTGATTCGAAGGAGAATGCTTGGCAAATGTCCGGTATTTACAAGTAATAATGTGAATAATTACGCTCAACATAATTGTTTGGTAACGAACTAAATGCCGTAAAATTGTTGGATTGGATTTTGGTTTGTTTCATTTTTGCGTAGAAGAAATACACTTTGTTAGTGCCTTTTAATAGTTTAATTTATTATACATATAAATTAAATATTATTTGTAGAAATAATTAAGTACCTCCTTGACTTGTATATAAGTAATCCCCATCATTCACGATCCAATACGAACCAACCCGAACTTTATTTTCCTGTTGGTTCCTGCCGTAACTGTACAGAAGAGTCGTTCTCGAACTTTGTGCGCAACATGTCGTGTGTTACAGACGACCAGTCAGAACCTACATTAAGGTAACAATTCGCCCAAGTGCGTGTCGTTTTTCGTTGTGAACAATATCTAGTATCGGCATTAAAACATTAGTGCTTCACATCATTATCAACCTATTTAACTACAGTCCACATTGAAAACTCAAAGATATCAACAGCAGACCTTTAGAAGCACACCAGCGTGATTGTAAGTATTAACCAGTGCAAGTTATTTCTTTTTAATCTGCACGGCATACTGTGCATTATTGATCCTTCGGCGCGGGTGTGTTATTAGTTTAATTGACATTTGTACACGTTGTTGTTTTGTCGTTTGAACATTATTAATTATAGTTATCGGACATTTTAATATTGTTAAATTTAGATACTTAGTTCTCTAAAGATCACATATGCTTAGCATCCTTCATTCTTATTTTGTTAGTAAAAAGAAAATCTTCTCTCTCTATGCATGTCAAATTGACTTTTGATTGTAAAAACACTTTTTTGCTTATTAAAAGGAAGTTTTTTTGCTGAATTCACTTCAATTATTTACACTTGGTCCTAATCAAGCCCGATAAAAATACAACCACCTTGGAAATACAATGTTCAACTCAATAAGAAGAGCAATCGAATAATTTACAAATACTCCAAGAAGAATGCTCCACAACAGAGACCTTTATGAACACGCGGTCTAAACCTGCCAAACAAACCAAGATTACAACGCAAGAAAGTCAATAAAGGCACTACTGAAGACCACTGATCACAATCTTACTATAACATAGCAAGGAATGAAATCAAGCGGACAAGACACAGGCCAGACAGATTGAGTAATCAATACAACTAGTCTGTTGCTCAATTGAAAACATCAAAATCAGGTTAAATAGTTTTATTTAATTCTGCTTCCAAAACTAGCTGCCAACAGTTTAAAACTGCACACTTTCTTTAAAGACCTTTTGAGTATTTGACAGTACCTTTAATAATATCACTTTCAGATTAATCTTTTGCAACAAACTCGTACTTAAAATGTCTCATGATATCCTTGCGAGTTTAATACGCAAACGTTCAAGTTTAAAGGGTAAGTTAACCTCCTTAAAAAACTTTCTGCAACCACTAATTGCCATTGCTACCCAAAGCCCGTCTAACGTTAGTAAAATCACGCTTAATGAAACTGATATTTTGCAATTAGAAATATGTCTAGCAGTCCTTGAGGAATTGTTAACAAAGTATGACTCTATTCATTCAGAGATAATAGAGCTCAACACTGAAGTAAATCTACAAGCACATTGCGACAATTACAGCGAGTTTGAAAACAATTATTTTCAAACGTTAGCGGTAGCGAGGTCTTTACTAATAAAAAGTCGGTCCCTGGTTCAAGCAACACAATCTATTTCAAACCAAACATCCATCTCTATGCCTAAATTGTCATCTCATATTGATATTGATCACACAAATACACAGCCTTTAATTGAAATTGCTCAAGGTACCTCACAAGGCGACTCTAACAGTATAACTCGCCAGCTTCAACAAGCAACACCGCTACAAACACCACAACCTAATTTTGAAGCACGATCAAGTTTAGTAAAACTACCAACCTTGCAAATGAAGATCTTTAATGGTGACCCAAAACATTTCTGAGCTTTTTGAAGGTTTCAAGTCACTCGTACATAATAATGACGCATTTGACGATGTTACGCGTTTCCTGTACTTAAAATCAGTTTTAGGGCCGGAACCAACCAAGGTAATAGAATCGCTGGACATAGTCCCTTCGAATTATTGTGTAGCACTAGCTCTGTTAGAAAAACGCTACAAAAATACAAGATTTCTCATCCATTCTCATATAAAATGCATTGTAGAGTTCCCCAAAGTTACTAAAGAATCCGCCATGTCAATTAGGCAACTTACAGACTCTATACAAGGCCACTTGAGCCCTAGACTCCTTAGGCGAACCAATCGATTCAATTGCTAGTTTTATACAATATCTAATAACGGACAAATTAGATTACAACACAAAAGGGAATGGGAGATTGAGATTGCTAAGCTGGATAACTGCCTCCAACTTCCACGTTAATTGACTTTCTTGAAAAAAGAGCTCGTTTACTTGAAAAAATTGATAAACCTTTGAAGGCACCTGATTACAACCAGTTTAGGCATCCGAACAGCCCTAAACAATTCAATACTCAATATAGCAAACCATCTTACGTTCATGTTTCATCCAAACCTCTTCGAGACCAACAAAACTGCCCTATTTGTAATGTAAGTCATAAATTAATGTATTGCAAGGTTTTTCTTGATATGACGCCTAACACCCGCTATTCTAAAGTCAAGGAATTGAAACTCTGCATTAATTGTTTACGCATGGTCACCTCGTCTCGGACTGCAGATCTGGAAATTGTAGAAAATGCAATAAAAAACATTCCACGCTTCTACACAGTTCTGAATCGACATTCGTCAAATCTGATACAAACTCATCTGTTTCTAACAAAGAAACAAACAGCATAAATCCACTAGCATCAACGTCAACTCTCACCAGCCATCTAGCTCAGCCAGATCAATTTATCCAAGTGCTTCCAACGGCTATGGTATATGTTGAAGACCGCTCTGGTAAGCGACACCAATGCATAGCCCTTCTCGATTCCGCTTCAATGAGATCATATATGACCATCTCCTTATGCTCAAGGCTGAAGCTGCCCACTGCGAGAGCGAATATTTCCATTTCTGGCATAGATCAATCGCAGACCAAGGTCTATAAAATAGTGTACGCAAAATTGTTATCCATTCATGATGATTTTGCTACTTTTTTGTCATTTTTGCTTCTACAAAACATATCAGGAGAATTTCCCGCCGTATCCTCAAATGCAAATGGGTTACAAATACCTACAAATATAAATTTGGCTAACCCGAATTATCGTTGCAAAACCCGAATTGATCTGCTCTTGGGCGTAGATATCTTCTGGCAAGTATTATCACCAGATCAGCCCTTGACCATTCAATATCCCCATTTGTGGAATACTCGCTTAGGATATATAGTCACTGGAGAATTTACACTCCACAATCAACCTATATCTACCTCTTGCCATCTCACCATGCTCGACGTATCACGACAGTTATCAAAATTCTGGGAAATTGAAAACATTCTCGCATCAAAACATCTTTCCTCAGAAGAACGACAATGCGAATCGCACTTTGTTAAAACTCACAAGCGCAATGAACAAGGTAAATTCATTGTATCGATTCCATTAAACACTAGTCCAAGCGTTCTTGGAAGTTCCAAACAAAACGCTTTAAGGCAATTTATGTCTCGAAAGAAGACTTCAAGCAAACGCTGAGCTCAAATCTCTATATGTAGACTTTATGAAGGAGTATGAAGCCCTTGGTCATATGACAAAGGTATGCCACCCAGATAACGCACCATATCAATATTTCATTCCACACCATGCTGTTTACAAGGAACACAGTCTCACAACCAAGCTACGCGTTGTTTTCAACTCAAGTAGTCCTACTTCTACCGGCATTTCGTTCAATGATATTCAGCTTAATGGTCCCATACTTCAAGATGATCTCTTCTCCATTCTTCTGAGATTCAGACGTTTTGAGTACATACTCACACGTGACTGTGCTAAAATGTACCGATCTGTTTTTATTGAAAAGGAACAACGTCCTCTTCAAAGGATCTTTTGGCGATCGGAACCTTCACATCCATTAGATATTTATGAGCTTGCAACTGTAACTTATGGTGAAAGGGCTTCCAGTTTTCTCGCTATACGCTGTTTATTTGAACTAGCAAGGCTAAATGAGGATTCTTATCCTGAAATATCCAAGATTATACGAAAGGATATGTATTGCGATGATCTGCTCACTAGCTGTGAGACCCTTAACAAAGCAAAATACATTTGCTATAATATAGCTAAAATTCTACATTCCGGGGTTTCACGCTCCAAGTGGAACTCAAATCATCCAGAAGTTTTAGAAGCAATTCATTCGGCAGACATTCCAAACAATATTTTAGATTTTGGTCCTAGCAAAACGCCAAAACTTTAGGCTTGCTGTATAATAGCTTCTCTGACAATCTATTTTTGAAATAACAAATTTTGAAAACACTTGCAAGTTAGTCACAAAACGAACCGTACTGTCCTACATTTCCATGATCTTTGATCCCTAGGGTTGCTTAACCCCTGCACTGTAACAGCCCGAATTTTCATGCAACAGTTATGGTTAATCCAGTCACATTGGGACGATCCCTTATCCTCAGAATTGCAATCCCAATGGAAATTGTTTTGTCAAAACTTATCCCAGTTAAGTAATTTGCATTCCCAGACAATCAATCTGTAAGTCTTACAAACAGGTTGAAGTACATGCTTTCGCAGACAGCAGTAAAACTGCGTATGGCACGTGCATATATATACGATCTATTGATGAAAGCAGTAAAGTGCACGTTCAGCTTTTGTGTTCCAAAACGAGGGTTGCTCCTCTAAAAACATTGACAATCCCGAAACTAGAACTGTGCGGTGCTCTTATGATGGCTCAGTTGGTAGACAAAATAAAGGACGATTTAGATCTCAACATTTTCTCTATAACCTATTGGATAGATTCGACCATAACCTTGTCGTGGATCAATTCTGAGCCTCATTTACTAGAAATTTTTGTAGCCAATCGAATTACTCAGATTCAAGCAATGAGTGATCCATCTTTATGGAGGTATGTTCCTACTAATTTAAATCCTGCCGACTTAGTCACACGAGGCGTTTCTGCATATAAGCTTTCCGACCTATCAATGTGGTGGAACGGTCCTGATTTCCTTTCGAACTTATCAATTAATTGCGAATTTCAAGGCGCCACGCTTTCAGATCCCTTCTCTGAACCTATAAATGTGGAATCCCATGTATCCTTATACATGTCAAGCATTTCATTTGAATCCTTTATTCCATTCAAGGATTATTCTAACTTAAATATGCTCAATCGCATATTAGCTTATTGCTTACGATTCATAAAAAATTGTAAATCTATTGTGCAAGACAGGATACACAATGCCTTAACCTTCAAGGAACAACGTGATTCACTCATCCAGTTAGCACGACTTTCACAAATGGAATCGTTTGCTAGTGAAATTAAAGCGCTATCAAACAAAGGGACATTGACAAAAATAATGCGTTAACAAAATTAAATCCTTTTTGACACAAGAGACAATACTTTAAGGGTCGGGGGTAGGCTCTCCAATTCCAACTTCCCCAATGCTAAAAAACACCCAATTTTAATATCCGCTAAACATCATTTTGCCAAACTATTATTTCGTTCAGAGCATGAAAGATTATGTCATGCTGGTCCTTCACACCTTCTCGCTTCAGTAAGAGAGCAATTTTGGCCTCTAAACGGCCGTAATCTATCTAAGACGACTGTCTTCCAATGCATAAAGTGTTTTCGGTCTCACCCAAAAGACATAAACAACTTATTAGGCAATCTACCCACCGATAGAGTAACACCTCAATTTCCATTCGCAATAACTGGAACTGACTATTGTGGTCCGTTTCTAGTCAAGGATAGAACCGGTCGGGGATGGAAATCCATTAAATGTTATGTGTGTTTATTTGTTTGCTTTTGTACGAAAGCTATTCATCTTGAACCAGTGACCGAATTAACTAGTGAAGCTTTTATATTATGTCTCGGCGGTTCGCCTCTCGTAGAGGCGTGCCATGTAAAATATACTCCGACAATGTTCGCAACTACTGTGGAGCTAAAACGATGTTGGACGAATTAGGCAAATTTCTCATAAACAATGATGAGGAATTAACAAATTTAGCCAACAAAGACAATTTTAACTGGATTTTTTTGCCACCATATTCTCCTAGCATAGGCGGTCTTTGGGAAGCTGGCATTAAGTCTACCAAATCACACTTAAAGAGAGTGGTTGGGAATGCTACCTTATCATTTGAACATTTTATAACTGCCTTAACTCAAATCGAAGGCATTCTTAATTCTAGACCCCTCTGTCCACTCTCCTGTCACCCAAACGATTTTCTTCCTCTTACCCCAGGTCACTTTTTAATCGGCCGTCCCATTTCAACTGTACCTGATCTTGATGTAACTCATATCAATGAGAACAGACTAACGCTTTTCCAAAGGACTCAGCAAATAGTTCAAAATTTTTGGACCAGATGGTCCAAGGAATATATATCTGAGTTGCAAGTGAGAAACAAATGGAAATTGAAAAAACCTAATATAGAAGAAGGTGCCCTTGTGCTAATCAAGGATAACAACTTACCACCTACAAAGTGGAAACTCGGACGTGTAATTAAAACTATAAGTGGAAAAGATGACATCGTGCGCATAGTGTCGCTGCGAACGCAAAACGGTGAAACGACTAGAGCAATTTCAAAAATTTGCCCTCTTCCATTAGAAGAGAATACTGCAAATACGTTTTGATAAATGTTTGCTAGACTGTTATTTATTATATTTCACATGTGTTGAAAGGATTCCTCCTTCCAATGGGGGGAGTATGTTAAATTTAGATACTTAGTTCTCTAAAGATCACATATGCTTAGCATCCTTCATTCTTATTTTGTTAGTAAAAAGAAAATCTTCTCTCTCTATGCATGTCAAATTGACTTTTGATTGTAAAAACACTTTTTTGCTTATTAAAAGGAAGTTTTTTTGCTGAATTCACTTCAATTATTTACAAATATATAACATTAGCAAAACAGACAAGTTTCGTTTACACGTGAATTTATATATCATTAAAAGTGTATTTACGGCAATTGGACGTTCATTCGTTCATCATAAAATTCCTTTCCTATAACTTCTTAACAAAGAATTATGGTCAAGGTGGTACGATTTTCAAATTTACCTTAAATTTCGTTTAGCAGACAAATAGTTTGGACATTAACATTCCTAAAGCTCAGCAAGCAGAAAAATCACTTTCGTTTCTTTTGTATTGGAAAGGCAGGCAATTAACACAATACACATGCAGGTATAGGGGTTTAATCCTGCAAACACACAAATTGTTAAGTACATCTCTCACACTCGCATATTGTGAAAGCTATTCGTTTATTTTTACATATAAAACTTGGTTGGCTAGCTATATTTCTAGCAAGTGGTTGTATTGTTACAAAGGGTACAATTTCGAAGATATAGGCTCATTATTGAAATTGAGTTAAGTTTAAGGTTAATTCTGGTTATACATTTCTTAGGTTCATTAGTTAAATATTAAACCATGTCTAAATTAAGCTATGATAGACTTTTAATTGATGCAAGTTACGTTGCTGAGAGGTTAGTATCATATGCTAACACATTAGCAAAGCTTGAAAAAGCAGGAGAACATTTAATCACTGTTAAAATTATGTTAGAAATGCAATTGAAATTTCACAGGAATTTAATAACACCTATAAAACTATACCTTTAGAGAAAAGAATTGATGCTGAATTAGATCAATTGAATTCGTTTCATTCAGATATTGATCAGCATTTAATAGCAATTAAAGTTATAAACGCGGATTTTCAAGCTCGTTTTGGAAACGCTGCGTTTGTCTCAACAATCTATTGCCGCAATAGGTTTTCACCGTAATATTAAATTGCCAAAAATTAATTTGCCTCGTTTTTCAGGGTGTATAAAAAATTGGAGTAGTTTTGAAGTGTATTTGATAATCTGATTTATTCAAATTCAAGTTTAAATAATTGCGAAAAATTCATTTTTTTACTCGATTCGTTGGATGAAGATTCCAAAAATTGTATTAGACATTTATCTGTAACAAATGACACATTTGAGATAGCATATAACATTTTGATCGAAAGATATGAATCTCGTCGTCTTATCGTCAATAATTATTGGTCAGCCTTGGAGAATGCGCCTATGGCTAAAGCAAACTCGTCAGTAGAACTTAGGGATTTGGTCAATTGCTTTGTTGAAAATTTTGCAGGTTTACATCAAACAAACATAGATTTTTTAGATTTTGTGAAATTTAATTTGTTATCCAAAAAATTGGATTCACAGTTTCTAAAAACATTTGAATTAGAAAATATGGAGGAAATTCCGACGTATGATCAATTGAAATCTTACATCGAAAAGCATTTCAAGGCTTTAGAAGTGAGTAACATGGTTGTGTCGTCATCAGACAAACAAGTTAAATTGGACCAAAGGCTCCCTAACAAAATAATTAGTAATAATTTGGAAAAGTGTCATCCTTTTTACTCAAGCAGTCATACATCTCGTACATCATTAGTAACAACATCACCTAGTGAAAAGTGTTTATTGTGTGATACTTCTCATGCATTATTTCATGTTAGAAATTTTTGGAAAGATCGCCGCAAGAGCGATTTGAGGTTGTAAAGCAGAAAAATCTTTGCTTAAATTGTCTTCGTAATACACATTTGGCTAATAATTGTACATCAAGATCAGTTTGTCGTAAATGTAACAAACTTCATAACACATTGTTACATTTTGACAAACCTTTTGTTGAACAGAAAAAAGTTGTATCGTCATCAGTGAATCAGTGTGCTACTACTTCTAGTACTAGTACTTTGTTTACATCTCGTACTTCTAATGCAGTTACTTTGTTGGCTACAGTACAAATAGCAGTATGTGATGGGTTTGGCAAAGCACAAATAGTTCGAGCATTATTAGATGGGAAAGTATGGAAAGCTTCATAACAGAATCATGTCGTAAAAGACTTGCATTAAACAAATCAAAGGTTGCAATGAAAGTAGAAGGTTTAGGACTCCCATCGTCGTATATTTCTGGTGCATTATCGTGCAAAATCAGGCCTAAAGGCAAACTATACCCTCAATATGATGTAGATGTTTTCGTATTATCAGATCTTTGTAATAAATTACCTTCATCACCTTTAAGATCAAACGTATGGCCACATACAACAGATTTGGAATTGACAGATTTTCATTTTGATAAACCTGGCTCTATTGACATGCTCTTGGGGGCAGACATTGTTGCTCATATTTTATTAAATGGAATTCGCAAGGGTCATAGAAATGAACCTGTTGCCATTAACACAACGTTTGGGTGGATTCTCACCGGAAAGGTCGTATCTCTTGTTGCTTCGTGCATATCATTATGTGCTGTTATTCAACCATTAGAATCAAATATTCGTCGATTTTGGAAGTTGGAAAATATTCCCAATTCAAACAAGTTGTCTCCCGATGAAATAGCTTGTGAAAAACATTTTATTGAAAACTATTCACGAGATCATGATGGTCGTTTTATTGTTTCATTGCCCTTCAGAGGTATCGAACCACATTTTGTTAATTCGCGTGAAGTTGCACTTCGCAGATTTATGTCTTTAGAACGTCGTTTAGAAAAGCACCCTAATTTATATAATTTATATAGAAATTTTATGCAAGATTATTTAGACAGTGGCCACATGACAGTCATTTCGCCTAAGTTGTTGATTCGCCTGATTCATCCGTGTATTATATACCTCATCATTCTGTCGTCAAACCCGAGAGTATTACCACAAAACTCCGTGTTGTTTTTGATGCTTCAGCATCAACCCCTAGTGGAAATTCGTTAAATGAACATTTATTGGCTGGTTCTCCTCTTCAGAAGGATATTATGGCATTATTGCTACATTTTCGTTCGCACGCTGTAGTTTTGACAGCAGATATTAAACAAATGTATAGGCAAATATTGCTCTCTTAAAATCATCGTGAGTATCAGAGAATACTTTGGAGATTTCATTCATCAGAACCACTTTTGGATTATCGTTTAAATACAGTAACTTATGGAGTTACTTCAGCCCCGTTTTTAGCATTGCGAGTTATCCAAGAACTCTCTCATTTGGAAAAATCTCGTTTTCCTCTCGCATCAAAAGTTTTATCGTCGGACACATATGTGAATGATTTGCTTACTGGGTGTCAGTCTGTCGATGAAGCAAAACGTCTTATTGTCGAACTCAATCAACTTTGCAAATCTGGAGGTTTTGTTCTACACAAATGGAATAGCAACATTGTTACAGTGTTGGAAGATATACCAAAGGAATTGTGTTATCAGCAAGCATTTGCATTTGAAGACACTAATAACATTTCACAAAAAATTTTAGGTTTACAATGGCAACCCTCTTTAAATGAATTTGATTTTTGTGTTAATGTCGTTGACCGTCCCTGCACAAAGAGGAACATGGTTTCAGAAATTGCACGTATTTTTGATCCACTTGGTTTATTATCGCCCGTGGTATTTTATGCAAAACATATTATTCAACGTTTATGGATTTTAGGCATCGGGTGGGACGACAGTCCACCTACAAATATTGCTTCAAAATGGAACACTTACATACAACAATTGCTTGAGTTGCCCAAAATAAAAATCCCTCGCTGGGTTATTTTGGAGAAATATAATATGTTACAAATACACGCATTTTGTGATGCCTCGGAAGCAGGTTATGCTGCTGCAATTTACTTTCGTTGTTCTGATGAGCGTGGTAATATTAAAGTTTCATTGGTATGTGCAAAGTTCAAGGTTGCACCTACAAATTGCATATCATTACCCAGATTAGAGCTGTGCGCTGCAGTTCTGTTATCAAACTTGGTAAAATTTGTTAAAACTATTTATGAAGGTCGTTTATCGTTTGATGACATTTTTGCATGGTCAGATTCCACAGTTACATTATCATGGATTTGCTCGTCATCCTACAATTGGACAATCTTTTGTGAGCAATCGCATCTCCCACATTCAAGAACGAGTTTCGCCTTCATCATGGTTTCACATTAAATCACAAGAAAATCCTGCCGATTGTGCATCGCGTAGACTTTTTGCTTCTGAATTAATTAATCATTGATTATGGTGGTCGGGTCCGCCATGGTTGAAACTCCCAGAAGATCACTGGCCAGTGAACACTGAACCTACTCATATTAATTCGTCACATATAGAAATTGAAAGACGTACCATGTCGTTGAAGGTCGTCGTTTTAGACAATTTTTTGGATTCGCTATTAACAAAATTGTCAGATCTACAAAAGGTCCTGAGAATAATTACATATGTTTGTCACTTTATCCACAATTTGAAAGTTCCCAAGAAATCTCGTTTCAAATTGGCAGAAAATATATCAATATCTCAACAGCAGGATGCACTTCAATTGTTAATCAAAAGAATGCAAACAGAAACTTTTGATTAAAATATACAAAATATTCGTGCTGGTAAATTGTGTATTAAACAACTTCGTCGTCTCAGTCCTTTCCTTGACAGTCGTGGTTTGTTGAGGGTGGGCGGTCGACTAAGAAATTCAGATTTGCCTTACAATGCAAAATTTCCTATTTTGATTCCACGTTCACACCGTTTAACAGAACCTATAATTTTCGATTGTCATAAGAAATATTTACACCCAGGTGTTCGGACTACACATTTTTTATTGATTCAGAATTTTTGGATATTGTCTGCAAGGCGTGCTATTCAAAGTTGTTTAAAATCTTGCTTCGTTGTTTTCGCACAAAACCCGTTACATTTACTCCTCCCATGGGTGACCTCCCTGTTGCTAGAGTCACTCCTGGCAAGGCATTCTTACACACGGGTGTGGATTACGGTGGTCCATTCTCCATCACAATGAGTCGTGTTAGAGGCTCAAGGTCAGTAAAGGCTTACATATGTTTGTTCATTTGTTTTAGTACTAAGGCTATACATTTGGAATTAGCTTCCAGCTTATCAAAAGAATCATTTATCGCAGCATTTCGTCGTTTCATTGCACGCAGAAGCAGGTGCGTACAACTCCATAGCGATTGTGGAACCAATTTTGTTGGTGCGGCAAACGAATTATCGCAACTGATGCAGCAATCAGCAGAATCTGAAGGCATCAAGTTTGTTTTTTATCCCGCATTTTCTGCTCACTTTGGCGGTTTGTGGGAAGCTGGTATTAAGTCCGTAAAATCTCACTTGAAAAGGTCAATTGGAGATCAAATGCTGTCCTATGAGGAATTTCTTACAGTTTTAGTGCAAATAGAATCAATTTTAAATTCTAGACCACTCTGTCAATCAAGTAGTGACCCAACAGATTTTTCATACTTGACTCGCAGTCACTTTCTCAACGTCGAACCTGTATCCGTCATACCGGACCCAAACCTCATTGATACCAAGTTGTCATATCTTAACCGTTGGCAACTTATCCAACGCCTACAGCAATCGTTTTGAAAAAAGTGGCACCTTGAGTATTTGCATACATTGCAACAAAAGGTGAAATGGTGTTCAACCAAGTCATTAGCCAAAGTTGGAATGTTAGTTTTTACAAAAGATGATCAGGCGCCTCCATTATCTTGGCATTTAGGTCGAATCGAAGAACTGTACCAAGGTACTGACGGGGTTTCTCATGTCGCTTTAGTAAGAACGGCTAGCAGTCTCATCAAGCGATCTCTAGTCAAACTGTGTCCCCCTTCCCTTGGAAGACAACTCGTAATTTATTGTATGACTTCTATATAGTTTTATTAGATAATTACCTATTCATTTGATTTTTGTTCATTTATAGAAAATAAGTGTTTTTACTCTTATTTTGGTGGGCGGTATGTTAGTGCCTTTTAATAGTTTAATTTATTATACATATAAATTAAATATTATTTGTAGAAATTATTAAGTACCTCCTTGACTTGTTATAAATAATCCCCATCATTCACGATCCAATACGAACCAACCCGAACTTTATTTTCCTGTTGGTTCCTGCCGTAACTGTACAAAAGAGTCGTTCTCGAACTTTGTACGCAAAACGTCGTGTGTTACAGACGACCAGTCAGAACCTTCATTAAGGTAACAATTCGCCCAAGTGCGTGTCGTTTTTCGTTGTGAACAATATCTAGTATCGGCATTAAAACATTAGTGCTTCACATCATTATCAACCTATTTAACTACAGTCCAATTTGAAAACTCGCAGATATCAACAGCAGACCTTTAAAAGCACACCAGTGTGATTGTAAGTATTACCCAGTGTAAGTTATTTCTTTTTAATCTGCACGGCATACTGTACACACTTCAAGTTTGTATAATTGGGTCCAAGGGGCGTACAGTTGGTTGGCTGCATCACAACATGTGAACAGAGACGTCATTTGTTTGTCGAGGCACAGTATGTAAGCACATCTGGATTAATACAAAGTAACACTGTCACATAAACAAGAACCTGGCTATACAAGGTAAGCCTTTCTTTATTATTTTCACATGATGTCCGCATTTGGCCAACATTGATACAAGGCAACATATGAAAAATAACATTCTAATGACCTATAATTATTATTTTGCTTAACAAACTATAAAGTACTTTTGATGTTTTGTAATTATCAACATTTAAATTAAGAGTTGTAACCGTTATTATCACAAACGAACTTAAACACCTTAATTGAGTTCTGATTAAAGTTTTCATTTATGTGTAATTATACTTAAAGCATATGAAAGTTAAATTATTAGATTTTTGATATTTCCATATAAACCTGTAAACCTAATAACAGATCTGATATTTTGGGTATTGATTTAAAATAACTTTGTAACAAAAAAAAATGCTTAACATATTTGATATTTTATTTGATCTTATTATTCTACATCTGTGTAGAAGAAATTAAAGTACCATTTTTGATATATATATTTTGTACATACAACTTTTTATCATGAAGCAACATTTAATTAAAGAATCATCATTTAATTCATTTAACTAATTGTTTTATTTTGAACAAGTGAGTTCAAAATAGGGTAATTGGATCGAGGAACAAAAGGCATAAATACCTTCAATATAATGATATTTATAGCTTCCATTTATCGAAGAAGCACTAATAGCACTTTCAAAATTTGATGCCTAATATTTATGTCTATAAAAGTGAGTATACCTCTTGTGTCCTCCTTTGTTAATTTAATCCAATTTTCCTTACAGCTCCTGCGTAAGCAGTAAATACAATATTCCTCTAAGGACTCCCAAGTCCCCCTTAGGGAAACCCTGTGTTTAAAACTTAATGACTTGGTGGCGCCCTCCCAATACCCCTATTTTGGTATAAATTGAGCCAGTAAGTAAATAATGTTTTGTAAAAAGAACCACGACCAATCCTCATAAGCTCTACCCGAGGAATGGACCCCTAGCATAGTCAGAAGATAGTTGCGTTCCATCATTTTAAGGAAATCCTTCCTTAAAGTTCACTGGTTTCGTCAGAGAATATTAAAGAACCCACGGGTTACTTTAATTATTTCATTAACCAAACAAATCAGTAACGAAAAGGTAAGAATAGTTTGATATTTAACTTTTGCAGAGAACTTAATCACTCTAAAGAACTAAATTTAGTGCAAACTTGTACAAACTTCTATGTAGCATGTGTTAATGACAACCATTGGTTTTTTGGACTTGTAATTTCAAAATATAAGAAGAGTGAAATAGAAATCAAGTTTGCATCCTTTTGGTCGAGCTCCTTCATTTTATTGGTCATATTAGAAAAAATATTTGTTTTATTCCATTACGAAACATTTTAAGTATTGTAGAACCTCCTACAACAAATGCTCAACAAATGGTGCAGAACAGAAATTTAATTATCTCATGGGATTGGGAACACAAGTAAAGTCATAAAAAACTTCCAAAGAAAATTTTGTCAACAAATGAACATTTACAACTTTATAAGACAATAAATTTTTACATTAAATTTTTTAATTCTTATGTTATAAAATAAATGGTGGCTATTTAAATCTTTTCTCACTAATGTAATGAAACACAAGTATTAGTAAATTAAAATCTTTTTTATTTTGTAAAGTACTTTTATACCATGAAGCAAATAAAATGTCATAGATTTTATTGTTTCAAATACTAGAAAGAAAATTACAGACTAGTAAAAAAAATTATTTTGATTATCATATTGCCTATTAGTGATTTTTTTTTAAACACCGTTTTCATACTAAAAATGTCTTGGAAAATTACCAAAAAAGTTTTTTTCCCCCGAATAAATAAACATTGAATGTAAATTTTTCTCTTCTGACAGTTTACAAAAATGCTTATTTTACCTACATTTTAAGCTCACATATAAAAAAGATCACTGTTAAGTTCATCATTAGGTCTTCAGTCCTGGAACTGGTTAGACGCGTACCCTCATTGTTTCCTATTCTAAACTAACCTACACATTTCCTTGAAATTTCCACCGTCTGCATCTTTCACTATCTGCATACAATAGTCTGATATAGATCTAACTCTACCTCTTTTTTCCTATCTCTGCTTGTAATATATTCCGCACTATTCCCCAAAAATGCCTAGAACGTATCTTACCCTTCTATTTCTCCTATTTTTTTTTGTTTTCCGCAGATATCTTTATTCTCCAATTGCTAACTTTGTCTGTCCATGCTATCATCCTCATACATCTGAAGCACAACATTCCAAAAGGCTTCCAACGTTTTTCTGTCTGCTTCCCCTACTGCCCCTATTTAATAGGCTTACTGTGGTGTGGTCCACGTATATGCTTTCAACAATTTTCTCCTTGTTTTTATGTCTGTTGTCCTCGAACAATGCCGCTGCTCTTTCTTGTTGCTTGGAACAGCAAGGGTTCGGCAAAATTCCAAATTTTTCAGATAAAAAAACTCGCTTCCTGGCCAATATAGTACCTTCGGGTGGAGCATTGGAAAATCACATGTAGGGGTATTTGAAGAGAGTTAAACAGCCTGTGGCTACCAAGCTCCCCAACACTTAGGTTTAAGTACAGTTATTTTTTTCGTCATTAGGTTTTCCATCTTGCAACTGCTTGGACGCGTACCTCCATTGATTTCTATTCTGGGCTAGTCTACACATTTACCTGAAATTCCCACATCCTACATCTTTCACTATCTGTGTGCAATAGTCTAACCTAGGTCTTTTACATTGTCGAAATACTTTTTCCAGATCTACAAACCCTATATACACGCGTTTCCCCCTTTCTATTGTTTTTTCCATTATCACCCTCAGAGCTAAAATAGCCTCCCGTGTTCCCCTGTTTCGCCTAAACCCAAATTGATCTTCTCCCAGTATTTCTTCAGCTCGTTTTTCCATTCGTCTTTGTACAATTCTAGTTAATATTTTTGACACATGTGCTGTCAAACTAATTGTTCAAAAATTTTCACATCTATCCAAACCTGACTATGATGATACGTTTGAAATCTTTGGGTATCTCGCCTGTCTCATATACATATAGCTTACAAGTTGGAAGAGACGTTCTGTTACTGATTATCCAGTGGCTTTTAGATATTTCGAGAGTGTTTTATGTTAAAAAAACTATTACCCTCATAGAGGAAGGTAATAAGCAATTGTCGCCTGTGTATAGTAGGAAAATATAAAAACCATATAAATGACGATGTTGTAAAATCAATAATAGTTGATGCACCTTTGGATATGATTGCAATTGATTTTCTAACAAATTTAATCGTGAGTGAAGAGGGATATGCTCGTACATCTTAGCAATTGTGGATATATTCTCTAAGTACACTAAATTGTACTCCATAAACCGCTGTGACACTGATACATCCATAAGCTGTATTGAAAATTTTGTGGAATTATATGGCAATGTAAAAAAAATTTTAGCCGACAACGCTACTTACTTTAATAATATGAGATTTAAAATACATTGGAATAACAGAAATATTGCTGTTTTATTTTGTAGCATACGTCACCCCTAAGGGAACCCAGCGGAAAGGTTCATTCAAGAAACTATTAAATTTCTAAGGTTAACGACTTTTGATAATCTAAGACAATGGTCCACAAAGCTCGAACAGATACAGATGTTTATAAATCATACCCACAGTACAGTAAAGGGATTTGATCCTAATATGTTAATGGAAAGGGAAAACCCCATTAGACTATGGGTAGATACAGAAAATTGTTACGTGCCAAAATTTGGCACTAGACATTTTTAGTTTAGTTTTGATGTGTGGGAGTTTCGCGCCATAAATTTGAAAGACTTGTGGCACGTGTATTTCCGTCACGTCAGAAGTGCGTTGCCCGGAGATTCGCGTCAACGCGTGTGGGGAGTTTCCGAGAGACGCTGAAACGTTGTCTTTTGCCTTTGAACATCGAGAAGAGTGGTTGGGTCTGGTATCGTATCTTTATTTTTTATTATGTAGATTTCCTTTGCTTATCTTTGATTGTCGTCCCGATAAACCCGTTCCTTATCGTTCCGCTACATATAGGAAAGAAGATAATCTGGACACAACCTGGTAGCAGCCCACGCCCCGCCGTCGCTAGCCGGAGCAATCCTGATGGAAGTCGCAGCTGCCATCTTTAAATTATCCTAAAGGAAGTCACTAGCAACCCTGAAGGGAGTGATTCTGTAGGAAGCGGTACCTATTCATGTGAGTACGCTGTTTTTTATAATACCTTTTCGGAACTTGAATATTTAGTCATTACCTGTAATAATTTGCATATTGTGTGACGTCATTGACAGATGGGCGCGCTAATCTCCATATTATAGATTAGCGTTACCAACTGCCGTTGTGTCGCGTGTACCGCGTTGACGGTAATATAAGAGGACGTTTAAATGTAAGAAAATAGAAAATTTGACTTATACGTGAATGTAGCTAGAGCTAGGTTAAATCAAAAGGCAAATAAATACAGGGAGAAGATGAACTCTAAAATAAAACGTCCGCTTAAATTTGAACTAAGGTACAATGTCATTATACGGAATCTGCATGTGAGTGATAGATCAAAGAGTGTGTATGTCAAACTCCAATTGCCATTTATAGACCCATTTGTTTTGAGAGATCCTAATAGTAAATACTCCCTGTATGTTTGTTGTGGTTTGTTTAGCATTTTTCTTAATCTTCTTTGGGAATTAAACCACTCACAGTTTTTAAAATCATCTTTATTTCCGTTTCGATTCATGACCTAGGATCGTTGTCAAAATAATAAAAACCTCAAGTTTGACATTTATGACATAAATTGAAGGTGACTGTGATTGATGTTCGAAATATTTGGTTTGAGTACACTAGGCAAAAATTTTTAAAGTTTAAAAGAATGATTGCCTTCAATTTGTGTTGTGGTTTAATTCCCAAAGAAGATTAAGAAAAATCCTAATAGTAACCATATTCGGAGCTGCTTCCATATAAATTTGATGTACCCATACCATAAAAATAACTAGCGAATGTCAGGAATTGTTTTTCTGTTTATAGAAAATTAAAATAAAATGTCTTTCTTTTCTTATTATTTTTGGTTGAACCTTTAGAAATGTTTATTTTAATTTGGGGAGTAATTGTGGAGAAATTCTATTGGTGGAGATAACTGGAATCGTGTATTTTTTGTTTAGGGTGTTTGTATGTCAATCATGTGTCGCATCGCAGTGAAATAGTCTAAGGTTATTGTAAATTGTTTTGTATTAGATTGCCGGGTGTGCATCCGCTTCGAAATGGATGTCAAAAAGATTTGGGTTGTAGAAGGCTCGTTGTTCTGGGCTCTCTTGGCTCATAGTGGAAAAAGATGGACGCTCAAAAGGTACTTGACCAGTATTAATCGAAAAATATAGCATTAATTTGATTCCACCGTCAGATTGGATGTACTTGGAGTTTAGTAGGCCAATTGTCAAATGCCTAAAATAAAATTTTAGCAGTTTAATTAAAATTAATAAAAGACATGGCAATTAACCCACATGGGATCTAGGAAGGGGAGTTTGAAATACATATTCGTCTGTCAATGGTATAAAGTTGAGGGTATACAAGGTTTAATTTGGAGACCCGGATCTTTATCAATCATGAGGTGCTGTAGTAGCATCAACACAAACCTGCATTCAAATAGGAAGATTCGAGTATTAGGAAGTAGGGTTATGTTAATAGGCCAGATAGCTACCTGTTAAAAGTCTGTCAAAGCTGCAAGTGTTTTCCACAGACGTCTCTGAAGCGCTCAGAATGAGCTTTTTGTTTTAGGGGTAATTTTAGATTGGGGTCCAGTGAGAAAAAGAAGAAACAATTCTACACCTAAGGTGTCGAAGGATTGAATAATATTGCACTCCGTAAAGAAGGCAAACATAATGCAAGATAAAACATTTGGTTTTTGGCATACGAACGGTGCGTGCAGCTAAAAAATAATTATAAGTTGAAACTCGAAAAAAAGAAATGGCTGGGTTTGCTTGTTCTTTAGGATTATCTTTAGTAGGGGAATGCATTCTTCTTAACAAGAGTTCCATTAATAGTTATAAGTAAAGCAGGGGAAATTTATAACTGTGATTTTTGTATTGTCATAGATCCCCATAGATTATAAGATCGTATGTGGGCATATAATCTCGAAATTAATTATTATTGTACTGGTCAAATAGAGTAATTATTAATATGTAAATATAACTTTTGATTCACTTAAGATTCACTCTTACCCTGAGCTAGTTTTGAGGTCAAAATAATATATTTTGAGTTGAAAGAATAAAAATCAACAACAAAGAAAAATATCACAGTAATATATATTACTGAGTGGCATTCATTTAAAGGGGGTGTAGAGACCCATAAGAAAAAATTATTAATAAACCTGAGGTCTAAAGCAAACAATTTAACTACAAATAGACACATGAGTAAAGTATTAAAATTGTTTTAAAACCACTGCAATGTTGACTTAGGTCACAAATAAAATATACAATTGCATCATGCTTTAAAGTCGACCAATTAAGTTGTGACCTTCAGCTAACTTAAATTAGTGAAATAGAATGAATTTTTGCTGCCAAACGAAATAGCTCGATGTACTTTGGCTGCTACTGAAAAAAGTTTAATATTTTTCTAAAATTTGCATGTTTAGATAATAATCACAACAAAAAATAGTATTCCATAATGCTGATGTGGTCGACTGTATTTCTTTTAGACATTTCTGATGCATTTGTTGCAACTCGGTGTTAATACAGAAAACGATATCCTGCTTTAAATTGAGTACTTTTTCATTACATAGCTCGGGATTAGATGTAACTGTGTGTAAGTGTTGTATCACCTACGTGCTAAGGTAATACATTTAAATGCAGTGTTGGGAATTAATTGTAATTGTATACAAGTAATTGGAGTTTTTTGTCGTGTTAATAGATTAATGAGTTGCTTTTTAAAAATACGAAAACCCAAGAATTATACCAACAACAAACTTGCAGATACGATGGAACTTATTGTGAAATCGTTTCATGAGCGTGTTGTCATCAGGATGGCAGTTGTATATGTAAGTATTTCTTAAAAAACATATGACAAAACAGCAGTCCTAAAATTTTTACTTAAGTTGATCTAGGTCAGGCATTTAAAAAGCGGTTCAAGAGCAAAATGCCTTATAGGTTTTTTGTTTAGCTAATCAATCTCTATCACCTTCTAAATTTAAGGACATAAAACTAATAACACCCTATATACATATATATATATATATATATATATATATATATATATATATAAAAGACTAGTTATTTGCAGTCCACAATAAGGAAGTGTGTAGAATAAAATAAAAAATAATATGTATCTGTGAATAAAACTCGTGTGAAAATAATAAGACCTTTATTCACCTATACAAATCGAGCTAATAGTTGTATAGCCATTAACAAACCAATAGCTTTATTAATTCATAAGAAGAGGAAACATCCACTGACCGGCCGGTTTCAGCTTCCTTAAGCTTCGTCAGAGCGAATTAGTTTCCAACAACCCTATGAAGTAATCGAAACTATTATACTAATATCATTTCGAAGAAATCCTTGTACTATGGCAAAAGTAAATAATATTGCCATCAGGTGGTAAAACACCAACACTACTAAACGTGGAAGTGCAAAGATTGATTCAAAACTACATCGTCGTTCTAAAGATGGTTATACCACTATATCTGGCCTTTGAGATTTACGGAATGTTATAGCAAAATTTATTTGCAAAATAACAAACCTTCTCGTGGCGACACCCATTTCTTGCTCCAAAGGCAATTCATAGCAATAATAATAAAATATATATTTAATGCTGTAATTATAGGGTTAATTTAGGGGTAGGTTAAGTCATAGGGATCGTATAATAAACAAAAGAAAACCCCAAATAACAAAAGCACATAATTACAGATATTAGAAGAGTAAATAGGTCATTATAAATATGGTTAGTTGAGATCACACTGTATATAATAGTACAAGCGATTAAACGCATATCCAAGAGTAGTTACGAGCAAATATAAGATTTAATAATGTAATGAAATGCGTAAAAAATTAAATCAACAAAAAACCTATATGAATTGGCTAGATAAATATTCAACAAGTGCGTTAAATATATCATCATTTACGCAGGTTAAATTATGCATTATTTGAAAAGCGTACGTGATAGAAAAGTATTACATTTGTTCAAAAATCCAATTTAACTAGGAAATAAACAAACACCAAATTTATTTCTATTTAGATTAGAATAAGCAAATAACAAGAATACGTGATTTAATAAAAAAAAATTCCTGGGATTTCTGAATTAAATGTGATGTTATGTGAATGAATTACGTGACAACTTGAGCGTTTTTCCAAGCAATTAAACTACACAACTGGTAAAGTTTCCAAAATAACACAAGAGATAAGACAATTGGTGTCGCCCAACACGTGGAATCAACGACTCTCAAACAAAGGGGCAAGGCCTATAAATACGATAACAATTGAACGAGTGAGTATACATTTGAAACTGGGCAGTCACTATACTCAAAAGTGCTAAATTATTCACGCAAACAGTTAAATAAAAGTAAAGTGAAAATCATTTTTATAAGAGTGTAAAAATTGTGTAAGCAAGCCGTTCTACTACAGACACGGCTCTTGGACACGAGTCTAGATACGATCTTGGGTACGAGTCTTGGGTACGAGTTTTGGATACGACTTTTGGATACGAGTCAGGAAAACTCTGGAGATTACTGCCTGTTAAATTAATTTGGTAATCTCTGACATGGTAAATATTCTATTACTGTTTCGTTAATTACGGAGATGAAAAACCTTTTATTGGAATAAACTCATTAATAACGATTTGGATAGTATTTTGGTTGGATGTCAACTTTCAAATTCGACTCAAAACATTCAGACTGGACATAAAAACTTTTGGGGATACAGAGAAGCTACTGAACCACTCCAGATTAGATACTTTGATATGATTTATTTCTGTAAACTGTTTTAATTCAATAATAAATCAAAAATGTAAGAGCCGGAAAAACTGGGGTTTCTTTGATAAATTTATGAAAGGCAATAGGCATCTTGAAACGTTTCAAAAGTCTAAATGTAACAAAAAGCTCGTTTTGCTGGCTTCAATTTTTCAAAATCTGGCAGATGTAAATATTCTGAAAAAAGGAAAGATATTTAAAAAGTTTGTAAATATTTAATCATTATACTGTGTATTGTAGAATTGCTTTATTTAATTGAATCAGCTAGTTGAGGCAAAGAGACAAAAAGTTAACATTTTTACAAGGGCATAATATAGGGAAATAACACAGCATTTTATGACGCTCATCGTAGGGGCAGGTGAAGTATCACAGCATTTTATCCACGACCCAATCGTGGGGCTCGATTAACATAGCAAAATATATATATATATATATATATATATATATATATATATTTCTATGTATTTTAGGGGTTAAAATGATTAGGGAAGTCTGGTGGTAATTTATGACAGGTACGCGTATAAATAAAAGTATTCAGATATTTAAGATGCTTTTCAGAACATTTATTAGTATAGAAATTAATAATTTAGAATAGTTTCCAGATTTAAGGTAGCTTCATTTAGCGAGTGTAAATATTGACAAAGATCTGTTCCAATAGGTAAATACTAGGTAACATGTAGGTACATTAGTTAAAAAGCATTTCAGTTTATTAAACATAAAAATCAATAACGGTGTAAGGTCATAATCAATTAAGTTGAAATATTAATCAAATCTTAGCATGTGTAAATAATCTAGTATATAATTTATCATAAGTATCGTTATAGCTAAGTCAATGGTTTCTAACATATAAGTTAAAAGCATTTCAGGTGTTAATTTACAGAGGAAAAATATATAGCTTCTAAGGACTTACAACTAAAGTTTAATAGCGTGGTAAACAACGTTCGAAACATATATTTTACGAATGCAGCTGAAGGTTGAACTAAAACGGGGTTGAACTAAAACGGATCGATAGAATATAGGGAAAGACTGTGTTTTGCAGGCGTTACCAGGGGATGAAAGATATCATATGTTGAGTTCGTTTGACTTTGAAACAATCTATGGGACAAAGACAAATCAGAGGGTATAAGTAAGAGTGAGATGCAGCATGTTTGAATAAGACGTCGGTTTGAAAGTGGAATGAGAAGTACTGTAAAAGGCTACAGACTAGTTGTTAATAGACAAAGAAAGATTAATAGATTGCGCATTTATGAGAAGAGGATGAAAATAGGGTTTATAATATTTAAGAGTAGTTGATATCTTCAAGGACCAATGTAGCGCTTACATGTGATAGACAGAGTAAGATTGTTAGGGCAGAATAGAACATGAAAACTGGGGGTAAAAAGGGAGAGAAGATAAGAACACAGGTTGGACTGAGATGGGGAGAACTCATGGTAGGATAGAAAGGGTATATTGTAAGAAATGGAGAATTTTTGTATATAGAATAGAATGAGATGGCTTGAATATGCATATTAGGAAGACGTGCTTTATATACTAAATGATTTGCGGTTGAAACAAAAATTCAAGGAACAAAAATACCGGTTAGAAGGTTAGAATGGGTTTTCATTAGAAATGTCTGTGGATATCGTTCGAAATTCTCAGAATTGAAAGACAGAGGCTAAAAATACGTCGAATTACTGAAGGTTAACGGTGATATTTTCGGAATCCGTGGCAGTTACAAGTTTGTTTGTGTGAAAGTTGTTGGAAGTGTGTTAACCGTTGAAAAGTTTTACTAGGAAGGCAAGTTGTTTTAGGGTGGTGTGTTGTGAGAAGTGACTACAAGAGAGGGGCGATTTGGTCTATAAATACACTTCTGAACAGTGCTAGAGGTCTCTTTTACTTCCTGATCATAAAGCATCTTCAACTAGTAGTGAACAAAGTAAATTACAAGTGGGTTTAATAAGTAAAGTTAATTGCACAAGTTAGTCTAATCGTCACGAGCAGTCTGAAAATTGTATGAAACAATTTGAAAATACAACATGTTAATTAAGAAATGTAAGTACAGTGTGTGCTATATTTTGGTTGTGGGTGCCAGTGATGCACATACATGGTATAGAGAATAGATGGATGTAGTTGATGGTGTACATATGGTAAATGGAGCAGTAGGGAAAGCGTGGAAGGTTGGATGTACTATCCATTGATAGCTGGGGCAATTTAAGTGGCTGATTACTTCCACGGATGGTGATCTACAACTTGGAGAGGTGCAGGAACGAGCAGTCTTTGTAAGGGACGGCAGTCATCAATGGTAGGATTGTCAATCTAGGTGAGGTGATGTTTTCAAGGTAACTAATTTTGGAAACTTTGGTTTTTGGTGTGCATATTTGATGATTTTGTGAAACTTGTATGTGGTTATTTAATGTGTTATGACGATGGGGTGCGATATGGATAAATTTATGAACTTTATGAACTAAAGCGTTGTCTAACAAACATTTTATTATTGATTCTTTGAAAATAATTTGATATAGAGATTTATATTTGTAGAATAAGTTTATAATATTGGTTAATGTGAAAAGTAAAGGGGACTTTTTGATATTTGCAGTGCGAAAATTAGCACTAATATTTACAGGTTCTATGTGAGCTCGTTTTAAACCAAGGTTTAACCTAAGGGTAGGGTTAAGTCCGGTTACTTTAAGCTGTTTATTGTTGGTTAAAGCTTTTCATGAAAGATTCAAAATACAATGTAATATTTCAACTCAAGGATGTATGTGATGTTGAGGATATATGAAACAATGATTAAAAAGGATTTTGTAGAAAATTTCTATTTGAATAACACCAGGTGCATTTTGTAGTCGAGTTTTTTTGTAAAAGACAGTAGGGTAGTAGTTTCCAGATAGCAGCTGAGCAGCTGTGGCAAACTTCATTGAAGAAGCTGAGTTTCTTTTATTATAATAGTAAAAAGCTGGCGATATTAATGCAGCCCAGGTAAAGAGCTTCGTTCCAGGTAAGCTACAGAGAATTATGACACCCAATTTGTAGGGCTCGAATTACTTTAGAATAATACCAGAGGAGAAACCCACAGCATTTATTATGTCCCAAGCGTGGCGCTCCGAAAAAGAAAACCCTGTAACATTTATGGTGCCCATTCGTGGGGCAGAGTAATTTATAGCAGCCCAACACCAGACAAAACCCGCAGCAATATATATAGACACACAAGAACTTTAATCAAAATCAAAAACCGTAGGTGTCATGACCTGGATGACTTGATGTGGACCAGCCCCTCAAAAAGTGACATTCAAATGCATTTTTTAAGTCAACTTCATAGTTGGATTAAGTCAAGGACTAAGAAACATTCTAAATCCCCCCCCATGCAACAATAATAAACCATAGTATAATAGAAGTCATGCAAAATTAACAAAAAAATAATAAATATTTACATTTCCATTGCTTGGCTCATAGTGAAATTTCAAATGTAAAAAGAACTTCAACTGGTCATCAAATTCTTCAAAACATAACTGACAATTAAATAAATCTTCCGACATTCCACTTGGGTTAGATGCTTGAATTGAATCGTTATTTACTTTAGAATTTGTTGTACGATCCTTAATCCTAAAATGGTTAATTATTTACACTTTAAATCATTAAGCAGACTTAACTGGATTATTTTGGGTGTTGTACTGTGTCCCTCCTCTACATTCCTTAATGGATCAACAGAAAATTTTTCACTTACCATCGGTTCATGAACCTAAAAACTTATATTTATTACATTAAATTAAACGCAGCAAAACTTACACAAACGGTGGCCTCTAGTTTAGTTGTTTGCATATACTTTTTCAAATCCTTTTTTTTAATAATCATATATTTTTTCTGTTTTGCATGAACATTTTGTGGCTTCAGATTATCAACCTTAAATTTCTTATCCATGTTGTAGATTTGGATTTAACTAATTGTAAATTTCCTAAACAACAAACCACATAACGGCTAAAAATTTAATTGCCGAACATTATAGAGCAGCAAATTGCAGTACAAATATAAATAAAACATTTACAAAAATGTTAGGTTATGACAACAGAAACACAGACCAATTAGCAGAGATACTACGACCAAACCTTTACAATTAAGTTTAGCGCGATCATGCGGACTGAAGCTTAACTACTTACTATGGCGGGAAATTTAAAACTAGTGATGAGCGCCATTTGGCAGAAAAAATACAACTAAATGCGTATTTAGTAAAAATTTCAAATGTATTGCTTGGAAATGTATACAAATTAGATAAATATAAAATACATCATCATATTGTAATTCATCGAACACTGCTGTTAAGTACTATACTTGTTTAGTAAAATACTGTACTTAGAGTTTGTTCAATATTTACATATCTGTACCACATTTTATATCTTACTAACTGTATATTCAAAATTATTATAAGAAAGATCTATCAAATCACTCCATTCATTAAAAGGGGTAGATAAACCTGTGGCTTCCTTAAGAATGATTTATGCTTTTATGTTAAAATGTAATCAAACTTAAGTTTCACAAGTATATATTTAAATTTAAATATTGGTAAAATAAAAATATAAAGATGCTTATTACAAATTGTAATTGTGCAAAATAAATTCATTAGAGTTCAAGGAACTTCCAATGTGTAAAATAACATAACAAATTAAATTAATAAATCCCCTTCACCACAAAAATATTTAGAAACTACATAGTATTTCGACAAATATCTTCTCAAACAAAAGGAGCATGCAAACTCGTAAATTTTTGTAGACCCATGCAGGATCAATTTTTTTCAAAGCTGTTCCAATTAAATCCATCCACTGGTAATAAACATACAAAAATTTCTTTGGATTGGGAAATCTATGGCAAATTGCATCCCCGTTTTCACAATTGAAAACTGCACACTTTCTAAACTGTGACATTATAATACTTTTCGCCTGAAATTACTGCTACTGTACCAAAAATAGATACAGAATTGAAACAAATATTGGTATGATGGTCATCCTCATTTTGTGAGATGCGCAGCGCGCGCAGCTCATTTTGATTGACAGTTACAGATATCTGTAAAATTTTCAATTTTTACTCAGTTTCAATGCGGCTAGGGGCGCCAAAAACTTTATTTTAAAACCGCCTATAGAGTGACTACCCCCTGCAACAGAACCATGTTAACCATAATACGAAATTGAAAATGCCGAATTGGGAAACATTCCGTAGTACAATTTCTGTTGGTTGTTGGACGTATTTTGTGAGTAAGCGGCATGTGTTATAAAACATCGGTAATAATTCAACATGTTTTAGAATCGTCTGAGTTTTTTGACTCGTAGGTTTTGTGAATTCTAATAATGCAAACTCTTTCAGGTAGTGATTTGGTAATATCTTTGGTGATAAGTTAGCCAAGAAATTTGACTTAAATTTGCCTAAAGATGCATTTAGCATGGTTTATTAACCACACCGTAGTATTTTAATCAGTTGTTGAAGAAAATTTCCAAAAATTTGTAGTGTTTTATTCAGACGAAGAGACTATCAGAATGTCGTCTATATAGCCATAACAGAATTTTCATTCGCTTAGAACTTCGTCCATGAATCGTTGAAAGGTTTGTGCGACGTTTCGTAATGAGAACATCCTTAAAATTCAAATAAATCAAAAGACATTTTTATAGGAGTTTTCTTTGTCTTTTCCAGCTACGATGATTTAAGCTCGATTGTAGAAAAAATTTTTCTGTTTTATAGTTTTTGTATAAGATCTTCCACAAATTGGATAAGACACCAATTAAGAATTGTACGAGCGTTTAATGCCTTGACAGAGTCGCCATTTTTTGTTGTGTGTCCACTAAATGAAGAAATGATACTCAAGGTGATTTGAATATAGTCGTAACCATGAAAGAAGTCGTCTGCGTCATCACTTGTATTCGTACAAACTAAGTTGAAAATTTTAAGTCAATGTAGCATCGTTCATATTACCAAAGGATAGCCTGTTAAGTATTCAAAACATACGGACATATACTCCTCTCTGTCGTTTTTCCAGATGAACGTGTTCACGTATGTCTTTAATTAAAACACGTACAAATCGTATTACTATCTTTATCATATGCATTAGTTAAGCTTTTAAATAATCTTAAACGTATGTTTTGAATTGAGTTAGACATCTATGACGTAGAGAACTTCTTTCGTAGTTCTTACTATAGCTATGCTATTCCTAACTGAACCTTTGTAATGAATTCGTGTTTGGCGATTTTGAGTTTATCTGCGAGATCCTGTCCGTAGGTGGCTCTACGGATCAGACAGGTTCGCGTATGATGGCCGATTCCGAAGATTCTTGGTTTTATTCTTGACACGAGTTACATATCCCCAAATTAGTATATAAGTATAATCAAATGGAAATATTAAATCTAAAGAATAGATTGTTACAATATATAATTGAAGGACATATTACAAAAGGTTAATGGAAGTTCATAAATCTGACATGAGAACGGATGCAACTACTTTGTATTCCAGACGTATCATGACACTGCAGGTGCAGGTCACAATAGATTTTAAGAAACTTATTGTTAGAATTAAGATTACTAAGAGGTAATACTTTGTATTTAATAAAGAAACAGCAGACATGAGATCTGCGTTTCCCACAAGTGATATAAGATCAGGGATAGCATAAATACCCTGAGAACCCCAGGAAAGTCGGTCAGTCTCGAGCTTCACAACTTTAACATTGTTGGTTGTTCAAGCTATTCATCCTAATTTTAGTTACATTAAATAATGATTATCAACTTAGAATATTTTTGATTTCAATACGTTACTGAACAAAACGTACCTGTTATTAAATCCATATTGTAATTTCTGTTTAAATAAAATTAATAACGAGTTTTTTGGAACAAAGCCTTTTTAAAAAGACGCTCCAAGAGGCCCAAAACCTATCTCACGGACCGCTTGAATAATGCTAGGCGAATATTTTTCACAAAAATGCGTCTTCGTTCCCATTAGAGATACTATGTAGGTTTTGTCTGCGTGTGTGTGTACGCGCACGCGCGTGCACGTACGCGCATGTATGTGTGTTAACACGCTCTTTAAAGATCCCAACGTTGCTTGTTGGAATAACAAGGGTTTGGCAAAATTCAAAACTTCTAGGGAAAAAAGAACTAGCTTTTTGGACAATATAGTACCTTCGGGTGGAATATTGGAAAGTCAAATGGTGGGGATCCTGTCCGTAGTGTTATGAGAGTTCACTTCGTTTTATTTCAGTAGGTTTGATTTTCACAAGAGATTAATGTGAAGAAAAAACCCTTAGTGCACAAGTTTGGCGCCTTCGGATCGTACCATATGTATTTCCTGCGGTGTTGGATGAGTTTATTATTGATTGAGGGGTATTTTACGGGTACATGCTACTTGTTTGCATGCTACGTGCTTATTGATCAATTTGGAGTATGGCCTTCTCCTACAAGTTGAACTCTGCGTATTTGTAAAGTATCAATTAAGTAAAAGTCATTGTTTAATTATTCTCGTTGATTGACGCCCAAAACCTTTAAAAGTACAAATAAATACTTTGTTATACTTATCTACTCTATAAACTTATGTATTGTGTATAACATTATATAAATTTATTTTCTTTGTTACTTCTAAAATTTGTTAGTGCATAGAATAATTATTGTATGCTTCAAAAGTTTGTACTTTATCATACATGTTAATTATTTACAGTTCGAAATTTAGAAAGTCAGATCAACATGAAGCACTGCCTCCCCTAGTTTAATATATACTATAGCTCTATCGATATCTTACCATATTTATAAATTTTCGTCATTGAGGTAGTATAATACAGAAGCTCTGATACGTGATAAAAGTCGACGTGTCTGTCCCATTTGATTTTTAATACATTTCAATAATTTACTTTTTGTGTGTATGTGTGTGTGTGTGTGCGGGCGTGTGTGCATGCGTGCGTGTGTGCATACGTGCGTTTTTTCGTGGGCACGTGTGGATGTGTATATTATATTTGGAGTTTCCTATCATGAAATAACAACGAGGTTGTGTGCTGTTCGCGCTTGTAATAGCAGAAATAGCGTTCTTAAAAAAAACTGCTGGAATAACTTCGCATAAGTAAGTAAACAATAATCACTAACGCATCATACGATAACATAAATTCCGGTTGCTTAAAATTAGAATAATTTATTATATATATATATATATATATATATATATATATATATATATATATATATATATATATATATATATATATACGAGAAGTAACTTTAGCGAGTCTTAAATTAATGGAAAGTAAAAAATTACAACTTTGCTACTCCTGTCCTGATGAGCCCCAATTAGGGCGAAACGCGTCGACAGAATGCCCTCGTGGCTGAATTTGAGTCACTTGCCATTAATCCTTTTTTACTTTATATATATATATATATATATATATATATATATTGCTGTGATATGATTGTTAGCTCCACGATTGGGTTGATATAAATTGCTGTGTTAAACTCGCCCCACGGATTGGGCGCACATTAAAATGCTGTAATATAACCCTTATGTTACTCAAGCACTTGTGAAAATGTTAATTTATAATTTTTTTTGCCTCGACTAGCTGATTCAATTAAATAAAGCAATTCCACAATACACAGTTTAATGATTACATATTTACAACTTTTTCCCTTTTTAAATATCATCTCCCTTTTTGAATTATTCACATCTGTTCGATTTATAGAAAATGAAGCCAGCAAAACAAGATTTTATTACATTTAGAGACCTGTTGAAATGTTTCAAGATGTCTATAACTTTTCATAAATTTATACAAGAAACCCCAATTTGTCGACTCTTACACTTTTAAATTATTATTGAGATTAAAACAGTTTTTAGAAATAAATCATATCAAAAATATATCTAACCTGAGGAGATTCAATAGGTGCTTTGCATTCCAAGAGTTGAAGTCGACATCCAACCAAAATTTAGTATCCAAATCGTTATTCCGATGAAAGGTTTTTCATTTCCGTAATAGAATGTTTACCATTTTCAGAGATTATTAAATTGTTTGAACTGACAGCATTTTCGTGAGTTTCGTATCCAAAATTGTATTTAAGATCGTAATGGATCGTTATTAAAAGTTTTAACAAGAATCGTAACGTTATTTTAATTGTGGTTCAGAATGTAATTTAGAACGTAGTTCTTCAGGACGTATTTAATCAGATCGTAATTATTCAGAGCCCTGTTTTATTTATTATTAAAAATGATATAATTTCACTAAATCTTATCTATTTACGTCTTTTAGAAGTACGGCTCTCTTTGCACAATTATACACCCTTTAAAATAATTTTCACTAAACTTTTTACGTAAATATTTATCACATTTAAGTATGTGACCGCCCAGTTTCAAAAGTATACTAACTCAATATTCAATTGAAATGATATTTATAGGATCGGCCCATTTAGTTTCTGATTCGTTGATTCCACGTGCTGGGTGAGACCAAGTGTATTATCACTTGTTATTTTGGGAATTTTACCAGTTGTATAGTTCAATAGCATGACGCGATGCTCAATTTGTTGTAGAACACAACCCAAGTGTCAAGGTGTTTTGTTTTTTGTTGGTTTGGCATTGTGCAATTTGCATCACATTTAATTTTTCGATGCTCCACCCGAAGGTACTACATTGACCAAGAAGCGCGTTTTTCTGCCTGGAAAAGTTTGAATTTTGCCGAACTCTGGCTGTTCCATGCGGATTTTTAACGTGCGTGACAAAACACACAACACACACACGCAGGATTTCCATTTTACCTATCCTCCGAACAAAGGCATATTTTTGTGAAAAATGTTCACCTAACATTTTTCAAGCGGACCGCGTTTTGATTCGAGAGCGAAACCTTGGAAGTAATAGTCTCACGCATACCAACTACACCATAGAACCGCCTGCAATTTACATCAGCTGTTTTTTATCTTTTGTATTTCGTTTCCTACTATAAAATTGTGTGCGGAAGTATTTATAAAACACCCCCCAGCATCTACATAGTAACTTAATTATGCAACTGTTACGACTTTTTGCGCAATCGGTCAATTGTCTGGATTCTTCTTACAGTGATTTGCCTGTAACAACTGGAATTGGGTTCCTCATTGGAATTAATCGAATACGACTCTGGTAAAAGGCCATGTAGAATATCCATTAGTCACGTCTCTTTATACCTTTTTCTTATTAAGGGCCACTTGCACCGTATTTACTTTAAACGACGTTTAACTAATCTAGGTTTTATCTTACCCTACGATTAAGGTGTGGTTGATTTGTAAAATACTAGATTTATCTCCAGTTAATTAAACGAAGATTAAGACACCAGCAACATTTGACAACATTGTAAAAGGCACCTGGTTGCTATGCAACTGCATTAAATTATCAAATACGATTTTGCGGTTAAGTTAGATTTTTATATATTACTTTGTTTATATAAGGAGCAATTGAAGTGGAGGAAGACGTTATTAAAAATTGGTCCAGAACTTAAAATTTTACAAACGATGAAAAAATGTATATTAACTCTACTTGCGCCAAGTACAAAGACATCTGGAAAATAAAAAATCCGACTAGGTTATCTTAAGGGAAAAAGTTGCAGGACGGCATTTACAGAGAAACTGAATATTTAAAACGTTTTTTTAAAAATAAAAAAAATTAAGTATGGAAAATCGCTGCTGCTGAACAAGATTATATCAATTTATCAATAGCATTTATTAAAGTAAGATAAACAAAAAATAAGTTTTTAAATATGAAACTAGACTAATATTAAATTCCCAAAATTGACAGTTTAATTTAATCTCGGATTAGGTAGATTTAATCTCAGTTTACAGAACTGTGCAAAGCAATTTTTGACTTTTAATCGGAGTTTCGCATTAAAGGTTGTTTAAGATGTACGGGACAAACGGACATAAGAAACGTATTGTGGTAGGGTTCATTATTGTACTACCTCAATAATTTTTATATAAAAGCACGCCGAGGTATCATAATCACAGCCGTTTCTTAACATAACCTTACTTATTTGTTTGTTTTTTTTATAACCTTAACTGTTTGGTTTGTTTAGTGTGCGGTATGTTTAGAGCCAATTCCGCTTAATATTTTATATTGGACTTGATAGTAAATAACTTATATATTTTAAATGAATGTGTGTGAACAAACTAGCACCAAGTTTAACCCCTGCAAATATTGCAATAAAACCAGTGAAGACTTGACCACTGAAATATTGCAATGCGTAGCATGTAATCAGTACGCTCATTCAAAATGTCTTCAGAGAGGCAATATACCCGGATGTTTGACTGGTGACATTTTTTTTAAATATAAATGTGCCGAATGTTCACCAAATTGTACCGAAGAATTAATTCGGGACAAAATGACATGGTGAGTTTTGTAGTTATTTGGATTGTTTTCAATTTGTTTTAAACTTTAAGAATATATAACTTACTATCCCAGAACATTTGCAACAGTTTATAACATATTCGTATATTATGAACTACTTGTAATTTATCTATATATGTTATCTTATTTCTACTACTAGTAAATTCATCATCATTTATACGCTAGTTAAAACTAATTATTATAGTATATTTGTGAAATATAATACAATACCACTTTCTTAATTTAAGCATCATTCCGTTAACAAATATTCAACTACAAATCGCATCATTTTCCTTGAATCTTTAAGCAATCTTCAATGTTAAGGTGGATATTGTTATAGTGAACACAAACACAAAACGTCGTTCACGAGTTTTATTATTCCTGTTAGTTCAAAATACAATTCTACTGTTGACACTCATTGTTAGATACTTTTTATGCACTCTCTGATCAAATCCAAAACCAACATATTAGAGCAGGCCTAGTGAACTCTACCGGAACTGTGAACCACCTTAACCAAACAATAATCATAACATTTCGTCCATTCTAAAAAGGAACAAATAGATTCCTTAACAATAAATTTATAGATTCAATGTTAAGGGTTGCCTTTGAACACGCTTACTCTGATGCACTGCCTCGTTCATTAATGCAGGTAAAGGAGGAATGGTATTCGGAGCGTTTAGACTGTGGATTGGACTATTGGGTACCACCATTTTGAGGTTTCTGTTACTTTCAGGCGAACTTATTTTCTCTTCAACGGTTGGTGTTTCCCAGGGACGACAATCTCTTGTGCCATTAGGATCTCGATGATTACTGGTTGCAAGGCCATTGACTCACGATTAAACAATTTTCTGAGGATATTTACATGTTTATACATGATTTTGTCCCCACTTTAACTAAATATGTCACAGGATCAATGCATTCAGAAATTTTGCCATATTTTCATTTATCTCTGCTCCAGGCCCTAAATTTTCTATTACTTTCTCACCTATTAAGAATATAGGTACTGTGACCTTCGGTTTATTTTACGGGTACATTTTACTCATCTTACATATTTTCATATTTAAATTCCATGTTTTAATACAATAATGTTACAATATAAATTCTTAAAAAACCTAAGTTCGAGTTTCTACGTTCTTATCTTATTCTTAATGAAGTCAGGTGTCCGCAGTTCAAAAAAATCATGCCGCAACCACCTGTCATTCAAATGTTCTGGCTATCAGCTATCTTTCTGAGATATAGTGTAAAAGGTTAGGCGTCGCTCATCTGCGATTGCGAGGAACGGGGTCCAGAGGTTCACCCCTATAGTTTTAAGTTCAGTTGCTCCTAGATATGTAGAGGGTTAACACGTAAATAGTTTGGCGGCTGCAAGACGCGAAGTTGCAACAATCACGTGCAAGTGATTTATCAGGTTGTGTCGAAGTTTATCGGTTCTTCGAACGAAGTAGCTCCTTATTGATGTATTTGGAGGATTTTCAAGCACGTGAATTAAAGTATTGGTCATACGACGACGTTCTGTTTACAATCAAGTTATGGATTTAGTTATTTGCATTCGCAGGTGGTAGTAATTCGTGGAAGGACATTGTTTAGCGTAAACCCTCATCTAACGAGCTTGTATAGTAATTTTACGGTAGGATAAGTGATCATCGTTACATACACTAATGATAAGTATTAGAAATACATTGATTAAGATAAGTGCGAATACTTGTTTCATATGTTTTCTACAACCCTAAGGGGCCGCGAAGCAAATGCCGCTTCTATCATAAAGATACGAGTGCAGTGTTGTCAAAGTACCTTTACGCATATGTATTTTCTATAAAATTCCATGGGATTCTGCGAGCTTCATTTCTCAAATAAACTGTTTGCTGATGGTGCCGCTCTGGAGTCGAGTCCAACATGCAGCGCAGAGCTGCCAAGTATGCTGAATTCCTATGAAAGTAAACATCAGTACTGTAAGTCATTGTTATTTTTTATGAGCTTTTACTGTTATTTTTGCTTAAATCTTTGTATATTTTATGACTGAACAAAGTAATTATTCTAATTTACGTATTTAGTAAGTCACTTTAAACATGTGATAGGAGGATCCTTAGGGCGAGTTATAGAACGACTTTGTAAGTAAGTAAGTAATTTATTGTCCAACAGAAAATTCCATTAATAGGACACAATAAAAGTATGTTTAGTGTATAAATACAATAAGATATTAATATTAATACAAATTAGTTACATAATTATATATATATTATGTAATTTCTTAAGTACTCTCATGTTAATACATATTTTCTTTTAAGCTGCAGTACGAATATAATCTACATATTAATATTTTTCATGTACATATTTATAATTTCATTTTTATAGTCATAAAAAAGATCAATAGAATCCCCCCAACAAATTAATTAGTTCAGACATTCTGCGAAGTGGAGATTTAAACATTAAGTTTGTATCAGGTATTTCAATTCTGAATGTCATGTGATTCCTTGAGGAATAGCAGGGAACCCTTAATTGCAACCTTGCTAATAACTCTGAACTATCAATTTTATAATGAAGAAGCTTATATAAAAATGTAATTGAATATAATTCACTTCTAAGCTTTAGAGAATGCATGCTGAATCTTGAGAGAAGTTCATTATAAGGAATACCTCTCTCTGGATAAGCATCGTCTAATTTAAAAGACAAAATTTCAAAAATTTCCTCTGAACAGATTCAATTTGGGATATATGTATTTGGTAATAAGGTCTTACGATTTAAAAGTCAAATTCTTACCGTTTAAAAGTCGTAAATACAACACCGCAAGCGCGGTTTGCTAGACACCACAACAGTTGGTAGCGCTAATCTTATACAGATTTGGCGCGCCCATCTGTCAATGACGTCACCCAATCAGCAATTTTAATTACGCAATATATTAATTTAACTTAGCAACAATTATGCCAATAAGGTACTCACATAATAGGTCCAGATTTCCACGAAGTCCGCCAAGCGTCCTTCAAGATAGATAAAGATGGCGTCAGCACATCCATAAGGGCTGCTCATGGCCCCCTTAAAGATAATTGCTGGAGGGTATGCCCAACGCTCTTCCAAAGCGCTCGGACCAGCTCCGGCAGTCGCGGTGGCTACCAGGACTTGTTCATCTAGGGCCGTGGCCTCCGGTTCTCCCTAGGCTGCTACAGATTTATCACCTACCTATGCAGGGAACGGATAAGGAAACATGGTATAGGGGCGATAAACAGATAAGCAAGGCAAGGATCTACATAGATATAAGATAAAGGCACAATACGATACCTAAAACGTCCACTGCACTCGAAGGTTCAGGCAAAAACAGCCACGTTACAGAGTCTCACGGAAACACTTCTCCCACTTTTTGTCCTTTCACGCGTCGGCGCGAAATTATTCGTCCAACCCACTTTTGACGTGACGGAAATACGTGCACCGAGTCTTTTGAATTTATGGCGCGAAACTTCCGCACATCAAAATTAAACTAAAACAATGTTTAGTGCCACTTTGGCACGTAACAAAGGAGCCCATACAAAAGATGCATATTCTAATTTCGATCTTACCAATGATTGATATAGCAATATAAGAGTATTAGGATTGCTAAAGTTTGCCGAGTGTCTTATAATAAATCCTAGTTTCTTCATACTGCTAGATACCGTTCTGTTTTATGTGTTCATTAAAAGTTAATTTATTATCATAGTAGACACCAAAGTCCTGCATAATGTCAACTCTATCTATTGTCTCCTTATTAATCGTATAATTGAATATGATTGGCTTTTTCTTTTTTGTGAAACTTACAATTTTACATTTCTTAACATTCAAGTTCAGCATATTAGCTGTACACCATTCACACATTTCCAATAGTGTGCATTGTAAAGCCTCACAGTCACGCAAATCCTCAACAATAGAATAAATCTTAAGATCATCCGCAAAGCATAACGTTTTAGAAGACAGAGCATTCAACAAATCATTGACATATACTAAAAATAAGAACGGCCCTAAAACAGATCCTTGCGGCACTCCTGATGAGGAAATATACGCAAATGATTCACAACCACCATAAGCTACTTTCAGCTGACGATTTGTTAGGTATGAAGAGAAGAGCATTATCAACTTTGGATGCAGACCTAAGTTGTGAAGTTTGATTAGCAGGATGTTGTGACTTACCTTGTCGAAGGCCTTTTCAAAGTCTGTATATATAAGGTCAACTTGCTGGTGATTGTCAATAGCCTGGATTAGAAATTCAGTTAAAGTTATTAAATTTGTTATGGTTGACTTTTTCGGTAAGAACCCATGTTGATGTGGTGAGAAGTGCACTTGGTACAATAAGGCATTGTAGACTACAGTTTCAAATATTTTTGCAAAGTTAGAAATTATTGCAATTGGCCTATAGTTAGTGATATTTGAGGTTTCACCAGACTTGTGCACTGGGCAAATTTTAGTTAATTTCCATACAGTTGGAAATTTAGAAGTTAATAAAATAAGATTAAATAACAATTTGAGGTGATATAAAAGAACAGAACTGCAGTCATGTATGAGAAAGCCTGGCATTTGATCTAATCCACAAGTTGATTTGTTTTTTAATTTCTTTATGGCTATTTTTCTGATATGGATAGTATGCTTACAGTGTTGAGCAATGAGGTACACTTTCAAAAATGAGAGAAGGAAGGTTAGGTAGTTCATAAGTTGACCTAAAATAAGTGGCAAAGCCATTAACTATCTCTTGGCCATTACCAAATACATCAGAATTCAAAGTCATAGAGCCTGGGATCCGTGACTTCTGAGATTTGGAACGAACAAAATTCCAGAATTCCTTGGGATCATGTCCTATATTTCTTTCCACTTTTGTAACAAAATTTGCATGTGCTTTTTTTATATCGTTGCGTAGAGAGGCCCGAAGTGTACAGAACTGTTGCCGGTAGTATGTGAAGGAAGATTTTTTGTATTTCTTCCAAAACTGATGTTTGAGTTTTAGGTCTTGAATAATTTGTGGAGTAAACCAAGATGGAAAATTCATTTTTCTATTAGAGAATGTAGGAACAAATTTCTGAAATAAAGTGTATATGATTTTGTAGAAGATTTCTACGGCTTCATCTACATTCTGACAATATTCAAGATTTGACCAATCCGTTGCTTGTAAGGCAGCATACAACCCAATAAGATTAGCCTTGCGAAAATTAAAGTTAGGCTGTGGAGTATAATTAAAGTTGTGTTGTTTATGACAAGATAATTTAATAGTCATTGCAAGTGCCGGATGATGATTGTCTTCGGCTAAAAATGGAGAGCAATCATTCCAAACTTTTAAAGTTACATTAGAAAATACTAGATCTAGCATTCTGCCATTGAAATTTTTAATTATATTATATTGTGTTAAGTTAAGAAAGGACACATGATTAAATAATAGATCCTTCCTTCTATCAAAAGGCAAGTCTGCTACATCTGTGCTATAGGATGGTATGTTAAAGTCCCCTAATAATAGTAAGTTAGAAATAAACATACAAGTCATACTTTCTAGTAATTCTAAAAACAAAACATACTTATCATAGTTTAATCTAGGCGGTATATATAAGTTAATTACACTTAAGCTAATATTATTCAACATTACTTTACATCCTACTACATCAATTTCAGGAACTACTCCACCACCTCGAGAAACATTACATGAATCATAATCACGATCACATCGATACATAATATAGTTTTGCGGACACCATTCACTATCACTAATTCCTTCACGAAACCAAGTTTCTGAGATAGCTATTATATTATAATCACTATTCAGAATGGATAAGAGACAGTCAGTCAGTTTGGATTGCATTCCCTAGGATTTTGGTAGTAATAAGTTAATATAAATGGAGTTTTGCTGCTGGACCTATTTAGTTTAAATTCATAGTAGTAGTACTAGTTTTAATAATTTTAGGAATACCCATAATATATTTAATTCTGATACCCTGCTCACCCTCTTTTATACGTTCATCTAATAGTTTCTTTAAATTGCGATAGTGATCTATTTGTAATGGTGTACGATCTGGAAACATAAATACATTTTAGTATACTGCAATGTTTTTAAGATATTTAGACTGACGTAGTAAATTCATCACTATTTCTCGAGTTCGAAAAATAATCTTTAATGGTCTAGGATTAGGTCTGTTAGCTACTGGTTGGCCTAATCTCATTGTTTTTACAATGTTGTCGGCAATATCAGGCTCATTTAGTGATGAACAAATTTGTTTTATATATGCCTGATCAAAATCAGTTTTTTGCAATGATTCATCACTTGATTTTATATTTGTGTAAATATATATTGTTGATTATATCTGATTTGCCGTAATTAATATAGAACATTATTATTGTAGTGGCGTATAATTTCAAGGTGCAAATAATACTATGTACTTGTCACGATACAAGGAATTATTTTAAGATACCTAGACAACTTGAGTTAATTAGAATTAGAAGTTTAAGAAACATCGATCATTGTTAGCAGGAATTCAGAAAAGTTTGTATAACCTAACTGGAAGTGCTAACATTACCTGATAATTATACATTATTTTCAGAAACCAGAGGTCACATATCAGCTTGGTCAGTGAACTTATATAAAATTGTCCTAATATTTAGTCATACAGGTTCTTGCCCGCAAGGTGCGAAGTTTCTCTTATTTGGTCGTACCCCCATCCAGGCAAGGAATCCGCGACCTTTTAAGACAGGCATCGCCGTGGATCAATGTAGTAAGCGTAAGACTATGGATCCCAAGGTCCTGGGTTCAAATCCCGACACGGCCGACTGCTTGAAAAATGACAGGCGAGCATTTTTCACAAAAATTACGCCCTCGTTCGGATGAGAGGTTTAATGGAGGTCCCGTGTGTGAGTGTTGTCACGTACGTTAAAGATACCTACCTTGCCTGAAACGGCAAGGGTTCGGCGAAATTCTTAATTTCAGGCAACAAAAACTCGCCTCCTGGCCAATGTAGTACCTTCAGGAGGAGCATTGGAAATATAAATGCACGGCCTTTTAAGACAAAACCCAATTAAAAATAAGGGTGGTGCCCACAACCTTAATTTACGACAATACCGCCACATTATTCCCCCAATCCGACCCCACCCCATTGCGACTGTAGCTAGCGAGCCACGGCTGGACTTACCTTTCAGGTGGATTCACCGTTTTTGTTCGTGTCAATCCCCCCCCTCCCCTCCATCGTTCTGTAAATTTGGCACGTATCAGTACAACCTTCTGAATCCCTTTGTCTAACCATTTCCTTTCCTTCGTAGGTTTTAACAAGTACAAGCTGGTTCTGGATTTAATTTTAAAAATTGTTTCATTTAGACTCGTGTCCGTACTGGTAGGAGTGGTTCTATGACTAAATAAAAAATTTACAACCTGTTCAGTAATTAATGATGAATCCTGTAACATATTTCTTAAATTTTTCTTTAACCATGTCTACGTAACGTTCGGCCGTACAGTTTGATTGTGGATAGTATGGTGGGGACGTTAATATAGTTATGCTGTTTCTTTTTCTGAACGTATAGAATTCTGGTGCATTGTCGGTCTTTAATACTTCGGGTAGTCCAATTATAGACAAGGTAAGCTTTATTTTCTCAATTGTGTGTGTTACATTTGTGCCCTTGTTTATAAAGTTCAGATCGATCCGTCTAGATTTCTTTTCCACTATTAGTAATGGAAATCAAGTATATTCCATTTTAAAGAAATCGAGATGTACTAACAAAAACACATTTTCCATCTTTGGACATAATCTCAAGTATCTCTCACGTTTTTTTTGAGTAAACTGACACAAATTACAGCCCTGAATATGGGCTTCTATATCCAGTTGAAGGTTCGGCTTTACATTTGATTTTCCAATGCTTCACCCGAAGCTACTACTTTGACCAGGAAGCAAGTCTTTTTACCTGTAAAATTTTGAATTTTGCCAAACAAGGTAGGAATCTTTAACGTGCATGACAACACACATGCGTGTGCACGCACACACAGACACACACGCCCACCCACCAACCCACCCCACCCCTATTCTATGCCACTGGATTTTTCTTTTTGTCGAAATAAAGTGTAATTATTCATATTGGTAAACAATTAAGTAAGCCAGTTGTAGAAGTAAAAAATGTGTATCTCAATGTAAAGGACTCGCTATTTCTCACTCCCCAAAAAATGAACTAATAGGTCACATCAACTCAAAATAAAAAAATGAATAAAACCCCTTAACCACAAAATATATTTAAAATACTAGATACGTATTTCGACCAGTATGTGGTCATCATCACTAGGATTTTTAAATAATAATTAGTTGTTGTTTCGGAACTCTTCAGAGGATATTCTCCTCGCCAATTAGGTTGAAGTGAACCTTCCCAACATACAATTTACAAGAATGTTGCTTTAAACACTATCGAGGATATTCTCCTCGCCCGCAGACTGGTGTTCACCACAACAAACAAGTGAATTGTGATGTTATATCTAAAATCTACGTAATTTATACTAATTCTAAATCTGCTGAAGCGGAACCAAATTAATCTTGCTTTCTCATTGGTTGTTGACCAATAGGGAAAGCAAGGCAGATGGCTCTATGGGCCCTTTATCAGTGTTTAAGAGGGGTCCTTTATGTTTAACAACTTTAATTGATTCATAGGCATTTAAGAAGGAAAACATTGGTACCGCTTTTAACAATTTAACATTTTCTAGTGACTGGTTTCAAAAATGTGTTTGGCGACCTGAGACTTTTCGTATTTACCATAATTGAAGTGAGCAATGTGCTCTTTAAATCTTGTTGTTATATTCCTCTTGGCCTGACCAATATATTTTTGAAAACACCCCGGCCCTGAACAACTAATTTCATAAATCCCCAACTTTTGCAATTTTTCCACCTTGTCTTTTGGATTACCTAACAAATCTTTAATTTTATTAGTATTACTGAAAGCAATTTTGAAATTAATCTGTTTGAATATTTTATCAAGACCCTTTGTAGTTTTGTGAAACGGAAGTTGAACATATTTAACATTATTGTCAGATGTGGTCGATTGCATTTATAGAAAAGAAACCAATGTAAATCGCTTTATTTTGTCTTCCTCCAATCATAGCATACAACATAAATTGGCTTCATTTAATTTTGTAATTAATAGATCATTGAATTTCCCTTTAAATAAAATCAGATTTAATAAGGAATTTGCTCTTATTAAACAAATAGCGAATTACAATGGTTTCTCTTCTGATATTATAGATAACATCTTTAGAAAGTTTAAAAACAGAATTAACATCTGTAAATCAACGACTTTGCAATCGACCACTTCTAACGATAATGTTAAATATGTTCAACTTCCGTTTCACAAAACCACAAAGGGTCTTGATAAAATATTCAAACAGATTAATTTCAAAATTGCTTTCAGTAATGTGGAGAATATCCTCGATAATGTTTAAAGCAACATTCTAGTAAATTGTATGTTGGAAAGGTTCACTTCAACCTAATTGGTGAGGAGAATATCCTCTGAAGTGTTCCAGAACAACAACTAATTATTATTTTAAATTCCTACTAATGATGACCACATAGTGGTCGAAATACGTATCTAGTATTTTAAATATTTTTTGTGGTTAAGGCGTTTTATGCATTTTTTATTTTAAATTGTGCCACAGTGTTCCTATAGATTATTCACATCAACTCAATAAAAAACGATTCTACTCCAGGCTTTGATGAAATTAGAGGATCATTAATCAACAGTTGCCATCAATTTATTATAGTTCCACTCTTGCACGTTATCAATTTAATATTTTTACATGGTGAAGTACTGGAAGATTTCAAACTTGCTATAGTTGTTCCTGTATTTAAATCAGGGAAAGTTACTGATATTAGAAATTACAGGCCAATCAGTTTAAAGACAGTCTTCTCAAAAATGTTTGAAAAGTGTTTAGCGAAAAGGTAATTTGGTCATCTAACAAAATTAAATATATTAAACCCTCGACAATTCGGTTTTAAACCAGGATTAGGCATAAATGATGCAGTATATCAATTAGTGAATTTAGTAAAGGATCACTTAGACCATCAAAATAAGTGTATTGGTATTTTTCTTGATCTAACCAATGCCTTTGATACAGTTCTACATGAAGGAGTGTTAGAAGCCACACGGCCACTATGGAGTGGGGGAATAGTTCTGGAGGTGTTTAAAAGCTACCTCACGAATAGGAATTAGAAAGTCAGAATTGGGAAGGTATGTGGTAATCGCAGACCCTGTTATACTCCCGGCACAACTGTTATAACCCCATGCCCGCATGTTCAGAGCCACTTCTGCAGTTAGCAACACTGATATTATCCACGTTCACATTATTGCACAACAAAGATATTACGACATAATTACGTCTCAAATTGTATCACGTACCAAATATGTTTACAGTGATACCAGATGCACCTTAAAAAAGATAAAAAGCACTCACCCAAAAATGTGGAACTCTTCACGATTTCGCGGTCATCCTTGCGCAGGGGCCATGTTGATTTCCATGTATCTCGTTTGGGTGTGGGTTACATTATGCCATCGTTGAATCTAGATTTATCGTCTTCCCTCTTCTGTCTGTAGCGGTACGGTAGGATACAGGTAGAGGTGCGATAGGGCAAGAGATAAAGGGAAACCTACATCCTAAAAGAGAAAAGACAAAGGAACGACACAGGTAAACGCCACTGTTCGACGTCTCGTTGGCTAATACTGTCGTGTCACCCACCGCGCACTTGCGCCAAAATAAATAGGCATTTTGGAATGCATAAACGACACTTCCAGGTAGAAGAGAATAGAGGAAGGGCTCGCATTGAGCAAAAGAGACAGAAAATGTGGATGGAAAAACACTACTCAACCAGCCAATGTGGTCAGTAGCCCGGAGTAAGGGAAAAATCACTCTTATAAGGTAGACGGGTGTTCCGGGACAAGAACAGGTCAATCGAATAAAAGATAAGGCAGAAATGGAGACAGCAGGATAATAAAGAGTAGAGTTTTTGGACAAGCGTCCGAGAGAAGGTAGAGAGTTGTCCCTATTAAATTCGGGTCGGTCTGAAGGACCACCTACTATGTTAGTCAGACAAGTTATGGCACCTAATAAGTTAAAAAATTACTAGACTCTTAATGAGAACTAGTACAATCATTTTCCTAATGAGTGCATCCACTGCGATAAGAAAATCAGACAAAAGTTGAAATAATAACTTAAAAGTATCACTACAGATACTTTCACACAAAAACCAACTGTTTCAAGGTAATTTTTAGAAACGGTAACGCCATAAACACACAAGAATGTCTAACTATACGCAGTTAAATACAAACACACTGTTCTAATATGCTAAAACAACCGAGAATTTGATAAGATATCAATAAAAAGCGATAGCACCTCACTATGAAGTTTAATAACAAACAACAAAAAAATGTTTATATGTTCTGGTAACTTAATAGAAAGAGAAAACAAGTAATGATAAAGTGGGCGACTGTAATAATTCAGAAGAAAAACGCATGGAATAGAAACTCCTAGTTTTTTGCAACTGCTAATATGGACTATTTCTTACAATATCAAAGGCCGCGGCTCCTATGGGACTCCAAAGAAAGAAGTATCCCCTCAGCATCAGCTAAAACCAATCGTAAAAATTCAATAAGTTATTGCAAACAAAGTTACGACAATCACCACAAAATAAAACAACGTAAGATAAATACTGAAAACAAAATAATATGGTGTAGAAAAGGTGCTAGAATTAATTAAATGAAGTGACAGAGTTATATTGGGGGACCTAGACAATAAACCGATATGTGGCTAACAATAAGTTCAAGGGGAAGTCAACAGGTAGCAAAAAGATAGCTAGTTTAAGGTAAATAAGCCAAACGTGTAGAAGGTAAGTGCTGTATAAGAAAAGAAATGGCTGAATAAAGTTAACTAATTCATAGCAAGGACAGAAACATTAGATAAGTTGTTAAAGAAATGAAACGTGAAAAATTTTAGAGCTACACAAAGCTTGAGCGATTTTAAAGATATTTTCATTCCACCTAGTGTGGTCTGAATTGATATATGAAGAGATAGCAGTGATTAAGGTTCGATTTACTCATAACGAAATTGTTGAAGACACAAAAAAAATATATCTTACAACACATATAATTGCTAGGGTGACAAGCCCTTCTTTGGGCCTCACTTAGACTACTAAACAAAAACTTCAACATCCTCCTCAAAAGAAATAATTCGAAATCACTAGAGCGACAAACTTACCACGAGTCTCGTCTAGACTTATGTAATGCTGAGCGATCAACTCTTTATGAGTCTCGTCTAGACTAACATACTGCTGAACGACCAACTATGACGACAAGTCTCGCCTAGACCAAATAGATCTTAAAATACGTTGCAATACTGATATAAATGAAAAAAAAATCATGCTCACTACACAAAAGCAATGTTCTAGCAATACATGTATAGAAAATACATTATACCACATTATTAACGTATTACTTTTATATCGAGAAATTTATCAACAACCATCATAGCTAAAGGGGATAGTAAATGAACTTAAATGCAAAACATTATCATTAAGCTCATTATTGTAGTGTTTAAGAAAGCAGATACAACGAAATCAAGTTTACTATAGTGGTTTAGAAGGTATAGGTATACTAAGATAAGTTAGTTACGTTACCTGTATTTAGAGACAAAATTTTCTTTAAGAAGAATTCGCAACTTATAGTTAATTATTTAGATTGTAAGGGAACACTTTAGAATTATGGCCAACTAAGATAATGTAATAGTTAGGTAAAATTTAAACTGAAAACAGGTTTCATAAACTAAAGAAATTTGAAGTTTAGAATAATTATTTAACTAAATTTAGTGTATTTTTAAGGAGATTTTTTAATCATATAGGTTTTTATCTATGGTTAAAATACTTACAGAAAAAAATTATTTAATCCAAAAAGCACATGTTTAGATTGAGGTTAAGGTAATTTGCTAAACACATTTGAAAGGTATATGCTTTAGTTTCATCTTAAATTAGGTTATGTAATTATTTGAGAAAATTTAAAATATAAATACACTGTTTTTATAAGGAAAATGCCAATTAACTATACTTAAAATAACACATATGAGAGGTAAACAATCACTATTCCAAAATGGCGGGTTTTGATCATACAAATTGACATTTCAACTGCATTCAATGTCACGCCAACATAAAATAGATGTTGCCAAATGCAATGTTGCCAGATTATATTTCTTCTATTTAAAAGCCATTAAAAATTTAAAAAATTATTATTTATTATTTTTTGAGTGAACAAAAACCCAATTTCTACAAATATATTCAAAACTAACCCTTATAAGCTAAATCGGAGGTGAAGACAAATTTTCAACACAACGTTTAGGCGGCACTGTTATACTCCCGGCGCAACTGTTATAACCCCGCGCCTGCGTGTTCAGAGCCACTTCTGCAGTTGGCAACACTGATATTATCCACGTTCACATTATTGCACAACAAAGATATTACGACATAATTACGTCTCAAATTGTATCACATACCAAATATGTTTACAGTGATACAAAATGCACCCTAAAAAACATAAAAAGCACTCACCCAAAAATGTGGAACTTTTCACGATTTCGTGGTCATCCTTGTGCAGGGGCCGTGTTGATTTCCATGTATTTTGTTTGGGTGTGGGTCACATTATGCCATCGTTGGATCCAGATTTATCATCTTCCCTCTTCTGTCGGTAGTGGTACGGTAGGATATAGGTAGAGGTGCGATAGGGTAAGAGATAAATGGAAACCTACATCCTAAAAGAGAAAAGACAAGGAACGACACAGGTAAACGTCACTGTTCGACGTCTCATTGGCTAATACTGTTGTGTCACCCACCGCGCACTTGTACCATCACTCCACGTCTGTGTATTCCTTTTGCGCTAACGCAACTGTCCGAAATGACAGAAATACACAAGTATATTTTTAAAAATAATGGCGGGAATTCACTCACAAATTTAAAAGTGTACATGTCCAAATTTGGAATGTAACAATCCGTTAACATTGAAGTTCCACAAGGAATTGTTCTTGGTCCACTTCTATTCATAGTGTTCATCAACTCAGTGTTTGTTTCATCCGACCTAAATGGTGATATAATTTCGTGTGCTGATGATACTGCGTTAATTTTTAGTAATTCCATGTGGGCAGGTGTTTAAAATAGAGCAGAAACAGGAATGCTCAAAATAAAAGATTGGTTTGATCAGAACAAACTATCATTGAATATAGAAAAAACAAAATACCTCGCTTTCTCCTTATCTGAACCAAATAGACCAACTTTCTTTAATATCCAACTACTAGGTACTACGGAAATCCGAGAAGTACAAACTCTGAAGTATCTTGGTGTAGTTTTGGAGAATCTTCTTAAATGGACATTTCACATAATATATCTTGTAACAAAAATTAGATGCCTAATTTATAAATTCTATGAACTAAAGAAAATACTAAATAATAAAATATTAATAATAATCTTTAAAGCTTTAGTTGAATCTCTACTACAACTTGGGATAGTAATATGGGGTGGTGCCTATAAAAATGCATTGCCCCGCTAAACGTTATCCAAAATTATATACTTAAGATAATATACCAGTAAACCTAAATTAACCTCCACGCTATACTCTAAAGAGATATTAAATATCAGAATGTTGTATTTCTATAATACATGTAAATATATTTTTAAAAATCAACAACTCAGGAATTTAATAAATCATAAATATTCTATAAGGCAAGTTAGCAATTCCTCAACTACAGTTAAATTTTTCTATAAACAATCAAACCGTGGATTCATCCCCAGTTTGGTGCACGTATTTATAACTGTCTACCCTTAAAAATTAGAAACACATCAAATAGTAAATTCTTTTTAAGAGAATGTAAACAATTTGTGTACTTTAATTATATAAAGTTTTTGGAAATCATATAGGCATAGATTATCGGTAAATTGAATTAAAGATAACAAAACGTATATCTCATGGTACTTTTAAATATTCCTCTAAACTGCAGGCTGCAGGAGTGGTATACCATAATGAGAAATTAGTTTAGTGAAATTATGTCTAATCTACATACTGGCAGGGTACAGTTTGCCTATCATACTTCCCTATTCTCATTAAGTTGTTAGTTATGGCCATCTTATTTGTCATATTACAGATAAAAGCCATATTAAGTTGTTGATCATTTAATGCTTGCAGTAATTGACCTATATTAGTCTAAGTTAAATTCAAACTCAAATACCTAGTTTCTACTGATGAAGTCAGATTGATTTGTATTAGATTATATTAGTATATGCTTATAAGTTGTTAAACATTATATACCTTTAAGTAGGTCCTTACGGTCACATAATCTTAACAAAATAAAGCTTTAAGTTTTTAGCAAGTACAGTACTAAATATTTGCACATACAGGCTCGTAGGTCTAGGTGCAATGTTTTTAAACTCGATACTGTCAATATTTAATAGTCCCATATATTGCATAATGTACATAAATATGATTTGATTTGAATAAATTTGATTTGATTTGATAAATTAGATTTGATTAACGTGAACCTATTTTCAAGTTAAAGTCTCTACCCTAAATGAAAATATTCTAAAAAAACATGTATTTTTCAATATCACTTCATCACCTGGTATAATGGAAACGGGTGGGTTTGCAGGAAACTGTTATCTGACTTTTGTTGATAACTCGTCAAGATCTATATATTCCTCAGTTTACGGTACTTTATTCTAAAACACCCTGTATAAAGATTTTAAGGTTGCCTAAATAAATTTCAACACATTCACACAATAATATTCCTTAAAACATGGTGTACAAAGTGTTAAAGTTACCAAAATCCAATTAAATGCAAATATCGTAACTTCATATGAATCAGTATGCCTACAGCATTTGACATCATTATGTAATTTAGTCAGTTTCTCGGTTGGTCACACCCTGTTGTTCATTTTCCTATATCCATTAAAATACATCACTCACTTTGTTAATGATTTGCAATGGTCAGGTTTTGCAAATCTAACAAACCAAGCAATATAACCTACAATACAGGTGGACATTTTACACTTTTAATGTCCAACTACCAAGTTTCACCCTAAAACAAAAGAACAATTTATAACTATCTACACTAACCTTATAACTGCATGTTAATTTAATAAGGTCATTCATTTCAAAAGCTGGAATCTATAACAAAAAGATTACTTCATAGCCAATGGGGTTCTTTGACATCTCTTTCTATGGATAATCTTTCACATGTCTATTCGCTACTGATTAACGAGTAATCAATAAATTTTTTCCGGTTATCTAGTTATGTCATTACTTCCATGTTTCCTTTCTGCGTCGCTGGCTAGCTTGGCTATTATCTTATAGGAGGTCATGAAAACGGCAGGGTTGAAATATTCTTCGTGAAACGGAAAACTAAATAAAGTGAAGTTGGGCACCACTATAGCTAGCAAAAAGATGGGGTTTTATAGTAGATGGAGAAACCCTATCTGAGTGGATCCTTTAAAATTTTTAATTTACCCTTTTTAGAAAATGAACATATTAAAATCAGAAGATATCTATTATACAGGGTGTCCGGAAAATATGTGTACAACGTAAGAACTGAGATTCTTAGGCTCGAAATAGATCGATTTGAGATAACCTACCTATTATACAAGTTGCTTCATTTAGCCGCTAGGGGGCTTCAAAAATTGTGAAAAATATTTGATATTTTAAAATAACTCGAAAACGTGTCGATAGATTTTGACCATTTTTGGGGTGCGAGTTTCTACTTTCAATTGACATCTTTTGGTGGTGTACGCAATAATTTTAAAAGCATAAGAGTGTCCCAAAAATGATGTATTGTATAAATATCCGACCATTACCTTTTTCCTGTTTATGCAATGACTACCAATTTTTTTTTATGAGTAGCCGACTTAATTTGGAAACTTTTTGTCTCTTGTAAAATTTTGATTAGACAAGCGGTTTGATAAAAAAATAATCTCAACTGCCTGTTTTTTTATTTTTATTTCATTGTTTTGTTTATTTTTTATTACTATCATTGAAAATTAACAACGCGGTACAAATGTTGGACCATTACAGTAAATTTTCAAAATGGCCGCCATTTTCTTCAATGCACAAATTAACTCTTCGAAAGAAGTTCAACTGAACCCTCTGCATTGTTTGTGCATTATTTTTTAAAGAGTTGGCTGCATTTAAATTTCGTCTATACAATTCTTCTTCGCTATCAAGTGGAGACGAATAAATCTTAGATTTAAAAGTACCCCACAAAAAATAATCACAGGGCGTCAAGTCCGGCGATCGTGCTGGCCAATTTGTAGGAGCATCATATCCCCTTCCAATCCATCGATCCGGATATTTTTCGTGTAAATGTTGTCGAACAGCTAGAGTAAAGTGGGGAGGAGCACCATCGTGCATGAACCACATGTCTTGGCGAAGTAACAATGGCAGATCTTCCAATAAATTCGGCAATGTTTGTTGTGGAAAGTTGAAGTAATTGTCTCTGTTTAATCGATTTGGTATCACAACAGGACCGATAATAAAATTATCAATAACTCCAGCCCAGACATTAATCTTAAATTCATGTTGATAGTGAGTCACTTTAGTTGCATGAAGATTTTCTACAGCGTAAACTTGTTCATTATGTATGTTAGTAATACCAGATCTTGTAAAAGAAGTTTCGTCTGTAAATAAAATTTTGAGACAAATTTGCATTTTGAATTCTCTGATCTTGAATAAATTGACAGAAAGCTACACGCCTCTCAGGATCGATAGGCAAAAGGTCTTGTACCTGTTGAACGTGGTATGGGTGTAATAACTGTTCCTTTAAAACGTCATGAACAATACTTTTAGGAACTTGTAGTTTAAGTCCTAAGCGTCTGGTGCTCCTCTTCAACTCTATCCAAAATTTGTTCTTCCAGATCCGCAGTTCTTGTGGTACGTTGACGTCCTCGATTCGCATTTCTTGACTGAAAGCTACTATTTTCACGAAGACGTCTTTCAATATTTGCGAATGTTTGGTGGTTTGGCATTCGGCGATTAGGAAATCTTTCCCTATAGACTCTGACGCTTTCACGACCATTGCCTTGACAAAATCCGAAAACCAAAAGCATATCCACCTGTTCGTTGTTTGTGTAAGTACTCATAATGTAAGATGAAAGATGCAAACTTTTATTGAATTAAGCAGAAATTCACGACTTGACAGGCAAACTGAGGTTAAATAATTTTCAAATTGAATAACAAATCAAAAGCAAAGCCTACTACTATACTATGTTCTTTTATTTGCCCTGTTTTACAGTTAATGCAGTAATGATGATGAAAGTATGCAGACATTTGAAATTATTTTTTCTGTCAAACCGCTCGTCTAATCAAAATTTTACAAGAGACAAAAAAGTTTCCAAATTAAGTCGGCTAATCATAAAAAAAATTGGTAGTATTACATAAACAGGAAAAAGGTAATGGTCGGATATTTATACAATACATCATTTTTGGGACACTCGTATGCTTTTAAAATTATTGCGTACACCACCAAAAGATGTCAATTGAAAGTAGAAACTCGCACCCCAAAAATGGTCAAAATCTATTGATGCGTTTTCGAGTTATTTTAAAATATCAAATATTTTTCACGATTTTTGAAGCCCTCTAGCGGCTAAATGAAACAACTTGTATAATAGGTAAGTTGGCTCAAATCGATCTATTTTGAGCCAAAGAATCTCTGTTCTTACGTTGTATATGTATTTTCCGGATACACTGTATAACAAATAACTTTTATCATACAATAAAAAAATTAAATAAATTCACATTTGTCAGTGATATCAAAAAATTATTAGTTAAACAACATTTTGTATGTTATGATTTATACGAGCATCAGATCTGATAATCGCATACACTTAAGTATATCTGTAATTATTTTACAATTGTTATTATTGAAAATTCCAAACACTAGATTTAGAGCAAATATTACTTTAAATAAAAAGTAATGAAATAATCAGCATAAGATTATCATTTGTGACATTGGGGTGCTGTGTCTTACAGACTGAAATGAATAAAATTTTTGTTGGCACTCGAGACAGCTATTGTGGAAAAAGGGGTTGCAAAAATAGTTAACAGATCCTTTTGCAATCACTCATCCTTAACTGCTGGCGTCTACCTTTAGACTGGTTAGGAACAGGTTCCAGCTGGGTAACAATGTGGATTAGCGAGTGATTTCCGATACTTTGGCATATTGTCTGACTTTTGCATGATAGCTATTGGCAATATAGGGTCTTTGTGGTTATGTCTTACTGGGATTTGCACTGCAATAAAAATCGATTAAAACATTAATTTTTAACCTTAAATCTCACCATCAACGACTTTCCAACATACTTGACTAGAAGATGATGTGGAATTGAGCGGATTCAGAAAATTATTTGCATGGACAGTTCAGCTGGAGGAACTCTTATCAGAACAGATGTTTAGTACCCACATGCCATGCGTATGAAACAAGTTGGAAACCATGAGTGAACAACAAAGTGTTTACACAGACTTTTGGAAGATTAATTGCTATTTATGACTTTACAAACCAGGTTTCAAAACAGCTGAATCATTTCCTACATGATTGTGGGTACAAAATGTTGAACTTAGCTGAGTAATTGCACCAAATGGGACCAACGACTTATTAAAAATTGAGAATATACTTTTGCAAACGAATATTCTTGACGAATTTTTAAAATTTTTTCTTTTCTTTCTTGTATCTTTCCGCCTAATTTGTTTCAACTAGCAGTTTTTCTTTACAAACAAAAAAAATTGTTACAAGGTTATATTGTAACTATAACAGTAATTGTTTCGGTGTATTATTAACTGGAATTATTTCTAATGAACAATGTGAAACAAACGTTTTTAATTTTATGTGAGAAATGCGTAATATTAAAATCTGTTTTTTTGGTGACTTTTAAATAAGTTACTAATTGAATTATGGTCACATATGTATAATCTTATATTTATAAACGGTAGTTAAAATTAAAAGTTCGATAATTACAACACCGGTAGCGTGGTGTAAGAGACACTATCGGCAGTTGGCAGCACTAATCGTATACGGATTTAGTGCGGGCCTCTACCGATGATGTCATCGATATTACGCAATCCTACGTAAATTTACTACATTTTTAACACCAAAAAACATAAGCACACAAAATAAGTAAAGGATTACTCACATCAGAACTCCTGCTTCCGCCCGAAATTGCGCTCGGGTAGGCCTCTAGCCAAGTCCAGTCGGGGCTCCTTCCGGAGGAATTAGAGATGACACGTTGACGCTATCAAATGCGTACGGAACACCTCCGGCTAGCTAAGGTAAACATGAGGTCATCCTCAGGCGTGAAGATCGGTACTCCTAGGTGGCGACAGATTCTTACCTATGTAGGGATTGGACAGGAAAAGGTATGGAGGTAGACAACAAAGATAATTAGGCAAGGAACTACATAGATAACCCTAACGATACGTTACCAGAGACAATCACGTGCACTTCACTTCACGATACCAGGTAAAAGCCACGTTATCCAGAGAGAACCACGAAACTCCCACCCTTTGTCTAGTATTGCTATACCCCTCTAAGGATAAGCACACTGCGCAAACTCACTACTCTGACGTACGGAAGTACCGCCTAGTCCATTTAAAAATTCCCGCGTCTCGCGTATTTGAAAATATGGCGGGAAACTTCCGTACAACAACTTAACCTAAATACAATGTTAAAGTGACCCTTGGCACGTAACTATAAAACGAGGCTTTTGTGGTTTTTAACCTCTATGATCTAAATTTTCTTTAATAAAACTAAAACGTTATTGAAAGGTCACGCTTAATAAACACTATTATTCATGAAATTAAAACATACAGGGTACATCAATATTAAATTGTGCATTTCATGTTAATTTTTTTTAACTGTGAACTAGAGAAAATTATTGAACTCTCGTATTCTACTTTTTTTTGTAATGCTTATCTCCTTGATACACTTTCTAGGTAAGCCTTTGTTTTAGTAGGGTTAGCACCTTTTGTCCTCTATTAACTGAGTTATTGCTGTTATTGGCAATGGCAGCATGTTATTATTCTTTAAGTGCTTCCAGCATTTTTAAAATAACATCTTTTGGTAAATTTATCTTTATAATGTATGTAAAATGCCGTTAAAAAATATTATATGTAACATTGGTCACAATTAAGTATCAACAGTCATGCTCGTGGGTGTTCAGTCACGATTTTGTATTTTTGTGGGGTCACCTTCTGTTTGGTCAATGCATAGAGACAACAAATGTGTATAATTTATTTACATTGGCTGCAAGAAATATATACAATAACAGGAAATTGAAAATAACAGTTACATAATATTCTACATGCATATGCAATATACAAATGTCCTTGAATTTATGCATGAGAATAGAGCTTTTATGTGAACAAATTTTGTTAACGCTACAAATGCAAATGTCTTTTAGTATTAGAAATTTTATAGGGCGTATTTAAATGCGTGTAATGTCTGTACACAAGAATAAATGAAATGCATGCATTGGATGTACTTTGAACTTTGATGCGTGTTTCTGTCAAGAAACACGGCTCAAAAAGAAACCTACATTGAAATGTATTAACATAGGAGTAAGTACTCAAAAATACGTTGTTGTCTGGGATCTGCAGGTAACTGTGTTGGATCGACGTCGGTATATGGCGCTCGACATGGAAGGTCGATCAAAACAGGTGCCATGTAATGTGCGGGTTCCCTTCTCGGTGACATGAGGCGTGGAACGGCATACTGATGACGGATTCTTCGTAAAAGACATCGAAACTGATGCGGGGTGTGGTATTCACATGTCCATACAGCTAGGTCCGCTTCAATGATTGTGGGCGGCGAAGACGAGGACATCACGGACGACTCGGACATCAGGTCTTGGTGAACCACGTTCAGCAGCAGATGCTGATACCAAAATGTTTTACAAAGTAACTTCCTTTGGTAGAAGTCCAGACCCTAGTAGTAGAATTTGATGCACCTTGCCGGCAGGGCGTGGAGTATCTACATTAGTACATGATGCACAACATTCTGGTTTAACCTCCAAGCTTTGCTGTACCGTGAACAAAGGTTAAACTCTGAAGATCAGAAGCTATTGCTTGCTCCTGGCTATTGCCTGTCAATATATTTCCAACAACAAACGAAAGCTCGCCGCCTTGATCATTATACTTAATGTTTGTATTGTAATAATTGGAATTCCCGTGCGAGTCTATTCGATTTTGAGGTGTGTTGATCGGCGAGTCTATTATTAAGGGGCGTTCACGTTTGCATTTCTATGATGCCTATGAAGTTTGTTAGGTGCAACTTGGGTTGCATACCTACATGCTGAATTTTACCATCAATATAACCACCACCATTACAGCAGACATAAATTTGTGTGCTTTTAACTGCATTGTAGTTATTGACACACTGACAAAATGGATTCTAACGTGAAACACTATAAAAATCTGATTTAATCTGTTAAATGCATTTGTATGCAGCCGATATAGAAAACGCATGTTTCCGATCATCTTTCAGCTCAGATAGTACGTTATTGTTGAGCTGGATCGGTAAAGTGACATAAGATTGGAAAAGTGACACAAGTGCTCGGAAAAATGATTGCGGGCTTGTATTTGAACAATTACATTACACTCTTGATCTTGGAAAATTGTGATACAATAGCAAGTTCAATGTATACTATATTGGGAAATAACATTCTTTGTTAAATTAAAAGTTATATTGGTTATTTATCGTAATAAATATTGTGGGATATATTGCAAAAGTAAACAAACATTTTTATGACAAAATTTTCAAATTTATTTACAATGCTTTCTTAATTACTTGATTGTTTACTTATATGTAATTGTTTAGTTAAGTAGGTAAAGTAGTTTACTTTAGTATAATACAATTTTAGGTTACAAGTCGTTCTATTGGTTCTATATCATATGAAGATTCGCAAACAAACGTTAGCTCGAAAAGGTTATTTTCATTGGAAATTTCATATTGCTGCATTTATTGAGCTTAATTGGAAGACACTGTTCAACAACGATACGTAAGTATTTTTTAGAATATTTAAGAATTTATTAATTGAATAAGTATTACCAGCTGAATACTCAATTATCTTGAAACATTTCTTGCCTTATAGTGATACTATTGAGATTATATCCCAGCTTTATTTTTAATCTTTGAGATTTGATTGATTTCTAATGTGGTTTCAATATTGCTTAATTAATCAACAAACTTTGAAAAAATTCAGTGAGTTGCGACAGATTAAAGTGGAGACATACATTTTGAGTTTATCATTGACTCGATGGCTACTACCATTAGAAATAATTAAAGATGTCAATTGTTGTACAAAATAGCGGCCTATTTATAAAACAAAGCAAAAATTAAAAACGTCAAAGTTGTAAATTTAAATATGCAGATTTGATTAACATGTCTAACTGAAAATTTAGTTCTCTACAAACTTGCTCTCTTACAAATTTTTCTTAGACCATGCAGTTTTTAATTTTTTTGGCGAAGTGTATTACAAATCATAAATCACAAACCAACAGATTTATTTAAACAGATATTGGGCTGTGAAAGCAAGCATGCATAAATTGTAGTGTTCTGTCAGTTGATGACAATATTTGAAGCAATTGATATTTATATGATTGTGTTGAACAGAAACGTCATTCTAAAAACACATCATCATCATCATTAGGTCTTCAGTCCTGGAACTGGTTAGACGCGTACCATAATTGTTTGCTATTCTGAACTAACCTACACATTTCTCTGAAATTTGCACAGTCTGCATGTATCACTATCTGCATGTGAAAGTCTCATCTCAGTATACCTCTACCTCCTCTTTCCTATCTTTGCTTGTAATATATCCTGTACTATTCCCCAGAAATTCCTTATAAGGTATTAGTTTTAAATATATCTGTAGATTTTTCACTCAAAAAAACAATAATTAGTTTAATTTTTAATAACTGTCAAATGGAAAATATATGTTGGTAACATTGCAGTTACCATGACAACCATCTTAAGTGAAATGACATGGAAACAGTTGCTATGTCATTTTGACATGGACAGCCATATTGGTTATTGTGTTTACCTTTCATAAATGTATTGCTAATTCATTTAACTCATATCTTACCTTATAAAAATAGTGTGTTTTGCCCTAAATTTTTTTAATATTTATGTAATCTAATTTAGCATAAAGCTGAACTGGATACCTTTTAAGTGTGGTTGCCAGATTCCCTTAACCTCAGTTCTATGTGGAAGCATATACTTTTGAATTAAATAATTCGTTTCGTAAATACCTTAATATAAATAATTAATTAACTTCATGCTTTATTCCTTATTCCATATGGAAATTTTTTGTTTGATATTATATTAAATGCAATTATATACCTGTTTTTTTGGTTTAACTTATTAAAAGTGTTGCTTAAATAATTTATAGATTTTCTTAGTCTGATATGATCCTAAAAGTGTTTCCTTCGTAATTTAAACAATTAACTACAACTTACGAATTCTTTTTTAAAGAAAATTTCTTCTCTAAATTTATTTTTTCCAATTAATTGAGTTCTTAGTATATCTTTTATCTTCTAAAATGTTATAGTAACTGATTTCGTTATATCCGTTGCCTTACACACTATATTACAATGAATATCGTCCATCTCAAGTCATCGGAATTAATTTACGAGATTCAATCCCGGAATATTCAAGCGGCATCTAACCAAAATAACAGGCGTTTGCAGCTCAAAGCTTTACTAGCTAAAGAATCTAATGGCTTACCTATTGCGCGTGTTCTCGTCTCTGATCTACCTCAAAATACCTTTGAAATTAAACAATCCCTGGATTATATCACTAATATAGTACATAGAATTGATCCTGAACTTAGTGAAATTGAACTTAAGCGCCTTGTATCTCGAATAGCCCACGTTAAGCAGCGGATAGAGTTGTTGTGTTTATTTAACAATGAACAGGCTGACCAAACTAAACAGACTTTCCTATCGGACATTCTCTTACTCGAAGGGACAGTTCTTGACAAGCTTAACTTAGATGTAGACGTAAATCTACCTACAGCCTTGTCGAACCTTACAATCTCTCAATCTGCATCATTGGGGAAATCAATACCTGTGTATAAACTAGAACTTTAGTTTTATATTTGTTAATTTTCATACCGTATCTCTCTGTTAGAACTGTTTCCATTTCATTAAGTGCAGCTTCTAACTCTTCTTTTCTAGATGCTAATAGTGCTATATCATCTGCAAATCTAAACATAACAATTTTTTGTCCTTGCATAGTAATTCCAAATGTCTTCCTGCATTTTACAGTATTCATTGCCTCTTCAATATACAAGTTAAAAATTAAATTAATGGGGATAAGGCACATCCCTGTCTCATCCCTTTCCTAATATTTACTTTTCTACTTTCCTGCTCTAATTCTATTACCGTTGTTTGTTCTTTGTATAAGCAGTGTACTATCCATCCATCCCTAAAACTCAGTCCAATCTTTTTGACTATTTCGAACATTTTTTTTCCATTATACATTGTCAAATGCTTTTTCCAGATATACAAACCCTATTTACATGCCTCCTCTCTTTTCTATTGTTTTCTCCATTATCACCTTTAGAGCTAAAATATATTACAATTTAATTGGTGATAGTTCTTACCATTTAAAGGTCGATAAAACAGTTTACGAAGTCGGTAATACAGTTTAAGAGTTCATAAACACATCGCGCAAGCGCAATGAATAAAGCGGGCTACGCCTCTAGCGGATGAAAGCGCGAACCTTATACAGATTTGGGGCGCGGTCATCTACCAATGGCGTCACCAATGCATAAATTTAAGACGTAATTATCGGAAAAATATACATAAATGTCGGACAAAAGATAACACAATAATTACTCACATGATATGTCCCTGCGTTGAAGTTGGTTTCTATTCCAAGTCCATCAGGGCCTCCATCCCGGAGGGATTAAAGATGGTGGCTCGTTAATCTCGGGTCGTGGAGTCCGGTTAGCCGAAGGTTGCAAATTACCTACCTATGCAGGGATCGGATTAGGAACAAGGTATGAGGCAACAAACAAAGACAATTAGGCAAAGGAAATCTACATAGATAAGATAACGATACGTTACCAAAAAACGACCACTTCACTCGAAGATCAAAGGCAAAAAGCCCCGTTTTAAGAGCGTCACGGAAAACTTGTCCCCACTCCTTTGTCTTTTACACATCCGCCCAAGTTATTTGTCCAACCCTCTAGAGTCGCACGATCTGTGCAAATGCACTATGACGTAACGGAAGTACACGCCTAGTCTATTAAAATTCCACGCGCCGCGTCTTTTAAAATTATGGCGCGAAACTTCCGTACATCAAAACTAACCTAATACATATGTTACAGGGCCACTTTGGCACGTAACAAATAGCCTCCCGTGCTCCCTTGTTTTGCCTAAACCCAAATTGATCTTCTCCTGGTATTTCTTCAGCTCGTTTTTCCATTCGTCTTGTAGAATTCTAGTTAATATTTTGAAACGTGTGCTGACAAACTTGTTTGAAAATTTTCACATCTATTCACGCCTTTCTTTTTTTGTATAGTTACGATGATGTTACGTTCGAAATCTTTAGGTATCTCGCCTGTCTTATATATATAACTTACAAGTGGGAAGAGACGTTCTGTTACTGCTTGTCCAGCGGCTTTTAGAGTTTCTGGTTGCACTTTATATATACCCAGCGCCTTATCATTTTTCAGATCTTTTAATGCTAATTCAAACTCATCTCTAAGTATAGGATATCCCAGGTCATCATTTTCAATGTCTGCTTCCTGTTTTAATGCTGTTAGTTCCTCTCCTGGATATAAATTCCTTATATATTCTCGCCATCTAGCTACTTTCTCTACATTTTCTATAATGACATTTCCTCCCGTATCCCTTATATTTTTGCTATATGGTTTTATATCCCTAAAATTCATTCTAATTAATTTGTATGCTTTATCTGCCTTTCCTATTTTTATCTTAGGTTGTACCTCATTGCACTTTTCACCAATCCATTGTTCTTTAGCTTCCCTGCATTTGCGAATAATTTCCCCTTTTTTTGGCTTTATATCTCTGTTTTCCTGTTTCGTCTGATCTAGATTTGTATTTTCGTCTTTCTTCTATTAAATTCAGGAAATCCATTGTTATCCATGGTTTCTTATTTTCTTTTTGTGTATACCCCAGAATATCTCTGGCCGCCATGTCTTAGCTGGATTTAATGTTGTTCCATTCTGTTTTTACTTCCTTAGTATCAGAAATTTCCTTGATATCTTTCAGCAATTCATTTGACTTTTTTCAAATCTTTCGTGGATATCTTTATCTTTTAGCTTCTCTAAGTCAAAGTGGCTTTTTCGGTTCCTCTTTTTTAGATTTTTAAATTTAAGTGCGGCCTTCATAATTACGATGTTGTGGTCAGTGTCTATATCTGCTTCCAGGTAGCTTCTACAGTCTTTTACTTGATTTATAAACCGTTGTCTCACAATAATATAATCTATTTGATATCTTCCTATATCTCCTGGCATCTTCCACGTATATCGTCTCCTACCATGATGTTCAAATAATGTATTTGTGATGGTTGAGTGGTTCTTGTTGCAAAATTCTGCCAGCCTATTTCCCCTGTCATTTCTCGTGCCTATACCAAATAAACATACTATCGTAATTATTAAATTTTCATGTCTTTTTACGTATCTTAGTATGTCTTCGATATTTTTGTAGATCACCTTTACCTCTTTCTCACTGTAGCTACAGGTGGGCATGTATAATCGTATTATTACTGTATTTACTGGTTTAGATTCAAATCTTAATACAGTCCCATCGACGCGGTACATGCGACACAAATGACAGTTGGTAACGATATTAACTAATGTGGAAATTAACGCACCAATTGTCAATCACATCACACAATATGCAAATTATTACAACACATTTTTTAATATAGGCAAATTTTACATGACCCCTAAGGGGTACTTACGTGAACACGTAAAGCTTCCTTCAGAATTACTTCCTGATGGCGGCCCGTGGCTTCCTTCAGGATAGTTTCATGATAGCGGCGGCGTGCGTCCGGATCACTTCATGATGGTTGTCGGGTCGTGGATCTCCTAAGCCAGGTTGCATCCAAATTCGGTCGTCTTCTTCCTATGTAGAGGTACGATAAGGAACGGGTTTGGGGAACCATAATCAAAAAAAGCAAAAGGGAATCTACATAATAAAAAGATACGATAAGATACCAGACCAACCACTCTTATTCACGTTTCAAAGGCAAGTCCTAACGCGTCTTTCGGAAATCTCCCACTCTCTTTCATCACACGCGTCGGCGCGAAATTCGCGCAACGCACTTCTGAAGTGACGAAAATACGCGCAACAAGTCTTTTAAATTTATGGCGCGAAATTCCCGCATATTAAAACTATATGAATGTTTACGGCCAATTTCGGCACGTAACAATCTAACCATGAGTACTCTTTCATTCTTTTGTAAGTAGTTTTCTACACGTCGAATTTTCTTCCTCTGATCCTGTATGAATTATCCTGAAGTCTCCACTCCTAAAATCCCCCTCCTCTGGCCAGTGGACTTTGCTGATTCCTACTATGTCTAGTGCTAACCTATTCATTTCGAGTTTCAGGTTCTCTAGCTTACCTACTTGTTTCATACTTCTAACATTCCTTGCTTCGACTCACAGAATGTTCACGAATATTTTTGTATACTTTCGTATCACATCCCCTGAAGTAGTCCCCTCCCGGAGATCCGAATGGGGGACTATTTTACGTCCGGAAATTTTTACCCCAGAGGATGCCATCATATTCACTAATATTTTTTGTATGCAGTGTACTTGGGATGCAATGTGGTGGTCTCTCGTTGCCTTCCACATCGCAGTAGTGTCTTAGAGTGTCATACCGACCCCTATGCTCTCTGCCACTCTAAGTACCGAAAACGCTACTGCCCTCTTTCGGGGACCTGTCTTAGTCTGGTTCCTCACTAAAGACCCCACTAATTTGGTTAAACCTATAGTTCGGCTCTTTAGCTCATTGAAATGCGCAAGCCATTCTACCTGTTCTAGTATTTTAGAACGTCGTCAAGGTGAAGGTCTGTTCAAAATGGTATATTTAATCAACTTAGTACTATTTAACTACACATATAACGAGAAGGGAATTCAGTACATGTGTCATCACTAGCCGCAACTTCATATTACCAATAGTTGCTTAGTTTTATCTTTATACCACTTGGATTTTGGCTACAGCTACTCTCATTTCTTATACTCATCTCTGTGGAAAGAAATGTTACTTATAATCATCTCAAGAAACCTAACAAAAGGAAACTATTGGTAATACAATACAATTATATTGCATTACATATAGTCTAGTGGTTGGTAAAGTGTTTTCTATACAATGGTTTGATCTCGATCAGAGATGCACATTGTGCTTTATTTAGTGAGCCCAGTTTAGAATGTTGATGTTCTTGCTGAAAAGCAATACACTATTAACTACTTATTAATTAGTCATACTTGTATTAAAATTGATTTGAAATTGTAGAAAAAGAAAAAAAAAATGGATTGGTACAATTTCGGGGACATTATCTCATTACAGTCCGGCATTCTTTATATCTGGGACTGCAATCTTGAACGAGCATGGTTGGTGGACATTGACTTATCCGAAGTTACCACCAAGCATTATTATAGAGATTAGTAAGTATAAAGAAATTTTCACAAACTCTTTTATGTTAGATCTAACATTGTTCTTATCTTGTTGCTGCATTTGTATATAAGTGTTTTTAAAACAAACTTTTTTAAACTAAACTTAGATGCAATATAAGAAGAATTGTGTAATTAACTTTTTAATTTGTAATACTGAATAGAGTATTTTTCTTGAGTGCTGAATTTCGTTTTCGTCTTTAAGGCAAATCTAAAATGTCATTTAGCAACTTCAGTATTTTTATGAACCCTAACAATTGATGGAGAAAATCAATATGATGTATAACTGTAGCATACAACATAGTAAAATAAAACATGTCATGATAATTTTTAACCAGAAGAATTTAATAATTTCTGTTTAATTTCCTCCTTCAGTTGAAGATGCTTTAACTAACTTCTAATCCTGGTTAGGGAGTGCCGTTTTTCTTGTTAAGATTGTTCCTATTATCCCCCCACTCCCTCATGCCACCACAGTCTTCACCCTAACTAGTCAATTTCTCTCCAAGTTTTTCCATTTGCTTTGGCCATTTATTCCATTTCTTTCAACCATGGACTCAATTGACAAGAAATAATTTTACTCCGACCCTTCGTTGGTGCTTTGAGGCAGGACTTTCTCATTAAAACATTTTACTAACAACGCTCCAGAAAATGTGACACATAAATGATACCAGCAATGTAGGTCTTTTCATAAGACAACGCCAGCAATGTGACAGCTCGAAATATAAATTTAGCATATACACTATAGTGCCAGATTTATGTTTGTCCAGTTTATACTTTTAACATTTGTACGTATGTTAATTCGCACACATCTGTTGAGTTTAGATTATATATCATTTATAATTATATTCGAACGCATTAAAGATAGAATTTTTATTGTTTATCGGTTATTTATGTCATTTGATGCAGTATTAATTGTATGATATTAACAACACCCATACGATTCTATTTTTTTATATGGAATTTTTTCAAGTTGTACATTTATTGCAAGAACAGTTGAAATATGAGCTTCTTATCAGAAAAGTCTTTCCTATTAGGCTTGTAAAAAAGAAAAGAATAATTTTAAGTAGATTATTGTTTAAGGAATCCCTTGTCAGGTTGTTTAGTAGATCTTTCAAATTATCGTGTAGATTTTCAAATCAAAAGTGCTGAAATAATTTCTTCTGTAGAATCAATTACAGGTATTTTGGCGGACTTTGAAGTAAATCATTCTGATTCCTAATTTAAAAAATTACAATCTAGATTATTTCATCTTTCAGGGAGAGTCAGATGTATGATTCTATTGCTTAAGATCGGCAATGAGGTTGCAAATTTTTGAAGTGAAACTTACGTGTATACTTATTTTAGAAGCTGAGATATTTGATAAGAAGATTATTTCTGAACTTACTGCCAGTTAGCGTTATCTGATATACAGCTGTGTTGTCCAGGTTATGTAAAAAGAGTATGCTTCATTAATGAAACACAAGTCTCCTGTAAGTCAAACTTTAATTGGGATAAACTCTACTACAACTCCAATCGATTTTTAAAAAATAAAATAACAAAAAGTCATAATCCTGATTCTGTTTCTGTTAGAAATATAGCTATTAAAAATACGGCCACGTACAAGTTCTCAATGTTGACGTTCGATTTTTACGCAAAATTTTCAAAAGAATGACTAATCAGGATGCTGGAATTATTTAAGACAAAGACATGCCTTTCGTTTTTGTAGAGCTCTTAAGAGGATATTTTGTTAAGACTGTGAAATGAAATGAAATGAAAGGAGCAAGATCTGTTTCTTGTTCCATTGTTTGTTGCGTTTTTTCAAAAAGGCTTCATCTCTTATTATATTCCTTAGCTTCAGGGGATTTTTAAACTCTGCACGGGGAATTCTATAGTATTACTAGGTTAAAAATAAACGTTTCATGAAAACTACACAAAGTTTCGGTTCTCATGTAAGTCCAGACATTGACTTATGATTTGTGGTTTGGGAAACCACAAGATTGCATTTCCCATGCTAGACAAGGCAGCTGGGCCCTCCAACTTGCATCAGAGATTAACCTATCTTGGAGGGAGGATGATGGTTCGTGGGAACCTAGATGTTGAAACAAAAGAACTTTACTACCGGTCTTCCTCCTGTTCATTTCCTTTCGTTCTTTTCCTCTAGCGTTCTACAAAATATCGATGCTTTGTCTATAGGAGAGTCACCGACAACCATACAAGGGGGCATCTAGACTCCACCCCCGTGAGACTACTGACGCACCGGAATTAGAATAACCATGGGGTAAGTGTTAGTTTTAAATTTTAAGACGCTTTTGACGCCTCGGGGAATTTAATCTTGCGTAAATTTGAGAATATGTAATTTTATTTATTATAAAATATTTACAAGTAAAAAATTAACGGTAAGAAATTTAACATTTCATACTCCTAAATTTGTTCTCAGTAAAGTACTTATAAAATTTCAAATTTAATTTATGTTTTAGAAATTCTAGATGGTTCAAATGCTGATAAGGGCACATTAAAGATATAAAGCCATGTTTTATTTTGAATGATAATGAAACAATAATTAAATGGTTATTTTTCTGCTAGTCTAGAGTTTCACTGATGAGTTTATATTTTTGGTGCTGGTCCAATTATTGGCTGTGCGCTGGTCATTGTATTTGTTGTATAAATTTTTTTGGTTGAAAGTTGTACAAAATTTCTTTTGGCAGTGCGTGGATATTTTTTTAGTGTTCAAATGTGTTTTTGATGTGAGTCGCACAATGTTCTCTATGAAACCAAGGTTTTTGTAAAGCACACTACTAGGAATTTACTTATGAAGATTCACCCTCTTATTCTTTAAAAATTGTTGGCAGTTACCCACTAGCATAACACAGGATGCGATATGTACACAGAATTTACAAATGGTACAAAATGTAATTTATGTTTCAAATTAAACAATCTAAATTAATTAAATAAACTGCTTACTTTATTTAATTTATTTGCATACTTGCCACTGTATATCAGGCAATTATTTAAATCTTAGGTGTTCGCTATGGGTTATCAATATGGTTGCTTTAGTCCAAATTCCTGTGGCGAAATTTGCTGGTTTCATTTCTTAAAACCTTGAACAGGAACAAACGACAAGGTAAGATAAGGAAATGAGTAGGAAATTGACGGGTAACACTTCACATTTTGTAATGCACTTTGCACCAGTAGCTAAATATAGAATGGTCACACGAAGAATGAATCATGACTCTGCATTCATAAATCTGACCCTCCCTTACATGCATCGATTGGATGGAAAAATGACAGGTGTCTATTCCACAATTGTGAGAATTATTTTTACCATTCCCTTCTCACGATATAAAAAACTGTTGACAAGAAATTCCCTAAGGTAATTCACAAAACCATATTTTTCTAAGTATATATTACACAAATATGTATAATAATCTAAATCAATAGTTACAATAATTCCCTAAAATTAGTTATTGACAACAAAATTTGTGGAGCGCTTTTTAATGCATAACAACCCTTACGTTTTTTTTTAAACAGACGTGCCTTGTTATCCTATTCGTCTTTAAATTCGATTCACGTTGATACTATCATACCAGAATTTTGAAGTTAACAAGGAGGATAGTTGGTCGTGGTAACAACTTAGTGTGGTTAAAAAAATTATTTTTTTTGATATTAAAGATTTTTTCACAAACATGAAATGGTTGAAGTTTTATAGTGAATTGTCTTAGGGTCTATGAGAAATTGCTAATAGTGTTAGTATTAGAGAAATGATTTCTGTATAAAGACTTTGGAAATTTAGAGAGAGTTATCTTAGAGTAATTGAGAAATCATTCATAGTGATGGTTTTAGAGAGATTATTTCTTTATAATAGGGTATATGAGGTTTTAGAGTTTGCGGGGTCATTTATAATAAGAGTGTTGGAGTAATGGTTTCTTAATAGAGTTTATAAGGAATTTTTGCTTAGTATACTCAAACCAAATATTTCAAACATCAATAAATCAAAGTAACCTTCAATTTATGTCATAAACGTCAAACGTAAATAAAGATCATTTTAAAAACTATGAGTGGTTTAATTCCCAAAGAAGCTTAAGAAGAATGCTAAACAAACCACAACAAACATACAGGGAGTATTTATAAGGAATAACTTTTAGTATGGTATTAAAGATACGATTTCTACATTAAGTGATTGAAGATTTAGAGTGAGATGATTTGAAGTTTCTGGGAAGTTATTTATCGCTGTGAGATGATTTCTTTTAGGACCTGATAAAAATTAAAGACTAATATGAGTGTTGTATTTTATGGTATTGATTTCTTTTGGTTGAAGAAATTTTCGACAGTTTTATACAAGGTAAACAATATAAGTATCGCTAGAAGCTGCAATGCAACTTGCATGTGATTTCAGATTATCTTTTTCACAAGGTTAAATTTTGTGACAATAAATTAAATTCAAACTGCAGGGTTTAACAACATGTATATGATGTGCTATCGATTATCCAATAAATCATGATAATACTGATGGCGTTTAGATAATATCTATTTTTTCAAATTTTTTATAAAGGAGTATTAAATTAATTCCTTTATATTTTGGAAGAGTGTTTTAGATGCGAGCAGCTACATAGAATGTTGAAGTTTTAATTAATTGTTCAGAAACCTTATATGTGTTTTAGCTTCATCATCATTAAGTCTTAAGTCCTAGAACTGATTAGACGCATACCTCCATTGTTTCCTACTCTGAGCTAACTACACATTTTCCTGAAATTCCCAGTCTGAATCTTTTACTATCTGCGTGCAATAGTCTGATATAGGTATACGTCTATTTTTCTTTTTTCTTATATCTACTTGTAATATAGCCCGTACTATTCACCAAAAATACCCTAGAACGTATTCTGCCCTTCTATTTCTCCTATATTTTTCCTCAGATATCTTTATTCCTCCACTATTTCTATAACCCATGTGTTATTAACTTTGTCTGTCCATGCCTAGCATCCTCATACATCTGAAGCATAACATTCCAATAGTCTTCTTCCTTTTCGTGTCTGCTTCGCTTACTGTCCCTAAAGATGTACAGTGCTGTGCTCCATACATATGCTTTCAACAATTTTTTCCTTGGTTCTATGTTTGTTGTTTTCGAACATAGCCACTGCCCTTTCTTGCTAGATACAGTTTGGTGCCCTTTCTATTGTTTTACAGTTATATATACCCTATTTCGCCGATATTCAATGGTATGTGAAGCGGGTTAAGCAGCCTGTGGCTACCAAGATCCCCAACACAGACATTTACCGAATTAATAGTTTCCCAATAAATCCTTTCACACAATTAACATTAGTTGAGAAGTTTTTTCTCTTAAATTCCGTTTTTGTTTGGTATTACGTAAATGATGAATTTAATTTTTACAACAGTGTTTGTTATAATACAAAGATTTATCTTACATCCAACACACCAACTTCTTTGTATAAGGTCTCTAAATTAGAAATTTTAGGTTACCTACACATAATTGTTAGAAAAGACTTTTGAATCAGTATTAGTTTATTCAAAATTTTGTAGCATTTCCCCAAACTAAAATTCTATACCTAATAATGGAGTATACTAGTAGTCTATTATTTCGTTAAGGTTTACACACTACAAAATAAACTACAAAATTATGAATGGTAGTTTTCACACGACAATTATACGCCTTTGTTCATCATAATTTCACTTACGATTTTTAGATTTTATTGTGATGGTGCTGTATTCTATATTAATTAATATTTTGTTTGTAATAAATTGACATGCATCATCAATTGTCCCATTGTGGACCTCGTTCTACTTCTTTTTCACATTTATCTTAGTTTGTCATATAAATTACACAAGAAGCTTTCAATACATCTTTGAACTGTGTAGTTGCTCAAGTGAATTTTTTTGATTATATCATACACAAATTTGACTGATAAAACTAATTGTTCCTCCATAGTATGTGGTTTTCTAGATTGTGCTATAAATAGCGAGATATTGTAAGACGCCAGCAAACCATCATCCCTTCTTTTTGACGTCAAAGGGAACATACTATCCATTGTGGATTTTTTGTGAAGTTTTTCTTTCTTTTATTCTCTAACAACTTCCTTGCTTTGAATTTTGTCGCATCTTTGTGGCCACCATATTTTCCAAAAATGTTGAACTTGCCCTTCCTTTACAATGTTGGTTTGAAGTTTTCTGTAACACTTCTAATCAGCTCAATAGCTTTACTCTGCAGCCCCCCTCCACTTCTTGTTTTGACCATCGAAGTTGCTTTTATCGCCATTGGATTGGCAATCCTTATATGGGGTGTTTCATCAGCATTAATTTTTGTCTCGTGCAACTCTCCAATTGTTCTCTAAAACAGTACTTGGGAATTTTCTTCCACTTCATTTTGTGGTTGCACAATATCTAAAGTACTAACTGATTTCTTTACAGTATTAGCATCAGATTTAAAAAACACCTCTGTTGGAAACACCACAACCTTGTTGTATGAATCTTATAACCTTACACCCCACATTCAGAATTAACTACCGGCAATTGTTATGCACAAAACACTTACCCCACTAGTCCTCTGATGATGTGCAGCATCCGATCCTCCTGGGCTCCATGGTTGCCTCCTGCTTCTTGGTGTTGCTCGCTGGTGCTTGAGGTGTTGCTTGCTGATGCTTCTTGCTGGTCGATACGATATAAGGAAGAGGTAACGAGGTGGGAACCACTAGTCGAATCTATCGAAGCACTCACACATTGGTATTCAACGGAGTTATGCCACATTATATCTCACTAAATGTCTACCTGCTGCAGAAGAGGTTGGCGCACGTTGATGGGAACAACACCATTCCAAACGTAAGAATTGTCATCTTAGCATAATCTCATACCACAAGGATGTCATTGCCCTGAATATCCATGTAAACCACAACTTGATGTTGTTTTTCCAGGCATTAGGCTCACAATAGTTGTTTGCTGGAAATTTTCTCATGCAGGGTTTTAAAAAGTCCCTAAATCTAAATTAATGCACTAAATGTGACAGCTATTTAAAATAAATCATAACATAATACCCTGTGCCAGCCCCATGCTGCGTAAAATCATTAATTTTTCTTAAAACAACTTAGAGGTATTAAAGCAATAGAAAAAAAATGAAAAACTTCGTCAAGTATATTTATTTGCAAATTTAGATGGATTTTCAAATTCTTAATAAGTTTTTGGTCCCATGTGGAAAACAACATGCGATTTGTTATTTCTTAGTTGGGTTAAATTGTAAGGATAAGTTCAACATTTTGTATCTACAATCATATAGAAAATAATTCGGGTGTTTTGAAACGTGGTTTGTAAAGTCATAAATAGCAATATAATCTTTCAAAAGTCCGTGTATACACCTTATTGTTCACAATATATCTCAAGATCTTCAATTTGTTTTATACATATGGCACGTGGGTATTAAACATTTGCTCTGACAAGATTTCCCCTGGTTGAACTGTTTTTGTAAGCCATATTCACTTGCTACATCATCTTCGGGTCAAGCAGGATGGGGAGTCGTTGATGGTGAGGTTTAATGGTGAAAAATTTAAGTGCTTTAATCTGTCTTTATTTCACTGCAAATTCTTTAGGGCCTACAAAATCCCATAGGGCCAACAAAATCTTGTAAGGCCAATAAAATTTCGTAGGATCAACAAAATTCGTTAAAGCCAATAAATACCACCGAACTAACAAATACCTGCTAACCAACATGTATCTCAACATGTATCCTTGAGCCTACTAAAATTGTTCATATCCAAGCACTCTTGAACCGACAATCACCCTCGAGCTCACCCGTCACGGACTATGACGTCAGTTTGGGGTCATTGTCTTTTTCACCACAAGCAACCAGCTGGAACCTGGGCCCAACCAATCTAAGAATTACAACCAGCGACCAGAGGTTAAAAGTGAGCTATTTTTGCTGAATCATACAATGGAGTTATTTCACAACCCCCTTTCCCACAAACGGTTATGTTTTGAGCCACAAAAACCTCTATCGTTCCATTTTGTAAGACCTGGTACCCAACTGAATCGATAATTTTTTGTTGATTATTTAATATTTTTTACTACGAACCTATATTTTCTTGACAGTAGTATTTACTCTAACTTTGTTATATTTGAAACTCTCAATAACTATTTTAAGATTACTTGAATTACTGATTTTGCTTAAATTTGTACGTGATTATCAGATCTGTTCATCTAAATACAAAGTTCAACTAGTAATTTTTTATATGACTAAAATATGCGAAAATATTTATTCCTTTTGTTAAATATTGTTATTGATACAAATTGTTTATTATAGAATAGAATAGTTTAATCAATTTTTCCAAAAAAGTTAAATCAAAAATTTTAAAATTATCTGCTCCGAAAGGGTTTATGTATTTACCTTAAAATTATAATTTTTTTGTATACTTGCCAGATTCAAGGGCATCCAACTTTAATTTGTTTGTTTTCAGTTTTGTAAAGAATATTTCAACCTAGCCCATGTCCAACTCTCTCTTGGGGTGATAGCCATTGGCTTAGCAGTTTTTATGTTTCCATCTCATACGCGTAAAAGTTTTAAGTCTCTTTGTTGTTCCAAATTACAGTGTCTCTCGTGCAGTATTATTTTATGTGTGTTCATTATTATAATTATAGATTTAGAACTGCTACAATGACGCTCGCATCGTGAGCCCTGAATTGTTGTTCTACCTCCTCCCTTGGGGCAAAATCTTGAAACCCGCTTTCCATAAATAACAAAAAATCTCGAAAAAATAAAACTGCTACAATTTCTAGCAATACTTCCTGAATAATTCAAAGAGATTCTAACCTTTTGGTTTTTAGTTTGTAATCCTTTAGATTTATCATATATAAATTGTTGTTCTTTAAATTGTTGTCGCCGACTTTTGAAGCAGACTGAGACTGATTGAAGCTTATTTTTCCATTTAGTAATTAATTCTTCTCTAGGAATAGGCTATGTTGTTAACAAAAAGTTGTTGTTTACAAAAAGTTGAGGTTTGCGAAATAGAAAGAGAAATATTTTGCAGAAGTTGGCATAACTGAACGTTACTAAATATGCATGCAAATTTTTTTTTTTAAATAGAAACTATTTTAATTGCATGCAATTTTAATACAGCAACAGAAATGCATAATGTGATTGGAAAAAATGCTGTCATTTTAACACAGCATCAAAGTAGTTGCAACAAAAATGCATAGTGTGATATAGGCTTAAGAGATGTAAATGAAAATTGTTTTGTTTTTGTTTTAGATGACAAGTTGATAATAGAGAAACAAAAATGTAAAGAATCCAAGACATCATTTGATAGTGTAGAGATAGTAACCAACATTTTGCATAACATGCCATATATTACAGAAGCAATGCTACAATCCAATGATAGTTTAATGGAAGGATGTACAGATAACAGTGATACCACATATGATATTTTTGAAAGTCCTATAGATCATGTCAAACATGTGAGTGTTTTTTGTTTGTTATTTACTGGATGGGTTGATTTCGCCTTTTTGGTTATTTTAACTGGTTTATCAAAATTGTACAGTATTTTGAATTATTTTTCAGAATATTAAAGAAAATAGTTAATTTTGTAACGCTAATAATAGTAATGCAGGAGAGCCAAATGGAGCTAGTTCAAAACAAGAAGATCTATACCAAAATTGAAAACTCACATGTAGTAACATGACTACCCTGCCACATTACCCCATCTAAAAATATCATATGGCTTGTTTAAAGAAGATGCAATTGTGAAAGTGATGAAATGTTTTAGTTATATTTTAAAAAGTTGGGATATTTTTAATCATGATATGATAGGTTACCTTGGTTTTTAAAGTATGATTTCTATAATTATTTCTAGTTTTAATTTATAGGTATATTTGCATAAATTAAAACAAATATACTGTAAATTTAATGCTAGATAAAATCAAAATTAAGAATAAAAAATCATGCCCTGACAAGAAATTGAACCTCAATCCTTGCTGAAACAACAGCTTTGCTATGAAGTATTCTTGTTAACAACGAGTGGTTTGTTGTAAATCAGATTGTTGGTAGTTTTAATTTGGAAAATTCTGTAGTCCTTTTTTTTAAATCTAAATCTATTTATATTAAGCACAAAACCAACACAAAAATGAAAATGCTTTTGACTTAATAAAATATTTTATTTAAATAAACTCAAGGACTTTACGAATAATGCACCTTCCTTCAGACAAATATCAGATGACAAAAAGTATGCCACAATCCGTTTAAGTAGACAATTGTTATTTTAGTTAACTCTCAAATCTGATACTATGTCGTTAATTATTAAGTAAGGACCATCAGAATTATGGAACCATCTATCTCGGTCAATGCACGGATGTAAAAGAAGCTGAATACCAAAATTCCCATCGACAACCTAATATTAGTTCCACTAGGAATTTTCCTCCAAAATCCCTGATAAATTGTCTTTGTTGAGGTGTTCTTGCAAAGTGTCATGAACAAAACAAAATGTATCTGGTAAAAGTGACCTAAACAGAAATAGTATGATTTTTACTACATGTGTCAAGGTTACTGCAAAACCTTTTCAATAAAACACCAAAGCCAAATGTCGCTACAGTATTCCAATTCATCAATGGGTTTACAACAGACAGCTTCAAAAATACAAGAGAAATTCAAACTTGTGATTGATCAACACAAAGAAATGAAAGAATTTATGCTTTTAACAGCATGGGTAAGTTGAGGACAAATAAACTACAAGAAACAATAGATCGGTGAACTATATTATGTTTCGCACAACAGGTGAAAATTATTACAACCCCTGTTTGGGAATCAATTGCTACACATTAAACAACCCCTAACCCCTACATAATAAATTTTATGATTTAGGCATGCAAATTTCTATGTCAAGGTTTTTACTTACTTATGTCACTGGCTCGTTCAAATTGATTGATGTCCTACAACCAATTGGTATAAAGAACCTTGCTAATACGTGTTCAGTCATTCCACGAGAATAGTAAAAAAATTCCTGAAATTAGCTTAGTATATTACAACATTTGATTCTTACAATGTATTTAGTAATCTGCAAACTACACAGACCTGATTTAGGAAACAAATGGAATATCTCTAACTTTTAGACAGAACACAGTAATTAAGCTTAAGCCTGTATATTTCTCACATAAATAAATTTAATAAATATAAAAAGTTGGAAACTGGCTATCCAATAATTGAAAAATATGCATTATGGCTTAATTTATTTGTCCAATACATTTCAAATTAGTTTAATTTTCTTGTTATTGTATAGTGGAATGATGTTGCTTTTGAGCCTGGATGCGGCACTGGAAAGCCACTATTTGCTTGTTTACTTACTGGTGCAAGGTTGTAATCCCTGTGGAGATTGTTGAGTTCTTGTTTAATTTGGGTAGTCAAAATTTAGAGATCAGAACGCATTAACTCTTGTTGGAAGTAAAGTGTGCCTGCTAGGTGCAGAGTGTTAATTTGGTTATGTGTTTGGTCAATGGTAAATTTAAAAATTTGTTAATTCTTTTTGGCGGCTCTCTAAATTTTAGTATAGCTCTTTTGGATATTATATAAACGTTTGGGAATTTTTATATGAAATTGTCTTAGGATATTATAACCCTTTGGAATTTTTATATAAATCTTTTTAGGAATTTACATATGACTTTTAGAAGTTATATACATTTTTGGGACTAATGCAACCTTTAATAAATTATACAACCTTTGGTACGATTCTGTCTATAACAGACATAAGTCAAAAATTTGACAATGCCAGATATGATTGACAAAAATGCCAAACATAATTGAAACCTAGGTCGGTGTATGGTTGTGTACATAGCTAGATTTGTAAATTTTCCAATTGTCGTCATCGGTCTCGGTGGCATAATTGTAAAACGTGTGGTCCTAGAAAGGCCAATATACAGGTTCGAGTCCTGTCCGTGACCTAATATATATATATATATATATATATATATATATATTCTTATGCTCACCCCCCTTTTTTTATATGATATTTATTTTAAACTATGGTTTATTTATTTACAATTTTTATATACTCGACAGTGTGAAACTTTTGACTCTTACATTTCGTGCTTCAACTAAGTTTGGTTGGTCTACAAAACAAAACTATATGAATATGCCTCGACTATTGAAACTCGTCTTCTCAGGGTATCCACACCTACCTACCGTGGGTTCAGTGATAGGTATCTACACCAACCAAACTGCACTAACTTTATTTTAGTACTTGTAACCTTATATTCGTATATGCCAAATTTTTAATAAGCAGATCCACGTAGCCTTGTGCCAAATCAATTACTCTTACCAAATTGACTTTGACATATCAAAAACACAGTACTCACCCGATTTACTTGTCGCTGTAAGGCCTCTCTGAACTCTGGCTCAAAATCTCAATCACCGGATGGGTCTTCACACTGCGTTGCACTATCGCTATGGCTCCTCTGCTTTCCAGACACCAGGTTTTGCTATACTTAATTTTTGATATCCACCCCAAATCTATAAATAATGACCAAATTTAGAATTTTGAATACCTTGCAATTTTACTTCCCCCGCGCTAATTTTCCTATATTTATGCCTTCTTTCCATATAATACTCCTGCTAATCCAACGCTATCCTTTCTTTAATCTGCTCGTTCCAATTCTATGCTCCTTTCTAGTTTCCACTCAATACCAATCTATCCGCAATGCACTATCCAAATCACTCCAAGTATTTTCTCCTTCAGTCTAATAAATCCAATTCCTTTCTGCCTTAATCCAACTCGTTCCAAACATCCACTATTAATTCCGCCTGTTTCAATGTCGCTCCAATCCACTCTTACAACTTTCTACCCGTCTTTACTATTATTATTATTACACTCATTTATCTATACTCTTCTTTGTTTCAATTAAAGACTTGAACTTTTCAAAATAATTTATTTACTCTTTTTAATATTCAAATTAGCGCAGTATACAAAAGAACACGTCTTGTTACAAAAATATTTTAATCGAACTCGTTATTTATGTTTACCTAGGTGATACCACCTTTTAAATTATGCCTACTCTTTATACATTTTACAAATCCCCCATCCAATTAAATCGTCCCAACTAGTTTGTGTCACTAATACCTATAATTCATCTTTTACACTTTACAATTTTATACTTAAATGTTCAATCATTGGTTCATATGACCGGGTCATCCTTCAATCAGCTTTGACAATATTTTCACTTATAATTTTGATACTACACGTTTGTCCAAAGGTTGATTCTACTAAATAAGTGCCGAAATGTTTCACATATAAACCTGGCTCTGTGTGGTGAATAGTGGAACTTCTACAGACACATCCGGTTTTTCGATCAGCAAATGTACATTCTTTGGCTTATTAACGTACAGCTTAGTATAAATCCTTGAATACTGTGCTTTCTCACGTCATCAAGTCATTGTTTTACGTCTTGGCACTTCTACTTTGACTAATATACTTCAAATACTTTACCATTTGTAAAGTACGGCAAACACAAAATTTTCAATTACGTGATCTGATATTTGGCTTTATTTGGCATATACACAACCTTCAAACAAAATAATCTTTATACCCTTTTAGCTATCACTAACACTTCAATATATATATATATATATATATATATATATATATATATATATATATATATATATATATATATATACAGGGTGCCCACAATCTATCTCCATATATGGGTAACTTTTTATTATAGAAGATACAATGTTGGTTAAATTAGCAAAGTTGAAGAGAAATTTACGAGTAGTATGATGCTTTTTGAAAACTCACCTAGATGCTCAACTTTTTAGATATTTGAAAAAACTGAAATTTGCCCTTTTTTCAAACGCTAATAACTTTTAACGGTTTAACCTATAGAGAAAATAAAACTGCTTGTAAGGTAGCTTTTACGTAGAATTCAATAGCGTATATGACAATTTTAATTGGAAATGGGTTTTCAAGCTACAAACATAACCTCACTTTTTAAATGGAAACCATAGTTCAATATAACCCAAATGGAAAGGTTTTTCTTTTCTGATTATCCTGATGTAAGGGTTGATGTACTTATTTTCAGTAGTTTCTTCATAATAAAGAAAAACGATTTATTTATTTATGCGGACATCAAGGAGTCCATGGATACATATTACAAACAAACAAAATGTGTAAAAATCAATAATGGAAACACAAGTTTATTGTAACTAAATTTATTATAAACTAAGAAAAATAAAATACTTAAAAAATAAACTATCCATACAATACAAATAACTTAATCAAAGGAAACAAAAATTAATTGATGCGAATCTGCCCACTCCTACATTAACATATGCTCAAAATGACCTCCATTAGCCTGCAAACACATTTCGCACCTTTTAATTAGGTTTTGGTGCACCTTATTTAACGTTTGTGGTTTTATACTTGTAATAGCTGCTGTAATACTATCTTTGAGTTGCTCAATGTTATTGGATTTTTTAGCATACACTACATCCTTTACAGTACCCCAAAGAAAAAAATCCAGTGGCGATAGTTCTGGTGATCTTGCCGGCCATGGAACAGGACCTGCATTGCCAATCCAATTTGGAAAACTATTATCAAGATATTCAGAAACGGCTTGAGCATTGTGAGCAGGTGTACCGTCATGCTGAAAATAATATAAGTTTTGCAGTAAATTAAGTGGCAAATTATCGAGCATTTCTTGCAATTCGTTTTGTAGAAAATTCAAATAGTGTACACCATTTAAATTATAATTATAGAAGAAAGGCCCAAGTATTTTATTACCAAAAATGGCACACCACACATTTATCGAAAATTGGTGTTGATCCCGCCTTTCTTCTGTTAAATGGGGATTTTCCTGACTCCAGTAGACTGTATTTTTTCTGTTAAACATGCCTTTGTTAGTAAATTTTGCTTCGTCGGTAAATATAATAGTGTGACTAAAACCAGGATTATTATTTGTTTCATTAAGAAACCACCTACTGTTGTCTTCTCTCACAATCCCCATGATACAGTGTATTGCTAACATGGGTTTTGTATGGTTTGTAGCGGTTTTGTTTTAAAATTAGGCGAGCTTTTTCTGTAGAAGTAGCGCACTCAATTGCAGTTTCTCGGGTGGACGCTGTTGGCTTAAAATTTATGTAGGCTAACACACGTTCTTCATCATCAGTTTTGAATTTTCTTTTATCAGTACTGTGTTTTGTAAAAGCACCAAACCTTTTTAAATTGTTTTCTAATTTAGAAAACAATCGTTTATCTGGCTGCCTTCTTTCCAAATATCTTTCATAATACATATCACCAGCAGCATCACAATTTCTGTTACAGGCATAGTAACAAAAGAGCATGTCATTTTTTCGTCGTTTGTATACATTCTCTATTATAATCAAATAAATTTAAAAGTCTTCTACACAAAATTTGCAACCCAGAGCAAATAAACACTTTAACTAATAATATCTGACAAATGCCAGTTGTTTTTGTTTATTTAAAATATGTATCCATGGACTCCTTGATGTCGCAAATAAATAAATCGTTTTTTCTTTATTATGAAGAAACTACTGAAAATAAGTACATCAACCTTACATCAGGGTAATCAGAAAAGAAAAACCTTTCCATTTGGGTTATATTGAACTATAGTTTCCATTTAAAAAGTGAGGTTATGTTTCTAGCTTGAAAACCCATTTCCAATTAAAATTGTCATATACGCTATTGAATTCTACGTAAAAGTTACCTTACAAGCAGTTTTATTTTCTCTATAGGTTAAACCGTTAAAAGTTATTAGCGTTTGAAAAAGGGCAAATTTCAGTTTTTTCAAATATCTAAAAAGTTGAGCATCTAGGTGAGTTTTCAAAAAGCATCATACTACTCGTAAATTTCTCTTCAACTTTGCTAATTTAACCAACATTGTATCTTCTATAATAAAAAAGTTACCCATATACGGAGATAGATTGTGGGCACCCTGTATATATATTAAAGTGTCAGTAAGAAAAAGGGTATAAAGGTTATTTGTATGAAGGTAGTGTATGCCAAAGAAAGCCAAATATCAGATCCCATAACTGAAAATTCTATGTTTGCCGTACTTTACAAATGTTAAAGTATTTGAAATATATTAGTCAAAGTATAAGTGCCAAGACGTAAAACAATGACTTGATGACGTGAGAAAGCACAGTATTCAAGGATTTACACTGAGTTGTATGTTAATAAGCCATAGAATGTACATTTGCTAATCGAAAAACCGGATGCGTCTGTAGAAATTCCACTATTCACCACGCAGATCCAGGTTTATATGTGAAACATTTCGGCACTTATTTTAGTAGAATCAACCTTTGGACAAACTTGTAATATCAAAATTATAAGTGAAAAGTATTGTCAAATATGATTGAAGGGTGATGCAGTATTAGGGACCAATGATTGAACATTTAGATATAAAATAGGAAAGTGTAAAAGAAGGATTATAAGGTATCAGTGACACAGACTTGTTGGGACGATTTTATTGGATGGAAAATGTATAAAATGTATTAAAGAGTAGGCATATTTTAATTATAATAATCACCTAGGAAAAGTAAATAAAGGAGTCGATTTATAAACATTTTGGTAGTAAGACGTGTTTTGTATACTGCGCTAAATTTTTGAATATTACAAAGTATTAATAAATGATTTTGAAAAGTTTACGAGTTTAATTGATAAAGAAGAGTACAGATAAGCGAGAGTAATAAAAATAATTAATAGTAACGACGAGTAAAAAGTGTAAGAGTGGATTAGAGCGACAGTGGAACAAGCGGAATAAATAGTTGGATATTGGAACGAGTTGATTAAAGGCAGAAAGGTATTGAATAGGATTTATGAAACTGACGGAGATATTACTGGAATTGAATTGGATATAGTATTATGGATGGAATGGTATTGAGTGGAAATTAGAAGACAGCAGTGATTTGGAAAGAGCAGATAAAGGAATAAGAAAGTGTTGATTTGGAACGAGCAGAATTAAGATTTGAAGAAGGAAAGCATTGGAGTAGCAGGAGCAGTACGAGTAAAGAAGATATAACATCAGGAAAATTAGCGCAGGGGAAGTAAAATTGAAATTAGTCAAAATTCTAAATTTGGTCATATTTATTTTAGATTTGGAGGATTTCAAAATTAATATAAAGAAACCTGGAGTCTGGACAGCAGATTATTCGTAGTGATAGTGCCACGCATTGTAAAGACGCATACGGCGAGTAAGATTTTGAGCCAGTATTCATAGAGGCCGACAGCAACGTGTAAAACAGGTGAGTACTGTGTGTTTTGAACGTCAAAGTCAAAACTGGTAATATTAATTGATTTGGCACAAGGCTACGTGGATCTGTTATAAAAATTTTGGCATACAAGTAAAAGATTACAGGTACAAAAATAAAGGTAGTGCTGTTTGGTTGGTGCATTGCACATCTACTTACCACTGAACCCACGGTAAGTAGGTGGATACCCTGGGAAGGCGAGTTTCAAATAGTCGAGGCATATTAATACAGTTTTGTTTTCTAAACCGACCAAACGTAGATAAGGCACGAAATAAAAAGTAAATATTTTCATATATATAAAATTAAAATTAAATAATAAAAAGGGGGGGTGGAGCATAATATATATATATATATATATATATATAATATTATGTAGGGGGGTACAAGGCTTCTAAGGGTAGATTTGTGTTAATAGGGGTGTATGCCAAACAATAGGATTAATATATCAGATCTAATAATTAAAAAAAACTATATTTTGCTGTACTTTACATATGCTAAAGTATGTACCATTTTAGTTTGAAACATATGTGCCAAAAGGTAGACAACATGACTTTATGACGTTGATACAATGCACGGTACTTAAGGTTTTATACTGAGTTGATATTTTATGAGCCAGTGAAAGTACATTTGCCGTCGGAAAGCCGAACGCATTTATGGATATCTGCAACCAACAAAGCGTCCAGGTCGGGTGTAAATTATTTTGGCTTTTCTTTTAATAGAATCAACTTTTGGACGAATTGTAAAATCAAAATTAAAAGTGAATAGATATATAAAAGGTTATTGGAGAATTGTGAAGTGTTTTTGGACCAATAGTAGAAATTAAGAATATTATAAAGACTGTAGTGAAGGTATTTTGGACACGAAAAGAAAGACGAATTGTTATTGGATATTGTATGTTTTAGAATTGTAATTCGAGTAAGCTAAGGTTGTTGATCTTATCGCTAAGCAAAATAAATATAAATTCTAATTTCGATTATGTTCAGATAAAGACGTGTTTTACAAAACCTGCGTTAAAAGTTGTACAAATATTTATTGAAATAAAAGTTTATGTGTAGTAAAGAGTCTAATTTAGTAAAGTGAGAGTAATAAGAAGCATCGATAGTAAAGGCAACGAGTATTAAAGAAGATTTAGAGTGGTTACTAGTGCGACGGGAAAAGCGACGATTAAATAGGTTTGAGCAAGATTGGTGTTGGTTTTGGGTAGATTTGGTTAAACGGCAGCAGGAGATTTGAGTGGATATATAAGGCAACGACGATATTGATAATTTTTGGAGTGATTTGAGCAGATTAACGGCAGTAAGGACATCGTGTGGATATTATAGGAATAGCAGGAAAGGATTGATTTAAAATAGGACGGCTGGATTGATTTGGATTGAGCAAGGAGAGGATTGATTGGAATACGAAGTAGAGAAACAGGAGAGCAGTATATTACGAGGAAGAATTAACGCAGGGGAAGTAGATACAACGGTTTTTTTTAAATTCTAAATTGGGGTAAAATTATTTTAGATTTGGGGCCAACGAAAGTGGTTAAGAACACCTGGAGGCGATACGCAAGTGAACTACGATTGAGAATCCTTGTGAAGGTGCGTACGGTGAATACGATCTTGAGCCAGCAGTAAAAGAAGGCCTTCAGCGCGGTATAATTCAGGTAAGTACCGTGAATATCTTAAAACGTCAAAATTAAAGTCATAAATAGTATACATAAATTAATTTGGCACCAAGCAACATTGATCTATTAAAATTTGGCATATATAGTAAATCAGTGCAGTAAAAAAGTGGTAAAACAAACGAGTGTGCAGTTTGGTTGGGTAGTGCACATCTACTCACGATTGAACTCACGGTGAGTAAGGTGAACACCCTGAGATTAAGGTTTCATATAGTCGAGGCATAATATATAGTAAACAGTAAATAAATAACCAACCAAACGTTGCTAAAGCACCTCGAATATAAGTCAATTATTGAATACTAAAATAGGGGCGACGACAAAAGTCGTGTAGCAAAATTTTGTCTAAATAAATAAAAGTAGTAAAGTTTATAATCACATATATTTACATAAAAATAAAAATAAAAGGGTGGAGGGGTGGAGTAAACAAGCAAAAGTAAAAGTAGTAGGCAGAAGAATATATATATATATACACCCATTTCGAATGGACCTGCACATTGCCGAAGTTCTAGATTACTAGAAGAGGTGAAATGGCTTGCGTGTTCTAATGAGCTAAAGAGCCAAACTACAGGTCCAACCAAAGTAGTAGGGTCGTTAGTGAGGAACCAGACTAAGACAGGTCCCCGAAAGAGGGCAGCGGCTCTTTCGGTACTTAGATTGGCAGAGACCATAGGGGTCGGTATGGCAGTCTAAGACACACTACCGCGATGTGGAAGGCAACGGAAACCACCACATTACCTCCCAAGTACACAGCGTACCTAAATTATAATAAAATGATGGCATTCTCTGGGGTAAAAGATTCCGAGTTAAAATAGTCCCCATTCGGATCTCCGGGAGGGACTACTCGGAGGATGCGATCGGAAAGTTAAGAATAAGAGTCGGGAACATTTTGCGAGTTGGAGCGTGGAATGTTAGAACTATGAAGCAAGTGGGTAAGCTAGAGAACCTAAAAATCGAAATGAATAGGTTATCATTAAACATAGTAGGGATCAGCGAAGTTCGGTGGCCAGAGGCGGGGGATTTTTGGAGTGGAGACTTCAGGGTAATTCATACAGGTGCCGAGGAAGGAAATTTGTGTGTGGGGATAGTTATGTGGAAAAAGATAGGATACTGTGTAGAAAATTACTTACAGAAGAATGAAAGAGTACTCATGGTTAGATTAAAATCTAAACCGGTAAACACAGTAATAATACAAGTATACATGCCCACCTCTAGCTACAGCGACGAAGAGGTAGAAGCGATCTACAAAGATATCGAAGACATATTAAGACACGTAAAAGGACATGAAAATTTAATAATTACGGGGAATTTTAATGCAGTGGTAGGTGAGGGTAGGGAAGGAGCGATAGTAGGTTTATTTGGTTTAGGCACTAGAAACGACAGAGGAAATAGGCTGGTAGAATTTTGCGACAAGAACAATTTAATCATTACAAACACATTATTTCAACATCATGCTAGAAGACGATATACGTGGAAGATGCCAGGAGATATAGGAAGATATCAAATAGATTACATTCTTGTTAGACAACGGTTTAGAAATCAAATAAAAGACTGTAGAAGCTACCCAGAAGCAGATATAGACACTGACCACAACATCGTAATTATGAAGGCCGCACTTAAATTTAAAAATTTGAAAAAAAGAAACGGAAAAAGGCACTTGGACCTACAGAAACTAAAAGAGAAAGATATTCAAGAAAGATTCGAACAAAGGTCAAATGAATTGCTCAAAGATATCGGGAAAATATTTGATACTAAGGAAGTAGAAACAGAATGGAATAACATTAAATCCAGCCTCGACATGGCGGCCAGAGATATTCTGGGGTATACACAAAAAGTAAATAAGAAACCATGGATAACAAAGGATATCCTGAATTTAATAGAAGAAAGACGAAAATACAAAAATAAATCAGACGAAACGGGAAAACAGAGATATAAAGCCATAAAATGGGAAATTATTCGAAAATGCAGGAAAGCTAAAGAACAATGGATTGATGAAAAGTGCAAAGAGGTACAAACTAAGATGGAAGTAGGAAAGACAGATGAAGCATACAAACTAATTAGAATCAATTTTATTGATATAGAACCGTATAGCAAAAATATAAGGGACGCGGGAGGAAATGTCATTATAGAAAATGTAGAGAAAGTGGGTAGATGGCAAGAATATATAGGGAATTTATATGCAGGAGAAGAACTAACTGCATTAGAAAAGGAATCAGACATTGAAAATGATGACTTGGGATATCCTATACTTAGAGATGAATTTGAAATAGCATTCAAGGGTCTGAAAAATGGTAAGGCGCCGGGTACAGATAAGGTGCAAGTGGAGACTCTAAAGGCCGCTGGGCAAGCAGTAACAGAACGTCTCTTCCAACTTGTAAGCTATATGTATGAGACAGGCGAGATACCCAAAGATTTCAAACATAACATCATAGTAACTATACCAAAAAAGAAAGGCGCAGATAGATGTGAAAATTTTCGAACAATAAGCTTGACAGCACACGTATCAAAAATATTAACTAGAATTGTACAAAGACGAATGGAAAAACGAGCTGAAGAAATACTAGGACAAGACCAATTTGGGTTTAGGCGAAACAGGGGAACACGGGAGGCTATCTTAGCTCTGAGGGTGATAATGGAGAAAACAATAGAAAAAGGGGAAAGCGTGTATATAGGGTTTGTAGATCTGGAAAAAGCATTTGACAATGTAAAATGGAAAAAAATGTTCGAAATACTCAAAAAGATTGGAATGAGTTATAGGGATAGACGGATAGTATATAGTTTATACAAAGAGCAAACAAGAGTAATAGAATTAGAGCAGGAACGTAGAGAAGTAAACATCAGGAAAGGGGTAAGACAGGGATGTTCCCTATCCCCACTAATTTTTAACTTGTACATTGAGGAGGCAATGAATACTGTCAAATGCAGGAAGACATTTGGAATTACTATGCAGGGACAAAAAATAGATATGCTTAGCTTTGCAGATGATATAGCGGTATTAGCGTCTAGCAAGGAAGAGTTAGAAGCTGCTCTCAATGAAATGGAAACGGTTCTAACAGAGAGATACGGTATGAAAATTAACAAAAGTAAAACTAAAGTACTAGTATGCAAAGGAGGGAAAAATAAATCAAAAACAAGAATACAAGTATGTAACACGAACTTACAAGAGGTTAAGGATTTCTGCTACCTAGGAAGCCAAATAACGCAAGATGGGAAAATCACAAAAGATATAAAACAAAGATTAGCACAAGGTCGTGCTACATTTAACAAGAAAAAGCAACTACTGTGCTCAAAGACCACAAACATAGAAACAAGGAAAAGATTGCTCAAAACATATGTGGAGCACAGCACTGTATGGCTGTGAAGCCTGGACAGTGGGAGAAGCGGACAAGAAAAGGTAGAAGCCTTTGAAATGTGGTGCTACAGACGTTTGATGAAGATATCATGGACAGACAAAGTTAAGAACGAAGAGGTACTAAAATGGTAGGGGAAGAAAGAAATATGTGGAAAACGGTAAAAATAGGAGAGATAGGATGATAGGCCACATACTACGGCATGAAGGAATAGTGCGGAATATACTAGAAGCAGAGATAGGAAAAAAGAGAAGAAGAGGTAGACCTAGGTTAGACTACTGCACACAGATAGTGAAAGATGTAGGCTGTAGGAGTTTCAGGGAAATGTGTAGGCTAGCTCAGAAGAGAAATCAATGGAGGTACGCATCCAACCAGTCCCAAGATGAATAAATTAATGACGAAGGAAGTAGCTGCACTTAAACATGATATTTATTATAAGCAACTACAAGCATTGGAGGTGCAATATTCTCGAATAATGGTAATTGCGTGAAAGCATTTACTGGAAAACTATTATTTCGGCAAATGTCTAAGTGTTGGGGATCTTGGCAGCCACAGGTTTGCTAACCCCCTTCAATAAATCTCAGTGAAAAAGGGCATAATATTATAAAACAATAGAAGAATCATGATATTTATTATAAGCAACTACAAGCATTTGATGGGCAATATTCTCGAATTATGGTAATTGCGTGAAAGCATTTATTGGAAAACTATTATTTCGGCAAATGTCTAAGTGTTGGGGGATCTTGGCAGCCACAGGTTGCTTAACCCCCTTCAATAAATCTCTGTGAAATAGGGCATAATATTAGAAAACAATATAAGGGGAACCGAGCTGTATTACTGTGTGAGAATTTCAGGGAACCATGTAGGTTAGTTTAGAAAAGAAATAAGTGCAAGTACATGTCCAACCAGTTTTGAGATGGGAAACCCAATGACGAAAAAATAAGCGCAGACAAATCTGATGATTATTATAAACAACTAGTTGTTTGTTGTGAAATATCTGCAACTAATGTTGACTGTGCGAAAAGACATATTGGAAAAAATATTAAATCAGTAAATGTTCAAGTGCTGGGGGAACTTGGCAGCCACAGGCTGCTTACCCCCCTTCGCAACCGTTCATTTACATTTCCAATGCTCCACACGAAGGTACTACATTGGCCAGGAGGCGAGTTTTTTGTTGCCTGGAAATTTTGAATTTTGCCGAACCCTTGCCGTTCCAGGCAAGGTAGGGATCTTTAACGTACATGACAACACTCACACACGGGACCTCTATTTAACCTCTCATCCGAACGAGGGCGTAATTTCTGTGAAAAATGTTCACCTGCCATTTTTCATGCAGTCGGCCGTGTTGGGATTTGAACCCAGGACCTTGGGATCCGTAGTCTTACGCTTACTACATTGATCCACGGCGACGCCTCCCCTTTCGCAACCACTGAATGTCGGAGAAATAGGGTATATAATTGTAAAACAATAGAAGGTGACCGAACTGCATCTAACAAGAAAGAACGGCGCTATGATGAAAGACAACAAACATAGAACAAAAAGTTGTTGAAAGCGTATGTGTGGAGCACAGCACAGACAATATGCCTACGAAATACGAGCAGTCTGAAAAGCAGACAGAAGAACAGTAGCGGCCTTTGAAATGCCGTGCTTCAGATGTTTGAGGATGGACAGAGAAAGGTAATAACAAATAGGTTGTAGAAACAGTAAGGGAACAAGGATATCTTTGGGAAAAAATATGAGAAATAGAAGGGCATAATACGTTCTAAGGCATTTTTGGGGAATAGTATGGGATATATGACAAGCAGAGATAGGAAAAAAGAGGCGGATGTAGACCTAGATCTTATTTCGGGGAAATCTGTAGGTTAGTTCAGAATAGGAAACAATGATGGTACGCGTCTAACCAGTTTCAGAACTGAAGACCCAATGATGATGATGATATATATACACATACATATATTGATACGACCTCTGAGAGCTGCTACGACTGCTTCTGCTGGTGTGGTGATTTGTACCTATTTAAAATACCATCTCTGCTTAAAAAGATTTACCACGGCTGCTCTGCTGCTTCCGGAAAATAAAAGTAACTACTCCAAAAAACAAATTGCAACAACGGTAAATAGCCTACATTTATTAACAGTCAAAAAGGAATATACAAGCCAACATCAAAAAAAGGCTCCTGTTTCATATCCTATTTACACGTTATATACACCTCCTTTTTAAATACTCCCGTAACAGTGCATTTCGAGATCATTAATTCCCTTTCATAAGTAAAAAAAAATTTATTTAAAGTAATAGGGTTTTTACACATTTCTTACTTTAACCCTGTTTTAATACGAGCTCATAGTAAAACCCTAAACTCGTCGTGCTAATTTTGCACACCAATACAATTAGACCCTCTTACCTTGTACATAATAACACTTATTTCCAATGCCATAAATCATTCCTTAACATAAATTCCCACAGAAATTAAGATAAAATAAACTCAAATTAAAATATTCATCATAAACCCTTTTCCCAGTTTGTCCTTCTAGTTCATAAAATTATACACCTCAATGCAGTAAGTCATTAAGCACTTATTTACACACAAATACAACGAAAAAGCTGCATTTACCTGGATTCTATATTCATCTACTGGCCTGCTACCATTCCGTCCAGGACTGCTGCTTCAGGAACACCCCAATATGGATTGCAATAACCACAACTCCAAGCTGCTACCATATTACCCAGAATCCATCTCGTCTACCATTTGATTAAGCATCCAAGCTTCAAACCTTATCTACTACTACCATAAAAATTTATATAAAACCAACCTGGTTTAAATGCCGACTTCCACTCCAAACTATGTACATCATTTACACAATTATTGCCAATTAATATCTACTGTTTTACTTATCTCTTTTAACGTAAATTAAATTACCAATTTATGCAAACGTAAAAACATCTTTTTATTATTAGAGTTGTCAGCTTGTCGAAGACTAATAGCGACGTACACTTGTTGAAAAAATTATTAGGACTATCTTAAACTAAATGACAAAATTCAAATATCAGTTACAAAAAAATTATATTTGAAAAAATTCATGAAGCGTTTTTTAATCCAACTCATAATTAAATATCTTCTTAATTTAAATTGACATCCAAATCCGCTTCCAAGATGATGCATAAAATCTCCATTTAGAAACAACAAATACGAATTTTCATATTTGCTTATATCTTCCTTTCAATTATTAAATAAAATTTTTTAAATAGCGTTATATTGAAGTAATTTTCCTCTTCATTGTATTTAATAATTTCCATTTTTTATGTAATTTACGTTTAAAATATTGCTTCTATATTCATTGTAGCATCGTAATTATTAAATTATGGTATGCTGATTGCATATTTCAAATATCATCTTCACAAAGCAACAGCTTGTAAGTTAAATCAAAACAACATTTTGCGATCGAATTTAAGAATCGAATGAATGACCGTTTTTAATAAACGCTTTCTTATATATACAAATTTATCTATTTCCAGAATGTAGTAGAATTTGCGCGATTCCATTCTAAATAATAAACGTCTATCTTACGTAATTTTCTTGGAAATCCTCGTTAGCATTCGCAATTGTTGAGTTTTATTACCTCGTTATCTCGTTCCTGTTATTAGTGACGTGCATGGTTCGTCCTACTCTAACACATGTACGATTATTGTGGCGTCGCATACTAATGCGAAAGATAATCAATTTTTGTCAGTTATTTTATGGGTTTTTCAATGTTCAAGCCGCTTCTTGGAATAAAAGTTTGTTTATTAATGAGTTCATGCGAAATTGAGGTATTCTCCTGAAACTTCCTTCTTAATCTCGTCTATTCCAGAAAATTCTCTATTTAAAATAAATTTATGTAATCCACAGGGTAATTAATTTAAACTTTAATTGCTTTTTAATACAAATGAGGTTGCAATTTATAGAAAATATTTACTTTTACGTTTCAAATACACAAAATTGCTTATTTTTATCCACGGAAAGTGCATTTTTATTATAAACGAGTGGTTTTGTATTTATCTTAAAATGATCGATTTGCATTCGCATTTAAATGCGTTTTTAGGGTATTTAAAGTTAATTATTTTTACATATACAGCTTATCAAACAGGGTGATTATTTATACACGTGCAATTGCATTTTTTGTTTGGAATGTTAATGAATAAAAGTACGCTTCTATTATATAGGGCGTGACCATGAATTTATGGAAATTTCTGTTTTTTTCTTTAATTCCTTTATATTTTGGTGGGATTTATTTGTAGAATTTGGGATTCAATGGCATCTGGTGACCCCTTATCACGTCAATATATATAACAATTTGAAATTTTATACAATCTCGGAATTTACACATCCTGCAAGTATGAATTTTAATTTTATTTGGATGTTTTATTGGTCAAAATTATGTTGTTGTGTGTCTTTTTATTTTCAAGTTTATAAATTAAATGGTATTGAAAAGCATTTAAATGAATGTTGACACTGATAAGAAATGCACATGTGAGATAACGATTGGATATAATTTTCAAGATGAATGGTATTTACGTTGGTTCTATCGTTTTCTCTTGACGAATAGCATTATCCTATCTTATTGTTTCAGGTATCGTAATAAATCTTCATCTTGAATTCAGAAATATTCCATGTACAGTATAAAGTTTTGAGCAAATTATTAAGTGATTTACTAGCAATAAGATTTTGTTGAAATTAGTCAGTAATTTTGTTAATTGTTCTCAGCCAAGTCACTAGTGGTTCAAAATTATTTTATTTAAGTATGACATTTTTAATTTAACAATGCTTTAATATATTAAATAACCTTTCTGCTATGTTAAGCACCTTGTAAACAAAATGTGCACATTGGGGGAGCGGGATGCGGTGCGTACAATATCCCCCTTAAGCGAACAATGTTCTGTATAATAGCGGCCTTCGATAGCGTGGAGAATGTGTACCCCAAGAAATCAACGTTACAAATAACTAAAAGTCTAGGATTGCTAGTACTTACCTGTGGCCTTGCTTGACAAACTGCTCCAGGAAACAGGACAGCAATCTTCGGCTGGCACACCCGTTGAAAACCCGTGGAACACAAACCATAAAAAAATTGGTAGCGATAAGTTAAACTGCGTGTTCTCAAATTGGCATTTGGCTTCTAATTTTATATTGTTATTTTTGTAGTTACGTCAAACCCAAGCGACGCGATTATAATGTACAAATACAACCCCGAGGTGCAGGCTGTAAACCAGAACAGAACGAGACAAGACCCCAAAGCTACCAGCATCATCCAGCTCATAGCTATCTGGCGTCTTATTCCTGCGGCGCGAACATTCTCCCCGCTTTGAAAGTATGTAGAACTTTCAATTAACTCAAGTTGTGAAAAAAATTGAAAACAAAAGAAATAAGTATATAAAGAAAAGAAAAACTAGTATTGCATAATAAATTAAGCCAAATAACTAAACAATCCCGATTGTGAGATTACTGATTAGGTATTGGGCATAATTTTACTACCGGGCGTTTAAGTTTAGTAGTTCTGGTTTTAACCAAAGCCAGCGAATAACTCCATCAGCCCCAGGGTACACTTCTTCAATAATACCTAAAGGCCAACTTAATGGTCGAACGCCATCTTGCATTAGAATAACAACGGTTCCGACCGTTACAGGATTATCGGGCGTGCACCACTTTTTTCTAACCTGTAATGTGTGCAAGTACTCAATCCTCCATTTGCGCCAAAATGATTGAACTAACGAATCTAGTAAGCGTTTACGATCCCTCACTGTCAAATGCTCTTTTGACATATCGTAAGCGGGTAAATATTGTAGGGGAGTTTGCATTAAAAAATGTGCTGGAGTTAACACTTCCGGATTAGGATCCTCCGACAACACGCAAAGGGGCCTTGAATTTAGAAGTGCCTCAATTTGGATCAGCACAGTCAAAAGTTCCTCATATGTGAGTACATGACCACCGACAATGCGGTACAGATGCGTTTTAAAAGATTTTACCGTCGATTCCCAAATTCCACCAAAATGTGGAGCCTGGGGTGGACTCATTTTCCAGGAGATGCGCCGATTATTGAATTCAAGATTTAAAGCAGTTTGAAATTTTGAAGATGTAATCAAATCATAGATTTCATTTAATTTGGACTTGGCTCCTATAAAATTTGTACCATTGTCAGAATACATACAGGAAACTGGACCGCGACGTGATAAAAGCGCTTGAATGCGTCCAAAAAGTTTCGGTCGACAAATTCGAGACTAGCTCTATATGGACAGCTTTAGTAGTCAAACAAACAAATATACAGAGATACGCTTTTGAGAGCGCTGCCCTCTTCTGCGGGAAAGCGTAATATTGATAGGGCCAGCGTAATCCACCCCAGTGTGCGTAAACGCTTTGGCTTGCTGCACACGGCATGATGGTAAGTCTGCCATCATTGGCGTGGGTGTGTTGGATTCACTCGAAAACAAAATTGCATAATCTAATCCTTGATCTTATAATATCTCTAGCAGAAATAATCCAATATTTTTGTTTAATAAGCGAATTAAGAAGATTAGCACCTGTGTGACAATTAATACGGTGGTAGTGGTCAATTAATAAATTTATTATATGATCTCTTTTCGTAACAGCAGTGGATGACAAGCGGCAAAAGGCAATCCCGATCGTGATAAACGACCACCCACTCGAATAAGACCCACTTCATCTAAGAAGGGTTTAAATTTCTTATGTATAAAGGCACAGTGCCCTTTTTAAACTTTCCATCAGCTCTGAAAATTGCACTAGTTGTAGCGCATGTATTAAATACTGTTCTGCTACATTTAGATCATCAGCGTCAATTCTAAGAGAAAGCTTAACAATTTTACAAAAACGTAACACATATACAATAATGCGTAAAGTTTGGACCACGAGGACACAGCTTGTGCCCTCTCATACAATACCGAAGCTCGGGAACAATAATAGCTAAATTTCTTGAACATCGTTCGAATTTCTTCATTTGGCGAAGCGGAAAACTGTTTAATGGGCCACATATGAGGAGGTAACGACATCCATGATGGACCATTCCACCAAAGATCATGCGACAACAGTTGGGAGGGCAACATGCCTCGAGATAGGCAGTCACTGGGGTTTTCTATCCCAGCGATATGGTAAAAGTGCTTAGGGTCTAAGTTGCTTTGAACTTTAGCCACTCTATTAGTGACAAATGTAGATCCAACGATGAGGAGAAGAATGAATCCACGATAAGGCTATCGTAGAATCTGAAAATGCGTATAAGTTTTCTATGGGATAACGTGAATTATATATATCATACACGTTTCTTACCAATGTGGATAGTAGAACTGCAGCGCAAAGCTCCAGGCGAGCTAAAGTCACTATTTTATAGGAGAAACCCTTGATTTTGAACAAGCGAGGCGTATTAAAATATGACCATCTGAATCTGTTACATGCAAGTAGACTGCACAACCAAAGGCTTTTAAACTTGCATCACAGAATGCAACTATGTTTACAGTACAGTCATTAGCGACCTTTAAATGACGTGGGATAACTGCATTCTTTAGTAATGGAAGTTCAGATACAAGCTTGAAGTAATATTCAGTTATATGCTTAGGAGGTACATCATCCCATCCAAGGTTTGAATTCCAGAGATCTTTTATTAGCAATTTGGCGTATAAAATTACAGGCAAGACCAACCCCAATATATCAAATAATCTTGCAACACAAGACAAGATTATTCGTTTGGTGCATGATGCATTTATTATTTGGTTTGTTTTATATACTATTGTGCAGGATTGGATTCAGCAGTATGGATAAGTGCTCACATTGATTGATTGATTGATTAACTTGGGAAGGGTGACTTAAAGCCACGCGCACTTAGGCCTCCTGGTGGGCCCATTGTGCTGCCTTCCTTGCCCTAGGTTGGTCCTTCATTGCTCAACCACCCGACCTTGCAGGTGAATTTGAGGATGTTGGACCAGGGGTGTCTCGAAACCAGCCATCTCGGGCCAAAAGTCCCCAGCATGGATCCTCGAGTCGGGCGAGTACCGGACAGGTGCACAGAATGTGTTCCGCCGTCTCATCCTCCTGTTGACAACCGCGACAGGTGGGGTTGTCTGACAGACCCATCCTGTGCAGGTGCTTCCTTAAAGTGCAATGCCCGGACAGAATACCTACTAGTAGCCGTAGTTTCTGTCTTGGCAAGCGTATGACAAATTTTTCTATTTTGGTCATGGGAGACCTTATAAACATTTTGCCTGCCGGCAGCTTGATGTACAAGCCCACCTATCCTTGTGACGGCGGTGGGTTATTTGTCTTATCATGGAGAACACCACAGATGGCGCAATAGCAACCGATGGCTCAGGGCCGACAAAACCCCAAGCCGCTCCCTGCCTCGCCAAAGAATCTGCCTGTTCGTTACCATGTACTCCTGAATGCCCTTTGATCCAAACCAGTTCAAGGGCGTTTGTATCAGAAACGAGCTCGAGAACACGATGGCATTGGTATACCACCCCGAGAGAAGCTTCTGCTTGTTTAAGCTCAGAAGAGCTGCTCTACTATCGCTCAAGATGCGTATAGCTTTGTTCTGGATTCCACGTTCCAGTATGGCGTTAGCGCCGTGCATAATGGCTATGACCTCCGCTTGGAAGACAGTTACCAGCCTGCCCAGCGCAACACTTTCATGAAGGTCTAGGTCATCGGAGAAAATGCCTGCCCGGTACCTTCATTTGTTTTGGAGCCATCTGTGTAGATGGAGATCTCCGTTAAGGAGGCGTCCTCAGTGTTTAGACAAACCCCAAAGCGCCTCCTGGAAATGATTATGGGTGCGATCGAATCAACCACTCCTCCCAAGATAGGTGTGTTCCGCACCGCCTCTCTTAGTATGTTGTGGTGTCTACCACCGCCTCCCTTATCGATCCATAGACCTTTGAACCGCAGCCTCATTGCCGCTCTCAAAGCCACCTCCTCCACATGTAGGTCCAGCGGAGGGAGGCCTAAGATGGCTTCTAAGGCTGCAGTAGGTGTGGAACGCAATGCACCTGTAATGTTTAGACAAGCCACCCTTTGGATATGAGTAAGGTCTTGGACTGTATGGGCCAGTCTGGTCCTGCGCCACCAGACTACAGCGCCATAACAGAGCATCGGCCTTACTACCATGATGTATAGCCACAGGACAGCCTTTGGTGGGAGACCCCAAAGTTTGCCTATGGCACGTTTGCATTGCCAGAACACTTGGTTGGCTTTGCTAGTTTTCATTTGTAGGTGTTTGGCCCAGTTCAGCTTCTTATCAAGTATAATGCCCAGATACTTGACTTCTGCTGATAAGGGCAGGGAAGTTTGGAAGAGCATTGGCAATTTAGTTACCGTCAGCTTCCTTTTATTGGAAAACAACACCAACGCCGTTTTGTTGGGGTTGATGGTTAAAAGTTGTCGGAGCACCAGAGCTCCGTGATCCTTAGTGCTGCTTGCATCAAATTACACAGCACTTGTTCGAATTTGCCGACTATTAGAATAGCTAAGTCGTCGGGCGTAACCTATCGTGAAGAAACCTGCCTCATTAAGACGTTTGAGAAGGCTGTCACTACTAAATTCCATAGTAGCGGTGACAGCACGCCCCCTGGGGACAGCCTTTATCCACCACCCTAATTACTGAGGTTTCCCCACATTTATGTGTACCCGTCGACATTGCAGAATCTGCATGGTAAACTGCGAAGGGTGTCCTCAGCTCCATGTGTCCGTGAGCTCTATCGATGCTTGCGAAAGTAGTTTCGCTGAACGCACCCTCAATATCAATAAATGCGCCTAAGGCGGACATGTTATTGTTCTAGGGTTTTTCGATCCGTCCTACAACAGCGTGCAGGGCAGATTCCGTTGATTTACCTGGTATAAAGGCGTGTTGATTTGGGTGAAGTGGATAAGAAAGCATTATCCTCTCCTCATATCATTGTCGCACAATCTCTCCAAGGTCTTTAGCAAAAAAGACGTGAGACTGATCGGTCTGTAGGATTTAGCCTGGGAGTAGTCCTTCCGGCCTGGTGCTCACATTGTAAATCAATTATTAGAGAAGATGATGAAACAATTTTATGTGATAGTTGTGGAATCTGTTTTCACATTGATAAAAATTGTAGCAATCTTAGCTCTACTGAAAAAGGGTAATTGATTTATCAAAAGGGCCTTAATATATTTCTGTGATGAGTGTAAATCTGCCTTCAAACAAACACCAAATTTATTACGTAAAATTTACTTTTTACAAAGTGAAATTACTAAATTAAAAGGGGAAATAGTGAAATTGAAGTCTGATGAATCTAAAATTTCCATTGATAATGTATGTGCTGAGATACATGAGCGCACAGTTAGAGCAAGCAATCTGATGGTTTATAATTTGGAATCAACGTCAAACATTTTGGAGCAAAAGATTGATGATGATAAAAAAGCTCTTAGTTCGATGCTTAATGAAGTGGGTATCAGCTCTAACGATATAATAAAGGTAATCAGAGTTGGTTGTGTGATTAATAACAAGACACGTCCAGTTAAGCTAATACTCTCAAATAATTCTACTGTGTTACATGCTCTGAAATTGAAACGTAAGCTTATCTCAAAAACATAATGATCGGCCCGGATAGAACTAAACTACAACAACAACAATATAAGGTAGTTTTGATCAATTAAAACAAGAGAAGCTAATGGGGAAAATAATTTAGCTATCATTTACAAACAGGGCATCCCAGTTATTATTCAACGCACTGATAAAAAAAACTAAATAAGTGTAAGCAATCGAGTATATGTTCATCCCAATTACAAGTTTATTGTCATAATGTAGGAGGATTACGTACAAAATGTGTTGAATTATCTAATGCAATTGCTTTATCAAACTATGATATAATTATTCTCGTGGAGAGCTGGCTCTCAAGCGACATCCTTGAGTTAGAAGTGCAATTCAAATCATTTAAGATCTACAGATGTGACCGTTCTGATAAAACTAGTGACAAATCACGGGGTGGAGGTGTTCTAATTGCTATAAAAGACCACATAGAAGTGAAACAACTAGAACTTATACAACAATCAGTAGAACAACTTTATTTATTATGCTCATTCAATAATGTGAATTTCATTGTCGGTGGTGTATATATTCCTCCAGCCAGTCCTATTGAAAAGTATGTATGCCATATTGATGTAATGGATGACTTAGTTTTGAGATTTAATAAGCATACCTTTTATGTGTTCGGTGACTTCAATTTGCCCAATGTAAAATGGTTTAATTCAGAACCAGGTGTAGCAGTTAGTTGTTCACAAGACCCTAAGGCCATAGTTCTCACTCAAGGATACTCATTTCTAAATTTTACCCAAAATTGTTGCATCCCAAATGGTAATTATGTTTATTTAGATCTAGTATTCTCAAATAAACATGATTTAGCTATTGAGTCTGCAATAGATCCATTACTTCCTAAATCCATACATCATGACGCATACTCATTTGCAGTATCTTGTTTTCGTACTAATGATATTAAGCTACAATATACTGAACCTTCTTACGATTTTAAAAATGCTGATTACAAAGCTTTGAATCTCTATCTTGCCTCAATAAATTGGCCGACTCTCTTAAATATTCCAGATGTAAATGAAGCCATTTCTAAATTTTACAATGTGTTACGTACCGGCATAAAACTTTATGTACCTCGAAGACGTTATACTACATCAAGCTTTCCTAAGTGGTTTACAGTAGAACTAAAGAATCTCGTCTATCAAAAGAAAGCTGCACATGTGGCATATAAGCAATATCCAAATATTGCTACTTATCAAACATTTGCTTCTCTAAGAACACGATGTAAAATACTTGCAAAAACTAGTTATGCGAATTATATTAATGATATTAATGACAAATTAACTACTGATCCTAGAGCCTTTTGGGCATTTTTTAAAAACAAAAACTCTATATGGATTACCACATAGTATGTTTCTTGATGACCAACAAAAAACTAAGGGTGAAGATATTGCAAATTTGTTCTGCGATTACTTCTCAACTGTGTACTCTCAAGAAGAAAATTCATTATATACGAGCACACCAAACAACATAACTCAATATGATATATCTTATCCTCAAATTACTAAGGCTATTATATATAACAAAATATCAACTTTACCAAATAAATTAACAGCAGGTCCAGATGACGTCCCAAACATTTTTCTTAAAAACTGTATATGTACTATTATCGAACCACTATTTCTAATCTTTAAACTATCTCTGGATTGTAGAACCTTTCCTGATATTTGGAAAGAAAGCTTTATTGTACCTGTGTTCAAATCAGGTGATGCAAGTAATGTACAGAACTATAGGAGCATATGTAATCAATCAGCTATGTCTAAGTTATTTGACAGTATTATCTGTGACCAACTAAGTTTCACTTGTTCAACAATCATTAATGATAATCAACACGGGTTTCATAGTGGAGATCTACTACAACTAACTTAATGGTCTTCAATCAAGATATTTTGGAAGCCTTAGAGATGAGGTGTCAGGTTGATGTGATTTACAGATTTCTCCAAAGCCTTTGATCGTGTTGACCATAAATTTCTATTGATAAAGTTAAAATGGCTGGGTTTTGGTGATAATATAATTGAATGGTTAAAGAGTTTTTTGACAGGCAGATCACAAAAGGTCAAAATCGGCTCGTTCAGTTCCAGAAGTATTCCCATTCCATCTGGAGTTCCTCAAGGAGCACATATTTCGCCCCTATTATTTAATCTGTTCATCAACGATATAGGAAAATGCTTTGCAAATAGCAAGTATCTATTATTCGCTGATGATCTTAAATTTTATAAAGTTGTAAACTCACAACAGGATGCTGACTTTTTACAGGAAGATATAAATTGCTTGATAAACTGGTGCAATATTAACAATATGTCACTCAACATCAATAAATGCTACCATATGAGTTTCTACAGATCCAAAAAATTTGATAGTCGTTACTTTATAAATGGAAATTTGCTCTGCTCTGTAAACTCTGTAAAAGATTTAGGCATAATACTAGATAACAAACTTGATTATAATGATCATATAAACTATATTTCCCTTAAAGCCTCCAAAATACTAGGTTTTGTTCTCAGATATGGTGCCGAGCTATCTATACAAGCTTTGACTCGCGTGTATATGTCGTTGGTTGTTTCAACTTTAGAGTATGCATCGTTGATCTGGTCTCCTATGTATAAGATACACATGTACACATTAGAAAGAATTCACCATAAATTTTTACGTTACTGTGCTTATAAACTAAAAATATTTATTAATAATCACGATTATTCGAGTATTCTTAATGTCTTAAATTTACAAACGCTTGAAACTCGTCGAAAATGTAACGATTTGATTTTTGTGTATAAACTTCTAAATGGGAAAATTGACTGTTTACAACTTATCGAGAGAATTCATTTTAATGTTCCTAATAGACTTTGCGTAACCATAATTTATTTAGTATTCCTTTTCATTCTACAAATTATGGACGGCACATACCTTTAGACAGATCTTTACATTTATTTAATAAGTTAAAAGTAGACCCTTTCTGTAATTCATTAATTAAATTTAAAAAATGTATTGGCACGGTAGAAATATAAATGTATTTGTTATGCTGTAGGACTTGTATAATTGAACAATAGTCACTAGTTATACTATTAATTTAGAGCTATTTTAGTTTTTAGTATTTGTTATACATTTTGGAAGAAAATATTGTTTAATAATGGGGATTTCCCGTAAATAAATAAATAAATGATGCGGTTGAGATTTCTGCGGTTTGAAAGTAAAAGGCGTCGTTTCTAGGATCCCATGACAGACCTAGAATCTTTTGGTTACTACCGTCGGTAAAATTCACAGGTGTACAACTCGATAAAGGTAGGGTGCTAAGCAGTTCGAGTGAATTGCTAGCCCACTTAACCAAATCGAACCCTCCGGCCGTAAATAAAGCTATCAGCTGGTGCGATAACTTCACTGCTTCTTCAGTATTTAATACAGACGACACTAAATCGTCCATGTAAAACTCTGACTCTGCCATCCAAGCAGCATCCGGGTATCTGTATCTTTCATCTGCGGCGAGCTGCTTGACAGTGCGCATAGCAAGAAATGGACTGCATTTTAATCCGAAAGGAACACGAGTGAATTTGAACGAGCGAATGCTCTCGTTACTATCAAAGCGAAATAATATCCTTTGGTATTGATGGTGTTCCTTAATAACACCAATTTGCAAATACATTTGTCGAATATCCGCTGTAATGGCGACTGGAAAAAGGCGAAAACTTAATAAAAGTTTAAATAAATCAGCTTGTAAATTCGGCCCAGGGTACAGGACGTCATTAAGTGATAACCCTGAATGGGTTTTTGCACTTGCATCTAAAACAATCCGTACCTTGGTAGTCCTTTTATCTGGTTTTATAACAGCGTGATGAGGTATAAAGTACCCCTGATCGTTGTCCAACTCTGGTGAAACCTCTACCAAATAGCGATTTTTAATATATTCGTCTATAACTTCGTTATAAGCTTTGCGAAAGTCTGGGTTCAATTTAAACTTACGTTCAAGATAGATTAAGCGTTTGTGTGCTACTCCCCGAGAGTTACCTAAATTGTGTTCATCTCCAGTGAGAGGTAAAGCAACAGTATAACGACCGTCACTTTCATGCGACATATTTTTGATGAAATCATTTTCACACGCGGTTTCTCGTGGACTGTAGAAGCGAGTAGTAGGAACTTCTTCAAGTTCCCAAAACTTTTGTAAACATTCTTGCAAATCATTATTATTTAATGCGCAGTATGTGGTAGATGTGAAATCATGCTGTTGTTCTGGAGCGGTAATAGGTATTTGACCCATTATTACATGCCCAAGAGTAGTCTTCAATAAAGAAGGCGCGTTGGTATGAGTATCAATAGGACCGTCTAACAATAAGAACGGAAACAGCTGTGCTCCCAGAACTAAATCAATTTGTCCAGGAACATTCCAATGACTATCAGCTAATGGCATTTTGTTAAGCTGTGTCATATGCGATGAATCAATGTATTGAGCAGGTAAGTTATCGGTAATACAATCAATTACTAAAACTTGGATGTTATAGGTATGCGGATGAATACGTGATTCTATAGTAAGAGTGGCGTACCCACGTATAGGACGGGAGCTCATGCCAACACCTTTAATCACAGAATTATTTAACGGAGTTATGGACAGATTCAGCTGTTCACAACACGTTATAGAGATTAAATTATGTTGCGATGCACAATCAATCAAGCATCTGATAAGCTTTCTTGGATTGTTGTTGGTTCGAGCGAAAACTTGCGCCGTAGATAATAAAACATTGTTCATTGGCGAGATTGCTTTCAAGGTTTTACTGCGAGAATGCGATGTTAACGTCACAGTGTCATTCGTGACGTGTGAGTTATTGTCATTTGAAGGCGGTACAACATTACATAATGCGGTAGAGTTTGAATGCGATGCGTTGAAATTTAACTCATTACTAGCCAAAGAATTTCCATCACCAGGTAGAGCATCAAAATGTAATAATGTATGATGCTTTTTGTGGCATGTTTTACATACATTTTGTGAATTGCATGTGTAACTAGAGTGCGACAGGCTTAAACAGTTTATACAAGCATGGTTCGATTTTATAAAGGCATAACGATCCTTAGCCACTAATTTTTTAAATCAGCACACTGGTACAAGTGCACATGATTCGACTTACTACAAAAGGCACAAGTCACAGTTTTGATAACTTATTGCCCGTGGTTACAAAAGAATGAGTAATTTTAGAACCACCTTGTAACTTCGAATGCGATTGTATCTGCGTAGATTTAGACTCAGTTTTGGATGTGCGTTCTAAAACCTTCACCTGTTCACGTAAAAAGGTTACAAATTCGTCGTAAGTTGGCATATCACCAGCTTTTCGGTGCCCATTTTCGAAGGATTTAACAGTATCAGAATCTAACTTCTTTAATCCAATATGACAAACATAAATTCCTTTAAGTCACAAATTTTAACTGACCCAAGGCTTGGTAAACAGATGTAAACTTATCTACAAAGTACTCAAGAGATTTTGACGTTGCGTTACTAATTGGTTTGAGTTCAAGCAGTTGATCAAGAAAAGCAGATGCTAAAGCTCGATTATCTTGATATTTTGCAATTAAGGCGTTGTATAACGGTAAATAGTTTTCAGGTGTTGGTGTTATACCATGACAAATATTTTTGCTTTACCAACTAATACGGATAACAAGTACTGAATTCGTTCCGTATCAGATAGATGTTCATTCTCATGTATTAAAATGTTAAAGTTTTGAATAAATAAAGGCCAATCGGCCAAATTATTTCCAGAAAAAGGGGCTAGCGAAATGCGAGGCAACTTAAAGTAATTTTCTTTGCGTTTGGTATCATGCCCAATCTCCGGTTTATCAATTTGTTTCATTGACAAAAGCGTTCCTTGCAGACTGAATAGAGCTGCACATTTCCGTAAATGACCACACGGTTTCAAATTCAGGTTCAAACTCTTCAATTAAGCGTATTGATAAACTATCGATTTCATCCGCTAACGTCATAAACTCGCTGCGTAGTCCGATAACATGCAAAGATTTGGACAAAAAACTTTCTATCTGTACCGTGTCTTGTTTTTCTGGAATAGCAGCAACTAGCTTTTGTGCGTAACTAAAATACGACGCAAACTTTGACTCCAAGAAAGCTAAACGAGCCTCCTCTTCAGTCCGTTTACTCGTTTGAAGAATTGCGGTTTCTTTATTAGATGCGCGTGCACCTCTGGGCATGATGACAGTTATAGCGCCGGTAACAATAAATCAAGTATGTTTGTTAAGAAGCGGATAAGAAGCGCAATGCGGAAACTTATGAATTATGCCAGTACCTAATGCAGTTTCAGATTGTTTTTTGTATCCGGTTCGATTAGGATCAAACTTTTATGGGGGAGCGGGATGCGGTGAGTACAATATCCCCCTTAAGCGTTCAATGTTCTGTATAATAGCGGCCTTCGATAGCGTGGAGAATGTGTACCCCAAGAAATCAACGTTACAAATAACTAAAAGTCTAGGATTGCTAGTACTTACCTGTGGCCTTGCTTGACAAACTGCTCCAGGAAACAGGACAGCAATCTTCGACTGGCACACCCGTTGAAAACCCGTGGAACACAAACCATAAAAAAATTGGTAGCGATAAGTTAAACTGCGTGTTCTCAAATTGACATTTGGCTTCTAATTTTATATTGTTATTTTTGTAGTTACGTCAAACCCAAGCGACGCGATTATAATGTACAAATACAACCCCGAGGTGCAGGCTGTAAACCAGAACAGAACGTCGAGACAAGACCCCAAAGCTACCAGCATCATCCAGCTCATAGCTATCTGGCGTCTTATTCCTGCGGCGCGAACACACATGTACACAAAAACTTTATCCTTGTATGAAATCTAAATTGATTTTGGTTTTTTAAAAAAGAAACTGAATTATGGTTTAAAGAATTGTTTTGATCACATGAAAAATATTAACATTAATTTACTAACTTTTTTTTATTTCGATAATGCTACTATGATTTTCCTTTTGTGCTATTTAATGTTTATTAAATATCATTGTGTATGTTTTTCTTGTTTATGACTTACTTTATAAATAGGAATTTAGGACACACAGCAGTTTCTTTCAAGATCGATGGTTTCAGCAGGGATCGCTTTAAAGATACAGAATATATTTAGTTTGGTTTTAGTTTGTATTGAAAAATGCAAAGGCCTTCATGTATCTGTGAATTTTATTTTAAGCTTATTGTATTGCGGAGGGTTTTCTTTGATAGTTTGTTATGTGTTTGGTGTCCATTTAATGAAGCACTGAATTAGTTTCAGATAAAGTTTTATGAGGAATTGTGTACTGATCAAAATCTGTAAAATTTTAATGCTTCCTTTCATTTTTCTTTTACTTGTAAATACTAAATAATTTTTAATGTAATTCCTTCCATTGTAAGGATGCTCTAACTCCCTTCTGTATTTCCTTTTTTGATTAGGAGACATCCACTCTTAAAAATTTAACTAGCCCTAACTTCCTTTCCCCCATAATCATGCCTCGGCGGATCTGACTCCAGCTAGCCATATTCTCTTTCAGAGTTTTTCTAAATTGCATTGGCTTTTATTTCTGCCTCCATTTGACTGCAGGTCGCGTTTATTCGGAAAGTTTCCTGACAATATCCTTACAGCACTTTTCGATACGACTCGCATTTTAAAACATTTTGTCTATTTTAGTCTAAGTAAAAATTTGCTTAAGGTATTTATATTTTGCATGTGGAATCATCTATGCCTTTCTTTTAATATCATACAGTGTCTTGTTCCAGAACAGCTGGTAAGTGACTAACTGGAATGTCCGTTCTAGTAGAGATTCATAGGAGCACTCATCGGGTGACCTGCATTCTGGATTAGCACTGGTGATGTGAACTACATCCTTGTTTATCACTGGTCAGGTTAAGCAGTAGTACACATCAGATGAATTATGGTGTGTCGGTCTCCATCCCTAATAGCTTCAGCAAGGTATTAATACCTTGTTTCGTCTATCGACAGCTAATGCTGTTTTTGTCCCAGGACCAGGAGACCTGGAGCATAACCTGCAAAATAGCAAGTTGTTCTAGAGATGGTTTCCTCTTTGATGGGTAGATTGTGAAATATACCTTTGCATTTAAGAGAACTTGTATCGTCTCGTAGTGTTAGTCATTTATAGTAACTAATTTAAAATATATTAGATTTATAGCATGAGTACAGGACTAATTTTATACAAAAACTTCTGAGCTGTGTACATGAAATTATTTCATTAAAATCCAAAAACAAAGTATTCTCGTGTAAAAATTAATATAATATTTGGAAATATAAAAAATTACAGCAGAGCACTTTCGACGTTAGACATCTTCGGTGCCATGTCCAGTTGTTTTAAGAACATTCATCAGACTAATTCATTAAATTCAGTTCATTTAAATTACTTAACTAATATCACATAATAAAAGACTAGTTAAAAAATTGATTGTTTCAATAACTATAGATATTACATCTTGTTTAAGTCGTTGATGAAGCCTAAAAGCTTTTCAAAACTTTATTGAAAGGATGATCGACATTACAATATAAACAAAACAACATACGTTGGTATGGATTCGCACTTAGCATATTTGATAAATTGCAAATTTATGGTGATGCTTTTTAACTCGATTTTGACAGGATTTGAGAAGACTGAGGTGCGTGCAAAATGATTTTGCACACACTGTGTGCAAAACACTGTTTTCAAGATATGCTTCTCGTGTTCAAGGTACTGCTTTTGATGGCAGTTGTAGAGAAACTTCTTTTATGTTAGCCACTGACTTTAATTAAATATTTTCCATTAGATGAGCAAAAATAAAATAATATTTCCAATACAGAATTTATTAAACAAAATTGAACGTTGATTCTAACTTTTCGAAAGAAATGTTTCACTACATTATATGGGCTGATAAACAGGATATATAAAGGACAATTACATCTCACAATTTGCAACGAATAGCTTAGTATGGTTAAAGAAAGCCACAATAAGGGAATCCAAAGTATTTTAGGACCATTAGTGTACTGGACAATAGTTCAAAAATATTAACTTAAATAATATAAAGAAGATACTGCATAAAATAAAGTCGAGATTAGCGGAAAATCAGTTGGGGTTTAGAAGAAAAAAAACAGCGATACTATGGAAGCAATTCCTATATTAAAATTGGTATTATAAGAAAGATTAAGAGCAGGAGCAATTGAGTAAAAGACTGTAGATAGATCAAAGCTTTTGCAAATCTAAATTGAAATTCACGGTTTAGAATGTTAAAGGAAGCAAATTCAATACAGACAGCATGTATTTTACAACTTACATAGGAAACAAATGGCTGTTATAGAAATAAATAATGAGGCAGTAAAATAAAAAATCGGTACGGGTTTAATACATGGATGTGGTTCATCACCAATTTTATTTAACTTGTATGTGGAGCAGGTAATAAATAAAATCAGAGAAGTAAAAGAGATGGAAGTCATAACTGAAGGAGAGAACATTCAAATGCTAAAGTATGTGGATGACAGTTATATTAGTTACTAAAAATGAAATTAAAAATAGGACTAAATAAAATTAAAGAAATTTTAGATAGAAATTTAGACATGAAAATCACAATACTGTTGATGAACAAAGTTGCTAACTTACTGATCATTTCTGGATTGGCTCTCTTATGATGAATTGTTCTACTACTTGTTTTAAAAACTACTGCTTAAAAACTTCATTTATTAATAGATTTATTCTTTAAACCACACAAAATGTTAAGACTGTCAGAAATGTAACAATGTTATAAAATGTTATTTTAGTACGGGCTAATAGTTAATTTGGAGTACACTTACATTGTGGCCTTTTAACAATTAGTTTTAAACTGCTTGTAACCCTCCAAGATTATATCTACACTTGACAATAATTATTTTTTCCCAAGTTTAAGTCTGACAACCCTTGATGCACTTTTTTAAATTTTAAAAAGATGTAACGTTAATAAGCACTATAGTAACAAACTAAATAACTAATTACACATCGAACTACAGGTTCTTAACAAATATGAAAATAAAAATAATGAGATATAGTAAACAGGATATTCCTAGAATGTGAATGGTAAAGCTAGGGTCAGAAAGACAAGAAATCAAGTAGTTTTGACATGTCATAAGATGCCCTTTGGGTAGTAGGTTTATGTAAATCACGTAAATTATAATGATATTCACAAGTTGGCAACAAAATTAAATACTCGCAGGTAAACTTTTTTTAACGTTGAAATTTTATGTTTAATAGTATTATTGTTAAATTATATTATTGTCTTTATTGAATTTAACACTAATTTTTATAAAATACTCTTCTATTTAAGCATTTGAAAGTTTTATACATTTTAATTTTTGTATGTCTCATGTTTTAGTTATCCGTAACTAGAAAACTGAAAACAAAAGCAACCGATGTGCATAAAGGTGGTCTACTACCTACACTGGAAAATATTCTCACTATGTCAAAGCGAAAGTAAGTACTTTTGATTAAAATTATTTTAAGTATATATATGCAGGCTGTTTCGAATATCTTTCCTCATTAGGATTTCGTAAATTATATACAGTGTCCGGTAAATAGTGGACAATATCCTTTAGCTGCTGATGAAGGGTTTCATGACTGTTCAGAAAATGTAAATTTATGTTCAGTAAAAGTCGCACGATTTTCAAGATAATTGGACTTTTTGATATTTTCTAAAATTGACTCCTTTGCTCACTTTCTTTGGTGTCATGGTCACAAATGATGTAATTTACTTATTCCGTTTTTTTTTAGTATTATTCTTGAATAACGGTGTTAACAGAGGTACATTACTATTTTTGTGTTACTACTGAATTTTTTTTAGAATAGTCGAAATCGTAAAATGTGTGATTTCATAATTTTTTCCCTTAAGTTTAAGCCTTCGTGCTATAAAAAAATTGTATATCAACCCAGCTGGACAATAGGTATACCAGTAGCCCCTTTAATAGGAATTCTAAAATAGTACTTTTTTTTTAAGAAACTACGATTATTGTTATTAATTTGGATAATGAGCTAGTTTTTACCATTCTGCCATAGTGGATCAAAAACAAAAAAAAAAAACAAATCGACAACATAACATGTTTATTAATGTGCTCTATCATTTTGTGATTTTAATTGTGTATTTAGTGTTTTTAATTAGTGAAAAGTATACTAAACTATAGTGAAGTTTCTACTCTTCCTGGTGTACTGTTGGCAGGCCAGTTCAAAGCTTACACCACTGATACATTATTGTTTCCAGAAGTTCAGCAGCTTATTATATTACAAAGATTTGCACATCTGGTTCTTATTTCTTGTACCTTTATCAATTGACTGAAGGTTATATTTACATTTTATTATTTATCATTATCAAAACAAACAACACCTGGCTTCTTGCAGTGCTTGTTAACTTATTTGTAATTAACTTTAAATCATTTATTTACAAGTTCTGCATATTTCATAAACTCTGATTTATGAGTTTTAACATGACTGAAAATTACTTGTGCATTGATCCTACTATTTCTTCGGGTTTTATATGTTGTCCTAAGAAGATTTTTAATAACTTTGTCTGCATTCACTGCCATAATGTTTACCATAAGAGCTGCTTGGATAGAGTCAAGAATAAAAAGTTATTAAACGACAACCTTCTACTCTGCGAAAACTGCAACACATCGTCAACACGCTTTGCTGCTGTTTCTAATACTACTAATGATGTTCCTTCCTCATTTCACCGACTTACAGAGGATAAAAATAAACTGATACGCCGTTTAGCAAAATTAAATCAAGAACACAACTCGTTCATTCAGGATACTGTGGCAAAAGAAACCTACCTCAAACAACAATTACAGGATGCCGAACTCAAGATTATAAAGCTTCAGTCTTTAGTTGATAAGTTAAATTCTAAATTATCTCTTACTGCAATCACGTCAACAGACACCCAAATCGCTGTCACTGGTACCAGTACATGCGCTGGATCAGATATACAAATTAACTCGGTTACAAAATCTCTCTCCCCTAACTCGAATAGTGTTTCTAATAAATCTTTTTCTGATGAGTGGTTCTCAATAATGTTTGGTTATTCGCTCATTTATACTAAAAGCTCTACTGTCATAAATTCTACACTGGCTTTGGACATTACTCTACAATTACCTACTTCCTTATCTTCTAAACCACAAATTTTGTTTTTAAGTGACAGTCAAGGTCGTAATTGTGGTCAGTTACTTCACAATCTGCTTAATAAAATGCATTTTGATATTTCTGCCTTGTTTAAACCTAATGCATCATTTGAACAAGTTGTCGCTGACATTGACCAATTATCTACAGGTTTCTCAGTTAAGGACTTTATTGTTATTTTTGCTGGCTCTAATGATGGCCTAAGAGGTAACATCTTAAATAGGAGATTTCTTAGTACCTTGTGCAACCGCTTGGCCCATACAAATGATATTTTTATTTTTCCTCCCTATTGGCATAATAACTTTGATTTCAATAACATTATCTTCAAAAATAATCTATCGTTATACTCCATCTTCAAGTCTTGTGCATCCTTTATTGATCCCTTGAATATCTTGACCGACCTTAACTATTCCAAACACAATTTCCACATCAATAATTCAGGTAAATCACTACTTCTCCATAAGGTTAGCTCTCTGGTCTGCTCAATTCTTTTTACTAAGTACAAATACAGTATTCAAACTAAACCGATACTCCCATTATTAACATCTAAGATTGTCAAGACTTCGCCTATTATGCCCACACCAATAAAAAATACTGACACGGGTAACAAAAATACTTCGACAGGTGTCATTCAGGACCCACGTTCTTTTCGTTCCTAGTAAAATAAATAGCAAACATCTTTGTAACCTATATTATCAAAATGTTCGTGGTCTTGGTATTAAGTTGGACACTCTTTACCTTACCGCCAATCTACTTGATGCCGATATTTTAATTCTGACTGAAACGTGGCTTAACGAGAATATATGCTCTGCTGAGATTTTCAATGAACGCTTTAGTTCCTATAGAAAAGACCGTGATTTTCATAGTTGTAACCGCATCAGAGGTGGCGGTGTACTAATCTCCTGTAATACTAAACTTACATCCTCACTCTTTGATCTTGGAACTGCTTTTTTTGGACATCCGGCTGTAGATATCTTAGCTGTTAAAATTACCCTATTCAATGGCTGCTATGTAATTATTTGTCTTTACCTGCCGCCATTTATTTCTTCCTTCCTCAGTACTGTGCTGGAGTGCCTTGATGCCATTATTAGTAAAATACCCTACAATATTATTCTTATAGGTGATTTCAACGTGCCCGATTACATCAATAGTGGTAATTTGGCTGTATCAAAAAATGCAAAACTACTGCATGATTTTCAATCTTTTCATAATTTTGATCAAATAAATTCTGTTCCTAACCATAGAGGCGTCATGCTTGATCTTTCATTCGTGCGCCTTCTCTCAACCAACCTATCTGCCAACACTGTCAGGTCTAATACGCCCTTAGTCCCTGAAGACCCTTACCATCCAGCGTTTACCTTATCGTTATCTTTATGTACCACTCACTCTACTCCTTGTCATTTACTCAATGAACGACGCTCTTCCAAATTTAATTTTAAAAAAGCTAACTTTTGTCTTATGTATGATCTTATTCGGAAATCCTCTTGGCAAAACATTCTCTCTAGTAGTGATCCCCAATTTGCTACAGACTTGTTTGTAAATAATTTATCTCGTATTTTTTCGACTACCGTCCCTAAGACAAAAGTTTATACATCATCTTATCCAATATGGTACACTAAATAAATTATTATTGGCCTTAAAAAGAAAAGTTTATACCATTCTCTGGCCCATAATCATAAGTATAGCCTCTATTCTCAAATTCTCGACCACAAATTCAAGGAACTTCGTACTAGCCTGAAGTTCTCGATCAAAAAAGCTTACAAAGAATATATTAATAGTACCCAAGCTGCTCTAAAAACGGATCCCAAGCAATTCTGGAATTTTTTTAAAAACAAACAAAACTTTTCCTACCCTAATGCATTTAAATATAATGGATGTGAAAAATCTGACTCAAAAAGCATTGCTATGGCTTTTGCATCGTTCTTCGCTTCATGTTGCACCTCCTCACCGTACACTTCTCAAGACGTTACAGTCTTTCAAAATGTTAGCTACTCTGTAGACATTCCTACAATTACTGAATCAGCTGTAATACAAGCCATTAAAAAATTACCAACATCATTTTGTTATGGGCCCGATGGCATACCTGCAGTAGTCCTAAAAGATACCTCTCGTGTAATTAGTCCTGCCTTGACTCATATTTTTAATTTGTGCTTAACCAAATCCATTTTTTCTGATATCTGGAAATCAGCTCGTGTGCAACCAATTTTCAAAAATGGCGATAAATCCATCATTCAAAACTATCGTCCAATTTCTATTATTTCTAACGTCTGCAAAGTCTTTGAGATAATTATTTTTGAATTCACTATTTCCTCAAGTTTCACAACTTTTGTCCGAATACCAACATGGTTTTATAAAGCGGCGATCTACGGTAACTAACCTTTGTTTTATTATACAGTTCATATCGGAATGTTTGAATGCTCGATCCCAGTGTGATGTTATCTATCTTGACTTCACAAAAGCTTTTGATGTCTTAAATCATAACATCTTATTGCACAAACTACATCAGTTTAATTTCTCTGATAACTTACTAACATTTTTTAAGTCTTATTTGACAAACCGCTCATGATTCGTTGAGTTTAATGGCATACAATCCAAACATCTTCCCCTATCCAGTGGAGTACCCCAGGGATCTGTACTTGGACCTCTTTTATTGCTACTATATATAAACGACATCACTCAAATATTTTCTAATAATAAACTTCTTTATGCTGATGATTTAAAAATCTTTATCAAAATTAACTCTGCTGCCGATTGTGAATCACTACAAACAGATATTACCCAATTACTCCGATGGTGTGATTCAAATAAATTATGTCTTAATTTTGATAAATGCGTTGTTTTGTCCTATAGTAATAATGTTACCCCAATACTCTTTGATTATTACCTAGGCACCAGTTCAGTCTCTTGTGTAGCTACTATTAATGACTTGGGCATTACATTTGATGAAACTCTCTCCTTTAATTGTCATATAAATAACATTGCCAAATGCTCTCTGCGGACTCTAGGTTTCCTAATGCGTAGTACATCACTATTTACTGATCTGGATTGTCTCAAAACCCTATACTTCTCTTTAATTCGCAGCACTCTTGAATATGGTTCTCAGATCTGGACACCTTTTTATAACAATAGCAGCCCTAGAATCGAGAAAATTCAACGTAAATTCCTAAAATTCTTTTACCATAAAAAACATCATTTGTACCCACTGAATGGTTATCCTTATTTAGACCTAATCACTGAATTTAATGTTCCTCCCTTACATCAACGGAGGGTATTAGATAGATAGATTTTTATTTGTACCCATCCAATGATGGTAAATATTATAGTATTAATATACACTAAAAATTACATTTAGGTTAAAATATAAAATTAACTAAAGTAGGGTAGTTTGTTATTTACAAATTTGTCACTATAAAAGTGTACATAAATTGAATGGGGTGATTAATTAATTAATTAATTAAGATATGAGTAGTTAAAAATATAAATATGTAGATATAATAAATAAAGCAAACTATTTTTGTTGATAAAGATTGTGGTAGTATGTAAAACAATATATATTATCCTTAATTAACTTAAATATAATAATACTAGAATAACATCCATTTAATATTATGAACTAATGTAGTTTAGTTTATTTTATTTGAATCAACAAATGATGGTAGTAAAATATGTCTATATTTTATATAATATATAAAAATGTATAGGACAGGTTGCATATGTAAGTATGTTTATAAGAAATAAGAAATAACTACAATAATTTAGGTGTAAATACATATTCTATTTATTATAATTTATCTTGTAAATATTCATTTACACTGTAGTAACAGCGTTCACGTAACAAGGCTAGTAAGGTCTGTTTAAATTTTAAAATTGTTTTTTGTGATTTTATATTTTCTGGTAGTTTATTATAGAAAGTTGGAGCTATATATATGAAAGATTTTTGTATTAGGGAAGAAATCGGAGTAATTTTGTATATATCATCAGATTGTTTTGTGTTGTGTGAATGGAAGCTGTTTGAAATAGTGTATCTATGTTTGTTTTTGAAGAATAAAATAAGTGTTTCATAAATGTACAAAGAATAAAAAGTAAGTATTTGTAATTTTTTAAATAATGTTCTGCAGTGTGCATTATAAGGAGCCCGAGCGATAATACGAATTGCGTGCTTCTGTAGTTTAAATAATGAATTAGTATTTTCAATTGAAGCAGCACCCCAAAATGAAATTCCATATCTTAATCGAGAGTCAAAAAATGCATAATATACTTTAAGGGAGCATTCAATAGAGACTTCTTTGGCTATAGTTTTTATTGCATAGCATGCAGATGTTAATTTTTTAGTAAGTATATAAATATGATCAGTCCAATTTAATTTATTGTCTAAGGTTAAACCTAAAAATTTAGTAGATTTAGTTACATTTAAATTTACTTCATGAGTAATGTCATATAATGCATCCTCGTTTTTGAAAACCATGTAAGACGTTTTTGTAGAATTTATGGCAATTTTGTTTATCATGCACCATTCATGATATGAAGTAATGTCAGAAATTATTTCATTTTTTAGACTTTGCTTTGTAGAAGTTTTCCAATTTAAACTTATGTCGTCAGCAAACAATGTGCAATTTGCAAATGTAATGGCAGATGGAAAATCATCGATATATAGTAGAAAAAGGATAGGGCCTAAAACTGAACCTTGTGGGACTCCTACTGTCAGCTCTAAATTAGTAGATAGTTTTATTTTCTGATGAGATATTATTTTAACAGCTTGGGTTCTACCATTCAAATATGAAGAAAACCAATTGTTTGCAATTCCACGAATTCCATACATTTCCATTTTATATAATAAGATTTTATGTATAACACAATCAAAGGTTTTGGTGAGATCAACAAAAGATGCAAATAATAATGTATCTTTTTGATTTAATGATTGGTATATATTTTCAAGAAAGTTATACATTGCATCGGTAGTAGATTTTTTTGCATAGAAACCAAACTGATTAGAGCTTATAATTTGATGTTTTTTACAAAAATTTAAGAGACGTATCTTAACTAATGTTTCTATGAGTTTAGAGAGTGTCGATAATAATGATATTGGTCGAAAGTTGTTTAATTCATATGTACCTCCTTTATGTATTGGTATCACAATGGCATGTTTAAAACTTGTTGGAAATACACCCGATTCAAAGGATTCGTTAATTATTTCAGCTAATTGTTTTAAAACATTAAGTGGAAGAATTAGTAATGCTTTAACAGGAATGTTATCATAACCAGTTGAATACTTATTTTTTAAAGATTTAATTACCGAGCTAATTTCTGAATGATCAGTTGGATAAAACATAAAACTATTTTGGTTACTCTTGATGTTTTCATTTTTATAAAATATTGAGTTTATAGAATTGTTTTTTATAAGGTTCGTAGTTGCAGTTATGAAATGGAAATTTAATTCATCAGCAATGTTTTTGGTCGAGCAGTTTTCCATATATATTTCGTTATTGTGAGTGATTTTACTATTAATTTTTTCATTAATTATTTTCCAAGTTTCTCTATATGTGTTTTTTGAATTTATTATACGATTGGATAAAGATAATGATTTAGCTAATTTTATAGTGGATTTAAATTTTTTTGTATTTGCTATAATATTGTCTAATAAATTTACAGTATGGGAAATGTTTTACAATAATATGTAGAATTCTTTTGTTTCGAGCCGATGTTCTTATTCCATTAGTTAGCCAATTTTTGTATTTTCTTCGTTTTATGTGTGGAAATGCTTTTTCATAAGCGTGTGCTACATTACTTATAAATGAGTCAAATTTACAGTTTAGGTCAAGTTTAGAATTGATATTAATTATATTGCATAGATTGACAAATTTATTTTGATTCTCTGTACTATATGAGCGCATGTACTGATAACCATGTATTCTATTTGTATTGAAACCTAATTTACAATAAATCATTTCATGATCAGATAGGTCAGTACTTATTAAAGTAGTGTTTAAAATTAATGATGAGCTAATATTAGTTAGTATATAATCAATCCGTGTACTTGTTGTAGGTGTGATTCTAGTGTCTTGTTTTATTTGCATTTTAAGTTAAACATTTGAAGAAGTTGTTCTAAACGAGTAACATCTTTGTGTAGAGAATTATTAAAGTTTATGTTGAAGTCGCCTGTTATAATGGTATTTTTTATGGTAATGTTTTGGAGTAATTGCTCAAATGAATTAAAGAATATGTCTGCATTTCCTAATGGAGACCGATAAATGCATACGATGTGAAGTTTAAATTTACTAATGTAAATATGTGAAAATTCAAAATGAATTTCTACAGCTAAATGATTATATTTGAGAATTATTTGAAAATTTAGAGTGTTATTACAGTATATTGCAGTACCACCATGTTGGTGCTGTTCTCTATAGAATATACTGGCTAGTCTATAGTTTTGTAAAAGGATATACTCATTAGGTTTTAGCCAATGTTCAGTTATACAAATAATAGTTGGATGTTGTAATTCATCCAAAACCAAAAATAAGCTGTCAGCCTTGTTTCGCAAACACTGGATATTACATAATACTAGAGACATTTGTGATATTTCAACAGGAGAATTACTTGATCTAATTTTATACTTTACTTTATGAGAAACCTTATTAATACTGTTTATAATATTATCTTTTTTTTTATAAAGGTATTTTATAATTGTCTTATTAGGAACGAAAGGAATTATTGTGATCATTATTAGAATAAGGAATATTAGAAATAACTGAATGACTCAAGTTTAAGTTAGAAATTTTTGGAGTAGATGAAACAGGAATTGTTATTGATGCAGATGAGACAGGTGGTATTGTGGTTGTTTTAGAATTTAAGAATGGGAGGACTAGTGGAGTTGGAACTTATGTTTGGTTTTGGTAAGAAGAATTGAGTTGATCAAGGCATTAATCTTTTTTAGGAGTAGTAATTTACCAGAATGATTGATGTGTAAGCCATGTCGGGTAAAGTTAATGTTAGTTAGTATTTCTAAAGGATCTATAAAGGTTGCATAAGATTTGAAAATAGAGTATAGTAGTAGATTGTTCTGGAAAATAATGTTGTTGTAATCAAAGGCATTATGCCAAAAAAGGAGAAAGGATAATTATAACATTTGTATGGGCCAGACAGTTTCTCAGTGTAGTAAGAAATTGTGTGCTAATAGTATTATTCATTAAGGCATTATTTGACCCATAAAATAATCACAAAGCCTTTATTTGAAAAACCTTTAGATAATAGGTCAATATCAGTAACAACTTGTTCAAACAATGCATTAGGTTTAATGAAGGCAGTAGTGTTAAAGTATATGTTATTAAGTAGATTATGTAGTAAATGACCACAATTACGCCCTTGGCTATCACTTAAGAATAAAATTTTTGATGCTAAATATGTGGAGGAAGATACTGATGGAGAGATTTCTGATGTAGGTGTAGAGTTTATGATAGTAGAACTTTTGGTATAAATTGGTGAGTATCCAAATAAGATGGAAAACCATTCATCAGAAAAAGTTTTATTAGTTTTATTATTCAAATTATGGGAAAGAGAATTGTTTACTGTAGCAACTTGAGTATCTGTTATAGTGCAAGTATCGATATTAGTATCAACATTGATATCTGTGAGAAGTTTCGGGGAAAAAGAATCGAAAACTAAGTCAGTTTGAGTAGCAGTTGAATGAGAAGTAACTGAAATCATTTGTGAATTTGAATTTAGATTATCTACTAAAGTTTGAAGTGTAGCAATTTTAATTTTGGTATCATGTAGTTCTTGGTTCAGGTAGGCTTCTTTTTTTAATGTATCCTGGATGAAAGAGTTGTGATCTTGTCGTAATTTCGCTAAGTAATTTTCAAGCTGATTGTTGTCCTTTGTAAGTTGTTGAAGATTAGAATGATCATGATTAATAGTATTAGAAGTCAAGGTGTTGGTTGATGATGAGATACAGTTTTCACATAATACAAGGTTATTATTTAATAATTTTTATACTTAACTCTATGTAAGCAGCTTTTGTGGTATATACCATGGCACTGAATGCAGATGTAATTGTTAGAAATCTTCTTAGGACAGCATATAAAACCGGAAAAGTTAATGCAATTATCCATACATAGAAAGATAATTGAGATAGCACGCATTTAGATACCTTTCTCAGGTTTGTGCCACTTTTGCATTCGACATAAATCAAATGCATGGTAACGTACTCCCTTGCTGAATACTTTAATCGAAGCATTTGCAACACCGCTAACTGTTTTGAAAATAAAGAACAATATTTCGACATAGCGCCTATTCGTTGTCAGTCAACAATTCCAAATTGGATATTATTCACCTTTACAAACTTTTAAATTATTTAATTGATGACCCTGTTAGCCTATCTCTTATTAACCTACACGCACCATCGAGGCCCAGTAGAAACTGCTCCATTTTTTACCCCAATTTTGCACGCATTAACTCTTATAAAAACTCTCCTATTTGTAGAATGTCCAGCTCCTTCAATAAGTATTCTGCAGACTTAGATTTCTCACTTCCTCCCTCACATTTTCGACTAGCCATCTTAGATGCTCTCTACTAACATTATCACTGTTTTCTCATTTTTCTTTCTTCTGCTATGCTAATAACACTATTATCCATTCCCCCTTGTTTTTATTTATATTGTATTTTTATTGTATTTATATTATTTTATTATTGTAATACTTTATTTCTGTGACTCCATAATTGGATCTTGTTATCTGTGTGAGTCGTTATAATAAATAAATAAAATAAAATAAATTCATTATTTATTTCAGTGTACCACTGCATTTAGTAATTGTTTGCAAACTATACATAATTAATGTCGATTCAAGAAAGTTTGTGTGGAATAAGATCTAAAATAAAGATTAAAATAAAATAAAATACCTTTAATTTCCACTACAATAGATGTTCGAATTATCTACCGTCTACCCGGATGCAGGCAGCGTCTTAATAAATGATCTTCGAATTATCTGCGAGCAACTGTTTGTATATGATGTTGCAACTCTTGTAAAGACGGTATTGGTTTGCAGTGCACTTTTTCTTTTAATCAGTCGCAATAAAAAGTAGAATGGATTCATCTGGTGAGCACTGGGTCCACAATATTGGACCTAAACAACCAATCCAACTCTCTGGATATGTTTGTTCTAAGTGCTTTCGTACTGCTAAAGTATAATTTGTGGGGCAACCATCATTTTGCAACCACATCGTCCCTTTCAATGCAATAAGCATGTCTTCTAATAAAAGTGGAAGTTCATTTTCAAAAAATTCCAAATAGCGTTGGCCATTTAAAATTACCTCGCCATGTAAAATCACAATTCACAAATTTATTTTAAAACGGTATTTGGATTTGTCTTCTCGCGTTAGGTAGAAATTTTCTAACTTCTAGGCATGTACATTATGAAGGTTCAAAAACGAATTTTTTCTGCACGACGATTCAGCAGCCCACTGATTTTTATTGAAAAATTCTGGATCTTCATCTAACTTAACAAGAATTCGTTGACAAAAAACCATTCTAGCTGGATAGTTCCTAGGTTAAAAGGTTTGCGTGTATATGATGTGAAATGGATGGAGTTGATTTTTTTGTAGGACTTTGTAGATAGTTGATTATCTTATTCCGGTATGTCGTGCTATTGCTTGTGTGGAATTTGATGGATCGGCTTCAATTTTATCCACATCCACATTCATGTACATGCCTTCCCTTGCAAACACCACCTACACTGCGACCGGGAAGTCAACCTCTGCAATACACATTCTAACAAAAACCCGATAATTGAGATAGCACACATTTGGATACCTTTCTCAGGTTTGTGCCACTTTTGCATTCGACATAAATCAAATGCATGGTAACGTACTCCCTTGCTGAATACTTTAATCGAAGCATTTGCAACACCGCTAACTGTTTTGAAAATAAAGAACAATATTTCGACATAGCACCTATTCGTTGTTAGTCAACAATTCCAAATCGTATTGCAAAAATAGTCAGAGTTCACAGCACAATATCAAAAATCATTTACGACAAACCAGAGTAGATGTATTGCACGCAAAGAAACACATAAATGCACTGATATAGCTTGTTTTTGAATAAAGTAGCGTCATCAAACGATACTAGCCTCTCACATAGTACACTCAGCCAACTGCGTACTATCTCATTCTTTAAGTGTTAAAGTAAAGAAAATACAAGCAGTTAACAAGTCTATTTGCGACGGATCAGTAAAGAGGTAGACTTAACTGTATGAATAAGTCAGTTGCATGTTATTCTACAGATATATTAATTTGCTATTATGAATAGTAACACCACTCTATCTGTATCCTAATTAATGTTGTACAAGCAAGTTATTTGCAATGGATGCGAGAGATGTACTAGACCATTCCAACACTTATAAACATGGAAATTTAAAGTTATTTTATTTTAGTTTGATCTTTATTTTAGACTTTACCACATGCACACAATCTTGAATAGCCATTAGTTATGTATAGCTCACAAACAATTATTAAATGCAGTGGTGCACTAAAATAACTAATGAATTTGATCTATTATGGCAGAATGGCAAAAGGAGCTCATTGTCTAAATTAATAGCAATAATCGTAATTTCTTAAAAAAAACAAAATATGTTATACCATTTCACAATCTCTGTTAAACGGGCTACTTTTATACCAGTTGGGCACTGTGGTTTACATACATTTTTTTTTACTCCACGAGAGTTTAAACTTGAAAAAAATTATGAAATCACAAATTTTAAAATTTCGACTTTTCTAAAAAAAATTCAACAGTGACCCAAAAATAGTAATGTATAGTCGTAATCACGAAAGAAGGCGATCACGTGGTTATTGCTTGAATGTAGAAAACACGCATTTACATTCAAAATGTTATAACGTTTTGCCTTACTAAGGGGGTTATTTTCTTTACTCCTATATGACCAGCTGAAAGGCACAAGGATAGATGACGAGGATTTCCTGTAGATGCAAAGAGCCCACGGTTAGTTTCGGTGGAAAACGGCTCGTAGATGAGGAAACCTCCAAAGGCTAAGCGGCTAGTCGAGCTATTTGCTCTGGGTAGAACATGAGGTTTGGGTCGGGGTTGGACTGCATCCAAAATATAGTGAATATGGCGCCACCGAATTTTTGTATACTAAAAAGACCCAACTTGAGTCTTTTGTATAAGGCGAATGCGGAAACCTATACTCAAATACCGCTATACAAAAAATATTACGAGAACCCAATCCCTAAAGTTTTCTTACCTTATGGCTCAATATTGACCTTTAAAGATGCACTGCTACACCTGTAAACAGATTAAAACAAGGATAGCACAGTTTGTGCATTCATTTCAAAAAATTCATAATTAATAAGAATCAACCCCTCATTTATTCCAACTAATAATCATAGTCTTGACCAAAATGAATATCTATTCCTGTAAGTTGCAGTTTAAAATTATTTACAAAACATCATCTTTAAAAATTTGACTAAATTATGATAATGAAAAATATGTACATATGTACTTGGTAATAATCAGCATCTCTCAAAAATAGAATAATGTAGTTTTTACATTATTAAAGTCTAGCAAGAATTTATTCTTGAAAATGTTTAAATTTGAGTTTTTGGATTAATTAAATTTATATTACAACTTTATTTGGTCTTGGTAGTACTACGTAGACTTCACATTAAATGGTAAAATATTCATTAATTAATGAAAAGCAAAATGAAACAATTTAGTTCTCTAAAATAGCTATAATTTTTGTTAATTCTGAAAGTTAACCTTTTCTATCTTTATATCGCCAGGTTATAGTTCATTTCCTTATAAATGGTAATTATGTAAACATGTTAGAGTTCTTTAACAACCATCAGGTTGCTAATATCTATGTAGAGCCAGGTGGATAGGAAAAAGATAGAAGGATATAGGAAGACCTAGACCAAGCTATATTAGTCAAATTATTAGAAATTTAAGTTGTGAAGGGTATGTAGAGCTTTTTAGATTAGCACAGAATAGAAAAGAAGTTAGAGCAGCGTCAAACCGACCTTAAGTAAGGTCGAAAACAAAATGATGATGATCGCCATCTACCATTTTTTGTTAGTACTAATACAAAGATTAAAAGTGAAACTTTATAGATTACTTTCACCAAAGTTTAAAAATAACTTGTTTGTCACTTACATAATGAACTAGGAAATTTCCACGTGAACTAACAAAACTTATTTGTCTGTTATGCCAAAAGTTACAGCTGACGTATTAAAAAAACACTAATTACATACAAGATGTTAATCCATCAGAAGAATACCTGCTATGTATTAGGGCCATACCCGGAATGATAATTAATAAATTGAACTATTCTTATTTCAGCATTTACAGGTTAGAAATCTCAATACCATACAAATCCAATCAGTTGGATACTGAATATCTAACACCATTAAGGGCGTTCGCATCGAACAAATGAACCACGCCAGATTGATTTCCATATAAAGTTAAATTTCAAATCGTTGCCAATAAATTTTCCATTGATTACTAAATAAATTTTCTTAAATTATAGTACGTTTCTTAAATTATAGTAAGTTGCATAAGTTGCACTGCAAATATCAAATTAATAAGGGCTTTAAACTCAGTAATACTTACTGTTATCCTAAAGCCATTCAGAACAATTTAACGTCCCGTCTTATGCTAACTAATACCAGCCAAGCGTGGATATATAATGAGTTTCGCCGAGACGATTTCATCTTGAAATCGACTTTAATCTTTTGGTGCTTCCAACACGTGGTCTGTAACGCCATGTTCTTTTATTTAAAGAACAATTGACCTTCTCTAACAACAGCTCAGGTGGAAGTGTTCTATTGACGTATGCTGCCGTCTGACAACAGTTATGATTTTTACAATCATCAAAAGGAAGGAGCCCTTCCAGTGAAACTAACAAATGGCATTTTCTGTCACCACTTAATTTATAATTTTATGCTCTCAATTCGAAAGCTTATATTGTATTCAACAATTGTAATATTTATTACGTAGATTATGTAGAGATATTATATTTAAATTGACTTTTTATGAATTAATTAAATTAGGTATTTGTGAAAATATTGCTAGAAAATAAACTTGTTACAATGTTCCGATTTTATTACGAGTGTAATAAAGATAGCAAGTAATGGAAATGTGTTCTACATCCGCCTCAATAATTTTCATAAGTAATCGATTCGTAATGAATACAAATAAAGAAATTCTTATATCTTATGTCCGAACTTGTTTTGTATTCATACAGACATTTAACTGATTAGAGTGGTATTTTGAATTTGACGGTAATAATATTTTAGCCTCATTTCTGTCATTATACCCTAACCCTACTTACGTCGTATTTAACATGCTTACTCATTTTTCCTTACTTGTTTATATTTCTCGTTCATTTATTGTAAAACTATTGTTATTAGAACTCACCAACTATTAAAATGCCAGCTAAAGGTACGACTTTGGGGGTGCAAGCTCAACAGTTGGTGTTGAACTTGTTAAGCTATTTTGAACAAGAAAAGCGACATAGTGGTCCTTTAATTTCAGTAGTAGCAGTACAAGAGGTAAACATTTTAACATAGCGAATTGTATTTTTATTAATTCTATACATATTAGAGGGTAGCTACAGCTCTGCAAATTAGTGTCAACATTATTACTCGGGTGAAATCAAGAAGAATGGCTAATTCCATTGTACTCAGTCCTGGGAAAATAAGACCTAGAAAGAAAACCAAAACAGCAGCATCCAAATGAATATCAGAGATACTTTGTACACAATGTATGCCCAAAGTAAGTTTTATTATTCTTAAAGCAAGTCATAGTTTAATGTTTATTATTTGTGGAAAAACATGTGTTCAATCTTTGAATATGGAGCTTTGGGAAAGAGATATAATCTTAAGTAATAGCAGTTTGAACCGTGTATTGCTTCACATCGGCTTCAAATTTAAAAAAGAAGTAAACCTTAGAGCTTTACTGGAAAAACCAAATATTGCTAGTTCCAGACTTAAATTTTTAAGGACATATAAAGATAAACCCTACACTCCAGCACAAAACGACAAGTCGTTTTTGTGGACGAAATTTGGATATTTTCTAAAGGCACTCCAACAAAGTTGTGGCAAGATGATGCTACGAAAAGTGTCAGAAAGCCAAGTGTTTTGATGGAAAACGCTTCGTGGTGGTTCATGCTGGAACAGATGATGACTTCATTGAAGGTGCTTCTTTGCTTTTTGCCTGTAAATCAAGTAATAGTGATTATCATGGTGAAATGAATGGTGATACATTTGTTCAGTGGGTTACCAAGAGGTTAATAAACAATTTAGAAGAACCTTCGCTAGTTGTGTTAGACAATGCACCGTATCATTTAACGTTATCAGTCAAAGTGCCAACTTCATCGTGGACGAAGGCCGATATAATTCAGTGGCTTACTACAAACAATATTCAATACACTCCGCAGATGCTTAAAAGTGAATTGTTAGCTTTAGTTAAATTTCATAAGGCACAAAAACGTTTCAAAGTTGACGAACTTCTAAGAAAGTCACGGTCATGAAGTTCTTCGCCTACCACCATACCATTGCCAATTTAACGCAATTGAGATGATTTGGGCTCATGCAAAAGATTATTATAATAAGCATATTGGGAGGGATGGTAATGTTGATGATAAAGTGTTTGCTATGTGGAATGAAGCTTTAGAGCAGTGTCCCAAAGACTTATGGCAAAAATGTATCCAACATGTTGAAAAATCAATTATAGAATGGTACGAACATGAAAGGGCACTAGATGTGACCGTTAATGAGTTACGAGGCGAAGGCGGCGATTCTTCAACAGACATTGACAACAATTAAAAATCTGTGTGTGTTTTTTAATAACGACTTAACGTTGTTGTATTTTTGCTTATACACTACAATGTATTGAAAAATTTTATTTTTTAATAAAAAACAACTTGTCTATGATCTGAAATAAAAATATAGAAAATATGTAAATATTCACCTAACCTCACATTCTAGGGCGCATTTCAATTAAAATGATTTGAAATATAACGGTATTATCTTTATTGTCTGCGTAATATAAAGGAACTGAATTTGTTTAGCACCAGTTTAATAACATTTGTTGATATAAGATGATGAAAATTGTAAATTTTGGTAATTGACAATTATGCTGCAATCATAGATTAGTCGCGAACGACCCGTCCTTTTGAATCGGCTCCCAGCTGAGAGCCGTGCGAACTGGATCCTTTATTTCAAATGAGCTGACTCTTCGGCTCACTTTGATTCGACAATTCTGCATTGCATGCGTTTGGTTACCTACTAAGCTATATCTATTATATTACTTGAAAAGTGAAAGCGTAAACCCACAGATGCATATCTTACCCCTTGCTCAAACTTGATAGCAGAAGAACTGGTTTTAAATTTACCTTGTTTACAATTTAGCAGGAAGCGTCATTCGTTTGTTTACAATCTAAATAATCCAACATCTGCTACTTAAGTTTGGATTGCTATTTCTTACAATTATTTTAACAAATAAAGTAACGAATTTTTATTTATTGATTGGGATTGAATTATGGTAATGATCCAAATTAATTGCAAAATACATCAATCAAAAAACGATAAATTCTTAACAACTATATTAATATAACTTAAGATAATTTTATCCGTTTATGTACAAACAGTGTGTAAAAATATAAGAATGTTAAGAACTTATAAATATGTATTTATTCACAAAACAACGAAAACATCAAATCATTAAATTTTTAAACACATTAACCTACTCTAAATTGTGCCCTAAAAATAAAATTTGTGATACTTTTGTTGAACTTAAATTACTACGTTTTTCAGATATAATTTGTCCAGCTTTAGAAAAAATTCTTTCATATGGAACGGAAGTTGCAATTATGTTGAGTCGTCTTTTAACTAATTCGTACAACATGGGATAGACAGCTTTTCTCTCGCTCCACCGCACAAGAGGATTTTCAGTACGGTGAATTAATGGTTCGTGTATATATTTATCAAACTCTATAATTCCAGCCGCTGTCGGATTTAAGGTAGCTTTCATTTTTGTTGTTTCTGCATCAAATTCGTCCCATAACGATGAACCAGACGATTTTGCAGAAGCGTCTTCTGTAGCGGGAATAATATTTTCGTGCATCAATGTACTGATATAAGTAGAACACACTTTTTTTTTTAAAAGTGTACAGGCATTATCGGCTTTATTTACATCTGAAAATGCAATTTTTTTAAAGCGGGGATCTAGAAGGGTGTATTGAGTTACTAATTCATTTTCTTCGAGGTCTTTGAATCGGGTGTTTAATTGTGCGATTATTACTCCACAAAATCCACATATATCTATTAATAAACTTTCATTGTAATAGTATCTAGAAATGTGACGTCTAATTGACCGCACAAAAACTATTATTTTTGAAACTGACAGGTTTTTTCTGCACTAATTTCATTTGCGACTTCGTAAAATATTTTCAAAATGTCGACTGCATTTTCCACTATGACCCACTCTTCATTAGATAATAATTGCAAATCACAAGATGAAATTGCAATGGTAGCTAGAACGGCATCTTTTACTGTTAACACTCTTGTAGCATATCATATGTCGAATTCCACCTTGTACACACATCCTGCTTTAATTTCAATTTTGGAAGTCCCATTTGCTCTTCTACTTGATGCAACTTTGTCAGTGCATGGGAACTTCTTTTAAAATACTCGACAATTTTTTTTTACCTTTTCGATTGTTGTTGATATTCGAATCATAGCTGCCTGCACTACAAGATTTAAGGAATGTCCAAAACACCCTAAATGGCGCCAACCTGCCATTCGAATTGCTGCAGTAATGTTAGCCGCATTATCACTTACAATGCAAACTATTTTGTTATCAATTTTCCATTTCACAAACACTTGTTTTAAAAATTTGATAAATTAACTGCAGTGTGTCTCTCTTGATAAGAAATGCAATCTAATAAATAAGAACTTATTTGATGGTTGCTGCTATCTATCCAGTGAGCCGTTACTGCCAAAAAGCTTTCATTTTTAATGGAAGTCTAACCATCTGTGGTTATACAGATTGCTGATACATCAGCAATTTTTTGAAATAGGTGGGCCTTTGTAGAGTGGTATAATTTTGGAATTAAGCTGTACGATATTGTCTTGCGACTTGGCAGTTTATATGCAGGAGATAGCAGGCTTGCTAAGTTTTTAAACTCTGCATCTTCTACCAATCTAAATGGATAATACTCTTTAACTATCATTTTTATGAGTTGTTGGTCAATTTCTTTTGATTTATTGATCGACAAAGGCCTGTTATAGCGTGCAAAATCAATAATTAATGCACGGGTCTTTTTAAGCATACTTGAAGGATCAATTGCATCTAATGCACTAGTTGCTTCGGTGTTAGTTGTAATTTTGTTCGTTTCACTTACCATGTATGAAGAAGTAGAACATTCTGTATCTGCATTATTATCTTTATCCATAGTTGTAGTGGACTGGACGGTAATGGGCAAAAATTAATATTTCGTGTTTCATCAATTTTCACAGTAAAACGCTTGGTTTTCATATGTCTACTTAAATTCCCAGTTGACCACCCTTAGAACTAATTGTTTGTGAACAATGATTGCACTTTGCTTTTTGATTGCCAATTTCTGTAAAATGATTCCATAGTAGGCTTCTTTTACATAAACTCATTTTATTTGTAATGATTTCTAAGACCAAACTGAACTACTGAACTGAAACTGAATGCAAATACTTAACGAAGTAACTTATATATAAAGCAGAAATAAAAGCGGGCTGAGGTAGTTATTTCTTTCAAGATTTTACAACAGGGTATAAGTGTACTGTTGTAGGTTTCGACAGCTGAAATAACATTTGTATTGCAAGAAAAGCCGCATTTTATAATATTTTCAAAACTAAAGTGGATATTAAAATAGAAAGCCATAGGTGTACTGATATACACTTTATCAGCTGAAATAATATTGTACAGAAAGAAAAGTGGCATTTTATATTTTCCAAAACCATGGTGGATAATAAAATAGCAAGATATTTATGATTATTTAGGATAGGTGGTAAAGCGTTCTATTGTTTGGGGATTTAAAGGGTTGTTTTTATTGTAAGAAGGAATGTGGCACCCAGTGAGAAAAAAATTAACTGCAATAAAACATAGTTGATCCTAAAAGACAAGTTTGGCACTGTTCCCATTTATCAGTTCAGTACCTAAAGCTCAAAAGAGCCGGTTCAGTGAACAGAAAACAAACTCTTCTAAATAAAACAAAATTTATTGTTAACTGAAATCATTTGTAAACATTTCAAAAATTGTAGCAATAGTATTATAAAATGAGGCAGAAATTCATAATTTACAATATGTCCTTGAAATCCCTGTAAGTGCCTTTCATATGTTTAATATTCACAACAATAAACATTTTTTATTTATTTATTTAAGAATGAATGAGCAACCCCAATCTTTACAAAAGAAATTTAAAATGCATGTTACATGTTTACATATCTGATAGGTCATACAGTACAATCGATAATTCAAAAAACATCATAATCAACAATACTAACTCAAAAGTAAAAGCAATGATCACTTTAGGTACCTTGAAGGTGTAACGTAGGAACAGCATTGTATTTTAAATTAGTACGATTTCTATTAGCCACAAATTTAGCATCGTCTGCAAAATGGATATCTACTCTAAATGCCTGTCTGCTATGCCTATCATCAAAATTTATTAAATCTTTACGACCAACTGCTGTGCACCATAAACGACAATCTATAAACACAAGAATGTTATAAATATAGAGTATCCTGTATCAAAAAACCATAAATTAATATGATAATTTTGAAAATACTGAAATAGTTTAGCATTTAGTTAAAATTAATAAGCATTTAAAAATGTTTGAAGAACTTACCTCAGGATCCTTTGGTAAACAATGAGTTTTTACAATAACAATAGTTTACAACCAGCAATGGAACACTTAAACCCCATTATTTAAAATTGAATCTTAAGCTCAAATCACAAATAAATAAATACCACAGATGAACACAAATTCTAAATATTTGACTAAATAAATATTCAAATGGAAATGAAGTTTGTGAAACGTATGACAGATTTGCCGGTAAAGTACCGTATTTTCTCGAATCTAATGCGCCATCGAATGTAATGCTCAGCTCGTTTTTGATGTGCAAGATTTTAATATTTTCCCGAATCTAATGTGCATCACCTACATCAGAACAGTAATTAGGTAATAGAAATCTAGGTGCATGTACCTAAATAAAAATCTAGCAAATTGAAAAATCTGCTTTATTTAAACTGTATATGGAATATTCATTCATATCATTAAGTTTACTATACATATTGTCTTAAAATCAGAGATTAGATATAAAGTCCTAGTCCATATTTATAGAATGTTTTCAAATTAACTTGCATACATACCAATTTTCAAGGTATCTGATCTTCTGAATCGGAAGAATCTGACGAAACGTTATCGGAATCGCTAGTGCCTTCATTGTCTTCCTCATCTTCATTCCAAAGAACGTCATCTTCTGTCCCATCTAATGCATTTGAGATGAAGCATTTCTTAAAGGACTTTTCAATGAGATTGTCCGGAATATTTTTCCAAACTACTGAAATCCAATGCGAGACAGTATCGAGCGAGGCACGCTTGATTGTCCCGGTCGGGGTCAGTTTACGATTTGGATCGCATAACCCACTTATCGTACTGTTCTCGAACTTTATTTTTAAGTGATTTATTTACACTGTCATCTAGGTATGTTAATTATTGTAACGTACGCATTAAATATGGTTTCAATCAAATCTGCAGAAAATATGCGATTTTAGTTGCGCCATCGATTCTAATGAATTTTAAAACTAAAAATGGACAGAAAAGATGCACATTAGATTCGAGAAAATACGGTAGTATTTTTCCTTAACCTGTTTATTATAATTAGCGACGACAACGCTTCGGTGTTGCGAGTACCTATTAAAACACGGAACTGTCAAATGCCAGGCGTGCGCCTGCCCTGGCTGCAATGTTTTGAAGTTACACAGTTGCCATATGTTCCATTTAACAGAAGTAAAACACAGATAGATTACATATATAGAACATCCTGGCAATTATTTGCCATATATGTGTATATATTTCTTTTGTAAGACAAATTGCGTTTAAACGTGTTTTATATACTACAATAATTGAAACGAGTTTGAAAATAAAAATGTATTGGCGATATTGATTTTTCCTATAGCACTACTTAATTAATGTAGGTGGATGGTCGTTTGACTTTGAAAATTCATATTACTTCAGACGAATACAAATGATGACATCATCATCTTGTTTCGTGATTTTGACTATACCTCTGTTAACACCACTATTCAGGAATGATACTAAAAAAACAATTGAATAAATTGTATCATTTTGACCACGACACCAAAGAAAGTGAACAAGGGAGTTAATTTTAGAAAATCTTAAAAAGTCCAATGAGCTCGGCAACCGTGTGACTGTAACTGAGCATAAATTTACATTTTTTGAACAGTCATGAGGCCCTTCATCAGCAGCGAAAAGATTATCCACTATTTACCGGACAATCTGCGAATATTTAAATTGCAGCAAACTTGATTTCTAAACCGTTGTCGAAAAAGAATGTAATCTATTTGGTATCTCCCCATGTCTCCGGGCATCTTCCATGTGTATCGTCTTGTAGCATGATGTTGAAATAATGTGTTGGTGATGCTTAAATTGTTTCTTTCACAAATTTCTACCAGCCTATTCCCCTGTCTGCCCCTACTATGTCTGATGTTTACCTATCCAATTCAATTTTCAAATTCTCTAGCTTTCCTACTTGCCTCATGCTTTCTGACATTCCATGTTCCGCTTTGCTCGCTTGTGGTAACCTTCACCGTCGATAATAATAACTCTCATTATAGCATCATTGTAAAATACATTAATATTTCTGTATTGAGAATTCATTGTTTCTGATTAAAGTACTGCAAATTTTACTCAGGAAAATTAGTCTACAATTTGACTGATTACGAAATCATCCAATTTTTACATTGACTTTTGTTGTGTAATTTTTGACACATCATTTTACATGATAAAGATGCTCATTTTTCAAAGAATTCTTACCACTTATGAAATTACTCTTGAATATTACAGCAATGTAAACTAATTTGTTGTTAGCAATTTTAACTATGCGTGTATTTTTTTACAATTACAGGAATTTTGAAAGGAATGCTTATGACATACCAATCCAATTCAAAAAACTAAATACTGGTCCGTTTCCTACTGCTTTAAATATGGATGATAGAGGGGATGGAAAACATATAGAAAAAATGAAAGAAAAGTTTGTAGAAAGTTCAACATATTTAGATCCTATGTGTCATTATAATATTTCGTCAGAAAGTAAAATGTTTTTCTTAGATGATTTTTCATATTTTTAAATGACTTTGTAGATATATTTCAGTCAAAACAATTACAAACTCAAATACGGTTAATAGGAAGTATTCGAAAGGACTTTATTTTATCACCTTTTAGTTCCATTTGCCTATCGCCATTCATCTGGCGAGCAGGTTCTATAAATCCACCGTGGTTGCAGTTAATGGACGAATTAAAGTTCAAAGTCAATTGGAAACTTGAAGCTAGAGCTACTCTGGATTTCACATATGTACAGCCAAACTATATTCCAACTTTAAATAGCTTATGCCATCAATTTTTCTGGAACGGAATCAATTGTAAGTAGTAATATTAATTTACTGTTGCAACTTGTTTTGTTTGTAGTAACGGAAACTTTACAATATCCCGAGTACACCTGCATTGCCATATACAAAAAGTTAATAGTTGGATTTGTTTGTGTTGTACCTAAAGTCAATGCAGATGATATTTATTTGTCATTTATTTTTACTATGCCAGCTTGGAGAAATTGTGGAATAGCAAAATTTATGCTTTATCACATCATTCAGGTATTATAGTCTATTCGATTTAACTTTAGGATGACGTCAAATGTAGTAATGAAGTATTGGCAACTATATGCAAACAAATACCTAGATTTGCTTTTGAAGGATACTGTTATTTAACATAATAAAGGTTGGTAGTTCTGTGCGGTATTGTCATCAATTTTTCTTGCCAATGGGAATATTCCGATATCTTTCATTAAATATATTATAATGTAGGCTAACATTGGCAATGTAGTATTTTATTCGGTTGTGACACCATTCTAAAGTTAAGCGAATGGACTATACCATTAACCCATGAAAAGTGTGGTTTAGATTCTAAGGATTAGGTCACTCACAGCATCCTTCAAAATGCGTAACATTGGAATTAATGTTAAAAAAGCATAAAACTGAGCATCCAAAAGTCAAAAAAGAACATTAGTACCTTTAAGTTAGTACACTTTCTGATCTTAGTACATTCTTGATTCATTAAGCATCTGTTGCGAGTTTGTGGAATAAAATAGGCCAAATCGGTACTTAAACGATTAATTTACAGACAAGTTTTGTTCTCATATATAACTACTAATATAAAAAATATAGCGCACACAGAGTTAAACCCTAGACTAGTGATTTATTACTGACACTTCCACTTAATGAAATAACAAAAATGACAGCTCAATGCACATACAATATTTTTCCTTTTAAATATCATTATTTAGTCCCATAGCAATACAAATAAGAACCTTCTACCCATATTCAGTGCCAAGAAGATTTATGTGTACTATGTTTTAGGTTTCTGGTGGTAAAAATATAACACTACATGTTTCAACATCAAATCCTGCACTATTTTTGTTTCAAAAATATGGTTTTAAAATTCAGTATGTAGTGAAGAATTTTTATGAAAAATATCTATCAAGTGACTCAACCGAATCAAGACATTCATTTTTTTGTAAGTTATACTTAGAAGACTAATATTAGAAATTGTGTTTTATAACTAATTAATAAAGTTTGTTTTTTACTTTTTATGAAATACTTCTATTTTCAGTATTTATAGTTTCGGCCCACTAAAGTTATAACTACAAAAAACAACATTTTATGAAAGGTATGCAAAAGTAAATATAACTTAAATACCATATGTTTAAACATATTTATTTACTTTTGGGGCACAATACAAAATGCAATATAACTTAAATCGAGTATATGTGTATAAATAAAAGCAATTGTGTGAAAATGTATTGTATGTTAGCAATAATATATACTGGGGTACATGGCTCGCATTACTAACTACCAAATAGCCAACCTATTTGTTTAATTTTAATAGATAAATCTGTAAATAAGCGTTGCTCCATTTTAAAAACTGCTTCGTTGATTATAAAAAGCAAACACTAAATCCGTACAATAATTGTTTAATAATGTTGACATCTAACAAATAACAAACCAGCGCCTCAAAATCATTCGAATTCATATTTTAAAAGCCAAATCTTATTTTAATTTGTAACGTGTATTGTGTGGGACATGATTAGTTGTTTCTTGTACTTTTATACAAATGTTTTATTTGATTTATTTATTTTGTTTTAATGATATTTGTGAAAACCATGATAGTATTTTAACTCCAGTTTTTGTAAGTAATATTTTAGAGTTTTTATGTCAATGACAATCACAGTTACTTTGCAGCACCCTGAAGAAGATTTCCAATAAATCGAAATCTCGGTAAAAAACAAATAAGAGTTATTACTAGGAGACCAAATAATCCGTTATTATTAATTGAATACACTGCTGGTTGTTACTTTTAACTAATTGTTATATATATATATATTGTAACATGTCATTTTACCTATGGTAAATGCCACGTTACAGCTTCAGTTATTTCTCTCTTTAAACCTCACATTTTACCTAGAAAAGTCCATCGAACCCTAATTTACACTTTACTTCTAATAGATAAGTTATAATCACAGAACATAGGAAGGTATGAGTATTTCGTAAAGTACCGTGTTTGTTTCCAATATTTATACCTGTTAGTAAAGTTGCCTATAATCCAGTGTTCTTGATATTTATTTTCATAGTTTAACTTTGCTAAAGAATTCTGTGGTCTTTCCTTTCCTTATAACTTCAAATTCCCCCTCTCTGATAATTAAAACAGATGTTTGCATGTCAAAGTGTACTGGCAAAAGTTTTCATTTCTTGTCTGGGTTCTGTGCACAACAGGTCGTCTTAAATTCAAGGTGACAAAAATTGACCATGAGGTCGAAACAAGTATGTATTCCTTTATTAAATAATTAACTAATAGTCATCTAAATATTATTACAGATGTCTAACTTAGCGTTTTCCTTACCTCAATAAACTACAAATCCCACGGATTACTTTTCCGATGGTAAGAATTAAATAGATACATTTTAAATTCCTTTACATTTGTTATAGCGTGTTTAATTAATGCACGTGTTATATTTCAGGGTCGTTCTCTACCCTCATGTCTTCATACCTATATTTAAGTTCCGCTATGATGCAAATTTGCTTTGCTGTCGTTTTTTAAAGGAGATGACAATGCCGTTGTATTTTTGATTTACATTACCTCAACATGCAAATTTTAGTTTGGTTAAATATTTCTCTTAAAATAATGGATCTATGAAGTTACACACAAAATTCTACCTTATCATTTGCCGTTGATGCTACCTGGGACTCCTACAGTTTATACACCTTTAATTGGGATTTTCACAGATGGTCAGTTCAAGGAATTTTACGGTAACAACACTTGTTTTACGATGCACGTGTCAGGTATGACAAACTAAAGTAATATTTATCCACAAAATTAAAGTGAACTGATTTCTACAAATATTAAATTTTCTTTTCATTTTTCATTTGTAAAACGTACTAATATTACAGACAATTTATCTACTATTTGCAATATTTAATTCCTAATTATACATAATCGTACTGGACGCATACTGTCCATATGTAAGCCACATGTTTCATGAAACTTATGGTAGTCAAGTTCATTCATTAACTTATTTACGCTTTTTAAAAGCACAGTTACATTTTTTTAGTTACATAAAAACAAGTTTCATTATTTTTACTGATCTATTCTATTTCAAATGACTTCATAGAACTTCTATGATATTTTTGTTCAAAACTAAATATCTAACAAAATTTAATAAATACGATAATTGATTTGTCTATAGTTTTCTCTCAGTTATTGATGTTACAGTTATTAGTTCACCAATTCTCTTCCCCTCGAGATTTTAAGTTTCATGCAGCCTACGCAACCACGACGGTCGATGCTAGCTGTACCAGAGCATAATTTTTTATGCTCTGTCGTGCACCTATCCTTTAATAACGCCTGAAAAAGGGTAGGGTGCAATATATATATATATATATATATATATATATATATATAGCAATGTCTTACGTTACATTTCTGAAATCGATTGTTTTCTACATGCTACATAAATTTTAATTTTTAACTACCTTGTGTATTAATAAGTATCACCTAAAATGTCTGCACGCTTTTTATGTTATTCCCAAACTGTCATTTAACAAATTCAATTGAAATAAATAAGTATTTAATGACCCCCTTATCACGTCATTATATATATATAATAGCGAAGAAGAATAATCCACATTTGGAATGCATGTTTGTTAATATATATTAACAGTTATAAGATGAAAGGAAAACTCAACTTTTTCTGTAAAGTTGAATTACCATTTAAAATCCAACTGGTAATTGAAAACCGCTAAAAAACAGCTGCTGCAGTTGTTCTTTCTTAATGCATAAGGAAGAAACTTATTTAGCTAAAATAATAATGTATACATCTTATAATACGTTTTAAGTTCAAGAAACGAGTAAAGATAAGGTTTTAAACGCAACAAATTGCATCAATATAAACACATCTGGAAAGATAAATAACCTGGTATTCTAGCTATTTAAGAATATCCTCAAAAATGTCAACGCATGAATAAGTAAACGCATTCTATACGTCATTATTAGAAAATGAATACGTGACTAGGAATATTACATTTGTTTAAAAATTCAACATATTTTTAATAACAAATAAATAACAGACGGTTTGTTATACAATAAGCTTTGGACTATAAGTGACACAAATATAAAATACGTGATGGAATGAAAGAAATATTTGGAAATTCTAAGAACATACTATGATATATTGAATGTCTACGTGCCAGATGGAATGAAAGAACAACAATTAAAACCAGGGAAATTGAGAAATACCAAGGTTCTACAGAGATAGGCGTAAATTACTAACGTTTATCAATAAACACGCGATGCACACTAATTAGAATATGCATAGGTGGAGCTTATAAATACGATAAGAAATTCGAAAATAGATAGTTCATCTTCAACAAAGCACAAACCAAGTCGATATAAAGTAAAAATTTACGTACCAGTGACAATTTGCGAAAAGTCAATAATTTATTAAGAAGTGAAAGATTGAAACTGCAACTGTTGCCAGATCATTTGGGAAAAATCCTTGTTTTTTGAAAGAGTGCGTGCTTCCTTTGAAAGAAGATGTAGATCCTGCGTCAAAATGGAAGGACGTCACTTTGAACAACTTCTTTAGTTATAATCTATTTTATGTTAAAATGCAATAACATCTTAATAAAGCAAACTTATTCTGCAATTGCGATAAAATCGCTGTTTCTCGTAAACAGTTCATTTGTGGACATATGTTTATTATGACTCTTTCAACCTCATTTTCGATCGTACTACATGCCCTTAAAATCTTTAAATGATGTTTCAAAACATCCTGTATATATATATATATTGCTGTGATAAAGGGGTTGTTTAAGGGTGTACTTGATAGTAAAGGTCGTTTAGAAATGAGAAATTACCATAGGCAGCAGAAAACTGCATTTATTTAGTAAAGAATTGAGAAATGGAGATAGTTTGTAAATAGTAAGCAGGCAACACCCTGTATATAAAGTATAAGTAATCTTAAGTGACGCAAATACACACAGGAAGACGCATAGTTAGCGTAGAATCCAGGAACACATGCATTAGGTAAATAGTAAATATTTAATACCCTGTAGATAGAGCTTTAGTTAATTTAGGTAAGGCAGATAATAATATTTTTCAGTGGAAGCACGCGTATTTATAAGTAAACATAATAAAGTGTAATTAAACACGCATTCAAAAGAGTCCCAAACAATTAGGTTAATACGGAGATAGAAATAGAGCTTCGAGAAACATACTGTAAATGCGTGCAAGTAGTTAAGAACTTTGATAAAGAGAGGTGATTAAAATTGCGTAAATAACATGCAGATATGAAAATTAAAAGTCGAATTGCATCAGTTGTTTATGGAAAAGCGATTAGATTCGTCAAGACACGGCATGTTTGATAACGAAGACAGCTGCGAGCAGGTCACAATTATTTGTGAGCATAGAAAATTACATCAGAAACTACTTTAAATGCAAATATTTGATTGGTAAAAATGAGCGACGAGTTTGTAGACCATACCCACTGACGGAGTAGGAGAGCAATGATATATTAGCAGGTACAGTGATAACGAACTCAGTTTTCAACTCAACAAAGGCCGAAGTGCGCCACTATGAAATAAAGTGATACGTAATAATAATTCAAAGTGAAAATAGTATAAGTGCGAAGATGAAAACTACGATTGCCGATTAAACGTAAGTAGATTTTGGGGAATTTTATTTTAAACTAAAATAATAATAATAGGGCTTCTAAAGCCGGGGAGAAAAATCCAAGTTCCGAGTCTTGGGGGAGAATAATACAATTTCTGAAGCAGGGGAAAATAAATGATGATAATCCAATTCTAAGTTTGGGGAAATTGATAAGAAGTAATTCTAAGTCTGAAATGAGACGACTAAATTGGGGTGCATAAGTATAAGTTAATGGTAGTCCAGAGGGTGATGGCAATAATTTAAATGCAATGGTTCAAGCGTGTGGATAGACAATATTTCGAATGGGCATGTAATAATCCTGAATTGGGGGAAGATAATTTTTATTCAAATAGATGGCTTAATGCATGGAAAATATTAGCTGATTATGGACGCGTCAATGCGAAGAAAATAGACCAGGTTAGATTTTTAGTTATGACATTATTTTTCTATTTTTTTATTTTGAATATTGAATTTGCTTAATATAATATGAATGTGAAAAAGTCAACAAAAGAAGAACTTGAATACTTATAAAGTGCGTAATATGAAAAGAGGTTTCGAACGTTCCACACTTCTTCTTTTATAAAAATAATAGGTTTTTTGGTGACTTTGGGTTTGGAATAAAAAGTATATGATTTTGATGAGATTTACAATATTAATTAATTGAAAAGTGTATTACAAATAATTTACAAAAACTGTACATAATATTTGTTTCATTATATAGAATCGAATTAACTGTATTTTATAATTCCAAATAAATGCTAGTCGAGGTCATAAGATAAAGTTAATGGGAGTGATTTGATAATTTAAACAATCAAGAAGGAGCTATAAGTTGAATACGAAATTGATAACGAGTAAGGCGGTAACGTATCAAATTTTGTTATTGGTAGACAAGGTTGGTTCAAGATAAAATCCAGTTAAGTCTGGAGGGAATTTATAGCAAGATTAATAAGACAGCCCAACGTCGGAGAACGATAATTACCATTCTTGTTTATACATAGCAATATTAATATGGTCGCCCAAACGATGGGGCGCGAATAATTTAGGGAACAGCAATATAAATATAACAGCCCAACGTAGGGGCTCGATAATTCCAGTAGTACATAGCAATATATATATATATATATATATATGTATTTTAAAAAAAAAAGTAGGATTAATGAGTTAAATTTATACAAAGTAAAAAGGAATTATTGGCAAGTGACTCAAATTCAGCCACGAGGGCATCCTGTCGACGCGTTTCGCCCTAATTGGGGCTCATCAGTGCAGGAGAAGCAAAGTTGTAATATTTAATACAGACAGCTTATGGGAAGTACAGCATCACCTAGCTCACAAATTGTGTCTTTGTGTAGTTTCACCTGACATCGCAGGTGTCCGTTTTTTTGTTGAAGCTGTTTGGGTTTTTATAGATGTAGCACATTTCCAAGAAAGTTTTTTTAAAAAGATTTTGTTCCACTTTTATTAATTTTGGATTTGAAAAGTCCATTTTGTAACTTTGGTTGAGGGTGTGAGTTGTTAATGCACAAGCTTTTGGTTTCACTCGAATGTCACTTTTGTGCTGAGTAATTCTTTGACCAATATTTTGTGACGTTTGGCCTATATAACACTGATCACAATCTAAACAGTTAATTTTGTAAATAGCATTTCTTTGAAGTTTAATTGGTGTTGTATCTTTAAGTTTCGAGTGTAGATTTCTTATTGTTAGTAAATTCGTTTTGGCAATTTTGACATTTAAGTTTTTGAAATTGTAGATTTCATTTTCAACCCTAAAGACAATTTTAGCGTTGTCGTAATCGATTGTGTGTTGGGTCTCAAGAGCATGAGAAACTAATGCACAGGTTTTGGTGTTCCTATTTTAGTCACTTTTGTGAGAAGTGAACCTAGCTGAGAGCCACCTGGATGTAACGCTAAAATTGTCTTTAGGGAAAGTCAATACAAAAAACGCATTTTCTTCGAAATGGTCGCAATATCTTTACAAGACCATTCTATCAACAAAAAAAATGACACCCAAAACCTCAATAATATATATTCCCATCTGATCTCCGTTATTAAGAACACTACGTATCGTACATCTAGTTAACCAGCGAGCCTTCTTTTATGTTGTCCTTGTTTGGGGCGGCTCCGTGGCGTAGTGGTATGTGTGTGACTACTACGCCCAAGGTCCCGGGTTCGAATCCCGACACGTTCCGCTTGAAAAATGTTAGGCGAGCATTTTTCACAAAAATACACCCTCGTTCGGATGAGAGGTAAAATGGAGGTCCCGTGTGTGAGTGTTGTCACGCACGTTAAAGATCCCTACCTTGCTTGGAACAGCAAGGGTTCGGCAAAATTCCAAATTTTCCAGGTAAAAAAAAACTCGCTTCCTGGCCAATGTAGTACCTTCGGGTGGAGCATTGGAAAATCAAATGTAATGTCCTTGTTTGGCCATAATCTGTACTTGTTTTAGTGTTATACAAACTTTTATCTATAGTTATCCACTGCAAAGTTTATATGTTAGTGGTATTTTATATTTTGACTGGTTCCTATGTAACTTGTACTTTTAAATTGTCTGTTAATGTTGTTTTAGAAATAAACCTTCTTAATTAATTATTATGTTAACTGTATTATGTGTTGTGAATGTACTCACCAACTTTGTCGTCATATCCTAATTATTATCATGCTCCAGGCATTTACTAGATAGATTCATATAATCGTAAGTAGTATTAACATATAACATTTTTGTAATCCTGCAATTATAGTCTTCCTGAAGAAGAAAATAAAATTTTCGAAAGCTTGAACTGATTAAAAGAGATCTAATTGCCCAGATTGACTACGACCCAATATTTACTATACAATATATATATATATATATATATATATATATATATATATATATATATATTATATTTATATTATAGATTAAGGAAAGGTAGACCAAACAAGTATTTTAGTTGGACATTCTCTTTATTTGTTATGTCTAGCTTTCGAAATTTGCTCCAATTTCTTCTTCAGGACACTAAAATATAAATAACTAAATAACACATTTAAAATACAATATTTAAATCCTACACAAACGTGAGATAGGTCAAATAAATAAAACGTTCAGCATATTTAAAATTTTGGCAAATTACAAATACTCATATGATTATATAAAGTTACAGTTACACCCAATTTGAACACTAAATTATATTATCAAAATTTGCTTTCACATAATATCAAATGTCAACAATATCAACCAAACAATATTAGAGTTTACAATTGACTGACAAAATTTCTTGATAGTACCGAAAGATATGCGGTAAGCAGAACTTGTTAAACAATTATTAAAATAGTCCTGTATGAAACATTTACTTCTAATGTATTATGTGACTCTATTACTCATCCAAGGCACCATCATACCCATGTACATGTGGCGATGTCAGAAGGTAGGTATATATAACACTTAATTTGTCAGTGTCTGATTTTTTGTTCATCCGATTTGTCTCACCATTAATAAAACACATTTCCAGAAATTTCCTTTTTGTCAAGTTTGCTTCTCTAGCTACAATCTTTACTCCATCAAAATCAATTTTATGTCCTAATTTGAACGCATGTGATGCTAAGGCACACCGCTCAGGTTTTAGTTTGGCATCACTTTTATGTAACGAGATCCTTGATTTCATAATTTGTGACGTATGCCCTATATAAGATTGTACACAATTGTTACAAGAAATTTTGTACATTACCATGCATGAAAATGGTCACAACTTATTTGAATTATATGAAAAATTTGTTAATTAGGTGCCACTAGAACGAAATTTTGCGCATATTTGTTAGCGAGTTATTTAAAAATAATCCCCCAGGTGTGTGAAGTTGGTCGCAACATTTTGAATTTTGAGAAACTGTTATAATACAATTAGGCATGAAGTAAGCACCAATTTTTGCCGTTAAAACAAAATTTTCTACCTTTAAGGTGTAAAAAGGTATTTGAAAAAAGTTGTTCTCCTAGCAACTTTAGATGCGTAAAGTTGGCCACGCATTGTTTAAATTTTCCTAACTTTATTTCAATAGCGCAAATTGATGCCTAATGGGCGCCAAATTATAGTAGAATAATTTTTTAAAATTTAGCTTTGCAATAGCAAAGATGGGGCAAATGTATATATTTTCATATGAACTCATATGGTTTTAACCTTTATATTTAAAAAAAAATGTATGTTTTAAGGTAGTATGCCCATATCGTTACAAGCGTTGTGTTGTTGTGAGCTAAATGTAAGAGTTAACGTTTTGATTACAAGTGGCAGGAATCCAATGTACTGTTGGCTTAAATAAATTTTAAGAAAAGCAATCTGGAACAAAAAATAGTATGGTTTTCCAAAATAAAAAGTACATTCGTACACCAGATTTCTGTTATTTTTGTGAAACTGAGGTACACAATTTTGCGAGACGCATTCAACGCAATCATCATGGAGAAACAGAAGTACAAAAAATTTTAATACTGCCACCAAAATCAATCAAACGAAAACGAGCTATTGCAAGTTTAAGGAAAAAGGGAAACTGTATAAATAATCCAGTATCCCTTTTTAAATCAGTTCATAGAAGTCAGATAAATAACCTCGAAGAAAATTATTCTCCCTGTCTGATTTGTTTGGGGTTATATTCCCGCAAATTGTTATGGAAACATAAAAAAATTTGTTACCTAAATGAAAATGGTGGTTCGGCTGTAACTCCTTGTGAATGCTTACTACTAAATTTGCTTTCCGTTTTTAAGTAATGGTAGCATACTATATTCAAAATTTGCATCTTTTATCCTCTCGTAGAATGCGATTGACTACTTAAATCCAACTTTGTTTACTTCATGAATGCAAAAGTTTCCCGCTGATTTTTGGTTATACTGAAACTATAATAATAAATAAAGGATGTTTCTATTAAGCAAATTTACGCGCAGTGTAGACCATTAATCAACTCTATAGTTAAATTTCATTTACTTCACTAACTTGAATATTTGCTTCATTCATAAGCAATCGCGGTGCATGTAGGCAAACGTATAATACATTACGTATGTAGGATATGACAAAGTGGCAACACCGAAGGACGTAAAAGTGTCTGTACTGTGAAAAGGAACATTCCTAGGGATGCACATAAAATGGTAATGTGTATAGTTTTGTAGCAAATATACGGATGCATAAGCAATAACAAAATGTACGGATGCAAAACGGTAGGTACTATGGATATTCCTAATTTTCGCGGAAACTATTTACTTCATTTTAATATACTCTGCATATACTTGTAGGAAATAATGTGAACTAAACATTCAACGCTACAGAATCCTAGATATTTGCATGGACGCAGAATCAGCACCTTCATGAAAAGACGCAGAAAAATTAGTGAGATAAGGAAACCTACATCCTAAAAAAAGGAAAAGACACACACGGCTATGTATCATATTTAGATTAAGTATAAATATGTGAGTGAATTTCCGCCACTACTTTAAAATAGACTTGTTCATTTCGGACAGTTGCGTTTGCGCAAAAGAATGCGCTGGTGCGGTGTGATGGGCAAGTGCGCTGTTTGCGGCACAACAGGATTATTAGCCACAAGACGCCAAGCTGGGAACAGCTACCTGTGTTACGTGTGTGTCTTTTCCTTTTTTTAGGATGTAGGTTTCCTTATATCTCTTGCCTTATCGTACCTCTACCTGTATCCTATCGTACCGCTACGGACGACTAAAGAGGAAAAAGACGAATAATTTTGGCTCAGCAATGGCGTGACGTAACCCACCCTAAAACAACAAGGAGAGGCCCTGAAATTAACTGCATGACGCATTTTAAGTGAGTACTTTGCTTTATTTACATTTTAAAGGGCAAATTGTATCATTCTAAACGTGTATTTGATACAATTTGCCATGTAATTATATCATTATTGTGCAATATTGTGAAATGTGGATCGTATCAGTGTTGCCAACTGTAGCAGTGGCGCTGAATACGTACGCGGGGAGTTTTAACTTATTATGTATCTTTTGGGTAAAAGAAATACAACTTGGCAACATTGCATTTGGTAACTTGGTAACTTTTATCTTATGTTGTGTAACACTTCGTCCTCTCTCTCTGACCTAATTAGCAGTCAAAGAAACAAGAAACGAGTTACCTAATACATGTATAATCGAATGCCAACTCTATACCACTTTTTATGGTTCAAAATTGCAATACAAGGGTCCACTTACCTACTCCATAAGGTTGTCAACTATTTCTAACCCAATACTCTACAGTGGAGAATATATGGACATGTCCCAGGGTGGTTAGGCCTAGAATTCTGAAATCGGTACTGGTGAGTTAACTTACCCAAAAGTTTACAAAGTATCTGATACCTAAATGTATTTCAACAAACCCCTTTTAATTGGAAGATATATATCTCAACATTCATCTCAAGTAATGAATTTAATAATCTTTAATATGGTGATATAACTATTTACATTTACTATATCGACATACTTGAATGCAATAAAAGCAATATCTCTTACTTAACTTAAGTCGGGTGGTTATATATTGTAGTAAGCACTGCAAATTCTACAGTTAAAACAAATTGGCTCCAACTTAAACATAGCCAATTACTCTTGATATTTTGCACAAAATTCATAATAATGAGCGGTAACGTTAATAATAATGTCCAAAAATTCCAACCTTAATCTAGCAACTTAACATATTCATGTAAAAGCATAGGTATAACTATATAAAAGTTCATACTTACAACCCCACGTGTATGCATGCATATACACGTCCGTTCTCTCGAACCATTTATTCAAAGCTTCACTCAATACCTGTTTCGGGTATGCAATACCCACTGCTGCTCCACTCTCTACAATACCCCGAGGTAACTTATCCTCACCAGGGTTGATAATGCTTAACACGGGTGTTGATAAATTTTGTGCTCGAAACTCTTGATATCTCTCTACTCCTGTATCAACTTGGTTTGGAATCGAACTTCCACAATCAATCAATAATGAACCATATAGGTGTGGTTAAGTATCATTTTCTTTCCAGTTAATAAATCTGCACTTTCTACCATTAACTGCCTTACAGCTGAACCATTTCGTTTTTTGATTATACTTAAATTTATTACGATTTACTTTTCCTATACGAGCCGAACTTATGTGTTCTTTATCCACTACTTAAATTTACTATTCTTCCCGTAATAAACATACTAATTTATTAGCTCTGTTCACTAACCATTGATGTAATTTACACGGCCATATAACCAATACTGCTACGCGACATTGCAGCCTACCCCACACTAGCTTTGGGCTAGTTAGTTTTCATTTCGTACCTTCTTTCATATTTTTTGCCTTTGTGTGTCTTGGTGAGTTTTTGTGTGTCGTCTGTCTGTATTTTTCCACTTCCCATATTGATATACCTTTGATCACATGACTGTTCCAGCCAATCAAAAATCTTACATATTTCACAATTGTATATCATCCCTACATGTGCTTTTAGGTTAATGGTTTAAATAGACTTTTATTATTGCAATTGCTAATTGAAATTACCCTATATTTAAAATTTAAGTTATTCTGCAATATTCTACAGTATTTCCTGTTAATTTTTATATAGATATCACGAAAAATTACATTTTATTATGCACTTCCGGTTTCGAATTCTCTAGAACAAACTAGCATTTCCTTTGGCGCCTTAATTTAAAATCTTCTAAATTTCAGGAGATGTTAGATATCAGATGATAGGTTATGTTCATTTAAAGTGTCAATTGTCACCCAAAGTCAAACTAGGATTGGATAACTATATTAATTCTGGTCAGTGATGGGTTACATTTTAGATAGAATTATTTGTGATTGGCAGAAAATATTATTTAAAATTTGGATTAATTTAAAAATGTTCTTGGGTGTTACAGTTGCCGTCATTTAATGCAGTTTGAAATGTCAATCTGAATGATTAAGTCGGCCATTTTTGAATAGTGTTGTTTACCTTTTGTATATGTTATTTTAAACGTAATTTATTGGCATTTTTTCCTTTTTAAAAACAGTGTATTTATATTTTAATTCTCTCAACTAATTACCTAACCTAATTTAGGATTAAACTAAATCATATACCTTGAGGTGTTTAAAACTATCTTAACCTCACTTCTAAATGGAAAACATGTGCTTTTTTGGAATTAAATAATTCTTTTCCTAAGTAACTATATATATAATTAATTAACTTCATTTTTTATTCATTATCCCGCATGAAAATTTTTTTGATATTACATTAAATTTGATTATATACCTAGTTTAACAAATTTTGTTTAGGTTATTAAAAGTGTGTTTTAGACAACTCCTATATTATCTTAGTTTGCATGATTCTAATGTGTTCCCTTACAATCTAGTTTATTTATTTATTTATATAGTGCATCTACAGGACAAAACTCCTAATTGGCACAAAATACAATAAAAATATAACCGTAAATAGACAAAAGAACAGAAAACTAAACAAAAATCTATCTAAATTGATGTAAAAAAAATCACCCGGAAATTCCATTTCTAAAACTAGTTATAGTGATACCAAAAATATCCCTGCTATTGCTCTTATTATTTGATCGATAAAGGCAGATTGTCCATAATTAGTTCTGTGAGAACATTCTTCAAAAAAATTACTGTAGCGTGTAGCCTTATTGTTGACACGGATAAAAACCATATCCAATAAAGGTGAGCAATCGATTAGACCATTTACCAATTTATATAAACATACTGCCTTGGCCAAGTTTCTTCTGAAGGTGAGATCTTTCATACCAACCAGTAACAAACGAGTAGACCTGGGCACCTCCTTATAAGGAAATTGATGTTTCCATAAGACGTATTTAACAAAACTGTCTTGTACTCTTTGTAACTTAGAATAATAGCAGTTATAGGATGGTGCCCATATAATACTATTATACTCTAATATACTAAGAACTAAGCTGTTGAATAAAACTATAATTGGACGAATGTTTTTAAAGTGTATGGTGTACCTACATAGGAAACCCAACATCCTGTAGCTTTTAAGCACAACATTATCCACTTGTTTAGCAAAAGTCATACGTGAGTCAAAAATAACTCCCAAATCACTAATACTGTCTACGGTTTGGATTACACCCGTAATGGTGTAATTAAACTTCACGAGCTTGTTACATTTAGTGAATCTCATGACCTTACACTTACTTTCATTAAGTTTCAGTAGATTATTATCACAGTATTGTAAGAAGTTATTTAAATCAACTTGGATCTTGGAGCAGTCCTCAATGGATTTGATACAGGCAAAGAATTTTATATCCTCAGCGTACATTAGAAATTTACTGTGAGTGAAACATGAAGCTACATCATTTACAAATAACAAGAATAATACTGGTCCAATGTGTGATCCCTGTGGCACACCAGAGGGAACATAAAACTCTTGAGATGTTAAATTACCCAACTGAACAAACTGGCGTCGGTTTGTTAGGAATGAAGCAATCCATAATAAGTATTTACCGAATACATCAAGATATTCCAATTTTTCTAATAGCAAAACATGACAAACACTGTCGAAGGCTTTGGCCAAGTCTGAATATATGACATCAACTTGATAGCCACTTTCCATGTAGTTTATTATAAAATCTTGAAACACAGCTACATTTGTAGCTGTTGACCGACCCTTAATAAATCCGTGCTGTTCTTCTAGAAAGGTTAACCTAAAAACCTATAATTGCTTCCATTAATTTGGGTATAATGCACATGAGTGAGATACCTCTGTAGTTGGTTATCTGGTGTCTGTTACCATTTTTAAAAATTGGGAACAACTGAACATTTCCAACAATCAAGAAAAATCCCAAAACTAAAAGACTTCTGAAAAAGATAGCACAATGGCTTCGCTAAAGAGTTGTTACACTTCACTAGTAAAAGTGGAGGAATTCCATCTGGCCCACCTCGCTTTTTTGTATCTAGTGCCTTAATTTTAGCAATAATTTCTTCGAATTTAAAACAGTATTGAGATAGGGATACAGACCGATTGAGAGAAAACTTATCACACACTGGCTTCAAAGAGTGTTCAGAATAAACGGACTGAAAATGCCTGGCAAAGGCCTCTGCGATACTTTGAGGTGTGTCAAGTACTGTGCTATTATACTCCATCTTTGCAGATACACCATCTTTCCTCTTTAGTCCTTTAACAAATGCCCAAAAGTATTTAATGTTAACTGGTATGTTCTCTTCAATATTGGAGATATATTCCATATAGCATAAATCAATGAGCACTTACAAGTACTTCTAGCTTCAGAGTATTTCGTATAGTCTGACTCTAACTGTGTAAGTTTATACGTTTTGTATAGTTTATTCTTTTTGCCAAGATGCTTTTTCAGATCCCAACTGTACCACCTAGGGTATTTTTCCAGATGAACTGTTTTCTTGGGTACATGTTTGTTTATCCCGTCAAACAAAATGAAATAGAAAAGATAAACGACTTCATTTAAATTAGCTATTTCTGTAATGAAAGACCAATCTTGTGAATCATAATACTGATTTAATTTTGAAAAATTTGCTTTATTAAACAGAAGTACTTCAGTGCTGTCCCTGAAGTCTAGTGAAGCACTAGCTCCTTGACTTGAAAGCGATATATACAATTGCAATGGCGGATGGTAATTATCCACACCTACCAAAGGGCATTTGGACATGTTCACTTCACAGTTTAAACTATCACTACAAAAAATAAGGTCAAGCAACTTATTAGGTGCTGTAAAAACCTTATTCACCTGATTTAGCTAAAACATACCATTTATTAATATTTCAGTTCTCATAGTAGGTAGTGTGTTAGGATTATAATTAACTTCTTCCCTAATCCACAAAATTTCAGGAAGGTCAAAATCACCGCTAATGACAAAGTAGGCATCTGGATATTTTCTATAGATTGATTCACATGTGTTAATAAACTTTTTGTAAAATTGAGCCTCCATGGTTAGAGGAAAGATAAACAACTCCCAGAACAAACTTATGATTAGACACTGTTAGATGAAGCCATATATCTTCAAAATTTGGATCAGTGCCTCTACAAATTTCTTTAGCTATAAGCAACTTATTTATTGCAAGCAAGACACCACCGCCTCTACTGCAATTGTTTAAATCATAATTGCGATCGCATCGAAAAACTTGATATTTTGAGCCACAAAACTCTGAGTCCGGGAAACCCGTAGAGAGCCATGTTTCTGTTAATGCCAAAATCTCAAAATCAGAACATAACATTTCTTTACGAAGCTCAGTGATCTTGGTTCTCATACCTCTAACATTTTGGTAAAAAATGATCAGACTTTCCCCATTGCTTAAATTACATTGGCTACTGACGTGTGTGCCGTATTTTGCTAAGTGCTGAGAGTAGTGGTCGAGGTTGTAGCTAAAAAATTGTCATTGGCAGAAGGATTAATAGAGGGAATTTTCTTAGTAGACGGTTTGAAAGTGAACTCACGAACATGGACATCACCTGGCCAATAACTAGGGCTCATAAAGATCTCTCGTTTGTTAGGAGGAATCCCTAATTTAAAATTACTGAATCCCTTAGAAGTGCTTATTCGATAGCACACTGTGTCGATGGAATCAGATTTCAAATAATCAATTACATCTTGAGCAGAACGAGGCTCACCATTTTGTTTGTGGGCAATCCTGCTAATATGAAGCCATGCCCGCTTTTTAACTCCAGTGAGAACATCAGCAGAATCAAGTTTCGGGATGGCCGAACCAACTAAAGTTTTATTCCTCTGAAGTTTGGTCTTCTTACGCAAGATAGTAGACCAGACATTATTTGCAATAGTATTTAATGTGGTTTCAACCTTGACTCTGGTTATCATTATTAGACTTCAGTTGCACTAATTTAATATTGACATCCATACCAGAATTATTAATTGTATTATTGTTATTGATGTTATCACATTCTAAACTGTTATCAGCTCCAATAGAGGTTAAAGGTATTACATGTGAAGGAACTGCCTTTTCACCATAAGGTACATTATCTATAGAATTGCCACATTTGCTATTATTATCTACTAATGCAGTGGATTGTAATAGTTACTTAACTTGTGCATGTTTGCTACCTTTTACTGGATTATCAGTGACAAATTGTGAGACATTAAACCTTGATGTTAATAATTTTATTAGGTCTAAATTGAAATCTTTTAAGATTTGTAGATCAGTTCTTAATTCAATGATTTCATGCAGCAAAGGTTTTGTTACCATCTCAACCACATCCTTTAACAGGAATTTAAACTGTTTACTTTGAAGGTAGTCAATTTTATAACATCCATTGCATCTCCAGGCTTGTTTACCAATTCCATATCAACAGACATTACACCTTGGGTATTACAGCCATTTTGTTAAATGCAATCATTGCAATAATAATAAACCTTTGAACCGTCCAGGTGAGCTTTTACAACACTTTTTCTGTCACTACAGGAAGGATCAAATCTTTCCTCACACTTATGACACTACATATTTATTTTGTTCATTTTTCTTGCAATATAAACATGATTTTGCTAGCACATTTTCTGTAACAACAAGCTTGTCAGCTATCTTGTATTTAATTAACTAAAGGTTACGAATTCTTTCTCAAAGAAAATTTTGTCTTTGACACAACTATCGTAATCAACAGGAATTTTATATTAGTATATCTATACCCTCTAAAACACTATAGTAAACTTGATTTCGCTTTATCTGCTATCTCCTCATATATCGATTCAGACCACACTAAGTGGGATAAAAATATCTTTAAAATCACTCAAGCTTTGCATACCACTAAACACGAAGCAACCCAATTTACTCTTCATTTCTTGTTTTTTGAAGATATATTCCAATTGATGGTAGTTTTTATGCTTCAGTTCCAGACGATACTAACGTAATTGAATTTGATGAAAAAGTATGCTGGGACAAAGACCATCAATCATTACCTTCTATCTTTAACGATGTTAGACAAAATTTGTTAAAAGCTTACGAAAAGAGTAAGGATCACTATAATCTGCGAAAACGAGATACTTCCTTTGCTTTAGGTGAACAGGTCCGGAAAAAGAAGTATGTCTTATCTGATGCTACGAAAAAAATCTCTTCGAAATTAGCGCCTAAATTCATTTTCTGTAAGGTCACTCGTGTTGTTAGTCCACCTATCTATGAGCTTCAGGACACCGAAAGAAAACATCAAGGAAGGTGGCATATTAAAACCTTAAACCATTCTCTGCTGACCCGAATGCTAATTAATAATTTTCACATTTCATTTCTTTAACGATTTACCTAATGTTTTTGGTCCCTGTTATGAATTAGTTAACTTTATTTAGCCAGTTCTTTTCTTATACAGCAATTACCTTCTACACGTTTGGCTTATTTACCTTAAATTAGCTATCTTTTTGCTGGCGGTTAATTTTCCCTTGAATGTATTGCTAGTCACATATCTGTTTGTTATCTAGATTATCTAATATAACTCTGTCGCTTCATTTATTAATCCTAGCACCTTTTCTACACCATATTATTTTGTTTTCAGTATTTATCTTACGTTGTTTAATTTCGTGGTGATTGTCGTAACTTTGGTTGCAATAACTCATTGAATTTTTATGACTGGTTTTAGCTGATGTTGAGTGGATGCTTTTTTCTTTGGACTCACATAGGAGACGCAGCCTATGCCTTTGTAAGAAATAGTCCATATTCGCAGTTGCAAAAAACTAGGAGTTCCTATTCCATGCGTTTTTCTTCTGAATTATTACAGTCCCTCACTTTATCCTTTATCATTATTTGTTTTCTTCTTCTATTAAGTCACCAGAACATATAAACATTTTTTTGTTGTTTTTTTATTGAACATCATAGTGGATGCTATTGCTTTTTATCGATATCTTATCGAATTCTCGGTTGTTTTTAGCACATTGAGACAGTATGTTTGTATTTAACTGCTTATAGTTAGGTGTATGTTTATGGCGTTACTGTTTCTAAAAATTACCTTGGAACAGTTGGTTTTTTGTGTGAAGGTATCTGTAGTGATACTTTTAAGTTGTTGTTTCAATTTTTGTCTGATTTTCTTATCGCAGTGGATGCACTCGTTAGGAAAATAATCGTACTAGTTCTCATTAAGAGTCTAGTAATCTTTTAACTTACGATGTATCTTAACTTGTCTGATTAATATAACAAGTGGTCCTTCAGACCGATCTGTATTTAAAAGGAACAACTCTCTACCTTCTCTTGGACGCTTGTCCAAAAACTCTACTTTTTCTTATCCTACTGTCTCCGTTTCCATCTTATTTTTCGTTCGGTAGACCTGTTCTTGTCCCGGATCACCCGTCTACCATATAAGTGATTTTTCCCTCACTCTGGGCTACTGACCACATTGGTTGGTTGAGTAGTGCTTTCCTATCCACCTTTTCTATCGCTTTTGCTCAATGCGAGCCCTTTCTCTATTCTCTTCTACCTGAAAGTGTCACTTATACATTCTAAAATGCCTACCTCCCTCTTTTTACCTTTCCTATATCTCTATTGCCTTTTTATTTCCGTTAGTCACCCTGTGGTTGCGCAGGTTTTCACAGACACCTGGACCACATCTATGGGAGTCTTTCGTGAGGTCATGCGGTACCGCTGTCAGCCGCTAACAATGAATGTATGCGTGTGTGTATATGTGTGAGTGCAAGAATATATATATATATATATATATATATATATATATATAAAAGGTTCTTGATAATTCTTGAGCGTAGTTAAATTAGAAAAGATTTTGTTTTTTGGTTCTTGGGATAAAGTCGCTCATAAATTAAACACAAAACATTAAATGTGTATCATTTGTATTAAATCGTACGTTTCGGTGATAATTTACACCTTAATCATCGATCTACATGAAAAAGTATATAAATAGGTAATTCATATAACAGGTAATATATGTTTAACTTACTTATTACTTGATAAAATTATTTTATGTATTCACCCATAATGAAAGTAACAGAAGGAAGCTTGTCATATTACTGATTAAGAATTAAAATTAATTTTGAATGAAATGTCAGTTCACTTATTTGACAAAATGTAGGATCAAGGATGACATCAAACAACAAATTATGACACTATTTGATTATATTTTTATTTAAATAGTAGTATGTGGTTTATTTGTAAAAAATTTTTTGTATGGTGGGTTGCATAAAAATAGTTAAATTTTAAAATCATATATTTTACAGGTGTAGTAAACAGGTTGACTTTTGACTTAAATTAAATAGAATTCTGTGTGTAAGCAATATCATTATAGTTAGTATATTTTTTTGAATTAAAAGTGTATAGGTATGAGTAAACTGTATGTAAATTATTGATGTCTTCTTTGTGATTGATGGAATTTTGTTCTTGGTTTATATGAAATGATTCTAAGAAAAGTCTTTTTGTAATTGCTTTCTATATCTAAAATTTTCACATTATCATAATTGACTTTGTGTTTTGTATTGTATAAATGTATAGAAAGAGCACAAGAAGTTTTCCTAATTTTGCATCACTTTTGTGTTGTGTCATGCGATTTCGAGCCACTGTTTGGTTTGGCCTACGTAGGAAGCTTTGCATTCACATTGAATTTTATACACTAAATTGCTACATAAAGCTTTATTTGTTTTTCTTTTAGTTTAGTAAAAAGTTTCCAATGGACTTAGTATTTGAATTTATTATAGTTACAAAGGTTGTTTTAGTAATTTTTTATTAGTGGTGAAAGATTAGTAATATATAAAAGTTTTTGTAAATGATATCAGTATGTTTATTTTGAGGTGGAAATATGATTGTGTTAGTATGTAGTAGTTTTGATAAAAGTGGTTTAGGGTAACCGTTGTTGATTAAGATTGATATTAGTTCTTTCAGATTTTTTCCTTAAATTTGGGTTCACAGATAGAGACCATACGATGTTTCAGTCCTAATATGGTGTTAATTTTTGTTTCATGCTATGATTGGAATGGTAATTTAAATATCTTTCTGAATTTGTAGGTTTTTTGTAAATATCAAAATTGATCTTGTTGTCATTATTACGGATAACTAGTGTATCAAGAAATGGTATTGATTGGTGAGATTCTAGTTCATAAGAGAATTTCAAATGTTCGTTAAAATTGTTAAAATGTTGAATGGTGGTTAGTAAAAAATGTTCAGGAAGTGAGCAGAGAATGTCATCAACGTATTTGACTAGCCCAATCATATAACAGACAATTTATATATATAAAAAAATTACTAATTAAGAAATTTAATACTTTAAAATCACATCAAATCCAAAGTAAACAACTCTTTGTCAACAATAGCAAATGGATTTGTAACTTAAGTAATGTAGACATCCCTGATGACATCAATAGTTTTTTATCTTTAGGCCCTAAGTTTATTTTAAACTCATGTATTTCTGACATCAATATGGGACACTTATTAGCAGATATTGAAATATTACTTGACTCCATGGATATTACTTCACAACAAAAATGAATAAAAGATGTCAGGTTACAAATCTAATAACCAATTTTTAAAAATCCTAATAATAAATTTAATTCAGATTCTGTAATCTTTAATAAATTAAAGAAATTCTAAAGGACCATCCTGATATTTTTGTCACTAAAGCAGACAAAGGAGCCGTAACAGTTATACTTAATAAATCAACATATATAGATAAATCCAACACCTTATTAGATGATGAACTTACATATAAAAACTAAAAAGGACCCCACTTTCACCATACAGAACACCATAAACAATCACATTAAATTATTATTCAAAAAGACATGATTACAAATGAACAAAAATCACTACTTATCACCAATAATTCTGTTCCAAGCAAATATTATGGACTCCCAAAATCCATAAACCAGATATTCCTTTAAGACCTATTATCTCTTCAATTAATTCTCCAACATATGCATTTTCTTCTTTCTTATCTACTATATTACAAAAATCTTTCCCAATTACAGGCCACAACATAGTAGATACCTTCCAATTCGTAAACCAATACCGTAACTTTCAACTACCTCAAGATCACATTCTCGTTTCTCTCGACGTTAACTCTTTATTTACAAACATACCAGTCAACTTAGTCATTCAAATTATTACAGAAAAATGGGATTCCATAGAACCACATTGCCATATATCATTACAATTATTTATCACTTCAATAAACCTTATCTTCAACAACACATATTTTAGTTTTAACTCAAAATTTTACTTACAGATTTTGGTACTCCTATGGGTTCACCATTATCCCCTATTATTGCACAAATAGTAATGGACAAACTGGTAGAAAGTGTTTTACCTAACTTACCTTTCAAAATGGTATTTCTAGTCAAATACGTTGATGACATTCTCTGCTCACTTCCTGAACATTTTTACTAACCACCATTCAACATTTTAACAATTTTAACGAACATTTGAAATTCTCTTATGAACTAGAATCTCACCAATCAATACCATTTCTTGATACACTAGTTATCCGTAATAATGACAACAAGATCAATTTTGATATTTACAAAAAACCTACAAATTCAGAAAGATATTTAAATTACCATTCCAATCATAGCATGAAACAAACAATTAACACCATATTAGGACTGAAACATCGTATGGTCTCTATCTGTGAACCCAAATTTAAGGAAAAAATCTGAAAGAACTAATATCAATCTTAATCAACAACGGTTACCCTAAACCACTTTTATCAAAACTACTACATACTAACACAATCATATTTCCACCTCAAAATAAACATACTGATATCATTTACAAAAACTTTTATATATTACTAATCTTTCACCACTAATAAAAATTACTAAAACAACCTTTTGTAACTATAATAAATTCAAATACTAAGTCCATTGGAAACTTTTTTACTAAACTAAAAGAAAAAACAAATAAAGCTTTATGTAGCAATTTAGTGTATAAAATTCAATGTGAATGCAAAGCTTCCTACGTAGGCCAAACCAAACAGTGGCTCCGAAATCGCATGACACAACACAAAAGTGATGCAAAATTAGGAAAAACTTCTTGTGCTCTTTCTATACATTTATACAATACAAAACACAAAGTCAATTATGATAATGTAAAATTTTAGATATAGAAAGCAATTACAAAAAAAGACTTTTCTTAGAATCATTTCATATAAACCAAGAACAAAATTCCATCAATCACAAAGAAGACATCAATAATTTACATACAGTTTACTCATACCTATACACTTTTAATCCAAAAAAATATACTAACTATAATGATATTGCTTACACACAGAATTCTATTTAATTTAAGTCAAAAGTCAACCTGTTTACTACACCTGTAAAAATATATGATTTTAAAATCTAACTATTTTTATGCAACCCACCATACAAAAATTTTTTACAAATAAACCACATACTACTATTTAAATAAAAAATATAATCAAATAGTGTCATAATTTGTTGTTTGATGTCATCCTTGATCCTACATTTTTGTCAAATAAGTGAACTGACATTTCATTCAAAATTAATTTTAATTCTTAATCAGTAATATGACAAGCTTCCTTCTGTTACTTTTATTATGGGTGAATACATAAAATAATTTTATCAAGTAATAAGTAAGTTAAACATATATTACCTGTTATATGAATTACCTATTTATATACTTTTTCATGTAGATCGATGATTAAGGTGTAAATTATCACCGAAACGTACGATTTAATACAAATGATACACATTTAATGTTTTGTGTTTAATTTATGAGCGACTTTATCCCAAGAACCAAAAAACAAAATCTTTTCTAATTTAACTACGCTCAAGAATTATCAAGAACCTTTTATATTAAAAATATGGGATTTTATCAATACATCCGTATAGAACATGGAGAAGTAATGGTCACAAATTTAAAATATTGGGCCAAAATTACAAAAAAAAAAAACTTGCCCACTTCAATAACAGGAAGACCTTCTTAGAAAGATGTCGAAGAGAAGAATTGAAACCTAAACATATACTTGATTCAACCATTTTATGTCTCGTCTAATAGGTACTCAAGTGAAAAGATTAATAAACAAGTTACTAACCTAAATCACAGGTTAGAAAAATCTTTATTAAATTTAGAAATTGAATACACTCATGCAGAAATACAATTTTGGCATAATCAACTTTTCAAAACTAAAGAAACCATCAAAGATTCTATACCTATAGATTTATATATTAATTTCAAGAACAAACAAGCCCAATCATATAACAGACAATTTATATATATAAAAAAATTACTAATTAAGAAATTTAATACTTTAAAATCACATCAAATCCAAAGTAAACAACTCTTTGTCAACAATAGCAAATGGATTTGTAACTTAAGTAATGTAGACATCCCTGATGACATCAATAGTTTTTATCTTTAGGCCCTAAGTTTATTTTAAACTCATGTATTTCTGACATCAATATGGGACACTTATTAGCAGATATTGAAATATTACTTGACTCCATGGATATTACTTCACAACAAAAAATGAATAAAAGATGTCAGGTTACAAATCTAATAACCAATTTTTAAAAATCCTAATAATAAATTTAATTCAGATTCTGTAATCTTTAATAAATTAAAGAAATTCCTAAAGGACCATCCTGATATTTTTGTCACTAAAGCAGACAAAGGAGCCGTAACAGTTATACTTAATAAATCAACATATATAGATAAATCCAACACCTTATTAGATGATGAACTTACATATAAAAACTAAAAAGGACCCCACTTTCACCATACAGAACACCATAAACAATCACATTAAATTATTATTCAAAAAAGACATGATTACAAATGAACAAAAATCACTACTTATCACCAATAATTCTGTTCCAAGCAAATATTATGGACTCCCAAAATCCATAAACCAGATATTCCTTTAAGACCTATTATCTCTTCAATTAATTCTCCAACATATGCATTTTCTTCTTTCTTATCTACTATATTACAAAAATCTTTCCCAATTACAGGCCACAACATAGTAGATACCTTCCAATTCGTAAACCAATACCGTAACTTTCAACTACCTCAAGATCACATTCTCGTTTCTCTCGACGTTAACTCTTTATTTACAAACATACCAGTCAACTTAGTCATTCAAATTATTACAGAAAAATGGGATTCCATAGAACCACATTGCCATATATCATTACAATTATTTATCACTTCAATAAACCTTATCTTCAACAACACATATTTTAGTTTTAACTCAAAATTTTACTTACAGATTTTGGTACTCCTATGGGTTCACCATTATCCCTATTATTGCACAAATAGTAATGGACAAACTGGTAGAAAGTGTTTTACCTAACTTACCTTTCAAAATGGTATTTCTAGTCAAATACGTTGATGACATTCTCTGCTCACTTCCTGAACATTTTTACTAACCACCATTCAACATTTTAACAATTTTAACGAACATTTGAAATTCTCTTATGAACTAGAATCTCACCAATCAATACCATTTCTTGATACACTAGTTATCCGTAATAATGACAACAAGATCAATTTTGATATTTACAAAAACCTACAAATTCAGAAAGATATTTAAATTACCATTCCAATCATAGCATGAAACAAAAATTAACACCATATTAGGACTGAAACATCGTATGGTCTCTATCTGTGAACCCAAATTTAAGGAAAAAATCTGAAAGAACTAATATCAATCTTAATCAACAACGGTTACCCTAAACCACTTTTATCAAAACTACTACATACTAACACAATCATATTTCCACCTCAAAATAAACATACTGATATCATTTACAAAAACTTTTATATATTACTAATCTTTCACCACTAATAAAAAATTACTGAAACAACCTTGTGTAACTATAATAAATTCAAATACTAAGTCCATTGGAAACTCTTTTACTAAACTAAAAGAAAAAACAAATAAAGCTTTATGTAGCAATTTAGTGTATAAAATTCAATGTGAATGCAAAGCTTCCTACGTAGGCCAAACCAAACAGTGGCTCCGAAATCGCATGACACAACACAAAAGTGATGCAAAATTAGGAAAAACTTCTTGTGCTCTTTCTATACATTTATACAATACAAAACACAAAGTCAATTATGATAATGTAAAAATTTTAGATATAGAAAGCAATTACAAAAAGACTTTTCTTAGAATCATTTCATATAAACCAAGAACAAAATTCCATCAATCACAAAGAAGACATCAATAATTTACATACAGTTTACTCATACCTATACACTTTTAATCCAAAAAAATATACTAACTATAATGATATTGCTTACACACAGAATTCTATTTAATTTAAGTCAAAAGTCAACCTGTTTACTACACCTGTAAAATATATGATTTTAAAATCTAACTATTTTTATGCAACCCACCATACAAAAAATTTTTTACAAATAAACCACATACTACTATTTAAATAAAAAATATAATCAAATAGTGTCATAATTTGTTGATTGATGTCATCCTTGATCCTACATTTTTGTCAAATAAGTGAACTGACATTTCATTCAAAATTAATTTTAATTCTTAATCAGTAATATGACAAGCTTCCTTCTGTTACTTTTATTATGGGTGAATACATAAAATAATTTTATCAAGTAATAAGTAAGTTAAACATATATTACCTGTTATATGAATTACCTATTTATATACTTTTTCATGTAGATCGATGATTAAGGTGTAAATTATCACCGAAACGTGCGATTTAATACAAATGATACACATTTAATGTTTTGTGTTTAATTTATGAGCGACTTTATCCCAAGAACCAAAAACAAAATCTTTTCTATATATATATATATATATATATATATATATATATATATATATATATATATATATATATTGTAGGCTATTATTTAAAGTTCCCGCCAGGCACCTACCTTATGATTGGCTCTTGTGACAAGTGGGAGCTGAAGAGGGACTGCGCACGCAACCAGCATTATTATTACTACGAATGTCCGGTGATCGAAAGCAACCGTTTTATGCTCGTCACCAGTACTTATTTTTATTTTGTTTATTATTCGGTTATTAAATCTGACAATTAGTTCTTTTAGTTTTATTTATTCTGCCGCTCGATCCACCCTACAGATTTCAGGTGTGGGCAACAACAAGAGAAATTTCAATTTTACAAGTACGTTACGAAAAACTCCGGGTCAAACATGGACGCCATGACTGAACAAATTATTCAAGCCGATTCTGATGAAACCAGAAGAAGCAGCCCCGATTTAAATGCGAGTGTAAGAGAACTCAGCACATTAACGATGAATGATATTATTCAAACGACAGTTCGCGGAATTATGTTATTCCAAGAGCAACAACCTGTAGATAACGCTACAAAAACACGAGGTTCTGTAAGCGCGAATGCAAAACCTACTTTTAGTAATCACGAAATAAGCATGTTACTCCCTGAATTTAACGGAAAAGACGTGGATATAAATGTTTGGCTGGAAAGAGTTAATGCAGTACAAACCACGTATCAAATTTCAAATGAGGTTATGTAAATAATCGCCGTAGGCAAATTTATTAAACACGCCAGGGAATGGTACAATTCAAAAGTAAGTTATATTACTATGGATTGGATTACACTTAAATTAGAAATGCGCAAAATGTTTAATGCTCAACAAAATATTGTTGTACTTGCAAAAGTTTGAAAATCGGTTATGGAAATCTAATGAACATTTCACGTCAGATTATCACGATAAAGTTTTGTTAGGTAACAACGCTGCTGTTCCAGAACAAGAAATGATTCAGTACATTATTGATGGGTTGAATGACCGCACTTTACAAAGTCAAGCTAGAATGTTACTCCACGATATTAAAACAGTCGAAGATTTATTCAAAATTTTAAATAATGTCGTTCGTGATGAATCTGCATCATATAAGTCTACATTTATTCCCTCCAACAGTTCAATCTCGAGGAAGAATTTTAATGGTAATCAATCATTTCACAATAACAGAAAACTCCGCTGTTACAATTGCAATGAGGATGGTCACGGAATTAACAATTGCAAGAAACCAATTAGGCCAAAAGGATCATGTTTTCTTTGTGGGAAAATGGGTCATCGTCAAAAAGACTGCCCAGACCAGAGAGTCGACACAACTGCACATGTTATTGAATGCAATTCAACTAAACCGTATGTAATTAACCTAAAATTTAACGTTAATTATGATTATTTAGATGTATGTACATTTTCAATTTGCAGCCTTTTAGATACAGGGTCGCCAATAAGTTTAATTAAGCAAAAATATGTTCCTAATGAATGTATTATTAAAGAATTTTTAGAGAGACTTCCAAGGTATTAATGGTTCAAAATTGGATATTTTGGGTATATTTGAAACCGATGTCTGCATTGAAAACAAGTTAATACTGAAACTTAAATTTTTGTAGTACCAGATTCTACTATGACATATGGTTCTATTTTAGGAGAGATTTTATTTCACATCCTAATGTACAAATCGATATCGATGATAATGAATTACACATTAAGCTTAAAGTGAAGGATCCTACCATTGAGTCAAATGATAGTGGTAAGAATATTAATTTCCAAAATGAGGTTAGTGAACTTATGCATATCAATTATGTTCAGAATCCAATAACGGTTACTGAAAACCTTTTAATAAATAATAATTTACCTAATGATATTAAAGCACAAATCGAAAACTCTATCATAACGATTATTTGGTGGCACCAAAACCACATCACCCTAAAGTAAATTTTGAAATGAAGCTTGAATTTGCCAAGCACGAACCTTTTTCATGCAAACCAAGACGTCTTTCATTTTATGAGAAAACGAATTACAAAAATTTTAGTTGACCTTCAAAGTCAAAATATTATCAGGAAAGCGAGTCTCCGTACTGCTCTCCAATTATTCTAATCAAGAAAAATCAGGCGAGTTACGTATGTGTATCGATTTCGAAACTTAAATAAATATTTAACACGTGACGTATATCCGATCCCCTTAATTGATGACCATTTAGAGCATTTACAAGGAAAGAAATATTTTACAAAACTTGACCTGAAAATGCATTTTACCATGTTCCTTTATCAGAAGAGTCCATAAAATTTACTGCTTTTACGACCCCTTAGGTCAATTTGAATTTTTAAGAATGCCTTTTGGTCTTAGTACAAACCCGTCTGTCTTTGCTCGTTTTGTAAACAAAATTTTAAAGATTTAATTAGGGACAATAAATTATTGATTTATTTTGATGATCTTTTAATCGCCACAGAATCAATTTATGAAAATATTGATATTTTAAAGCAAGTCTTCAAACTAATGGTTGATAATTTACTAAAACTGAGAGTAGACAAATGTTTATTTTAACCACCGAAATAGATTATTTAGGGTACCACATTAATCATGAAGGAATCAGTCCAAATGTTAATAATATTTCAGCCATAAAGCAATACCCTGTGCCAAACAATGCCAAACAGCTACACTCATTCCTAGGTATGGCCAGTTATTTTAGAAGATTTATCCAAAACTTTAGTATCATAGCTGCCTTTGTATAACTTATTAAAAAGGATTGCAAATTCGATTTTAGAAGTCAACACTTAGAAACTTTTGAATTACTCAAATCAAAATTGATTAGTCGACCAGTTTTATCTATTTATTCCCCTTTAATTTAACTGAGCTGCACTGTGATGCAAGTGCTATTGGTTTCGCTCAATTCTTATGCAGAAACAATCAGATGGAAAGTTTCACCCTGTGTTTTATTTCAGCAAATGCACTTCAGACACTGAATCCAAATACCACAGTTACGAGCTTGAGTGCTTAGCGATTGTTTACTCCTTAAACGATTCCACACTTATTTGCAAGGAATTAATTTTAAAATAATCACAGATTGCGACAGCTTTAGGCTTACAATGAACAAAAAGAAATAGTACCTCGCATAATGCGTTGGTGTCTAACATTACAAAATTATAATTACTCAATTGAGCATAGGCCTAATATAAATATGCGCCATGTGGATGCATTAAGTAGAATTAATAATATCCTAGTGTTAGAGGCAACACATTGGAGCAGACTCTTGCCTTGAAACAGAGCAGTGATAATCAAATAATAATTATTAAAAGAAGTTATTGGAAACCGAGCACCCATTTTTTGAGCTGCGCCAAGATTTGGTTTATAGGAAGTTAGGTGACAGTATCTTATTCTATGTACCTGAAAGTATGGAATACTCAATTATACATACTTATCATAATAATATGGGCCATTTTGGAGCTGATAAAACTATCGAGCTCATAACCCGCACTTACTGGTTTCCCAAAATTAAATCTAAAGTGAAATTACATATTGAAAATTGTCTCAAATGCATAGAATTTAACCCGAAATTTGGAAAATCCGAAAGTCTTTTAAATAATATTCCCAAAGGTAAAGCCCCATTCGAAACCTTACATATTGACCATTATGGTCCATTGGAAAAAACTGGCAATAATGCTAAATATATATTTGAAACTATTGACGGTTTCACTAAATTTACAAAGTTTTATCCATGCAAAACAGTAAACACACAAGAAGTCATTAATCATCTTATTTCTTATTTTAGGAACTATAGCAGACCGACAATATTAATCTCTGATAGAGGTTCTGCTTTTACGTCCCAAGATTTCAGAGTTTTAGAACAAAACAATGTTAAGCATATTCTGATAGCTTGGCCGCACCTAGAGCTAATGGCCAAATGGAGCGCATAAATCGTTTATTAACCCCTTATTAGCTAAAACTACAGATGAAAAACAAGTTCCTTGGTATACCTTATTAGGCAAATGGAGTTTTGTATTAACAATAGTTTAAATCGCTCCATCGGAAATACCCCAGTAAATTACTTTTCGGACGTCATCAATTAGGCATCATTCAAGACAATTTAAGACTAGCCTTAGAATCTTTTAATGAAAAGAAATTGATTTAGAACAAACACGATTAAATGCATCTAAAAGATTGATCAAGTGCAAGTACAAAATAAAAACTATTATGATAAGCACCATAAAGTAGCGCACAGATATAATGTAGGAGATTATGTGATGATATCAAATGTTGATACATCTATGGGTGTTAACAAAAACTCATCCCTAAATATAGAGGGCCCTACGTTATCAATACAGTTCTACCTCATGACAGATATATAGTGACGGACATTATTGATTTCAGAATACCCAAATACCCTATAATGGTATTTTAGATGTTAGAAGGTTAAAACCTTACTCACAATAATATTTTTTATCATATAATTTCCTGATTATTAACCGAATATTATTAATACTTACCTTATTGTATTTACTCACCTTATTATCTTTGTGAACTTATGTATGCTTAATATTAGTAGAATGTTTTATTATAGCTAGACCCACGGGTCACTTAAGTGGCTAAATTATGTAAAACTTTAAACTTTATTAAGGTTTTATGTTATTCTTTATTAATCACAAATATGTATTTATGATTGTCCACAATTTGTGATAAAACTTTATTATGAATTATTCCTTATTCATCACAAATATGTGCTTATGTTTATTGTCATTTGTGATAACTTATTTTATGATACATCATTGCTTATTCGATGTCAAACATTATTCAACCTTATGTTATGTTAAAATTTATATTTATTAATTATGTAGAGATCGAGGTCGATCTTAGGGTCAGGATGGCCGAACTGTAGGCTATTATTTAAAGTTCCCGCCAGGCACCTACCTTATGATTGGCTCTTGTGACAAGTGGGAACTGAAGAGGGACTGCTCACGCAACCAGCATTATTATTACTACGAATGTCCGGTGATCGAAAGCAACCGTTTTATGCTCGTCACCAGTACTTATTTTTATTTTGTTTATTATTCGGTTATTAAATCTGACAATTAGTTCTTTTAGTTTTATTTATTCTGCCGCTCGATCCACCCTACAATATATATATATATATATATATATATATATATATATATTGTAGTGTCAGGTGGGAGCTACGAGGGTTCTGAGGGTAGTTTTGGGTTAAAGGGGGTGTATGCCAAATAGAATGATCCATATATCAGATCCCGTAATTCAAAAATTATGTTTTGCCGTACTTTACATATGCTAAAGTATTCACAATGTTAGTTGGAAATGTATGTGCCAAAAGGTAAATTAAATGACTTAATGACGTTGATAAAATACACAGTGCTCAAGGTTTTATACTGAGTTACAATTTAATAGGCCATTGAAAGTACATTTGCCATCCGAAAACCGGATGCGTCTATGGATGTCTACTATCAACCACGCATCCAGGTCATGTGTGAATTATTTTGGCTTTTTATTTTATATAGAATCAACTTTTGGACGAATATGTAATCTCAAAATTATAAGTTATAGCAGTGTCAAATGTGATTGGAGAATTGTGAATTATTTAGGACAAATGATAGAATTATGTACAAACTAGAAAAGTGTAAAAGGACAACAGTGAAGGTATTTGTGACACAAAATAAGGGATAAAATGTTATTGGATGTTTTTATTTATGTAAAATGTGATTAAGTAAGCTGGATTTGTTGTAATAATCGCCTTGGAAAGTAAACAACGGGAATCTTTTTCGATTTAATTTTGTGTAAAGACGTATTTTTGTAAACCTGCGCTAAAATTGTTTAAATATTTTGAAAAAGAAATAAATGTGTTTGAATTTGAAGAGTTTAATTTATTAAAGTGGAGTAACGAGAAGCATCAGTGGTTAGTTAAAGAATAGCGACGGCGAATTAAAGTGAAGATTGGTATTGGTGAGATATAGCGGCGAAAAAGAAAGATTGTGTAGGAACGGATTTGATAAAGGCAGAAGGCATCGGTGAGGAATTTGTAAGCGTGAATAAGATTTGGATTGATTTGGTTACGGATTTATGGTTATTGGGGCATTGATTGGATTGATTTGGTCATTGAGTGGTTTTTAAGATAAGGAACGTGAATAGATTTGGATTGAGCTGAAAGGAGAATAGGTTTGGATTGAGCTGAACGTGGAATAGATTTGGATTGAGCGGAACGAGAATAGATTTGGATTGAGCGATTTGAGAGCAGCAATTGGAAGAGTTAAAGGCTACGAAGAAAGTAATACGGAAGAATTAGCGCAGGGGAAGTAGACAAAACGGTTATTCTAAATTCTAAAATTCGGGTTATTTATTTCAGATTGGGGATCAACAAAATTATACTAAGATACCTGGAGGCGATACGAAAGTTTCCAACGATAGTGAATCCATGTAAAGACGCATACGGCGACAAAGATCTTGAGCCAGCAGTAAAAAAAGGCCAGCAACGAAGTATAATCCAGGTGAGTGCTGTGAAATATCTTAAAACGTCAAAGTCAGAAATTGTGTATTATTAATTAATTTGGCACAAGGCTACGTTGATCATTAAATTTTGGCATATACAGTGGTAAATTTATATAAAAGTAGTAAAACAAAAGATAGTGCAGTTTGGTTGGGCATTGCACATCTACTTACCACCGAACCCACGGTAAGTAGGTGGACACCCTGAGAAAAGAGTTCATATAGTCGAGGCATAGTAATAAACATTTTGATTAGATAACCAACCAAACGTTACAAAAGTACGGGGCGTGGAATAGGCGTTTGCACATTATACAAAAAAGCATTGAAATTTATAAGAAGGGGCGAGCGGCGACACAAAAATAAAGTAATAAAGTAAGAATTGAGGGTGGGGTACACAAAATATATATATATATATATATATATATATATATATATATATATATATTGATACTTGTTAAGTTGTGACCTCCGTGTTGTTCAACGAGCGACCTGACTTCCCATAGTTCTAGTTTCTTTAAAAGCATAATATTGTAATACAACATTTAGGGGAACTAGTACAACACCTTTTTCAAAAGAGGGGAAAACATTTCCAAAAATATAAAAATATAAATTATCCTTACATACACATTACGAAGTGACCTCAATGCGTACATTGTTAATATTAAACCTGGCAACGGTGCAGAGATTCCACATATGATGTAGCGCTAGCGTTGGGTTTCGTTGTCATTGCAGTGTAGGATGAGCGACACTGCAGCTTTTAATCAACACAAGTTGCTTAGTTGGTATTATACAAGCTTCAGATTTACTTATCACATGTTTAAGGCGTGCGTATTTATTAAGACGCGTATCACATTATAATCGAATTGGGACTAATAGAAGAATAGTATATATTATGGAGCATCACAAATTAATATGATTATATTGTGTATGATTATGAAAGTACCCTATTGCAGTTTAGTGAAAACATTTAAGAAAGCGTTATAGATGTTATTAAAGGTTAACTAATTAATTTATCTAAAAGCAAATTTTTGAATGTGTATGATAATAGTAACAGGAACGAGTTCTCGTAAATTTGTCCCTGAAAGCATTATTCCGTAGAGCATGAGGACGTGCGTAAGAGAGAGTCCACAAATACAGGCGCGATATAAAAATGTCCTTACCTACTAATCAGACGTGCTATACCTCTTTTTGTTTGATATTTACTTCTGAAGCAATTGCCGATTGAAATACCACGTTATAATTTGCAAACAAATGTTGTATTTATTTGACTTTTGAGAAAAATATTTAAAGTGACTGTTTAGGAAAACTGCTATAATATAATATAGTTTTTGTAATACAAAATGGGCGATTTTTCATCAGTACGTACTGCGCGTAGACTACTTGTGTGAAGTTATCAACGTTTTTCAACAACGGTTTTGTAAAACCTGGAACATATAATTTTAATATGTATAACAAATATTTACATAGAGTATTCCAAATTTTGCAGATTGCATTCAAGTACTCCGCTACTTATAACTCTACATAAATCTCACTTACCGCTAGCTAGTCAAAGGGTAATTTTAACCCATGCCGAAAAAAATTACAGGTCTAAACGGCTTGATAAAAAGTTTTGTAATTTTAACTTGCAACCTTTAATAGTCTATAACAAAAACCTCCAACGGCAACAGTAAGCCAAAGCCAGTCTTAGAGGTGGCAGCAACCCCTTTGTTAAAAAATATACGGCTTGTAAACGGCTCGATATAAAATTTTAACATACAATCTCTAAACATCCACTAGCAACGGTGGGCCAATGCCAGACTTGGAGTGGCAACAACCTCTTTACTAAAAAAAATTAAAACTCATAAACGGCACGATCGAAAATTTTTAAAAGTTTAACATGTTATTCGCTAATGGTGTATAGCAATAGCATCCACCAGCAACACTGCGCCAAAGCCAGCCTTGGGGGTGATGATAACCCCTTTATTAAAAAGAACTACAGCTCATAAGCGACTCTATACAAAATTTATAAAAGTTTAACATGCAATCCTTAAATAGTCTATAACAATAGCATCCACCAGTAACGGTGTGCGAAAGCCAGTCTTGAGGGTGGCAAGAACACCTACACTCAAAAAAATGCGACTTGTAAACGACTCGATAGAAAATTTTAACATGCAACTTCTAATATTCTGTATAAAAAACACCCACCAGTAACCGTGTACCAAAGCCAGACTTGGAAATGACAGCAACCCCTTTCCTAACAAAAAATTACACTTTGTAAACGGTTTGATAGAAAATTTTTTAAAAGTTTAATACGCAGTCCTCAAATGGTCTATAACACTAAAATCCACGAGCGACGGTGCGCCAAAGCCAGTTTCGAGGATGGTAGCAACACCTTTACTAAAAAAAAATACAGTTTGTAAAAGTCTTGATAGAAAATATTAAAATGCTACTTGTAATAGTCTATAACAAAAACATCCACCATCCACGGAGCCAGATTTAGAAGTGGCAGCAACCCCTTACTAAAAAAAAGTTAAAGCTCATAAACGGCTCGATTGAAAATTTTTAAAAGTTTAACATGTAATCCGCTAATAGTCTATAGCAATAACATCTATTAATAGCGGTGCGCCAAAGCCAGTCTTGGGGAGTGGCTGCAACCCCTAATTAAAAAGAATTACCCCTCTTAAACGGTCCAATAGAAAATTTTTACAAGTTTAACCTACAATTTTACACACAAATTTAAACTACAATTTAAACCATCAAAAGATTAATAAATAATAATACCTGTTTATACAAAAGATACCGAAATGTTTAGAAGTAGAAAAGTGGCCGTAACAAAGGTTAAAATTAAAAAAATTGGTTTCCCGAGAACAGTTAATAAAGATATCAAATTTCCATCTTTATATTGTTCTCCTTCGTAAGTGGCCCTGTTGAGTGAATCGTATTGCATAAAAAGTTGCTACTACATCTCAAAAAATTGATTTCACAACTTCAACCGCAAATGGGAACAGGATGAAGCGAATTATAATTATTTCCTACGAGATGTACAATATTATAACAAATTTTTTTCTGATCTGTAGCCCCACGTTGGCTGTCAGTATAACTGGTTTTTATTTTTTTTATCTATTACTCTACGTTGTTGGCGCTAGGGTAACGTTATTTGGTGGCGGCTATGAAAGAAGGGTGTCTATTTTTTATGGTAGTCCCTATCATACGGAAGCTTTCTGCATATGACGTAAAACCCAGAGTGAAGTTGTTTGGTAAGTGGCTAAAAGAAAAAGGAAATTCCTATTTAGATAAACAGCTACCTGCGAACATTACCTCGTAGCTCTGACATGAGACGGGGTTGTGGGCCAATTTTGTTTCATCACATAAAACACTAAAAGGAAGGGTGCCACGGTGCCTATGTTATAACAACACGGAGGCAAGAGTCCTGGGAAAAAATCAGAAACCTCCTTTGACACTTAAATGAATCTCAACATTAAAAAGGGATCGTTCTATTAACCCTTTATACTACATGCTTGAAAGGAACCAATTAATTAAATAAACTTAACACCGCGATTTGTGGTTCTCCACCTACACACAGATAAACACAAAACAAGACTTTTTAGAGTGTAAATAGTCCACCAATACTTCAATTTTGAGGCATTAATTTTAGGATGAAAGACCACTCTTAAATAAGCAACTCCCTCTTAAATCCATGTTTAAATCTATTGGCAGAGTTCAATAATTATAGTATTTACAAAAAGTGATAACTGTGAAATAAAAGCATCATAATTAATTTTGTAATACTAAACAAGTTCAGGGAATTGTTTAAGAATTAACAATAATCAAATGTAAAGTTTTAGTTCGTCATAAATTTGTTGTTTACAGATAGATAATCAAATTCAGACAAGATTAAAGAAATCTGGTATTGCAAGTGGTTTTATTTTATTCAGATCTGATAGGCCTCATATTTAATATATCATCAAGTTAAAAAACGTATTATGATATCAATCAAAAAATCCAACGACTAAAAGTTAGTATTTTCTTAAGTAAAATTAATAATTCGATGTTCATAGTTGCGCAAGAAATTTTATATTTCCAGTTTATAACAAAAATGAAAAATTGCAGTTTTGCTCCATAAAAGTTTAACGTTTCCCGTTAGAAAATATGTAATTCTTTACTAAAATGGTTAGCTTGAAGAAACGGATAGTATTTTCATGACTTTGGGTAACAGGAAATAAATCTCTTACCTCATTCCATACATTCGAAATAGAGCGGAACTAGACCACTCAAAAATGGGGACGGCCAGCAACACCTGTTATTGTTCTCGGAAGCATAACCTTATAAGCAATGCTAATCTCCAACCACGTGTCTGTGTTTGTAACGTTATCTCAGGACAACCCAAAGTTATTTTCCATTGTATCTAATCATAACATCTCCTTAGTCTTGATATTTTAGTTAGCAAAAGTTGTTTCTTTATTTGGATTTAATTCCAACACAAGAAATTTAGTGTATGAAATATATGGTATTAGGTTAGCTAAACCCTAAAACAATTTTTAATGATAGAACTTGCGATTCTGAATCAAACACATGATGATACTAAATTATGCTAAACTACGTATCTTGAAATTTTATTTGGGTTACAATATGGCGAACACGGGAGGTCGAAATCTGTTTTGGTTTTGCTGATATTAGCAAACTAAGCGTTTACTTGAATGTTAGCTGAAATTTGAGCGTATTAGAGCATCGTCAATCAACGCCTATTTTGCATTATAACAACATGATGCTCTATGTAAAAAGTAATGGGTTAATTAAATAATATACTTATTGAAGTATACATGCCCATGCCTGATCTCAGAATTCTGGTTTACTATCTAAAAAGATACATGTTTGTATGAACAAGCATAAAACCAATAATGATCCAAATGCGTACAAATCATTGTTTTCTTAACATGTAGCGTTATATTTTTATTAATGTAAAGAATAAGTAGCAATTGCCATGATGCCATCAAGCATTTACACCCATTTAGTTGAAAATTTAGGTATCTAGAACTTTCATTTGATAATAAACAATGATATATTTTGTGTAAACTAATCGACTTCTTAATAACATATTGGACCATCACATTGATGACGTCATATACAGAAACGCTCAAGGGCATGAACCATAAATCCATTATATTCAGTTTCAGTACATTTATTCCGTACAGGAAGCATCAAGATATATTGTATATGCCGAAATTTTGGGTTAAGGTGAAAGACCTACCACTACACGCACTCCATTAAATCAGAAAAGTGGCAATACATGTACTTTTGTTTTTTGCATTTCGATCATATTTTACATAAAACTATAACTCAACGTTTAAGATTTTTGATTGAACAATTTAACGAGGAAACCTAAAATTGAAGCATTTTAAACTGCAAATATTAAATATTTGTTTTGAGGATTTTGTTTCCAATTACTTACTTTTTGTGTAATTTTAATTGCTTAATACATTTTAAATAATAATAAGACAAAATGATATTCAAAAATATGTAATTTAATTTCTGAAAATATACAATTAAGGGCGACATAAAACAAACAAACCAATAGTACATTTATTATTGTTGTGAAGCACCTCATAAGATAAAACGTTTAAAAAACAAGTTAAAAATAGAAAAACTTAAGACAGAAGTACTACTTGTTATTAAGCTTTTAACAAAATAAAAATATTTACGGTTACAATTAATCATGTTTTAAATTTAGCTTAATGAGATGCTGAAGTTTAGATTTAATTACAGGCATTGTTCTTCTAAATTTTTTTTCTGTTGTTAATGAATTCTTTTACAGCACTAGAGTTGGGATACGTTCCTGTATTAATGAAAAACTTATAATACTTCTGCACCAATTTAATTTCTTCTTCAGTCCATCCTAAAATTAGGAACCTTATACTCTCCTTGACAATAAAAATTTTATATTATTACCTCATTTTCGGATTGTTTCAGGTTTGATAAGCAGCGTGTATGATATTTCTTATGAATGCACCCCTTGATTAGAATATACATCTGGAAATAGAAAAAAAACACTAACTATTTATTCAAAACAAATATAGGAATCATTTATACCAATTTAAAGGAGTTATTTTCTATTAATCCGAATCAGCACTACTACATAAATGCATGCTGAATAATGAATCATTCGTTGTAGCTTTAATAATAAAATGGGTCTTATATTGAATATTATGTTTACATTAGTGTTTATAATTGCTATATACAAACAACAATTATAAAGACAAACTTGCCGAGTTGCGGCAATTGAATTCCGTTAAACCGTTGACTGATAAATAATTATCAGTCAACGGTTAAACGAAGTTTCACTGTTTAAACTAAAGTGGCGATGTTACGTTAATAATATTTAAATGTCTTATTTCAAAAGAATTTGTTAAAGCGCTTCGCCTCATAAGTATATAGATTTCAATTACAATGGGTTTAAATTTTTTAACTGTCAGCATTCTGCATGTTGCGAGGAATAAACTCCTTAATAATAACATCAATTAAATCTGATATAAAATGTACTTACCTTTACATTTTGTATGGAGGACAAAACGCACTGCACACACACAACACTATACAAATAATTATACTTAACACCATTTATACATTGGTATTGCGTGGGGACGCTGTGTTGCCGCTGTTTGTAATTTATTTACATTATAAATCTGAGCTGTGAATAAGACTACATTAAGATTATAGGTTCAACAAAGATAGCACATCCAGCGGATGCTGTAACGTACCGTGTGTATAACATCTCAAAGCGATACTAGCGTCAGCGATCTACTCTTGAACTAAAAACGAAGTAACCGGTCATAAGGCGGCAGATGTGACTTCTAACAAAAATTTTCAAAATAGGTTTAGACGGTCATTAAGATCATTTTGCTACAATCAATATTGAAATTCGTAGTGACTTCCAAAAACGGAAGTCACAGCGCTATATATGACGTAACAACGATGTTTAAGTCTCCGTTTTGGAGGTGACAATGTACTGTTCATAAATATATATATATATATATATATATATATATATATATATATATATGAGTTTACCAATTACGCCACCGAGACCGATGACACAATTGGGAAATTTACAAATTTAAATTGTGTACACGACGATACATCAACCTAACTTTCAATTACGTTCGGCATTTTTGTCAATCACATCTGACATTGTCAATTTTTGACATGTCAGTTATAGACAGGAAGCTACGCTCAAAATTATGGCTATAAGCCAAGTATTAAATATATAAATATTTTAGGTAGTTAATTACACAAGGTAAGTTGATAAATACTATCGTATTATAGTGAACAAGATGAAATAATAACTTAGACTTTTATGCAAAGTCTAAATGATCATTTCAAATCGAGCTAGTAATTGAAAGATTGGTAAATGCATGGTTCCGGCAAAACCAGGATACAGGTTCAAGTCCTGTCCAAGACCTTATATTTTCCATGCGGTACCTAAATATTTTGAATAAATAAATTATATTATAGGAAATGGTCTATCTTAATAAATATTTTAATTAAAAACAATGCTATTAAAAATAATTAAATTCGTTTAAATATATGTACATAATAATACATTAGTCTAACTGTAAAATTGAAAATAGAATAGCTAAACAACTAAATATGCAATATAAAATTCTAAACTCAACAACATCAATTACCTTAAAATGAAAACATTTTCCTATTATATTAGTAATTTATTGAGTCTATGTAATTATAACTGGCATAACATAGACAGTATTGCCATGGGCAATATCAACAGCATCTAGATCATCTGCATCAAAATGTAAAGCCTGGACAGCAATTGCATTTTCCCGTAACTGATTTTCACTCGTATCCAACTCATCATCAGTATCAGCTTCGGCTATTAAAACATTATCATTATTTTCAGAATCTTCTAATTTTGTAACAACTAGATCAGATGGTGATGGCTGCGTGGGTTTAACAGTTCTTCTTCGAGTATGGGTTTTCATGTGACGTTTCATATCGGACCTAACTCTAAATGGTTTTCCACACACATCGCAAGTGTGTGGCTTTTCGCCTAGCAAAGTAAAAATATATTCTATGCAGTTTTGTAAAACACTAACCTGTGTGAATACGCCTATGATTTTGTAGATATGATGAAGCACGAAAGGTTTTTCCACAAAATTCACATTTGTAATTCTTTTCCCCAGTATGTATACGCCTATGAACTATAAGAGAATATTTACGAGCAAAGTCTTTACCGCAGTATTCGCACTGATATTGTTTTTGATTTGAATGAATTGATACAGTGTGATATTTCAAATCACCCCACTGTCTGAAATGTCTGCCACAATCTTCACATTTGTATGGTTTAACACCTGTACATTACTATTACAAAAATAAACTCATAATATTGTAACTTACCAGAATGTAGTCGCATGTGGACTTTAAGTGCACTAGCAGCAAAAAAACTTTTACCACAAGGTTGACACTGATGTGGTCGAATCCCAGTATGACCACGCATATGATAGACTAAAGAATTTCGATGTGTAAATACCCGATCACAGTCAGTACAAGCATACTCTTCTTTTTTTTTCTTAGCCCTCTTTTTAGTAAACCCATTTATATCTGCTAAAATGAAAAATCTTTTTAACCTTGCTTAAATAGATAGTGTAGCAAAAATAAAATAAAAACAAAAATTAATTATAACTTTACAATTACAAATATTAAATCTTTGTTTCTTTGTGTACAGGGTTCTATAAAGTGTAAATATCGTGTAAACTCATACTGTTCAGATCAGGAAATTCATTGAAGTAAAGGGAGTTTTAAAGAGGAATCCAATATTAAGACGTTACTTATTTCGAAAGATAGTCGTTAGATACTTTCATGCTTTAACACACTAAGCGCCAAGTCGATTTTTCTGTTCTTTCAAATTTTTGAAGTATTTCCAATAAATATAACTTTTTAATAATTTTGGTTACAAAGTATAATGTGATATTTTATTTTTCTGTTGATTTTTAGGTTATTCTTGGTGTGTATCCTTTTAGATACACTGGCCCAGCAAAAGGATTTTTACTCATCTCCTCTTTCCTGGGCTGTGTGTAGAGAAAAGGATACACAAATTTTTAGATATTTTGTTCACAATATTGTTTTTTCTTATATATTATGTTTATTTTCAGATGCGTTCCACTTGTGCACGTACTATATAACCGGTAGTGAAGTGACAGTGGTCAGACTTTGAAAGACTTTTGTGAACTTTCTGAACAGTTACAATGGACTACTCTAGTGACGATTCCAGGGACCATCCGGATTTTGAACCTGATTCCGATTCATGCAGCGAATCAGATACAAGTACTGAAAGCGAATGCTGCAACGAATCGTATGTTCGCAATTATCCTGACCCTTCTATGCCAAACACTTCTGCTAGTATAACCTCGGAAGCAGATTGGCTAAAAGAGCGCTTACAAAATATTAAATGGCACATGCCAACTCATGATGATCCGCCAGCTATTGAAAACACCATGGGGATGACTGGTATGAAAGAAATTTATGCGGGAATATTAGCTGATGCTGACCCTATAGACTATTTTGAATTATTCCTAACACCTAATATTATGCAATTGATAGTTGAGCAAACCAATTTGTTCGCCACGCAACATCTTATGTCTACTGACGTTTCTGGTAGATCTCGACTTCATGAATGGCAACCTGTTACTGTTGATGAAATGTATAAATTTTTGGCTCTTATTGGTTGGATGGGTCTAGTAAAATTGCCAGCGATACGCGACTACTGGAGAAATAATGTTTTGTTTGGTATACCTTTTGCATGCAATGTCATGGCAAGAAATCGGTTTAAGCAGATTTTAAAATTTATTCAATTCTCGGACAATGAATCTGCAAACACTGCTGACAGATTGTACAAAGTTGGTAAAGTTATAGATATGTTCATTGCAAACTATCAGTGGGTATATATTCCGGGAGAAAAAATATGTATTGATGAGTCACTAATTCCATGGAGAGGCAGGTAAAAATTTCGATAGTACATTCCTAACAATTGTGTATAATGATATGGCATTAACAGTGTGTTTTTAACAGCTCTGTGAATTTAATTAATTGAATGGTTATTTTTGGACATATTTTCTGGAAAATTATACCTGTCTGCTGAGTATAATCTGGGCTATGGAATGATCAATATAAGTGATATCAGGGATCCATTAAACAGAAGTTGTAAGCTGTTTTTGTAGTAATTTTCCTGTATTTATCTGTTGAGGCATGACATATGTTCAAATACAACAACTGATATCAACATATTTAATAAATTTAATAGATAACTACTACAAATAGCTAACTTTTGTGAACACATGTTAAGAAACTAATTCTAAATTGTGCAGTACAGGATCTAGGAAGACATTCAATTTTAATTTATTCTAAAATGTCTGAGGCTTGCAACTTTTGCAATTTAAAAATTCTAGATGATGAAAATTACATCTGTTGTGATAGTTGTGGATCAACATTTCATGCTACCAAAAAATGCTCTATTTTAAATGTTACCGAAGTTAGAGCGATTCAACTCAAATCTCAAAGATTAGTTATTTTCTTTTGTGAGGATTGCAGAACCACAGTATTAAAAGCTCCTCTGTTATTGAAAAAGCTTACTACTCTGGAAAAAGAATTGGATAATTTAAAACAGCAGTTTGTAGTCCTACAACAAGAAAAGAATTCTATGGGTTTAAATAACGACAGAACAAGTAATAGTGAAACTATATACAAAGAGGTTCATGAGAGAACAGTGCGTGCCTGCAATTTTATGGTTTTTAACGCAAGTGAATCTAAATCTTCGCAAATAGCTGAGAGAATTTCACATGATAATAAAATTGCAGCTAAAATTTTGGAGGCTGCTGGTGTGCAGTCCAGTGATTTCATCAATGTTATACGCCTTGGTAAGGTTGCTGGTGATAGGCCTCGTCCTTTGAAGGTTACTTTATGTAGCTCTGGTAGAGTTGGTCAAGTACTTAAAGCCAAAAGAGCCATTACTAACTATGGTTATTCAATCAGTCAGGATCTGACACATATACAAAGGCAACAATATGCATCTGCTCTTAAAGAACTTAAGGATCGTTATAAGCATGGGGAACAAAATCTAAGAATTATCCATAAACAGGGAGTACCTTGTGTGGTCAAGAATGTCCCAAAAAACTAAATAATAATAAATCCACGACTCTTTACTCACTATCAGTTTATTACCAAAATGTTGGAGGTATGCGCACTAGATTTGTTGACTTTGCTCTATCGGCTCTTGTTTGTCGATATGATGTGATTGTGTTGACAGAAACTTGGCTGCATGAAGATCTTTCTAATGCAGAATTGGGACTTTCTAACTATGAAATCTACCGAGTGAACCGTTCCTATCTAACCAGTACTAAAGAACGTGGTGGTGGGGTTCTTATTGCCACCAAGAAAGACTTACCATTTGTAGTCAAAACCATTTCTACTACTGTCTTGAATGTTGAGCACCTGTTTATCGAATTCTGGGAAGGTAAATTTAATTTTGTTCTGGGTGGTGTCTACATTCCTCCAGGATCCTCGTCAGAGGTGTATATTGACCACTGCTCGGCAGTTGAGCAAGTAGTTGATAAGTATCCTGCTTCTTCTTTCTTTATTTTGGTGACTATAACTTACCAGCCGCAGATTGGGAATCGCGTGATGAATTATTAGTACACTACGGACCGGGGTACCCAGCTACTGAGGTGGCAGAATACTTCAATTTCTTGGGATTTAAACAATTTAATAATATACCTAATGACCACAATGTATTTCTAGACCTAATTTTTGCTAATGTATCTAACTCAATTGATGTGTCGCTTGCTAACGATTGTCTTTTGCCCAACAATTACCACCACAAGGCTCTCGAATGCAAACTATCTCTTACTACTAAGTGTAGAACCTTACAATTCAATGAAACGATAGAGATTTTAGAAATGCTGATTATATCGCATTAAATGAATATTTTGGACAAATTGCATGGGATTCTCTCTTGAGTAATTTGGATATTGATGAGTCTGTTAGGACTTTTATGAAACAATCAATGTTGCCATTGATAGATTTGTACCAGTAATCAACCGTAGATTATCTACCTATCCTAGATGGTTTTCCAGGGACTTGATATCATTAATACATGAGAAAAGAGAGCACATGCTATATTTAAGGAAACCCGTTCCCAGATTGATTATTTACGTTTTAGTACTTTACGAGATCTTTGTAAACAGGCTACGAAACGCAGTTATCTTACTTATATGTCCAATGTAAATAAAGGGATTTGTTCTAATCCAAAACAATTCTGGAGTTATGTTAATAGTTTAAAAGGGAACATTTACCTGAGAGCTTGTTTCTTGATGATATTACTGCTAATAATGGCGATGATATTGCCAATCTCTTCGCCTCTCACTTCAGAGGAAACTATAATGATACACCCAAGGCTTTCGATACTAATCTCTCTATGACCGATTCACAAGTTGATATCCCATTTATACAATTTTGCTTGGAGGAGGTATTCAATGGTATCAGATCCCTTCCTGATAGGTTGTCAACGGGTCCTGATGGGATTCCACCTATTTTTCTAAAGAGGTGTATATTTACTTTGTGTAAACCGCTTCAATTCCTATTTAACTTGACATTTAAACTTCAAAATTTCCATCGATGTGGAGTACAAGTTATGTCATACCCATTTTTAAAAGTGGCAATAAAGAGGATATTAGAAACTACCGCCAATATGTCTGTTGTCTTCTATACCTAAACTACTTGAAAGGTTACTAATTGTGTACTTAAATTGGTATTGTTGTAAATTAATATGTGATAACCAGCATGGGTTCACTCAGAAAAGATCGACAGTTTCTAACCTACTTGTCTATCAAAACACAATTACTACTGCTTTGGAGAATGGGTTGCAGGTTGATTCAATATATACAGATTTCTCTAAAGCTTTCGATAAAATCAACCATTCCATATTGTTAGGAAAATTGAAAGCTATAGGATTTCGCGTTACTTACTTCAATGGCTAAAGAGTTATCTCAGTGGCAGGTCACAGTCGGTAAAGATTAAAAATGTTATTTCAGCACCTATGGAAGTTTTATCTGGAGTGCCTCAGGGGTCACACTTAGGGCCCCTGCTATTTAACTTATTTGTAAATGACATTGGCTTGTTTCTTCCCGGCAGCAAGTTCTTACTATTTGCTGACGATTGTAAATTGTTCAGAGTAGTTGGGAGTGAATCTGATTGTCATGACCTTCAGAAAGAACTCGATTCATTTTATAATTGGTGTGAGAATAATGGGATGTTTCTTAATATTTCCAAATGCTGCAGTATAACTTTCTCATATTCTAGAAACCCCATTAAGTATGTATACTCTATCAATGGATCGCATTTGAAAAGTGTTGATACAGTTCGTGATCTGGGTGTTTATTTTGATAGTAAGGTATCTTTTGTTCCTCATATTAATACTATTACTTCAAAATCTCTAAGAGCATTAGGATTTATTTCAAGACACGCACGACCTTTCAGTGACAGCGATTAGAACATTGTATTTGTGTTACGTTCGGAGTATACTTATGTATGCCTCTCGATCTGGTCTCCCCATCATAATGTACACATTCGAACTCTTGAAGCAGTGCAGAATAGGTTCCTAAGATTTTGTGCATATAAGACCGGAACAGTATTCAGTAAATTTAATTGTGATTATGACCTCATTCGCCAGGCTTTGCAATTACCACCTCTGGAAACCCTACGTGAATATAATGACCTTCTAGTTTTGTATAAAGTTTTGGCAGGAGATATTGATTGTTCCGAATTACTTAGCCTGATTAGTCTTAGGATACCACTGTGTAACACTAGAGACACATCATTATTTTTTGTGCCCTATCATAGGGTTAATTATACTTATTTCTGCCCCCTAACTAGGATGGTTAGATCTGCTAATGCGCATGATTATAAGATGATAGGAATTTCACACTCAGAATTTAAAAAGGAATTTAAAGGGAGTATAATGGGCTGTTTAGAAACCTACAGTGAGCTTCACTAGTTTTTTAAAGTTTTTTATGTTTTTTTTATATATTTTAAGTATTTTATGAATTTGACATATATTTTATAATTCATGTTAGTTTTAATATTTTTAATATTCTGAATTATTTATAGCATTTAAAGCATTATTTATCAATATTAAAGGTGTAATCCGTATATGTGAATAAATAAATAAAATAAATAAATAAATAAACAAGGCTGCTAAATACGGCATCAAAATTTTCAAACTATGTTTAGAAAAAGGTTACACTGGGAACCTTGAAATTTATTGTGGCAAGTCTAAAAATAAGGAAGCTGCGGTGTCTGAAAAAAATGTTATGGATTTGGTGAAAAATCTTTTGGGTGAAGGCCGAACTGTATATACCGATAACTATTACACCAGTGTACGTCTAGCCTATCGCTTGAAACAAAACAAAACTCACTTGATTGGGACCCTTAGGTCAAACAGAAAACATTTGCCCGCTGATGTCATGTCTACCAAACTCAAAAGAGGGCAGTTTTTTGCAAAACAAACCGATGATGGGATTGTGGTTCTAAAATGGCGCGACAAAAGAGACGTCAGAATATTGTCAACTAAAACTTCTTCTCTGAAGACCGTCTCTAGTCGAAAAGGACTATGTATTCAAAAACCCCAGGGCATTGTTGACTACAACAGTGGCAAATCCTCCATTGATATTAATGATCAAATGGCTACCTATTATTCTGCGTTACGACGATGCACAAAGTAGTATAGGAAACTCATGTTCGAGATTATCTGGGGAACAAGCTTGGTTAATGCACATTTCTTGTACAATGAATACTCTATTCGTAAAAAGCTCACTATAACTGAATTTCGTGAGCAAGTTATATTGTCAATGGTTGCATCAGTTTCAGCAGGCACTGCTGCTCGACCAAAAAATCAAGCAGAAGCTAAACAGTATCTGGTGACAAATATACAAGCTGGGAAGAAAATTCGAGGTCGTTGTACAGAGTGCTACAAGGTATATGGAAGAAAGGGATCAGTCGTAGGGGGTAAAGTTGTAAAAGCATCTCAAGTAAACACAAAATGTTCAATGTGTAATGTAATTATTTGTAGAAGCTGCTTCAATAAGTCTCACTAATATGTTTATCGTCATCTTTTTCTTATGAATCTTTATGTTTTGTCATTATTGGAATTTATGAATGTCATAGATAAGACATTTACTTTAAAATAAATGTTTAGTTTTTTACGATATTACTTTTTCTGGTCAGCTATTACCAGAGGCCACACCCAAATATACCAAAGTAATTGAGTGGGCGAAGGCTTACTTTTCTGTATATACAATATATTAAAACCACGTGCATTTAAGATACACAACAACTAGAACAAAGCAAATCGTGTGTATCCTTTTTGATACACAATGTTTCAGACAGTGTGTATCGAAAAGGATACACTGGCGCTTAGTGTGTTAAAGTAAAAATCATGCAAAACATATCAGAAGTGGACTGCCCTTGGTCTTCTTATATATTTAGAGATACTAAAAAAAAATTGTTTATTAGGTAGGGATAATTATTTACGTTTTAATACACATGCACTTACATTGTATCTGTCTTTTAGCTATGTAGTCTAATCCATATTGAATATTAACAAAAATCCACAATACCCGAGCTATATCATTTTCAGTTTCTGGAGGTTACTTAAAATTTGGGGTTAGTTTGAACACTGACATTGATTTTATGTAATGTTGTTCAACAGCAACAAATAATATGGAATCCAAAATGATCCTTGTGTTATCAATTTAAAATTTCCTCTGTGTTTATTATGCCCAACTTCTATGTATTTTAATAGTTCCTTCCATCTCTATATAACTAAGCACATTGCCATTTTGCATGGATATTCTTAAACTCTGTGACCGATTTATAAGTATGTTGTTATATAATATATGCTTACTTAATACGTCTTCATAAACTTTTATATCGGTGGTTATTTTAATATTTGCCATTTTGGAACACATAACTAATGTTCCAACTGAAGTAGAATCTAAACCGGTAAACACAGTAATAATACAAGTATACATGCCCACCTCTAGCTACAGTGACAAAGAGGTAGAAGCCATCTAGAAAGATATCGAAGACATATTAAGATACGTAAAAGGACATGAAAATTTAATAATTACGGGGGATTTTAATGCAGTGGTAGGTGATGGTAGGAAGGAGCGGTAGTAGGTTTATTTGGTTTAGGCATGAGAAATGACAGGGGAAATAGGCTGGTAGAATTTTGCGACAAGAACAATTTAATCATTACAAACACATTATTTCAACATCATGCTAGAAGACGATATACGTGGAAGATGCCAGGAGATATAAGAAGATATCAAATAGATTACATTCTTGTTAGACAACAGTTTAGGAATCAAGTAAAAGACTGTAGAAGCTACCCAGAAGCGGATATAGATACTGACCACAACATCGTAATTATGAAGGCCGCACTTAAATTTAAATGTGAAAAAGAGAAACGGAAAAAGGTACTTGGACTTGGAGAAACTAAAAGACAAAGATATTCAACAAAGATTCGAAAAAAAGTCAAATGAATTGCTCAAAACCGGGAAAATATCTGATACTAAGGAAGTAGAAACAGAATGGAATAACATTAAATCCAGCCTAGACATGGCGACCGGAGATATTCTGGGGTATACACAAAAAGAAAATAAGAAACCGTGGATAGCAAAGGATATCCTGAATTTAATAGAAGAAAGACGAAAATACAAAAATAAATCAGACGAAACAGGAAAACAGATATACAAAGCCATAAAATGGGAAATTATTCGCAAATGCAGGAAAGCTAAAGAACAATGGATTGATGAAAAGTGCAAAGAGGTACAAACGAAGATGGAAATAGGAAAGACTGACGAAGCATACAAATTAATTAGAATGAATTTTAGGGATATAAAACCTTATAGCAAAAATATAAGGGATACGGGAGGAAACGTCATTATAGAAAATGTAGAGAAAGTGGGTGGATGGCAAGAATATATAAGGAATTTATGTGCAGGAGAGGAACTAACTGCATTAGAACAGGAATCAGACATTGAAAATGATGACTTGGGATATCCTATACTTAGAGATGAGTTTGAATTAGCATTAAAGGGTCTGAAAAATGGTAAGGCGCCGGGTACAGATAAGGTGAAGCAGAAACTCTAAAAGCCGCTGGACAATCAGTAACAGAACGTCTCTTCCAACTTGTAAGCTATATGTATAAGACAGGCGAGATACCCAAAGATTTCAAACGTAACATCATAGTAACTATACCAAAAAAGAAAGGCACGGATAGATGTGAAAATTTTCGAACAATAAGTTTGACAGCACAGGTGTCAAAAATATTAACTAGAATTGTACAAAGACGAATGGAAAAACGGGCTGAAGAAATACTAGAAGAAGACCAATTTGGGTTTAGGCAAAACAGGGGAACACGGGAGGATATTTTAGCTCTGAGAGTGATAATGGAGAAAACAATAGAAAAAAGTGAAAGCGTGTATATAGGGTTTGTAGATCTGGAAAAAGCATTCGACAATGTAAAATGGAAAAAAATGTTTGAAATACTCAAAAAGATTGGAATGAGTTATAGGGATAGACGAATAGTACATAGCTTATACAAAGAGCAAACAGCAGTAATAGAATTAGAGCAGGAACATAGAAAAGTAAACATTAGGAAAGGCGTGAGACAGCGATGTACTTTATCCCCATTGATTTTTAACTTGTACATAGAAGAGGCAATGAATACCATCAAATGCAGAAAGACATTTGGAATTACTATGCAGGGACAAAAAATTGATATGCTTAGATTTGCAGATGATATAGCGGTATTAGCGTCTAGCAAGGAAGAGTTAGAAGCTGCTCTTAATGAAATGGAAACGGTTCTAACAGAGAGATACGGTATGCAAATTAACAAAACTAAAATTAAAGTACTAGTATGCAAAGGAGGGGAAAATAAATCAAAAACAAGAATACAAATATGTAACACGAACTTACAATAGGTTAAGGATTTCTGCCTAGGAAGCCAAATAACGCAAGATGGGAAAAGCACAAAAGACATAAAACAAAGATTAGCACAAGGTCGTGCTACATTTAACAAGAAAAAAACCTACTGTGTGCAAAGACAACAAACATAGAAACAAGGAAAAGATTGCTTAAAACATATGTGTGGAGCACAGCACTGTACGGATGTAAAGCCTGAACAGTAGGAGAAGCGGACAAGAAAAAGGTAGAAGCCTTTGAAATGTGGTGCTACAGACGTATGATGAAGATACCATGGACAGACAAAGTTAAGAACGAAGAGGTACTAAAAATGGTAAGGGATGAAAGAAATATGTGATAGGCCACATACTATGGCATGAGGGAATATTGCGGAATACATTAGAAGCAGAGATAGGAAAAAAGAGAAGAAGAGGTAGACTTATGTTAGATTACTGCACACAGATAGTAAAAGATGTAGGCTGTAGGGGTTTCAGGCAGATGTGTAGGCTAGCCCAAAATAGAAATCAATGGAGGTACGCATCCCACCAGTTCCAAGATTGATAAACTAATGACGAAAAAATAACTGTGCTTAAACATGATGATTATTATAAGCAACTACAAGAATTGGTTGGGCAATATTCTCGAATAATGTTAATTGTATGAAAGGATTTACTGGAAAACCATTATTTCGGCAATTGTCAACGTGTTGGGGGATCTTGGTAGCCACAGGCTGCTTAACCCTCTTCACTGAATCTCGGTGAAATAGGGCATACAATTAGGAAACAAAAGAAGGGAAACGAGATGTATACATACTGTGTGAGAATTTCAAGGAACTATGTAGGCTAGCTCGGAATATAAATAAGTGCAGGTACGTGTCCAACCAGTTTTGAGACGGAAAACCTAATGACGAAAAAATAAGCGCAGATAAATCTGATGATTAGTATATAAAACTACAGGTGTTGGTTGTGAAATATCTGCAACTAATGCTGACTGTACGAAAAGATATATTGGAAAAAATATTAAATCGGTAAATGTGTAAGTGTTGGGGGAACTTGGCAGCCATAGGCTGCTTACCTGTCCACAACCACTGAATGTCGGAGAAACAGGATATATAATTGTAAAACAATAGGTAACCGAACTGCATCTAACAAGAAAGAAGAGCGCCTATGATGAAAGACAACAAACATAGAACAAGAAGAAAATTGTTGAAAGCATATGTATGGAGCACAGCACAGTATGCATATGAAATATGAGCAGCCTGAAAAACAGACAGAAAAACGGTAGCAGCCTTTTGAAATGCTATGCTTCAGATGTATGAGGACGATAGCAGGGACAGACAAAGATAATAACAAATAGGTTATGGAAATAGTAGGGGAACAAGGATATCTAGGGAAAAAGATAAGAGAAAGAGAAGGGCAGACTACGTTCTAAGGCATTTTTGGGGAATAGTATGGGATATATTACAAACAGAGATAGGAAAAAAGAGGTAGATGTAGACCTAGATCAGATAGTGATAGATGCAGACTGTGCAAATTTCAGAGAAATCTGTAGGTTAGTTCAGAATAGGAAGCAATGATGGTACGCGTCTAACCAGTTCCAGGACTGAAGACCTAATGATGATGATGATGGAATACATAAGGGTACAAGTTAAGTTATAGGTTAATAGTCATATGATATTAGAAAATCAATTTATTCAGTTAGGAAAGTAGAACATTTTAACAATTATTGTAGAGCTTAGGTAGTGTATAAATAATATAGGGTTAATTTAGTTAGGTATATTTAGCTAGGAATCGTGTAACATAGTATTTATGTAAATATAGGGCATAAGAAATAATAATAATGGGGTAAAATTATAGCATCTTTAATTTGTAGTGTAGTAGTATACGGGAATACAAAAGCGTTGAGCATGTGTTAAAATAACACTTTTATATTTCAAACGTGAAACCCAAGACGGTTAAAAGCATAACAAAATAACAAGGGGAGATATATTTCTAGATAACATTGCTACAAACAAACTAGAGTTTTACTATGAGCTCATGATAAGACAAAGGGTTAATGTAAGGTATGAGGAACGCCCTCTTACTTTAATAAAAATATGTGTTTAAAAGATTATCGATTTGCATCATTATTGTTATAAAATTATTGACCATATGAGTGTACATAAACAAATGGTGTTTTTGAAAATGTGTCACAATTTTTAAAACAACGTATAACCCAACACAAAAGTGACATTAGAATCAAACCAAATTCTTGTGCTTTATCAAGTCACTCGCTCAATTTAGATCACAAAATTGATTTTGAACATCCTAAAATTTTAGAATTAGAAAAAAATACAAAAAAAAAGATTATTCCTTGAAATGTATCATATTTTTCGCAAAAAAATTGTATAAATAAAAAAACAGATATTGGTGGTTTAAGTTCGATTTATACATACTTTCTTAGTCTTCAGAAGTAACCTGTACCTAATGCAATAATTGATATTATAGTGATTAATACTTCACATCATACATGCACATCACATTCATACATACATACACATGTACACATACACACACGTACTAACAAACAAACAGATTTAAAATATATAATCAGAAATATGCATGGACACTCATATAAGTATAACATGTACGCACACTCATGTTGATACATACACACACACACACACACACACACACACACACACACGCACACATAGGCATCATATATTTAACGCTTTAAATAACAAAAAATGAAACTGAAAGGTTTCAAAATCTGACATTTTTATATTTATACAAGTTATACAATTTTTATACAACAACTTGAAGCAAACATTATTTTAAAAATACTTTTCGATTTAATATCTATGTTAATTTAATATATATCCTCACCTTGTAAGTTAATAGCAATTGATGTATATGTTAGCCTAGTTAATTGTATTTTAGAAAGCCTGTGATCAAGAATTTGAAATAGATTCGAAAATTTAGGCCTTAAAAAGAGTATACTTTTCTCCAGCTGACCTCAAACCCATTAATAATATATCGTATATATATATATATATATATATATATATATATATATATATATATTCTTTTTTATGTCAAATTTTATTATAGATTACTTTCTTAATAATTTGTTACGTTAGTAAATTAATAAAAAGTCTGAAGAGGGTATTTCTCTTTGGGTTGTAGATATTTACAATTTATAAAATAAATTTTCTTATATTATCTTAGTTGAAGATGGAATTTGTATCAAGTTGCTATGTTCTATACAAATGACAACTATTGTATTTACTAAGCTTTTATATATTCAGATCTAAGTATGATGTACATATTATCAGTAATGGATCTTAAGAGTTCTTAAAATATTTCTTATTGCATTTAAATTTTCAATTTGTTCACAAAATAGTCACATAAGATATTAAAACAGATTTTAAATAAAATATTCTATGTTAGTTTTTTAATTTGATGGGAATTTTATCAACGCATAAAATTCTTATAGAGTATGATTACTGTTATAATTAGGTTCTTGAAAGCATACCTGTATGTTTTTGTAAATAGCAAAATTTAAATTAAAGTGGAAGCTTAATAAACATTAAAATGCAAACTGATGGGATTTATATAAAAAAAAATTCGACATACCGAGGAATATGACATTAATTCTAAATAACAAAAAATGTGTTACCAAACTATAATGATTTATCTTGATTAACAATGTCTTCTTATGAGTGAAAGCATACCAAGAACATGGCCCCTATATGAACAGATGTTCTGATAACAAGTAAGGTAGAAACTACATCCATCCATCTGCATCCAAGTTGTCAATCGAAGACTGTTATATCCATCATTTTGCAATATCAAATAATTATAAAGTTACTACTTTGATATAATGTTTAAATTGTATAGTATAAAGGGTCGTCTATAGAATTAATTACAAAAAAATATCGTAAGTTAAATCGTAATATGAAAGTTGTGGATATTGTTCAGTGTACGACACCATTGATGAAAACTCTAACAGAAACATCTTAAAGACCTATGCGGAGCTCGCATTTCAACTTATTAATTCTGAGAGACATGTTGTTCACGTAATGGCTGGAATACGACTGATCCTGTTTATGGAAAAACCATCTATCTGGACTACGAGCGCTAAATAAGACACGTGCAGGTTGATTATACCAGAAATAACTAGTTATGAACATGTGTATTATAGTTAAATGACGTTTTCTATTTCAATAAATAATTTTGAAGACGACTTTAATGCTTTTACAATTCTAAAGAAAAGGACTAACGAATGTTAATTTGGAACATTTGGATATGCAAACAAAATTTGTTTTCAACAATTAAATTCTAATGCTGGCTATATACATGATGATATACCAATAATTATTAAATTTAATATTTTCTAAACTGCATAATTGCATTAATAAAATAAAAATGTTTCAATACTTCCTGCACCATTCCGAGTGAGGTTACTTATTATGTGTTCCCATCAACGATTTTTTCATTACAGTATTTATATTTCTTATTACAAATATAGTTTAATCATATTTCTGCATTTTTTGTAATTATTACAATTTTCTGCTACCTTTTGCAACAAAAAGTTTTGTTACATTTTATCTGTACTTCTGAGGTTTTCATATATATCAATGTCAAACTATGTTTCACCTTAATGTTTAATTTATATATTTTTTTGTTGAGTTAATTTATCAAGGCTTTATTCGGTATTGTTGGGAATTGTGTACAGTTTTTTTCGGTTTTTGTTGTAATTTATGTTCAAGCCATTCCATTTTATGTTTCAATTAGTCAATTTCTATTGCTATCCAATTTATGAAAATTGTTATCCGCCTGGCATATACTGTAGCAAGAAGTTGTTATTACGTACTCACTTCCATTTTATAATCTGTAAATTAATTCAATGACAATGTTCTTGTGCTTTTTTTATCAACCATGCAGTGTGTTCTACAGTGCTCTCTCATAATACCTCATTCAAAATTATTCATTAATATTTAATTGGAAATGTATTGGTTTCCGTCGACCAACTTCCTCGTTCAGCACTGGGTGCAGTATCTTCTTAGAAGGTCCACCAGTATTAAGCAGGTAACAGGTCATTTGTTTATTTCCATTTTCATATTGTCTTGTGAATTGCTATTAAAATTTTGTCTGGCAATTCCATCTACACTCATGTCGGAGACTAGAAACAGTCATCGATAGTTGCTTATATTTAAGTATAAAGGGCGCATGAGAAATAATTTGTAAATAATTTATAAATACACCTTGTTTTGTGTATAATCCCAGAACTTGGTTGTTTTGCAAAAAGAACTGCAAGGGTCTGTTAAACTGCAAAGAGCAGTTAAATCGATCATGAGTTTTTCTTTTTGCAAAACAACCAACAATTTATATCGATTTTCTTTCCCCATGCCAGGCAAAATTATTCATTAATATTTAATTAGAAACCTATTGGTTTCTGTCAACCAACTTCCTTGTTTAGTGCTGGATGCAGTATCTTCTTAGAAGGTACACCGTTGTTAAGTAGGTAATTGCTCACTTGTTTATTTCAATTTTAATCAGTATACTTCCAAGTATTATCTGTAGGAAATTCAAGGGTAAACACAATACACTCCTTCATGAAAGTCAAACAGGGCTGTAACATCCCCTAAATTATGGTAATAAAGTTCTTAAAATTTTATCCACTCAAAGTCATGCTAATGGCGGGTTATTGAGCGTTTATTGTATAGGGAAGGTCAGGCTGAAACTTTTGGTATATATCGCAATAAATATTGATATCCACTGATTACTCTACGAAGAGCGTAAATATATGTACCGATTGTTGTAAGTGGAGAATAATGGTTATATGTTGGCGTAAATCAGAGTATCGGAAATGGTAAACTTACTGTAATTTTTCCTAGTGAATTGTATTTGTAATTACTACCCTGATTTGAATCCCATTTCGAGTAATGTAAAATGTTGAAATGTAAATTATGAGTAAACGACTTACCAGTGAAATTAGTACACGTGGTAATCGTTGATGATTGGTTGGCCGCTGGTGCCCTCTCCAACTTCCATTGGTTTTGTTACACTTTCGATGTTTGTAATGTCATATGGAGTAGCACAGCACACACATCAGTATGTAAACAAGAAGCTAAATGTTTCCAGTGAAAATCACGTAAAAAACTTCCGATAATCGTTTCCACGTGGTAACCGTACTTGTCTGTTCTATGTTTCTTTCTTCACTCCACACTCGCCCGGGACCGATCGGCACTAATCAAAACTTCGACAATCACTCGATCTTGTGCTAGGTTTAGCAAGTGATCGCGAAGTAGTCTATAAATAGCAGCACACTATTGTTTTTATAAATTTTAAAGTCACGTATTGTGCGCATAGTTATACATATGCAAAGTTATTACAGTACAAAAAGATAAAGGTAAATTTAATAAAAGGGCATTATCAATAATCTATATATTTGATAAAGTACAGTAAGGAACCTTCATATGCAGCATTAAAAGAAGAATTGAGCCTTCTATTGTGTCTAGTCTGTTTATAAATTGTATAAGTTTAAATAACGGCAATCTTAGTAAGAGTTACAGACCAAATGTAAATATTATAAGTACAACAGAAGTGAAAGTGCTAGATCCTGGACTATTGACAAAGTTTTACAAGAAATAAAGATGTTTAAATTCTTTCAAGAGTGTAGGTATAAGTTCAAGAATATCCAACCCTGCCAGTATCAATGACATTGCCAACCAACCTTAATAGGATTATCGACATTCCATAAATGCAAGTAGAAACATTTTTAAGTAAACATCCAAATCTGTTTAAATACAACAGACTATACCTGTTTAAAGTGATACTGGGTATTTTACTGAATAATACGCGAGCTACTTATAGGGTTTAATACGCTAAATTTATATGGCATTCAGATTATTTCATTAAAGACTGAAAATTTTGCACTGAAGGTTACTTTTATTATAATTGTTGTAAGTAGGATGATAACTGCAGATCAGATGCAAGGCAAAATGTATCCATTGGATAAGTAAAAATTTTATAATCAAATTACTTAACACAGAGAATTCCCACCTTTGCCTAAGTAAATTTTACATTTGTAATAATAAATAGCTGGCCAGTCATTTACTAAACGTATAAAGAGTTAGAGTTATTATAAGGCCTGCAAGTTCTACAGTACTTCATGTCGAGCCGAACCCTGCAATTTCTATTTTGTCCAAAGATTTAAAAATTTCCTTATTTGCCAAGGCAATAACTAAAATTGTTTTTAATGACTGTAGTTATTACAAGATCAGAACCTTGCTAGATTGTTCTATTCAAAAGTATGAACACGGTTAAAACTTCAAACCAGTGATGCTAACATCAAAGTGTCCAGCCTATGCAAGGACAGCTTGCATATACAAGCAAAGGCATGGCCTCAAACTTTAGGCATTCCATATAAACTACAAATTTAATGTTTTATATTACACACATAACTGTTTTGGATATTATTCAGAAATAATAAAGTTCATACTGTAGTAAATGAATTAGGTTTTAATGATCTGAAAGTTCCTAGGCAATTTGTGTGCGATCAATGCACTGAGGTTGAGTTTCGTGTATTTTCTATGGTCTAGGGATAATGATGGTTTATATCACGTTAATATCACATGTTCCAAATCCAATATTTCACCTTTGACGTCACAACATTCAAAAGTTCAAGTTCTGCAGGACTGTTCTCTAATAGGAACTTTCTAAATAAACTGCATTTTCTAGTCTATTCTATTATTGTTCTAGGAAGGTTAAAAACCAATTTTAATCTGAAAACTTTTGTATACACCAGAGTTGCTGATGAACAGCAGCTTACACTGAATGGTACTTGGCACCATGTGCCAACCAAATACAATCCTGCCGATTTACTTTAGAGGGATCAGTTCTCCCACTTTAAAAGATTCTAATCTTTGGTAGTATGGTTGATTAGGCATTATTTCATGAAGACAAGTCTTTGTGGCCAATAGACTCATTTCTGTTCCATTGCTATTCAATGTCTCAAGAGTAAGGATAGTTCTCATTGTTTCGTTTTTGAAATAATTGTCGAGGTCCAAGGTCTTCTGGTGAGTTTAAAGAATCTCTTGTTCTCTAAAACATTCGCAGCAGGAATCACTTTGTTAACCAAAAAAGTTAGTTTAAGGTTCATTTTTGAAATACTTGATCCTTTCCTGGATTCTAAGGTCATGCCTGGAATTAATAGAAGACTACAATTCTCAATTTTGAATATGATAAAAAATGTACTCTGTTAATTTCTGGCACATACTTGCTCTCAAAATTTCTTGCTTTGTACAAACATGTATGGCTTCTTCATGCCAGTCCTCAGTATTCACAAGTATAATAATTAAAGTGAATTCAAACCATCATGAAAATTTATAAGTGCCAATATAACATGAAACTTGTGCAAAATAAACATTTAAAATAATTTAAAGCATAGTCTGTTTAAATTTAACCATAAATAGAACTAGTAAGAGTTGCAACAGGCTCGAAAATCATAAACGATTCTGGTATATTTCCAAAATTGTGTTTTAGTAATAAAATTACAAAGCCAATGTATAAGAGCAAAAGTATTTTCAATTTGAAGACTAAGAATTTCCATCATAAAAAAGTAAGTGCACTGCTATAAAATAACTTAAACATTTCATATAAATTTTATATCTCGAATTAATTAAACAGGATGATTTTATTACAACTTGTATTATTAGTAATCTTACAAAACACATAAACCTTGGTACTCCTTTCATACTAATGGGCAATACAATAATAGTTCAATATATAAATACCTTCTTATCTAAATTTAAATTAGCATGAATATAAGCATTATTATGCGACAGTTGTTAATGTCACTTATATAGAAATAGAGCATATTTCTTAACTTCACTCAAAATCCACAGTATATGTCTTGCTGGACTATTTCACACAAGCGGATATGAGATACATTTGGATCCATAAATGATCAAGTGTTTTGCATTTGATTCAGAATAAGTGATTGCATAATTAAACAATATTGCACAATTATGAAAGAATATAAAATATAGTTATGCCTTATTTTACTTAGATTCTACACAATAATAAGTGAATTGGTACTTTCGGTAGGTGGTCACTCTTTGACGAACTTAATAAAAGATCCATGAGCTTTTATCTAATTTAAAATTACAAAAAATGTATTCCCCCTCTGTCCAAAAATATTGTATACATTTGAAAGAAAATCATAGATTATCTAGTTTCAAAAACAATTGACAATATTTATTAAATTAGTATAATTGAAATTAACAATACATATTTAAGAATTATTACTTTTTAGTTGTCAGATTTTGAAGATCGAAACCTGTTTCCTTCAATAAAAATAAACTATTCCCCACTGTACTTTAAAATTGAAGATTTTAATCAACATAATGTGGATTTGCAAAAAAGAGATGTCAAATCGAGGTGATTAACTAATAAACAACATCGTTGTGTCTTGGAACAGTTATTGCAACTGAACAAAACACAAAAATTAGAACACGGTACTATTAATAAAATTGCAGCTGCATTTCATATAAGCCGTTTGCCTATTAAGTAAAATCTAGTACACAGCATAAGTTTAATACAGAAGGGATATATCTGTACCAATATTTCTTCAAAAAAAAGAAAAATATTGAATAAAATGAAAAGATTACTCTGTAACTTGGCTGAGAAGAAGAAAATACCATTAAATCGTTGAGAAACAATTTGTGGAAGTGGTTTTCAGTCTCTTCGATACTGAATTTTTACGCCTCCGTCCCAGGCCTAAATTCGTTCGCCCATGCATTCTCTTCTTCACACTCAAAGATTACCTTCTTAAGGGCTTGGGTTCACTCAGGTGTTTCTCGCACTTCGAGCTCGTAGCCTGCCTTATAGAGAAATTCGTTCACTTATGCTTTCTTGCTTCATGTTCAAAGCTTCTTAATGTACTCCATATTTTCAGACAAAAAGGTTTTCTAGTGTACATCATATTTCTGGACAGTGGGAGTATAATTTTTTGGGTTAAAGGAAACTACCAGGCCTTACTTGGACTACAAATGATTTTAATTGATTTGAACATTTTGTGTTTGAAGTATCGCATAATTCTAATTAAACAATTTACTATTCTTAAATGATACAAAAAATATACCACATGCCCAATGTGAAAATTACAATTTTTAGTACTGTAGGATCATTGTTTCTATTTTGTCCTAATAAAAGTTTAAAAGTTACTCACTCCAATTAGTTCCTAGGTTCAATTCACATATACCACACCACTAAATAAGCATTTTTTCCAAACAATATACCCTCTTTCATGTGAGAATCAAACAGACCCACGTATGAGAGTTGTCATGCACGATAAAGATCACTACGTTGTTTGGAATAGTGCAAGTTCAGAAAAATAAATGTTTGCCTGTTGGCATCACTGATTAGTCATATGGCAGAAAACGTCAGCATACAATAAACAAGTATATATACTAATAAAATTCTTTCCCAGCATGTTTACTTATGATTAAAAATTACATTATACATTACATGAATACCTGTTTGTTGATTTGAAGCTCGGCACGTTACTAAATGTTGCAATAATATGGCACGGATTGGAAATGGTTGTTTACATATATGACAAACATGATCTTGTGCTTCGATTTCCATTAAATCTTCCTCGGTTGCATGTAAATCCTCCTCCCGGTAGCTCCTATACAAGAAGACAGTAATCAGTTTTAACATTATTTGAATATCAAATCTAAATAACTATGTCAAATTGTAGCATGAATAACAATATCGGTTTCACAATATATCGAATTTAACACACATTCGTATACTTCATTATTTTTCCTAAAAAATATCACGTTATTTGCTTTTTGAAAATATACCGTATTGTCGTAATTTGTGTTGATAGTTTTCAGGAGTAATTCAACAGTATTAGGTTGTTTGAAGCTTATGTACGTTTTGATAGAAATACCACGACGTATGCATTTTAACTGTCTTTCTTCTATGAGAATTAAGTCCCCGAGCATTCTCGTATGGCTGTTAAAAAGATCATGATGTTGAAGTCAAAGTCTGTGTGGAAATTAAAAATGGCATTATGTGAAGGGTGTCAATAAAAGTTTTGCTAATCAATAACTTAATTCACATATCAATGGTTTGAGAATTTTTAATTATATTACAAAATTAATCTTTGTATTTACAACGTAAACAAGCTATGGCTAATTCTACATTAGAGATTTTGACTACAATGATAACGTTGAAAATTAATGTGAAGACAGAAAAGATGGGTTTAACCTAAGAATTCTTCAAGATTATACATGCGCTGTATGGATAATTTGGTTTGGTTTCATCAATTCGAATAAGAGAAAATGGATTTGTAGCGTTTTCAAAGTCTGATTGAAAACAGATGGTTCGCAGTAGCTTTTGATTGTACCTTATTGAACACGATGCATGTCCCTTGTGTGTATGTGTGTGGGTGTGTGTAGGTCTATATCTGCAACAGAATGTTTGGGTGGTATTTAGTTTCATTTTAAAAATGAAAAAGAACTTTGTAAAATGATCTAAACATCGTGACCAGCAATATTGGTATTTTTAAATATTAATATTCTACATGTGTTTGTAAAATTAATTTGTTTACTTTAATCATATCTTAAGCTGAAAAAATTTTATAAATCCAAATTTGACGATTATATTTCAGAAAACTTGTTCAAATTACTATTAAAAACTTACTTTAAATTATAAAGTTTAGAAAAATAAGGAAGAAATATTTTAAAGAGTAGTTTTTGAGATATGTAGAATTTACAAAATTATCTTGAACCACCCCGACATCTGATTTGGAAAAAATGACGAGTATTATTTCATCTTTAAGGTTCAAATTATTGACCAAGAACTAATGCTTTTTGAGCCACATAATTATTAAGTATATTGTTAGAAATCAGAAATGATTTAAGTTTCTTATGTGGTAAATACCTTTGAAAAGTGGACTACATGAATTATTCAGTTTGCAAATATAATCGGTTTGAAATTTAATCCTCTTTATTTCTTTTTAGTCTCATAAAACGACTTAAGTTTTTATTGGTGTAATTAACGAAGGTAAGTGGATTTAAACAAAGAATAAATAATAAGATTTGCGATTGTACTGAGATGTTATTTTTATTTTAACAATGTGTTACGGCATTCCTCACAAACACGAAAAAAGACAGTAAGAATCAGTAACGAAATTGTTTACGCCGAATACCGCAACAAAACGGGGACAGAATGGTAGACTTCGGGCTAGCTCAAAAACGTCGTAGAGGGGCATGGGTGAAATAGAAAGAACACATTGGAAACCTCTGGAAAACTATATTGTTAACATACAATCTCGAAAGACTATTTACAAAACAATAAAATCCGATAAGTTGCGTAATCGTTTGTTACGTGCTGGTAAACAAAGCGTCATAACAAATGCATATAAAATCGGTAAGCAAAATATATAACATCTTATAGTCTAAATACTTACAATGGTTCACCTCAAATACATATAAAAGAAAATTAAGCATAAACTGTACAGTAAATCTAGGAAAAGAAATATATCTAAATTATATATACATGCTGCTTTGTGAAGTGCACCTCCTCAAGAAATTAGACACCCTAACTTAAATTAATCAAATATTAACTATTTTTAAATTGATGCGTAAGTTCTTTATGTTAATGTTTATACAAAAAGACAAAAGAAACAGTAAAGCGGACTCTACCACAAACTTTGAATAATTAATTTTTAATTTGAAGAATGATTATTACATTGTCGCTCGTGCATTGTGAATGTGTTTGGTAACGTGGTGTTGGTAATTTATTGGATAGTCATGAGTAGCAGCAAATAAAATGTCTATCCTCCACAGCAGCATAAAAGAATTAAGAAAGTAGAAAACTGTACCTTGAACTATTTGGCTTCGTATCATGTTGTGGATGGAAAAATGTGACTGCATTTTTTTATTGGCTGCATGCTGGAACCTCCAACTTCACTTATACTAGCATACAAAGCATTTTTAGTAGCGCAATTTTACAACATGTATCTGCGGTAAGAAGATGTTGTATTCAATCTTGTCTTTCAAAGCACGGTCTCTATTTTATAAGGACAGAATCATGTATGGGGGTAGGGTATTTGGCTTCCAAAAATATCACTGAAGAATCATGTGTGCAAAATTCCCAGACAACAGCTGCCGAAATACAAACTGTAACAGCTTGCCAACACGCAGATAACGCAATTATCAGATATTTTTAGACAAAGGAAAACAATCTTGTTACTTTGTAACATCTTAACAGCTGCAGAATACCAGATAACGAGTCCATTGTAAGCAGATGTAGACAGGTGATAAGTGGTCTTATCTTTCAGAAGAAACTGTGCATTTTAAATGTAGCTTTTAATTAAAATGTAATCACTGCAGGTGCTAGAAAATATTGCTACTACTTTGTAACGTAATGTTTCTTAAGCAGCTGTTTGATTTTATAAGGCAAATTTTTGTATAGAGTAATTACTTGAGAAATTTTATAAAATAAGATTAATTCAAATGGCGGAAAATCGAGCTTGTTGAGGAATTTTAGGGCGTTTTAAAAATAAACGCAGAAAAATTGTTTGCAGGGTTTTGAACGTAACAAATAGTTTTATATTTCTGTAACAGATCACAAATGGTAATACCCGTGTTTAACAATTTCTTGCCAGATACAGCTAGGTGAGTACTAAACAAATAAGTTACTTTTAATTATTGGTTTTCTAGGGTTTATTATAGGTTCAGAGGTTTAAGTTTTCCCAGAATTTTTAATATTAGACAAAGTTTAAATGTCGTGGTGCCCTTTTCTGAGTTAAATGAGCAAATATAGAGTCAACCTGCCACCACTCTCATAGTCTGTACTTTTGAATTTATATTCAGAGTTAGTCATATTGCCTTGCTAGGAGTTTGCTTTTCTCCAGGTTAATTGTCATTCAAGTTTACCCTGGACCACCATTGTTTTCAGGAAACCCCCGATTTGGCCATAACATTCTGTCCCCACTCATTTGTAGTTGGGGAAGGCTAAAGTAAAACCAAGATCTCAAAATATCCAAAGAATATTGTTACATGTAAAAATTGACATTGCACACTTTTTAATTTTGAGTGGATTCGCGCCAATATTTAAAAAAAAGACGTGTATTTCCGTAACTTCGGACAGTTGCGTCGGCGCAAGAGAATGCACAGACGTGGAGTGAGCAAGCAAGTGCGCATTTTCCGACACAGGGGATTAGTCAACGAGACATTGAACAGTGAGGTTTATCTGTGGCGTGCCTTTGTCTTTTCTCTTTTAGGTAATGTGGGTTTCTCTTTATCTCTGTCTATTATCGTTCCTTACCTAGTCATTCCTACCGTACCTCTACAGACGACGAAGAGGGAAGACAAATTAATCTGGTTTCAATGATGGCTAACCCAAACCACGCCCAAACCGGAAATGAATATGGCTCCTGCCGCAAGAATAACCGCAAGGTCGTGAAGAGCTCCACATAATTTTGTGAGTACATTTTATCTTTTCCTTAAGGCGCCTCTTGTATCACAATAAATATTTTTGGTATGTGATACAATTTGAAACGCAATTATGACGTAATATATTGTTGTGCAATATTATGTACATGTTTAGTATGTATTGCCAACTGTCATAGTAGCTCTGAACACACGTGCGCGGGACTTTAACGGTTATACCTTAGACTATAACAGTTGTGCATGTACTATAACAGTGGCGCCCAACGTGGGATGCCCCTGTTATAGTGCGCACGGAACTTTAACGGTTATACCTTAGACTATAACAGTCGCCATGTACTATAACAGTCGCGCATGCACTATAACAATATTCAAATTTAAATAAATTTTTTCTGTGACGGGAAAAAATTTGACATTTAATGTTTCTTGCCAGGTAACAACATGTCACTTTTAATGAATTTACTTTTTTGCTCGGGAAAAAAAATGGGTTTTCCCAGGTATGTGCAAATAAGTAACCACTCGCAAAAATAAATTGACAGAAATTTGATTACTTTAAAGGTTTCCTTAGCAACGCAAGTCTAACTGTCGCTATAAGTACAACAACCTACTTGTTTGAAACTTCAAACTTGACATCGATTGATTTTTTAACTTTAATATATTGTAATATTTTTTTCAATATTAAATCATAGTCTTGTCTGTCACAGAGAAAAATAGTGTATTATACACGGGTAAAAATGTAAGATTCTAACTGTCGGTGTTTTGTCTTCCTACGCTTCGTGCCGGGAGACAAACACGCCTTGAGCTAAATTTTAGTACTTTTTTCCCTTGTATAATAAATAACTATTATTGTTTGGCAGCTCTTAACATTTCTTAATATCAGAACTGGTGATATATTTTGTTGTCACTGATACTTGAGATTTTACTTCAACTGAAATGTCTTAAATCACAATAAATACAAACCTTGACAATACTTATTAGAGAATATTGTATATACAAAATGTGAAGTGTTTTATAAATATACAAGGGCTGTTCTCTTTCCATTGGGCCTATTAAAATAAAAAAAGGTATATATTTATAATTTTTAAAACGATTCCCCTCAATGGTCAATGTATTTCTGTATTAGAGTAAACTAATCTTCAAAACATGATCTCCAGTCTTTCGGCACTAAGTGGAGTCAAATTATGAGGAATCTAACGGGAATAAAGCTTACATGCCATCAAACGTTTGTGTAAAGTTGAGTCGATTGCTTTCACATCAATCTTCAAAATTCTTTGAATATTCCCGAAAGTAACATGCCAATCCTCTTTTTCATGTTTCGTACAAAATCAATATTCTTTTCAGTAACTGCAGTTAGTGGTTCAGGAGCTTGAAAGTTGTTTTTAAGCAAAGTTTACCACGTTAAAATTCGTTATACTACTGTTTTACAGTAGCTAAGGAACATGACATCTCCAAACACGATTGATTTCATCAAAACATTCTTTGTGACTTAAACCATGCTTGAAGTTTTAGAAAATCACTATTTGAAAATGTTTTTTATTCAACTCCATAACTTCATACAATAACTATTACTTTAAAATTATGTATCTTTAAAACTGGAAATTATACTTGGCAACTATTACTACTAGTAAACTTGTACATAACTAAATTACAATATCAAACAAAATTTATTTCAAAATATCACAACCTATTAAATAGACTCAGAATAAAGAGAACATATTACATGTCATAGTAACGTTACGTTAATTTTCTAGTTTTAAGCAACTGCCACCACAAAGGGTGCGAGATAATGTAACAGTTTTGCAGGTGCACCGACTATCTGCAGTGGGATGGGGTTGTTGCTGAGAAGGTAAAGAAATACTCTTGAGAATATACAATTTGCAAAACTCAAATGCCAAATTTCGGTTTACTTACCTTGAAAGGCTTTTAAATTTTGCTTTGTCTTAGTTAAAATTTGGGCACCAAACCACCGAAGTCTAGGCAACTTTCCACTTGAAAGCTTTACGTTAAGCATTGATGGATTCCTCTTACAAATGAAATTCAACACGTTAAAAAAACCAACCAATATTAACTGGAATAATTATTTATTTGATTTATTTAATGATTTAGTACAATATCCAACAAAAAATCACCCAATTACTGGATAAGGATAAAAGACATATGTGGTATGAGAAGTATATGTAACGACACAATACCATTAATACGTAAGACAAAAAATATAAAAGAATAACTAAAAATAAAAATACAACTTTTCGGTTAAGACGACATACATGAGGAATACATAATTAATTAACTAGTTAAAAAAATACTACTTAATAAAAAACAACAAATGTATATAGATTAAAATCCATTCATGAGACTGCAGCATTAATTAATATAAGCATACCTTTGATACCAGGAATAGACGTGTTAAATATGTCAAACAGGCCAGCATATTGGTTATAGTTTTCAGTCAACTGATGAAGGGCAGATTTAAAATCAATATTTATACTAGCATGGGGCACATAGAAAGTCAGTACAGTGTGAATTAACCCTAGGGACCAGAATGGATACGAAGAGTTAATTCTTGGCTGTGTACACAAACTTTTTAATAAAATCCAAAAGAGAGTATTTTCGTGTAAAATAATATAATATTTAAAAAATCTTTATAAAAATTACAGCAGAGCACTTTCGGCATTAGCCATCTTCGGGGCCACGTCAACTTAAAAATATATATAATCCATCAAACTATTACATCAGATATAGGACATTTCTCTTATAAAACTAATATCACATCAATAAAGACTATTTAATAATTGATTGTTACAATAAAATTGGATAACATCTTGTCTGCGTCATTGATGAAGTCGACACAGACAAGATGTTATCCAATTTTATTGAAATAATCAATTATTAAATGGTCTTTATTGATGTGATATTAGTTTTATAAGTAAAATGTCCTATATCTGATGTAATAGTTTGATGAATTATATATATTTTTAAGTTGACATAGCACCGAAGATGGCTAACGCCAAAAGCGCTCTGCTGTAATTTTTATAGACTTTTTTAATATTATATTATTTTACATGAGAATACTATCTTTTGGATTTTATTCAGAATTGATAGTCTACTCAGCATGGAACTCCAGTTAGTAACATTATGAACTAACTTAAATAACAATAATAGTTTGCATAAAGCACCGCTATTGCAAGCTAACCAACTCAAATATAGAAAGTAAATTACTTTGTAGAGTATTATGGGTGGGGTACATAGAAAAGAGGAAGAAATAAGTGGCATTTAAATACTTGCATTGTACATTTTCTAACTTGTCATTATGGAGGTAGTATAGTGCAAGTGCTAAACAATAGAAGCATATTCAAGCTTACATCTCACAAATGAGCACAATAGTGTATTAAACGTACTATTGCTATTAAAGTTTCGGCCATTATATAACACAAATCCTTGGTTCTTGATGCTTAGAATATGCAGTTTAAATAATCATAATAATATTTATTTAAAGTAGGTAATCCTAATATTACAATACATTAGAATCAAAAATAAAGAGAACATGCTTTCTTAATTTAAGTAAATATAAATACAAATACATTTAGTGTTACTTAGAAGTTACTCAAAACCAAAAAGAAAAATTAAGTATCAGTAAAAACTATTACGTAACTAGAAGTTTGAAAATTGTAATTACTCCTACCACGTTTAGGTCATTTGGTTTATTTTATAAAGTACTTACATTTTAGTTAGGTTTTAGTTTTTTCATTAATTTCCGTTTAAAAGATATCAATATATTACCGTCTCGAATGTCTTTTGGTAAAGTATTATATTTAATCAGACCTTTTTTAATTTGGTCCTTGCAACATATAAATTGCCTTGTGACCTAGTTTCGTGGTTATGTATTTGGTTGGCATAAACAATAAACTCATCAAAATAATTTGGCATTAATCCATTGATAATTTTAAAAATAAATATCATTGTTAAATATTCAATTTTTTCAGTACCCAAAAGTCATTCTAGGATGCTTAACATTTTTTGAATGTCAATCCTTTTGCTACATTCCAGTATGATTCTTAAACCTCTGTTCTGTAGTTTTTGAAGAGTACTTAACTTATTTTGGTCAAATAAATATAGTATTGTTGAGCAGTAGTCAAAATGTGGTTGAATGATTGTTTTGTAGATTGTAAATTTAGTTCTTAAAGACAATTTAGGTGCTAATCTTGCAAAGAAATATAGTTTTGTTGTAATTTTATTTTAACATAATCAAAGTGATTTTTAAATGTTAAAGTACTATTCAACATAATACCTAAATACTTAGTTTGTTCAACAATTTGTAATATTTCATCACCAATCTTCAATGTAATAGCATTTCTATCGGGTTTATTTAATTTATTAGTATTTCCAACAACCATTCCCTCAGTTTTGCTTGTATTAAGTTTCAACTTGTTCATTTGAAAGTACCTATAAATTTTATCCAAGCTATTATTCATTTTATTTGTTGCTGTTTGTATATCAGACTCTTTGATTACAAATAGGGTATCATCAGCATATAGATTAACAAATTCGCATTCGTGGTCAATACTCTGAAAATCATTTAAATACAAAATAAATAACAACTGTCCTATAACACATCCTTGAGGGTCACCATTTCTTACTAGCACTGAACTAGATGTTGAATTTCCTACTTCGTTTTTGTCTTCTGTTTGACAGATAGTCATCCAACCATTTTATCACTGTTCCACCAATGCGGTAGTGTTGTAACTTAGTCAATAATAATTGAGGTTAAAAATAATAGTCTTTAAATTGTTCGATTCTACTGATGGCTAAGCCATCAGAATTATATGTAGGAACAATTGGAACAGATCTTAGAGTATCACATTACACTTTTTGGCATTCAGTGGGAGTATATTAATGCAGCATCATTTAATTAGTGTGTTAAGATTATCTTACAGCTTACAACAATCTTCTGTTGAGTCAACTGTACAGAATAATTTCAAGTCATGAAAGTTAAGCTCAGCAACGGCATCATTTATAAAGATGATAAAAGGTAGAGATCTAAGAATTGAACCCCATAGGAAAACGAACACCCTAGGATTGTGAAAATATCGACAAATTGGGGTCTATTCAAAAAATAACTTTTGAACAATAGAACTAAAGCGGTGGATAAAGCACATATATAATTATATATACATATACATATATAATACATATATACATACATAATTCACATTTTAATGGTAACTGCTTCTGATCTAAAAAAAAGTATGAAAACTGCTTCGTTATGTCAAAAGTACGTTAATGTCAGAGGAATATCATGAAAAACAATAAATACAATGTTATCATAATGTAAGGGATATATTTAAACTTATTATATATCTTTTTAGCTAATTAAGGTAAAGAGGAAGTTAAAGAAATAAAACGAGTTAAATAATAAGATTAATGTACAACACAGTGCAGCATTGTTTAATGTTTCAGGTTGAACGGCACAAAATTGCTTCCTAATACCTCCTTTTAATTCCTACAGAGTTGTTGGTTGGTTGGGTTCTAAACACCACATTTTTTAAATAACCACATAACCAGTAATCCGATGAGTGAATACCAGTCTGCATATAACATGACTTGAAATACATTTTTTTAACTGGCCGATATATGCGCAGAGGTGCTCCATCCTGCATAAAAATAATGTTCTCAGTTTCTTTGCAACTGTAAAATCATATAATTCCTTAACATTTGCAGGCATCCGAACCAATACTCTTAAAGGAAAATTATACTAGCAGCAAAATTTGCCTTAATTCAAATAGCAAATACAATTTAAAAGGATATAATTTTAAAATTTTGTGTAAAATTTTCCAACCTATGGTGTATGGCATCTGTACTCGTTTTAGTAGTGTATTCACACTACTGATTCAAAACGGTTTGTTATTGAGCATGTTTTGATTCTCATGAAGAACTTCTGCAACTTAGACATCACTCACCGTTGGTCTTTTAGATCTTGGAAGATCATTTACAAACCCTATTCTTTCAAATTTGATAATCATATTATAGTACACCTTTATTTGTAAGAATCCTGCCCTCAAAACGATTTTCGTATAAAACCTTCGTAAACCAGCAATGTAGCTTTTACCGCATTAATAATAACATTATGCCAAATCAATTCTTATTTACAGATCCATATTGATATATTACAATCGTTTGAATTTACATTCAGGAGTGTTACTTGGAGAACAAATGACTAAATATTACTAGTTACCATGGTTCTTGTCGTTTCAATAGATACAGTAAAATACAATTACTCAAATTCAGGGTGTCTACTCGAACAACTGAATTAAAATTCAGTACTTTAATTGAAAAAATTCAGTACCTTTTATTGCATGAAAAATGGAAAATAAGCGTGATCAGAACATTCATATTTTAATTAGTTAAAAGTGAATATACCTATTCAAGAATAAAGTACATAGAAAATATTTTTATTTATGAACTCTTCACTCTCTTTTTTATTTTTTCTAATTCAACATCAATCTCTAGTTCTTCTTCCTTGCTCTTTTCTGTTATTTCAACTTTCTTTAACTCGAGTGTCCTGATATCAGCATGCAATTGTTGAAGCTCTCGCTTTTTAGTAAGTTTTTCATTATGCTTAACTTTTAATGCTTCTCGCCTTCTGAAAGATGCATTTCGAAACTATAAAATCATCTTAGAAATTGTAAATTCGGAAAGGTGTTTTATTTTAGAAGTTAAAATTTTGTCATAAACAACTCGTTGGGCAACTAGCAATTCATTCTTTATTTATCGAAAAACCCCTTTCAACCGAAGCATTGCCATGAAATATGATTAAAATTTTTTTAATAAAATTTAAAAATATAAATTCTGATAAGCCACACTCTTTACACAACCTCATTAAAAATATGTCCAATCTTTCCTTTTCTGAGAAATTGTTCCAGTTTTCCAAAGCATTCTTCTTGTCCTCACATAATTGGTTACAGTGTTTTTTTTACAATGTCTGCATCAGATGCAATTATCTGCTTTCGCGCAATAAATTCCTATAAAGCAATATTTAACCTGGACGTTTTTAAGACGTTGCTATACATTACCATAGGTGACACACAAGAAGCACCTTTGATAATTTTGTATTTCAAAGGTCTTTTCTCTGTAATTTTTTGGAAAAAATGTTTTAGAAAGGCTAAACAATCATTTTTAAATTTAACAACATCAAATTCCTTCAAACCCTTCACCTTACAATCAACAGATGCCTCAAAACCAATATCCACATTTACAATTTACTTTAAGTTTGCAATTTTGGTTATATCAATTTTAATTAGTTTATTCGAGGTGTTTGCTTCATTTATAATTTTCGCACTAATGAAATGACTTCCGATATTATGCAAAACAGTATACAATTCCTGATATAAAAATGGTGTTAGGGGATCGTCAGATTGAAAAAATTTTAAAAATGGTTCAATGTCTATACAAATTGATTTAAGAAATTGTAATCTAGCTAGTAAAAGTTTATCTGCTAAAAACCTCTTATCTTTTGAAATGTTCTAGTCTCAGGACACTTCTTTAAAGCAATATATTGTTCGATATATATCCCTGCAGGCTTTATTATTTCAATGGCTCTGGTAATAACTGTTCGATTTTCCACCCAACGTATGCTGCAAAATCGTTTTGGAAATACAATAGAACCAGAAAAGGCTGTATAGTTAGCACATCTTAAAGGAAAGTCTTTAAAAAGATAATAGAGTGATCGTAAAAATCTTGCATTTCTCAACCCGTCTTTTTTTCTGCTGTTTTAAATGCCCCATAAATCACATGTATTCCACAAGTTCCGGTGAAAAACAGTTCAGGATCCTCACTGCTTTCATCTTTTAAATATTTGCGCAAGTCTTCAAGCATTCGTAGATTAACGTTAGGACCATTCATCCCTACCTGTACAATTTTTTCAGAGACAAGCCCAACGAAGTTATAAATTCAATCAATTTATTCATTACATCAGAAGCAGTTGCATGTTTCAAGAATGCCGAATTTAGAAATCGTGTTTGTACAGCATCTGTTGCCTCATCCCAAAATCTGACAATTATGTCCATCTGACCAAGTTGGAATATTTTATTAAGACTTTCGTCAAATGATAAAGTATAAAAAGTACACTCTTTTAATTGGTTAGAAAGTTCGTTTTGGATATAAGGTCCTAGTCCATACGTTATAGAATAAGCTATTTTATCCTTATGAAGCTGTAAATTTTTTACAATCACACTATCTGGAAACATAGCAGGAAAAATTGATGGCAGTTGCAAAACTTCTCTCTGAGGAATATGTCATAACTTTGTGAATACATCATAAAATTTCTGCTATGCTTACTTCTTCTCTTTGTTAGTAGGTTAACTTAAATATATTACTATTACCAGAATATGTTGAACTATCTTTTGTTAAGGAATTAGGTGCACTTGTACTTGCTACTACTTTACCACCATCAGCGACGACAAGTCCTGTATTTGTATTTAAGCATTCAATACCCATACTAATTGTACGCACTTTAAAACATGTACTTTGAGTCACCATCAGTAAAGGTTGCACAATTTTCAAATGTTTTTTACCTTTTGCATGTGTTTTAACACAATGTATACCACCTTGACTGACATCAAACTCCTTTCTGCACATATTACAAAACACGCAAAATTTATCTTCACACGGTCGTAACCACAATCTACGCTCCTCTAAATCCAACCATAACGGATTAAACTGGCATTTACCGAGCATATTAATAAAAAAAAGCACTGCGGTGCTAAATTTGTTTCAAAATTAGTAATAAAAACTCCCGCAATTTAAATTAGCAGCACATAATAAAATCACCGCTGCCATGTTGTAACTTGTATTATAAATAACAGTTGAGTATGTTAAATTTAATCTTTTAAAAAGTATAATAAGGAAGGAAAAACAATAGCTTACTTCTTTGAAGTAAGTTAAAAAAATGCAACTCTGAATGAATGATCCAGAAAGATCTTGTTATGACTAATACTCATGATAATAAGATGGGATGTTTAAACTAAAAATGTAGAAACCCGCCGATTTAATCAACGGTAAAACAGTTGAGTAATTGCGAAGTAGGAGGGCGTGGAAACTGTCAGAAATCCATTTTGTTGGCTAGTAAACTAGAATACGGATAAAAATTTTGAAATAATTATGTTTATCTTCTGCTAACAACTCTACAAATTTCACCACTGAACAACTGAACTACTTGCATTCAAAAGTAATTTAGAGGTTATCATGTTTCTTATTGACGTTTTTAATAAGTTACAAAATGAATTGAGGCACTCTTTCGCCAATTCCTTTAAAACTTGTAAAGTGATGATATATCAATTATCAACAGAGATGCATTATTCAGATCAATACATGCCGAAATAGACGGCCCTGGCTAGAGTGCCTAAAGATCCAGCATTAAGGCACTTAAATAATTTAATTGACAAGAATGAATTTAGCCTAACGAGAGATGTAATGTAATTTGTTTTCGATTATGAATGTATTTATGGCCGTTGTATCCGTTCGGGCAATTTTTAGTAGTAAAACATTTCTAACAATAACCTACTACCTACACATTATTTTCGCATATATGTACCTATATATTTTTAGGCACTTTAGCAATCACAAAAGTTTTATTTTATACACAATGAAAGACTACAAAATAAAAGTCAGACTTTGTAATGTCTAAAAGCAGATGCTTAATTTCCGTACGTGAAGTGTAAATTCCGCACTTTTTCTGTATATCCGGACTTGCTCTACAAAATCAGCACTTTTTCAGTACTTTCCGGATTTTCCGTAGCAGTAAACACCCTGAAATTAGACTCAATTTAATTTTTGCTAGCAGCTCAATTTCCTTCTTTAAAGTAGGTCCTTATAACTCTATGCATTTATTTGACTGATTTGTTTGGCTATTATTTAAAAAAAATTAGCAACCTTTGCCTAAATGTTATTACAAATTTTGAAGATTATATAACCTGTAATTTCGAGTCATCGATCCATAACAAAGAGTGACAGAACAATTAAATATCTCAACTTAAATATAAAAATTTAAGCTTATGCAATTAACTTACGCCACATTAAGTAAAACTTTAAATCTTACCAGCATTTATCATCTCCAGCTTGTTGGTCATTCGGATCTACAACAACATCAATACCAGCCATAAGATCTTCAGGGTCGCTAAATTCACTTAAATCAACTCTGTTATGAATATCTCTAATATGGGCTTCATATGCTTTTTGTCTTTTAAATGTTTTATTACAATGAAGACAATGTAGATTTAATAATGATGAAAGTAAATTATCCTTGGGCGGCTCTATGTTTTCTATTTTTAATGAATGTTGTAGATGTTCTTCATCCTGCAACAAAATAATGATAACGTATTGTTAGGCTGATGATAAACACATAGTCATGTGGAGTGAGCTATAATAAAATACCGCTTATTCAAATTGAAATAAATTTACTTGAGTCACGCAAATTATATTTCAAATCCAAATATGACAATTTTGTAAAACCTGTAACTTAGAAAGTATTACTTTGGGTCCAAGTAACACACCATAGCTATGATAAAATTTAATTTAAAAGAGCATAGTAAATAAATCGGTTAAATTGAAGTGAGACTTAACTATATAGCCTTATTGAAGTAAAATATGATAATGCAATATATAAATTATTGTTTCTCTACATAGGTCACACCTGTCTTATTAATACATTTTCAAGACTTTTAATATCTTCTTTATAAAAATACCTAGACTGGTTTCAAACACAGCATTGCACGAACTCCTGAATTTGATTGTAGTGTCCACATCGTTATTCTTTAAAAAATTGGAATTATATAGTAGTCACAAGAACTCAAATCAAGACTGTTAGAAGGGTGATCTAGTATAAATACAGTGAATTTGTTTGAATTTGGCCTAGGTCAAAGTAATATTATGGACAATATTGTCGTCATGCAGAAGGTGCAAATTCTTGATTACAACATTGTATCATTATAGTAATAGGAAGTTGCCACCGTTGTCAGTAATGTGGAGTAGTAATTTTCTTTGATACGTTAAGAAATAAATGAAAAATACATCTCCATACTTCCAAAACACGACTGCAAGCACCTTCCTTGCAGACAGCTCTTTTATGGTTTTAATAAATCAGTAGTAAACAACATATGACATGCATGCTGGCTATTTGATGAAGCCTTGTTTCTAATACAATAATTTCTCAAATAAGTTTCATATTTTTATTTTAATAACTCTTTTTAAAGTTTTAAATAATTTAAATCCGTTTCTAAGAAACCTTAAATTTTATTGGTTAAAATTTAGAAAGATTTTTTGTTCTTAATTCTAATAGGTTTAAGTTAAAATCCTCCTAAATAGATTAAAATAATTTTTTATACATATATCACTAGTATGGTGATTTATTTAAGATTTAAGGTATCTACAATAAATAGTTATTGTTAAAATCATAGACTAAAAACCGCTCATTATCTCTTATTGATACTTTATCACCACACTTTGAATAAAGTAAACTTCAGACTCCAACATGCAGTGTTTTTTTTTGACGTAAATCAGGAATCTTTAACCAGTTAATACTATGGCCACAGTAAGATTTGCTGCCACTGTAGAAAATGGGACATCTAAATTATTTAATTTCCAACTTTATTGAAGTGTCTCTTCCAAAGGGGAATCAGCACATATGAGCAATGTTTTATCAAATATTGCCTAACTTTCTTAACAAATGAGTCCACTTTTATGCTTACCAAGACAATGTGTATGCAATACTCCCATGTCATGTGCCATTTTGACCAGTTATGTTAGAAAAATAAAGCTTTGGTTATAGGTTAATCAAGTGCTTTGTAAATAAAATTTTATGTTTAATTTGTTTATCGCATGTTTTCTGTAGTATGGTGCTAAATATAAAAACATTGCAAGCACAACAATACAGGGTTGGCTATCAAGGTAACATATTTGATTTTTGATGAATAAGGAGACATAGTATAGAAGGAAGAAAAAGCATGCCACGAGCGATGAACAAAAGCAATTCCACTTTAACATATGCTTTAAAAATATAAGTCAAGAACTAGTGTAATGAGTAGGTAAAATAATTCCTTGGATTCCTTTTTTCTCTATCTTTCTACATTCATCCTATCATTCTATTCATTTAATTTATGCGGAAAAAATCAGACTCACCTAATTTAATGGAAACCCTGCACCAAACAGCACCTTGACCCTAGATTAATGAAATTAGTGAAAATATACATCTTTTATGGATATATGAAAATTCGATTTAAGCACTGCCTAATTAATGAGTGCTTACATTTTCTGTATTTTACAATCGATTTTTCAGGTGTTAGTGATGTCATTTAATACGTTGCAATTGCATGAAATGATGCAACTACATATACACATCCGGTTCAACATAATGCTTGCAATGGTGGAGTTAATACAACTAATGAGCTGTAGTGGGCAAAATAAGTACGTCATACATAGCCTAACGATGCTTGAACGAAAGACTAAGATTAATTTAATTAAGAAAGACGTACATACCTCTAAGAAAGCCTGGATATTTGGACAAATATTAGCTAATTCATAAGTGCTTATTTTTCTAATAAAAATCCCCAAATAGATATAAATAACGTTTTTTGGCACTGAAATGATAACTATCAATATCAAATAACCAATACATAAACATTGACTTTTGGCACTAACTAATCCGTAACCTAAACATCAACTACCTTTCTGCATAAAATTCATTTCTGTACATGAAATACCATTCCTTAATAATAATAATAATAATAATGTTTTTAATGGAAAAACCATTTTATATTACATAATAAAAACTAATATAATTACAATAAAGATTTCAGTTTGTATTTAAAGATTATCAAGAAATTTAAATATTCCAACTGATGAAAACAATTTCTACAGGAACACTACACTCTTAAACTACCAAAGTTTATTGAAATTTTTATCTTTACCGAAGTTGCTTTCTGATATTCATCAGCTTCTAAAAAAAAAGCTAAACCAAAATAAATAGGCTATTGGCAAAAGATATAATATGATCGTATCATATTGTAACAATTTTATTTTCGAATTGATAAATCTCTTCATTAAAGGTACGACAATAGTTAAACACCTTTATTAAGTAAAGTCGTAATACGTTTAACAATTAAATATTACATTCTAACAGCATCTTGACTCATTAGTCTAGTTGTTTTGGATGTCGGTGTATTCCACACCCGGTCGCAAGCGCGTTGAGAGGAATGACAACCCCCCCCTTTGGGATCCTCCAATCGTCCGAGAGCGCGGGACAAGCACTCGGCCATAGGTAAAATAAGCAGCAAGATGTTTAGGAGAACAATGGCCAGTGACCTGCGGGTCGGTTTGATTGAGTGAGACATTTTCTGAATAACGCGCAACCAAGATTATACGACGAACCAAGATTATACGACGAACCAAGATTATACGACGAACCAAGATTATACGACGAACCAAGATTATACGACGAACCAAGATTAGACGACGAAAAATTACGCTACAAAATTTAGGCGATGAGAATTTAAACGACAAGAACTTAGAACTTTGAATCAACGTTAAGAAACCACTTCATTTTAACACGTGTATTTAGAGGATGGAAAGCAGATCTAATTTATAGGAGATCGTTTGTTGCTCCGAGCCAAGATACTACTTTGATAGGATGTAAGCAGTTAGTACCGCATGGCGATGCACGTCCTAATCCAGTCTAGGAAAGCAGTTTTGTTTGGTTCGCAGTAGCTTTAAGAAATTCTTTTGTGTTTCATCCAGGAAGCACGCTATTTTGTTCCGATACGTAGAAATACGATTTTGTTATTCACTTTATCTGTTGCTAAGCTGGATTTCCCAGTACCAAACTTAAAATTCACTTAGTTTGTGTAAAAAACAACACGTTGCTTCAGTATAAAATAACAGGTGTAACTACGTCACTTGTTTATTTGAAATATGCTGCTGACACTTGTATCTTTGAAAGCAGATGCTTAGTATTATATTACTACCACCTTTGAAAACGAGAATATCTTTGTGAACATTTTCATTTTAAACTGAAATTAGCACATTTAACTTAACGAGAAAATTTTGTATTTTAATTTTGATAATGTAATCGACCTAAGCAGATCTGAATGGGTTAGAAAATATTAGTGTAACAAGTTACACTTTGTTGTAATATATTTGATCAAGAATCAGGTTGATAAACCTTACCTTAAATTTACAAACTACTTCAAGTAATTATTTAATTTTGTTGCATTGAATTTTATTTAAAGAAAAAGGAATTCTTTCAAGTAAATTATTAACCCAAGCTTAAAGTTTTTTTTTTTTTTTTTGATCAAGTGTGATCAAACCTAATAACCGAAAAGCAATAAGAGTTGAATTTTGATGCTACCCTTATGTAGAAAATATTCTTTTTACATTTTTTTTAGGCATATTTGAGGGACACAAACAGTGTTCCCATTGTTTATGTTGACTTAATTATTATTCTTTCTTACAGGAACAGCGTCTTATTCTGTTAAGACAGGTTTTTGTCACCGAAGGCGATCTTTTTTTCTTTGGGTCTCCACGTCCGCCCTTAGAAATATGCCATGCTATTAACATGACTCAATCTGGACTTGGTGGCGCCTATTTGTTTTAGTTTGAGTATGATCCCCCATCAGATTTCGACTTACCCCCCCATTGCTCATAGCTCTACCCAAGGAATAGACCCCTAGTTACGTCGGAAGACTTTGTATTGCTGACCCCCCAACTTCTAGAGTCAGATATAACGTGGGGTTGGTGCTTTTAGTGCATCAGTTAGGGAAATTCGTTTCAATATATGAGTGCAAGTCTGCGTTTTTTTATAATTGATCTGCAGATTTCATAAAGCAATTGTTTTAAAGGCTCTTATCCCACATATTGACAAACATGCTAAAATGGAAAATGCTCTCCAAACTGACAAAACATAAAAGTTGACCATATTCCTAAATTATTTTAACTAGCACATCAGTTCCAAAATATGTTTCGAACATTACGTTTTGTCTTCTGTGAAAACCAACGATGCTAATTAGAATAGTAAGAATAAAACCTGCAGTCTCTAAAGCATGGTTTCGTACATTGTTAATTTTTTAGAATCTATTGAAACAATCAAAAAAATATAACACAATGCGAAGTTAAGATCAACACAGTCTTTTGGTATTTTTTAGCTTGTATTGTTTGCCAGATGTCCCTTAAGATTTTGGAGTTCGATCTCTAGTTAGTGTTTAGGATGGTTCAAAATTTTAGTGTTAGTCAGAATGCATTAGTACTTGGCTGCGAGAAGTGTGCCCAGGAGGCTCTTAGTAGTCATGTGTTGCTTTTGTTTCAAAAACTGATTTAGCTTCATATATGTGATCAATCAATGGTGTCTCTAAAAATTTGCATCTTTTAGATAGTGCTTACAATTTACAGCCCAACAACTTACGTATAAATTTTAGCTCGGCACTTTATATGTTAAATTTTATTTGTGAAAATTTCGAAATTACGTCATCGTGTTTTATTGCTAAATATGTGAGAAAGATGGATCGAGACCTTAACAGCTTAGATATCCTCGTTAACTTTTTTTGGTTTTGGAATTTACTTGAAGTAGAGACAAAATAAACTCAATTATTCAGCAGTAGAGCATCACGTACTTAGTTTGAAATTAGTTGTACAAGATTGAGTACGTTCTTATGTTGCATTTGCTTTAATTGCCATAGAAGATTAGTGTGTTACTTTCTTTTAATATGAGTTCACAGAAATTTGGTTAACCCTCATTGAGGTTGCATATGTCTAGCTCGATAATAAACAACAGTTCATTTTATTTGAATCGTGTATGTCAATTTTGATACCTGTTCTGTACCCATATGCTGTCAGAAAATTTGAAACCCAATTTTCACTAGTGGATAATGCTTGACCAAATAGACCACATCCAGCACGTAATGAAGTAATTATAGCGGCAGTAGCTGAGAGTGTATGTGATGATATGATGAATCCATTCCGTGTCGCTCTCAACGGCTTGGCTTGTCATATGCAACAGCTTGGCATATTTTACGTAACGATCTTGATTTAAAGGCATACAAAATTCAACTTGTGCAAGAATTGAAGCTGACCAACCTTCTAAATTGTTGCAGTTTTAGTCTTTGGGAGCTTGAAAAGCGATTCACTATTTTCGATCAACATTTCTGGCTTAATGGCTATGTCAATAAACAAAATTGTCGTATTTGGGCTGAAGAGCAACCCGAAGATGTTCGAGATGTGCCATTACATTCAGACAAAACAATAGTGTGTGTGGTTTATTGGAATCATCGGTTCATATTTATTCAAAATGTGGGTAGCTAAAACATAACTGTGAATGGTGCCCATTATTGCGTTATGTTAAGAAACTATTTGCTGCGTGAAATTGAAGCCCGTGATCTCAACGGCATTTGGTTTCAACGAGATGGCGCTACTTGCCAATACAACCTGAGAAACCATGATATTATTACAAGAACAATTTGGTGAACAGTTAATATCACATTTCGGACTGATAAATTGGCTACCTAAGTCATGTGATATCAAACCTCTAGACGTTTTTCTATGTCAAGTCCAAAATCTACAGGAATAAGCCTACGAATGAGACATTGGAAGCCAACATTACTCGTGTCATTCACGAAATACCATTCAAAACTCTCCAACACGCTATAGAAAATTAGAACTTCAGAATGAACCATGTTATGCGCAGTCAAGGTCAACATTTCAAAAACATTATTTTTAAAAAATATACCTCTAAATGAATCACCCAATAGACACACACATATATTTCTATAACAACTGCGTCTCGCTTTGATGCGTAGCTAAAAGAGTACTGTGATACAGATACACTAACTTTTATTTGCCCAGCTAACCCAACGGAAATGATGAAATTTATAAAATGAAATAAAACAGCAATATCACAAAGCATTTATACAGTATGAAATATTTTCTCTCATACAAAAGCATATAGAACATTTACAACATCGTTTCTTACAAACATCAAACTATTTGTAAGAAGTACTTATTTACTTAACTATAAAACTATTCCTTACCTTCGTTAGATTTAAATTTACAGAACTAAATCTCTTCTCTCATGGATAGTTTACCAGGTTTTTTATTCCAACGCTTGTAAGGTTTATTTGGCCAAAAAAAACTTGACAGATAATCTATTAAAAAGGTCAGAGTGTTTCGAACTCTGAGCACAAATTTCCTGGAACATACCCTTCCAAAAAAAAATTATTATACACTTAAGTAATTCTACTTTAAATTTAAATGAGAAATACTCAAATATCAGTTACAAACAATATTTTTAAAAAATTATACTTGCAAAAATCCACGAAGTGCTTTTTTATCCAATTCGTAATTAAATATTTCCTTATTTTAAATTGACGTCCAAATCAGCTTACAAGATTATCATATTATTTACATCTCCATTTGGAAACCAATGTGCAACCTCAATTTGATTATTCAATAAAATTTTAAATAACTTTTTATATCAAAGCATTTCCGTACTTCATTGTATATCACAAAATCAAATAATTGCATATATCAATTTTCATATTTTTGTGCAGGCTACATTTAACTTACTTCGTTATTCACTGTTCCATGGTAAATATTAATTACAGTTATGAGTATTGCATACTTTAAAACAATAGCTTCAAAATTCTTTTCTCAATGTGACATCTTTCATAATTGAATTTATGAATGAATATTTTAATCAAATTTCCACGTTTATATACAAAATTATCTCGTTTCTAGAACATACTGGTATCATATGGAATATTTTACACCGTAATGATATGAGGTTTCTCAGAATAATTCATTAGCGTCAATCGTGTGATTGATTTATAATAGTGACACGCTCTGCCTCGTCCTTCTCTAATACCTAAAGTTAATACTCGCGGTCTCCTTCTATCCTACAGTGAATGCCAAAGTTCATAATCAATTTTTATTACATTTTCTGGGTTTTTCAATGTTCTGACCGGTTCATAGAATAAACGTTTATTTATTAACTAGTTCAACAAAATGGACATATTCTCCCGAAACTTCTTTGTTAATCTCGTCTATTCCAGAAAACTATTTATATAAAATGAATTTATGTAATACAAGTTAATTGATATGAATAATTTAAGGCTTTAATGGTTTTATAATGCAAAATTAGTTGCAGTTCTATAGAAAATATTTGTTTTCACAGTAAAACGTTTTAATACCTAAAATTAAGATTAAAATTGGGGTTTTAAATACACCAAATTATTTATTTTTATGCAAGGAAAGTGCTTTTTTTATTGCAAACGAATAGCTTTTGTATTTATCTTAAAACGATCGATTTACATTTAATACATTTTAAGGTATCTTAAAAATAATTATTTTTACATATACAGCTTACATTATTTGCTATGTATGTACCATACTCTTATATCATACAAGGTGATTATTTATATATGTGCAATTGCATTTTTTGCTTGTAACTTTAATGAATAAAAGTATGCTTGTATTATACAGGGCGTAACCATGAATTTACAGCAATTTCTTTTTTTTTCCCCTGATTCTTTTATATCTTTGTGAGATTTATTTGTAGAATTTGGGTTTCAATGACCTCTTGTGACCTCTAATCATATCAAAATATATATACATATAATGTAATATATAATGTAATAATGAGGTCATGAGAGGTCATTGAGCACCAAATTCTATGAAAAAACCATCCCAAATAGAAGAAAAGTAAAATTTTCCTATATTGATTTTTTTTACATAAGCATATTCCATTAGCACACAAAATAAAATTCCCATGTAAAATAACACGCTTTAAGAACACATATAGTATTGTTATACCATTTAAGAATGAAGCCAAATTTTAAATTCCCTGATTATCTTAATTCATTTCAGCCGTATGTAAAACACCTTAAAACAACAAGTTCTCATTGCATTTACAGTAGAACCCGTTTAAAAATATTAAAATCGGTACTTTCTTAAAATGCAAATCAATCAAGAATACCATAATAAGCATTATGACAAATTGCATAAAGTAGTACATCCACGTTAAAATACCATTTTTGAGTTTTTAATAAAGAATAGCTTTATTTCCAAAAAACGCATTTCAAAACGATTCTTGAACAATTTCTATTTACATTATTTAATAAAAGAACAAGTCATTTTCTTCGAGAGAGTATGACAAAGTTATTAAATAAGCTAATTATTTTCTATCAATGAATAAACGTCCCAATTTGAGAAAGCGCTACTATTGGAAAAGTCAAAAACTGATTAAGAGGACGCGTTTTAATAAGCTATAATTATATCACAAGAAAGAGATAGCAACCATTGATTTCTAAATACTCCCTGTATGTTTGTTGTGGTTTGTTTAGCATTCTTCTTAATCTTCTTTGGGAATTAAACCACTCATAGATCTTAAAATCATCTTTATTTACGTTACGAACCATGACCTAGGATCATTGTCATTATTTTGACAACGATCCTAAGTCATGGATCGAAACGAAAATAAAGATGATTTTAAGAACTATGAGTGGTTTAATTCCCAAAGAAGATTAAGAAGAACCATTGATTTCGATGCACTAAAGAAAAATGTGAGATATTTTAAGCTTATTAAACCAATAAACAGCAAAACCGCAGTGGAATATTGTATCATGCCGTGACAAATCTTCGAGAACATAATCTAGAACAGAATGGAAAAAATTATGTATTTAGAATTTTATTATACGGATGAGATTTAGTGGGAAAAGAGGTCATTCATTTCTTTGACACCGAACGTGTAAGTTTGGAGTAATTTATAATTGATTCATTTTACGACATGCAAAATTAACATAGAGTTATGAAACATAATTATTTGCAAATGTGTGATCAAGGTCTCTCACATTAATATAAATAAATTTGGTATCAGGTCAACTGCTGATTTAATCGATTAAAAATAAGTGCACTTTGCAAACATATTTCTATGTCAAGATTGATTATAAATGGAGATTTGAAGAGGAACCACAAAGTATTGAATGCCGTTAATTACAATTGAAATGATTTTATAAGCACTATTTGTCAAGTATAATTTTGTGCTTTTGTAACCGAAAAGGATATTTAAGTATCGTTCAGTAAATTAAGTTAGAATAAGTTCTTATTTTTACAAGAATTATTTGTCAAGGGATAATCTACTCCAGCAATTTTAAGGTTAGAACTCGAAGCATTTTGGTCTTTGCAAAATTTTCTGCCCAGCCTCGTTGGCCAACTATACTAACAAACGCGATCACACAGTAAGTAAATTATTGAAAGATTTTAAAGAAAATTGTGTGACACATATAAGATGTTTTGGGGTTCTATAATTGTTAACAGGGATTAGGTAAAGATTATATTAATCCGTAAGTAGTAAATAAGTAAATTTTCTGTCTAAACTTAAGCTTAACTTTTCACGAACATTCCTTTAGAGTTGGTTACTCATATCGTTGAATTGAAATGGAACATTATTTCTCAGAATTGCAAAATCAGTAAACAAATGTTTTTGGCTACGTTAAATCTTGTTTTTAAAAATACTTATTTTATTTTTCGAGGAAAATACTACCTTCAAATTTTCGGTACTCCGATGGGGTCGCCTTTATCTCCAGTTATCGCCCAGCTGGTCTGGATCAATTGTTAGATGTAGTTACCCCCAATTTGTCCTTTCAATTTCCTTTTTTGGTCAAGTTTGTTGACGACATTCTTTGTTCTATTCCAGAGGGAAAAGTTGATGAGGTATTGATGGTATTCAATAATTTCAACCCTCGTTTACAATTTACTGTAGAGTTAGAAATTAATAAAAAGATTCCGTTTCTTGATACTCTTGTTATTAGAAATAATGATAACCGGTTAATATTCGACTGTTATAAGAAACCTACTTACTCTGGTAGGTACATCAATTATTTTTCGGATCATTCTTTTAAACAAAAGGTTAACACCATTCTGACACTAAAACACAGAGTTGATTCGTTATCTGAACCTGAATTTAAAAATAAGAACTATAAGGATCTAATTACCACGTTACTTAATAATGGCTATCCAAAACAATTAATTTTGAGATGCATTAATGGTACATTTTATCGTCCAAGCCAAGACAGACAGAATACCGTCATATTTAAAATGCTTCCGTATATTCATCGCCTTATTCCTCAACTTAAAAAAATTTTAAAAATACCTGGCACTTCCATTGTTTGTCAACATAAAAAATCTATTAACAAATTGTTTACTCCTCTTAAAGACAAAACTCCAAAATCTTTAGTCAGTAACGTTGTCTGTAGGATTACTTGTAATTGCAAAAGCTCATATGTTGGCCAAACCCAACAATGGCTGCGTAATCGCCTCACCCAACCACATAGTGATGCCAAAGTTGGTAAATCTTGTTGCGCTTTATCCTCACATGTCCACCTAACCCACCATTCTCCTAATTACGATGACGTTGAAATTTTAGAACGAGAAGCTGGTTACAAACGGAGACTTTATCTAGAATCTTACCATATTGAACGTCAAGTCAACTGTATTAATAACAAACATGACATTCATAATTTATTTATTAGTTATGCTCTATTATATAGTTTCAGTAGATATAAGTGATCTAATAGTGTATCTTAGATTTTATAATGAAATGGGTCTTTAAATTCATGTCTTTGTAATAGTTGGATATTAAGTTTTCTGTTTGTTATCTATCACCTGGCGAATTTATCAACTATGCTGTAGAACAAACCCACTTTGCTGTTGGAGTTTCTTTAATTGTTAGACGTTAGTTCTTAGTCTGTGTTTGTGTATTGTATGCTGTTTGTAGTCTTAATTTTATCTTTACATTTTATTTTTACATTAAATGTTATTACTATTTATTTGGAATCCTCCTTTATGTTAAATCAGTACATGTATTAACATCAAATTGTGTGTAAGTTTCTTAATTTTAATTAGGTTAATGACTGTGTTTTCACTCATAATTTTTAAATTTTAGATCTTGATAAAGACTTTATATAAGTCGAAACGTAGATTTCACAATAAATGATTATTTCATAATAGTTATTTTTGGTTACAAACGACAATCCCACGAAATACTACCATCAACGTCGCTAATTACACACGTTCGTTATATAAAGATTTGACCTATATATATATATATATATATATATATATATATATATATATATATATATATATTTCTGTGTAATTTGTAGGTTAAGATTGATTAGATAATTCAGGTAATAAGTTATTGCAGGTTTACTCATGTAAATACAACTCATTAAAAATTGAAGACGATTTCCAATACTCTAGGGTAGCAATTAACAATTTTAAAGTAAGTTTCAGAGTTAATTTTGCTTCATTTTTAGCATGTGTAAATAATCTCAAAGAACGTTCAGGATGCTAGGTAGCATATTCTTTTAATTAGTAAATACCAATTGAAAATAACAGGGGTTATAGATGTAAATATCCTTTACGTGCATGTTTTATCATATTTTAGTAGGAAGCTTTAACATTTGTGTAACCTTTCAAAGTTATAGCAGAAGAGAAGTAGTTATAACGAATATTGTTGAAAACAAGTTCCTAGTAGTAGTTTATTTCAAGGATTTCTCGATAGCGTGGTGGTATTGAAAGTTTTCTGAATAGTGTAGTAAACAAGATAACCGTTGCTAAATTTCTTAGTAGGCAGGCAGAGAACGTGCTCAAATAAGATGACTATTCTACGAATGGTAGTTAGCAGATAAAAAGACAGGGATCAATATAAGATAAGGAGAGATTATTTTTAGCATGCATTAGAGTAGGATATGAGATATCACATGTTAGCAGTTCATTTGACTTTGAAAGAAACTGTGGGATAAGTTTAGAGGTACGAGTGAGATGCAGCATGTTTGTATAGACATCATTTGAAATGTGTTGAGTAGAGAATAGATATTGAGGCTATAGACAAGCTTGCATATGAGGAACACATAGATTATTGGATTTAATATATAAAAGGAGGACAGATGATAGTTTTAAAATTGTTTAGAGGGGATAAAGGTTATTGTAGGGATACACATGGTGCAAAAAAGGATAGATGATGTAAAAGACATGGTAGACTGGGATGGAGATAACTTGTGATTCGGATATGAAATAGGGTGCGAGTACAAAGTAAGAAAGAGAAAATGTTCATAGGTAGGTTAGAGTGAGACGACATTATGGAGGCGTGCTTTAGTCGCTAAACTTATTTTAGTGGATGCTAGAATTCTGCGAACACTGAGAATTGAGTAGCAGATTGCCATCACGGATGGTGTAATTCGACTTAGGAGTGGTTCCAGAACGTGCAGTCATCGATGAGGGCAACGTCATCTATGGTTTGATTGCTGATCCAGGTGCAGTGGTGCATTCGAGATAACAGATTTTTGTGAACCATTGCTTTTATGTGTTTATTTGGTGTGTTATAACGTTTTTGTGCCTTATGGGTATATTTTTATTAACGCTGTGGACTAAAGAGTTACCTATTGAATGTTGATAATTTATTATTTGACATATGCTTGTAGGAATTTATATTCATAAAATAATTTTTATAATATTTGGTTATGTACAAGGTAAGATAGACTTTTAGGTAATTTGCAGTGCAAAATTTAGCACGAGTGTTTAAAAGGTTTTACTATGAGCTCATATTAAACCAGGATAACGTAAAATTTATGATTAAGTCCTATTACTTTAAATTTTTTTTATGGACAAAATGTTACTTTGAAAATATTTAATAGAAAATGAACTATTTCTAATCCAATGATAGATGTAATTTACTGATGATAAAGATTTTTGGTGCTGAATTTTGTCTGAATAAATCGTGGTGAATTTCTGGTGAATTATCAAAATCCGTTAATATTCTCACAGAAAAGAAATATTAAAAAAAAAGGATTTTGTACCACCGAGTTTGAAAATCTTTAAGTTTCACAGGGTGTCCAGAATTAAGTGCTATTTTTTTCGCAATTCAAAGCAAATTTTCTCCACTTTTTCAAATGGAACACCCAGTATATTTTTTCACATATCAACCAGGAACTAAAAAACGAACATTTTTGTTCTTAACACTTTTTTAATAGTTCTAATGGTTTCGTAGTTATTTGTCAATAACTTGCAACTTAATACTATTTTTGTGCACAACAAATTTATTTTAAAACACTATCAAAAAAAAATACTATATTAAACAAACTAAACAACAAATAATATTGAACAAAATTCAAATAACAGCACTAAAACAACAACATTATCTTAATAAATGTTCAAAATGTCTTCTATCCTGATTACGACATTTTTCTACCCGTGCTCAATCCTTCAGCATAAAAACAATTTTTGGCTTTATAATTTTTTCGTTACGTTTAAAAATTTTCTAATAAGTACATAGAGGACATTAAATTCACAATTTATTTATTTATTTAAAAATTTAGAAATTGAACGTTCTGCTAAAGGCGGAATCTTTTATTTTAGATTTACAGAGTTTAGAAAGACAAAAACGTTAGTGTATGTAGTGTTCAGCAAAAACTACCCTACTTAATGTACAACTTTCGAAAAGCAGAATTTAGTAATTTTCGTTTAAATGCTTAATTTAAAGAAGCCCTAACCCTCCTTTATTCACTTTAATTCCTAGTTAGGTGGTGCCATCTTCTTATTTAAGAAACGCCCTATTAGCATCCCCCCACTCATGCCTCGGCAGTCTTAACCACAGCCAGCTATTTTCTAGTTTTTTCATTTACTTTAACCACTTATTCCACCTCCTCTGTACATGGGCAGATTTGAGAAAGAAAATCTACTACTAAACACTTTTAGGCAAAACTTGACTATTTAATCGTTGTCATTTTAACATAAAAAATTTGCCATAATGTTAAGTTATCATCACGACACGAGCCATGTTTGTTCATTTTGCTGACGACAGATAACATCTGTTCATCAGTATTTAATTTTTGTTTGGTCACTTGCAGGTTCTGCTAGTAGCAATGTGAGCGCCATTACCCAATGCAAGATATACGATGCAACAAACATCTGGGATCCTAGGACACCCAGTGTTAATTTATATTTTCCACACGTTACTTGTGATAAGAAATTGAATTAACATCTCGCATGTCACTGCTAATATACCACACAAATTCAGAACATTTTAAATTTTAATACCGTGGTTGGCGTTATATTATATGCACCCACTTTGCAAAAGCTTTATGCCAAATTCTGACAAAAAATTAATTGACTAAGTTCATTAGGGATGCTAGCTAAGATTAAAATCATAAAATTCATGGACACCTTTAAATAATATCACTTTTAGTATTGCAATAATTTTAATCCTCTCTAGAAATCGACGAATAGCTATTTGTACTAAATAATTTTTTCTCACTTGTATATTAAGAACAAGAAAATTAAATTACCATAATTCCAGCATCATTTTCATTTATATGAACTTGCACTATTGGTTCATAGTGAGACTTTAAATGCTCAAAAAAGTTTAACTGGTTGTGAAACCCTGCAGAGCACAGCTGACAATTAAATAATGTAGCGATTGGTGTTATGGTTGTTCGGCAATTCTGTTGATGTTCTTCCAATTGATCACTATTAGCAAATACTTCCTCGCATAAAGAGCATTTAATTAATTTATAACGATACATGAGCGAATTTTTCTTTAGTTTATGAGATATTCGTTTTTTGTGCGGTAGACTTTTCCGAGAAGTTCGATTATCAAACCTGAAATAAATATTTATATAAAAAATTTAAACTTTGAAAGACCTACTTCACTTCACCATCAGAATCTTTCTGAAGGTGGAAAGTATTTTCATCTGTCTTCAACGATATACTCCCATCGTAAGCTTGCTAAAAACGGAAGATATTTTATGTCATATTATATAGTTTAAATTTTTACGTATAAAGCTTCAGCTCCAACAATCTGGATGTATTCATTTCCAGATTTATCTGATAAAATCAACTGATCATCTTGATGTTGTTTTTGTTGTTGGCTAAGCGATACTGCAACTAAAGCTGCAGCTAAACTCCTATCTTCCTCAGTCAGTTGTTGTCCTAGTAAATCGTCCCCTGGATAACTAACTGGTATGTATTCACCATTAGCTAATGCCACTACTAAGTTATTGTGCTGCACCAATAATTCAGCATTCAACAGTTGCGTACCATCAACACTAATCCTTGGAATCAAATATTGCGATTCGTTATCGTCAGGAATGCCTTCTAATAGTTGTGAATTGTTTTGAGAACTATCCATTTTTCGTCCAGAATTTTGATTTCAAATAAGGCGCCAACAATTAGCAAAAATCACAACGTTTCAAGGCCAAACCAAAAGCTGTCTTTTTGTCCATACTACAATGAAATAATCACTAGAATATCTGTAATTACTACTAAAATAGATCAAACATGCAAAATACAGCACAATATAAAATAATAAAAAAGACAAAAATTACACTATCTTGCAAATAAGTTTATATAAATATATAAATCAATTAGAAGCGACAACAATGCAGTAGAAATTTCAATGCGCGTCTGCCATATTGAAGCTACGTTGCCCACTACCGCTTTTAGCACTGCCAACGTAAGGAATATTTAATACTAAGAAATAATTGAAACGTCTTTTCTTAAATGTTAAAACCCAACTTTAGTACGCGTGCGCGATAGGTGATTTGGAAAGGATGACGCAATATTTCATATACAAAACAATGATGAAGATGCATCTTGCTTGGAAATGATTTAAAAGATGGCCGTAAATTTAGCTTTTTTTGCGTAGTATACGAGTAAAACATTTTAACTTCTTTTGTACAAATGGATACTTATAAATAATGCTTCAATGTAGATAAAGTTATTTGTTGTCTAATAATCAAAAGTAAATAAATACAAATTTGTTGTTTATTCAAATCATTGTCGTAAAGCATAAAAATATTTCAGAGTACGATGCTTACAGAACACGATTCTAGCCAGTACCGAAAAAGAATTCTAGTTGTTTTGTTAATACTTATAACAAAACATTCATACACGATGAAATGACAACTTTACAGGGTCAACGGAGTAAGGGATGAAAATTGTTCAGCTTCAACCAACTTTTCCGTTCAAAAATAGACTGAGACTTTTCAAACTATTCTTATGTTCTGATTGATTAACGGATAAATGGAAACATAAAAACAAACAGCAGGATTCTTGCTTTGTTGTACAATACATTTTCTCTCAATTAGTTCACACTAGAGCACTAGATGATACAAACAGGCAGATCCGCTATTTTTAAACGTTTTTACTATCAACCGATAGGTGTTTTGTGGATGTGTTAAGGTTTTTATATTTCACCTCGTAATTTAGTCATAACACTTAGGATACGAGATATTTAAGGGGCGTAATGGTTTCATAACGTCCGCTCATTATGCCCTCAGAAACAAATTAATTTTTAATATATTAATAACAAATAATCATATTAAATAACTTATTTTTCAAAATAAAAATTGCAGTTTTGAAATTGTCGGGAAACAGTTGCAGATTCTCATGAAATCCAACCGTTTTATTCTCCACTAAATATTATGTTGATGAAATTTCTTCAAAATTAGGCGTGACATCAAAATTTACAAAAGTTCGTGTCTCATCAGCTTGACAGACATTTCTAGAAGTTTCTCCTTCAGTTGAACAAGCAGCACTTGTAATCAAATTAGAAATACGGTTTTTCGAAGTGATGCTTTCTTCAACGTAACTCTGTGCAACCGTGTTACATTTCCATTTTCCGTGCATTTTACGAGCTTCAAACCTGCCTCAATTAGTACAGTGGACTACGTACGACGCAAGCGATGACCAGTAAATTGATGAAGATTTTCCAATTTTAAGAATTTAGCAATTATGTTTGAAACACCTCCTATTGTATTTTTTTCCTAGTGGTTGCACGGTACAATGACTATTTCTGTATGTGAGGAAAAATCTGCGTTCTTTCATTTCCCTTCGTCATAGTTCCATGTATTGTCGAACTAACGTTAGAGTACCTATTTTTTCTTCTTCTAAAATTGTAAAACTCTTTGGCGTAAATGTTTTAGTTTTTGGCAGTTTTACAACTAAAACGTTTCCCTTATCGCTTATATCGTCAATATACAGTTTTACCATTTCATCTCTTCTTAAACCACCAAAAACTCCCATTACCAAAACAACCTTATGTAGAAAGTAAATGTTATTAGGAGCACTTTTTGTAAACGCTAAAACCTGATCTCCCGTTAAAACCTGTGATTCCTTTGAAGTATATCCTTTTGATTTCGATTTTAAAAAACAAATCAATTGATTAAAACTGGAAATGTTCATATTCATGTTAACTATTAATGTGGATTTCAAAAGAGAGTATTTGGGCCAGAACGAGGTAGGAGAGTAATTTTCAGACTAAAATATAAAATAAAAAAAAAATCTCTATATCAAAAAATGAAAAATGTTTATTACCAATTCTTAAAAATATGCCAACAATACAGTCTCATTTACGACAGATACTTTATTTCTTAATTGCCATAATTGGAAGTTTTCGTAAGCTTTCTCATAGCTCGGTTTAGATTTAATGGGTAGCAAACTTTTAGTTGCTTTTAGAGCTTGCTCTGCAATTATTGTTGGCAACTCTTGATCAGCCATTTTGCATTGTTGAAAGCGAACATTAACGGCTCAGAAAATTATGTCAGCTTAGAAAAAAAGGCGACATCGTTGTCCAGACGTGTAGATTCCAAAGTTGCGGAGGAAGACATCCGTGGAGCCGTTAAAATCCTATCTTCTATGGAGTCCTTGGCTGTTGAAGGAAAATATACTTTTGCCAAATTGATAGCAAAGCATCCCTCTTCTACAAAAATTATGCACGTTGAATCTCCGTCTTCAATTCAAACCAACCTCTTATCAGTTTTCAGTTTCCCAAACGGTTCCAGTGGCGGCATTGATGGTCTACGACCCCAACATTTAAAAGACATGATAAATCCAGGAAATGGCGAAGCATCCACCCGACTATTAAGAGCGCTGACTAAGTTTGTAAACTTTGTACTATCTGGAAATATCAACTCGAACTTGCTCCGAATATTTTTTGGTGCTAATCTATGCGCATTAAATAAAAAGGACGGTGGAATTAGATCCATCGCAATTGGCTACACTCTCAGACGATTAATTGCTAAAATAGTTTGTTTCTCCGTTCGCGATGCAATGGGAAAATATTTACGACCTAAATAACTAGAATATGCAACCAAAGGAGGTTGTGAAACCGCTGAACATGCAACGAGGACATTTGTTGATCAAAACTTGGGTTCCAGGAAAATTGTCCTGAAAATAGACTACGCAAACGCCTTCAATTCAGTACATCGTGGTACACTACTCACTTAAATCTGGAAGCTACTACCCAATCTATATCCACTATTTTGGCAAGCTTATGCTTTTAACTCATTCCTATTTTTCGGAGAATGGATTATTACTTCAGCTTCCGGTTGCCAGCAAGGTGACCCAGGAGGGCCGTTGTTGTTTTGTTTGGCAATCCACCCAATCATTCAAGAATTGATGCTTAAATTCACATGTTTCTATCTTAATGATGGCTTGTTAGCTGGAGATGCCACCATTGTCTTATCCGACTTTCGTATTTTAGTCGAAAGATGCAAGAAAATGGGATTACATGCAAATACATCAAAATGTGAACTACACTTTTGTGCAGAATCAGAATAATTAACGAACTATCATTTTTAGGAGCACCGATTACAGAAAATTCCACAGCTGCCATTTTGAACAAAAAAATAAAGGAATTGAAGACATTTTTCATTCGAATTAGAGATCTTTCCAATTTTCATATCGCATACTAACTACTGAGAAATTGCTTTGCTATTTCAAAATTAACTTACATCCTGAAAACGACTCCAACTTGGAAATTCAGCCAAGCTTTGGAACATTTGGACTATACTATCAAAGAGAAAATATAGTTTTTATTATCAACTCCCAACTTTCTTCAAGTCAACACCAACAAGCTTCACTACCAACAAGATTTGGAGGCTTAGGGATTATACTAAGCAAAGATCTGTCACTGCCTGCATTCCTCTTTTCAGCGTTCAACATATTTAAGTTGGTCAAGTCGATGTTAAGTCTTCAAGACATGGACCAACCAAATTTGTCATACATTGAAGAAGCAATACATAAGCGGAATAGACAGACCTCAGATTTAGGCATACCACGTGCCTCTTTTCTTAAAAAATCATGGAACAATTTATATCTATATTTCATGTTAAATACCAATTTGCCATGTCTAAAGAACGAAAAGGCTATTAGCTTAGCTTTACACCGATCATAGTCAAATGCATGGCTAAATGTACTGCCTTCGACGTCATTGGGTACGTTATTGGACAATAATACTTTCCGAATTGCAGTTGGAGTAAGGATTGGATGTAAGCTTTGTGAATCCCATTTGTGCATTTGTGGATCGGAAGTATTATCTAATGATCATCATGAACCGAGTTGTAGACAAGGCTTAGATCGCTATTCAAGGCACCTAGAAATAAACTCCATTTTATCCAAGGCACTCGTTTTGGCCAAAATTCCTTCTTGTTTGGAACCAATAGGCCTAAGCAGAGATGATGGGGAAAGGGTAGATGGGATGACCTTGATCCCATGGGAAAAGGACAATGCCTTGTTTGGGATGCTACATGCTCGTATACTCTTACGCCATCTCATATTTCATAATCATCAAATCAAGCAGGATACGCAGCCAAAACGCTCGCAGCATTAAAAAGAAGAAAATATGCCAATGTTATCGATTAGAATTTTATTTTTCTTACTTTCGCAGTGGAAACTTTAGGACCATGGTGTGAAGAAGCTATTCAATTTGTTAATCAATTAGGAAGATTGCTAACATTACATAGTGGAAAACCTCGCTCTCTTCAATACCTCACCCAAAGAATAGGAATAGCAATTCAGATAGTAAAATCCGAGGTCAATTCTAAAATAGAAAACTAACCTATCACCTATTTTTTATTTTATATGAGGTGAAATATAAAATATTGTATGCACAACTTGTGTTACTAGATGATAACACCCATCGGGGGACTCAATCCATCCTTCGGGCTGGACGAGTCGCCCTTCGGGCCTTAACATCTTAATAACACACTTGATGCATAAATAGCTAAAATACATACTTCTACGAAAAATGGTATGTTTTGCAGTTGTAAAATGTTCTAATGGTTTAAGACATGGGAATACGTTTTATAAATTCCCTACTGACTTAGAATGCAAGAAAAGCTGATTAATTAATTGTACAAGAGACAATTGGATTTCCAATCCAACAAACGCATTTTGCAATGCAAGTTTTTGAAAAGTTTGAATTCGGTTGTGTCCTATATTGTGGTTTTTTGAACAGAAACATTTTAAAACTTCACAATTCGAACAACATACACTTGATGATGGTGTTAAAGTTAACCCAAATTCAATTCCCACAATAATTTAATATCGCGGCGTTCTACAAAGCAACAATTGTTGACATATCCAGTACAAAATTTGAATTTGTCTCTGTTTGTGCTGCTCTGTTAATAAATATGTTAGCATTCTGTTTGAAGATAATAAGTATCAATAGGTTGCTATGTAATTTGAAGAATAACGAAAGGTTTGAGCATATGGATATAAAATTGCATTTTATTTTAAATCAAATGAGTAAAGATATTGTTAACGTAAGCTATGTTTGTATTAATTAAGTTAGCAGATATTTTCACAAAATCATTAGGCTGTGAAAAATTGCGTAACGTGAACATACAATCTAGAAAAACCTTAAAATATTTCAGCAATACTAATTTTTGACTCAAACAGACAGACTAAAGCTTATGTAGAATAGCAGTAATATAACGTTTGTATACACTATTACATGTAAAATAATAATTCGTACGCTATAAAATTAATACTGTATAACTAACGTGACTGTAAATTCCGCTTTGAGCGGGACAGTCTCGCTTTCACACTATCTGTCCCGCTGTCCCCACTAAGAGCAAAAATGTCCCGCTTTAGCTTTAGGCTAAATGAATGCCATATTGATCACCAAGACAAACATAGATAAATCATGTAATTAACTTCATTCTTACTTGAAAACGAAACCTGATATTTTGAAACAGATTTGCTCCGCCAACAAATATAAAACAAGTTTTTAGGGACGTTTCATTATTCATTTACTTTTTTATTATTAATAAATAAGAAGCAGTTAAAACAGCAATTAGTTTTTGTTTTGATAAAAATTCTGCAGGTGTATGACGAAAAATATAAATGGTCAGTTTATGTATAATGTTTCCTTAGCAGTAATTACAACTTTAATGGTGGTGGCGATTTAATAGAACTACAAACATATTTAACAATAGTCTGATTTGAGTGGCTTAAACTTTCTTTATATTTACATATGCTGTCCGATTAAAAAGATTGGTTTATATTGCTGCAAAAGGTTACTTTTAGATGTATTAGTGCTAATGTTGTAGGTAGATTTGCTACAAGTTTCTCGAAGTGTTGTGGTTTATTAGTAGGTTATACTGTATTGATCATTTATCTAAACATTAGCTGTTAATTACTCTATAACGAATCATAAAGTTTGTGAAAAATAGACAACTGCGATTGTTTTTCTTTATAATTTTTTAATTTAAGTATACGTTTTAATTGCACGCCTTACTGTTGTAGTTTCGTTAAATGTGTACATATAAAGTGATGTCATAAGTAATTGGTACTGATTATGGTTGGTAACAACTTGTTGAACCTGCAAGTGTACGTGTTTGTATAGTACAGTAATATTATTATTATATATTCAACAAACGTTAATTTGTTTCAGTAACTACGTTTTTATAGTAAAACACAAAATTATGTATCACCATGTATTTAAATTTCTTGTTTACTTTGAGATCTAAACTGTTGGATCGGACTGTCAGCTCTTAATATCTGCTGCTTTAGTCTACACTATCATAGAAAAACGTATCCTTTCCTTTTTCTATGCACACTATTGGTCTAATCCTATTGCGTAAATAAATTTCAATGGCCTTGAAAGATCATGTTGCAATTTATAGTTTGACGGTTTGTAGCGCACGCGTGAATTTAAAGTGATTGACATTTGGTTTCGTTCCTATTGTAATCTTCTGCTTCTAGCAATAGGATTGCCGTGACTCCTGTTTTGGGCTTACACGAGCAATTTTCTTAAGTTGTACTAAACAACCTCCGTTTTAAAATAGAAACAGAATCTAACTTGCAGTGTTAGTACTTTTTCTGTATTATAATTTGAAATAAAAGTATGTTATTTTTTAACGATTTAACAAAAATTGTTTTTGATTTTTTCCAAATTTTATTAAATTCCTCTTCTTTATTTAATGTATATTAGGCACACATTACAACGGTTTTGTTTATTAATGTGAGGTTATGAAATACTCGTGTTAATGTGCTTTGTTTGTAGGTTCTAGAACATTCCAATGGCTGAAAAATTAGATATTTCTCCTAAGCAAGACGGCGGAGTTTTAAAACAAATTACCGTCGTAGGATATAGTGACGAAAAACCTCCAAACGGTTGTAAAGTGGAAGTTCATTATACTGGAACTTTAATTGATGGAACAAAATTTGATTCTAGCAGAGATAGAAATGTACCTTTCGTTTTTGATTTGGGGAAAGGTATTTAAAATAATTGAATAGTACATATAATCCATAATGAAACATTGCAGGATCAGTCATAAAGGCATGGGATATTGGTGTAGCAACTATGAGAAAGGGTGAGCGTGCATTATTAACATGTGCTCCTGAATATGCATATGGTAGTGCTGGCAGCCCTCCAAAGATTCCTCCAGATTCAACTTTATTATTTGATGTAAGTTCAGATACATATTATCATGCATGCGATCGTGATTGCCATTGCTCCAATCACTTCACGAGGAACATATCGATCATTAAATAAGCAATTTAAAACACATTGTTGATCTGATATTGCATCATTGTTAAGCTAATTTCTGTATAAAAATCCTAACTCCGTTTCTACAAGAAAAATATGGAATACTGCTTCACTAACTTTAATGACCTAACCTCGCCTTGATAATGTGCTTGTTAGGGTATGTCAATTAAAGTACAATATATTTCTTCAAATGATTGATGGAACGTCTTTTATGGTCAATGGAATAGTATTAAGTTATTTTTTTTATTTTATGAAGCCGAGGCACTAGTTGGTTTTTTTTTGTCTTTACACAGTTTTATTCGGTTGTAATTAGTAAATAATCATGAGTATTTAAATCAAAAACGATCATATATTACATTTTTAATGAAAAAAATTAGAATTTTTGGGTATGGAGCGGTTTTGGAATCTTGTCAAAGTAAATTAAAAAAAATATGGAAAGAACTCGGAAAGGCGTGCAATATATAACTAAAAATTTGCGAAAAAATCAGAAATTTAAAATTTTTTTTAAAAATTACTACATTTTTTTTAATAATAGTGAATAACTATTTTCGTACATGTACGTTATCGATTAACCTGTCAAATTAAATTAAAGAAATGCATAGATGACTCAAAAAGGCATGCTTTTAAAAATACAACCGGAACAGTTGCACAAAAATTCTTTAAAAAAATTAAAAACAAAAATTTTACTAGTGTGCGTAATTGTCTGGAAAATACGTGTGCAACGTAAGAACAGAGATTCATTGGCTCAAAATATATCGTTTTGGGTCAACTTACCCTATCCACAAGTTGCTTCATTTAGTTGCTAGAGGGCTTAAAAATTCTTGATATTTTAAAATAACTCGAAAATACATGATATATTTTGACCATTTTTGGGGTGTGTTTCCATTTTTAATTGACATTTTGTGGTGCTGTACAACAATGGTTTTAAAAGCATACGAGTGTCTCAAAAATGCTGTATTATATAAATACCTGACCATAATCTTTTTGCTGCTTATGCAATGACTACCAATTTTTTTTGTAAATAGTTGACTTAATTTCGAAACTTTTTTGTCTCTTGCAAAATTTTGATTAGATGAGTGGTTTGCCAGAAAAAATAATTTCAAATGTCTGCATACTTTCGTCATCGTTGCTGTATTAAATGTGAAACGGGGCAAATAAAAGAACGTAGTTTAGTAGTTGGCTTTGCTTTTATTTGTTATTTAATTTGAGTTTCATTTAACCTCAGTTTGCCTGTCAAGTCGTTAAATTCTTCTGAATTCAATAAAATTTTGCATCTTTCATTGTGGGTAATTACACAAATGCCGAACAGGTAGATATGCTTTTAGTTTTTCGATTTTGTGAAGACAATAGTCGTGAAAGCATCAGGTCTACATGGAAAGATTTCCTTATCGCCAAATGTTAAACTACCAAACACAAGCAAATATTGAAAGACATCTTCACAAAAATGGTAGCTTTCAGTCAAGAAATTCGGATTGAAGACGTCAACGTACCACAATAAATAAATAAATTCCAGATCAGAAAAATCAAAATGCAAATTTGTCTCAAAATTTTATTTACAGACGAAACTTTTTTTACAAGATCTGGTATCGCTAACGTACATAATGAACATATTTATGCTGTGGAAAATCCTCATGCAGCTAAAGTGACTCACTATCAACATGAATCAACATGATATTCTTTCATGCCATGATCCTAATTTAGCAGCTAACATGTTTCTTAAAAAATTACTTGATATCTTCATCATCTATGTCCCTAAGTCTAGGCGTAGTAGATCATACTATCCAAGTTGGTACAATAAGGAAATAACCATTGCACTAAAAAATAAACGATTCTATCATTCTCTTGCTAAAACAGGCTCCCCTTTCTTCAAATGTAAATTCAAAGAACTTCGTGCTACCCTAAAACTTTCTATTAAGAAGGCTTATCTTGAATACATTAACAATAATCAAGTCGCTTTAAAAAAGGACCCTAAACGTTTCTGGAATTTCTTCAAAGACATACGTAAATCTACTTCATCGAATGTGTTCAAGTTAAACGGTTGCGAGTACTCTAACCCACAACACATTAGTATGGCTTTTGCTTCATACTTTTCCTCTTGCAGTTTTTCTCAACCGTCTACTGTTCCTGAACCATTGGCCCACACTGACTCATATAATATTAGCTATAGCATCAACATGCCCATTATTACAGAAACTGATGTGATTGAAGCCTGTAAAAAATTACCAAATTCTTTTTCATGTGGCCCAGATAATATACCCGCTTTTATTCTGAAGGATATCTCTCATGTAATCAGTACTAGTTTGGCCCACATTTTTAATCTATGCATAACTAAATCGATATTTCCTGATACATGGAAATTATCTCGTGTCCGCCCAGTTTTTAAAAAAGGTGACAAATTTCTAATTTCTAGCTACCGTCCAATCTCCATCATCCCCAATATCGCCAAAATTTTTGAATTTATTATTTCAGAAGCACTTTACCCTCAAATTTCTAATACATTATCTGAATTTCAACATGGTTTTATTAGGAAACGCTCCACTGTAACTAACCTTTGTTTCATTACACAGTTCATTTCTGAATGTTTAAATGTTAGATCTCAATGTGATGTCATTTATTTTGACTTTACTAAAGCTTTTGACCTTTTAGACCATAATATCCTTTTACTAAAATTAAATCAATTTAACTTCTCGAATAACCTCATAAAATTTTTTGAATCATACTTGAGTAATCGTTGTTCATACCACGTCGAATTTGATGGATTTATGTCACAACCTTACCTTCTGCATAGTGGTGTGCCACAGGGATCTGTACTGGGGCCATTGCTACTTCTCCTTTATATTAATGACGTCACACAAATTATTACCAATCATAAGTTACTTTTTGCTGATGACTTAAAAATCTTTGTTAAAATTGACTCCGCTATTGATTGTAAATCTTTACAAACTGACATATCACTTTTAGCTATGTGGTGTGCTTCTAACAAATTACTCCTTAATATTGACAACTGTATGGTAATGTCTTTTAGCAACAATAACTCCCAAATAATATTTGATTACTCACTTCATAACAGTAGTATTTCACGGGTTTCTTCTATTAATGATTTGGGTATATCATTTGACCCGCACCTAACATTTAACTACCATGTGGATCTTTTGGTTAAACGCTCTATCCAGATGTTAGGCTTCCTCTTCCGTAATACCTCACTATTTACTGACCTTGACTGCCTTAAAACTTTATATTATGCTCTGATTCGTAGTATTCTTGAATATGGTTCCCATATCTGGTCCCCTTACTACAATAATAACTCTCTTAGAATCGAAAATGTTCAACGTAAATTCCTAAAATTTCTATATTTCAAAAAGCATAATCTTTACCCACCTCGTGGATATCCTTATGCTGACCTCAGTGAATTTGATTTTCAATCTTTAGATAAACGCAGAACAATGTTAGATATTGTCCACTTATACAAACTTTTAAATTCTCTTCTTGATGACCCAGTATGCCTTTCTTTTGTCAGCTTGCATGTGCCTCCTAGGCCTAGTCGAAACACCTCTCTTTTTCACCTTAATTTTGCTAGGATTAACACTTACAAGAGTTCTCCAATCTTTAGAATGACTAGTTCCTTTAATTCCCTTTCTGTATTAAATTACGCTCCTGATCTTGATCTCTCCATTCCTACCTTGGGCGTTTTTCGGCATATCTTGTCAGCAGCCTTAGAATAATTATTTTTATATGCGTTTTTACTGTCTGTCTCGTTTTATACTTTTATATTATGAATACATATAAAATTTGATTTATTGAATGTTACCTATACATAATTATGAATATTCACATTGATGCTACCTATTATTACAAATGTAATTAGTATGTAAGGATTCTTATAATTGTGTCTCTGACCTGTTAGAATCTAACCCAAATAAATAAATAAATAAATGAATTTAAGATTAGTATCTTGAGCTGGAATTATTGATAATTTTATTATCGGTCCTGTTGTGATACCAAATTGATTAAATGGAGACAGTTACTTCAACCTTCTACCACAAACATTGAATTTATTGGAAGATCTGCCATTATTACTTCGCCAAGGCATGTCAATCATGCACGATGGTGCTCCTCCTCACTTTACTCTAGTTGTTTGACGACATTTACATGAAGATTATCCTGATTGATGGATCGGAAGGGAATATGATGCTCCTACAAATTGGCCAGCACGGTTATCTGACTTGATGCCCTGTGATTATTTTTTATGAGGGTACCTTAAAATCAAAGCTTTATTCCTCCCCAATTGATAGTGAAGAAGAATTGCAAAGACGAATTCTAAATGCAGCCAACTCATTAAAAAAATAATGCACAAACAATGCAGAGGGTTCAGTTTAACTTCTTACGAAGAATTTATTTGTGCATTGAAGAAAATGGCGGCCATTCTGAACATTTATTGTAATGCTCCAACACTTGTACTGTGCTGTTCTTGTACTTTTAGTTTTCAATAATAATAATAATAATAAATGAACAAAAAAATTTCAAGAATTTTTCATGAACTTTGAAGCCCTCTAACGGCTAAATGAAGCAACTTGTATATAGGGTAAGTACGCCCAAATCGATCTATTTTGGGCCAAGGAATTTGTTCTCACGTTGTACACGTATTTTCCGGACACTTTGTAACAATTTAATTTTAGGCAAATACAGTAGGTTGCTAGAATTTAGGCGAGAAAGTTATTGCTAACGTATTTAAACTCTCGCACAGCTGTAGTTTGGATAGTCGTGTGCATTAATGGGAAAAGTACAAAAGATCATTCTTGTTAAAATGTGATCGACAGACACGTTTTTAAAAAACAGGAAGTGTGTGTTTAGAGTCAACATGGGTGGAAGTAAATTCCATTCATGGCAGTTTTGCATAGCTTGGAATTCAGGCCACAGCATCGAGTTTAAATTAGAACATGGATCTAACTAGAAAAGAATATTTATAGAACGCAAGCAGGTTTAAATGATAGAATTTATGGATAAAAATATGAAAGTGGAATCTGATTTTTATACCAACCATTGTTAACTCAAGATTTAATTATTAGTTTTTGGAAAGAAGTCCTCGTGTATCGTAAAGACGATGGCAGACTCATAATGCTCTGATTCGACAGGTGTCCGTATTTTGTTGTTATTACTTAAATATTGTTGTCGACAAGCTGTGGTGAGTAGCATTCCTTTTTTTTTAACGATCAAGAAGAATCAACACGTACGTGATGAACGTTTTGTTTGAAAAGCCCAGTTAGCTAAACCAAAATGTATTTATTTAGCAAATACGAAATTTAACATTTTGCATATCAATATTGAAGGTCATCTTATTGAAACAAATCACATTTCTATTTGGTGTAATTAGCATGATTTGGCGTATTTTTATGTAGCTATATTCTTATATTTAAACATTCGTTAGGTTCAGCACTTCAGAACAACATATGTAGTGATAAAAATCTAGTTTTCCATATTTAATTAAAACAGATGACACTTATGATGCTGAGTAAATTTTGTATTAAGAAAGCTAGTAATATCGAGAAAATAAAGTAAAACCTTAGAAAGTCTAAATATTAAGCTAATGACAATTTTTTTTTTATTCTTGTAAGCTATATCAAAGATCTCTGATTACAGCGTATGATTAATATTAATAAAATATTAAGTAATTTTTGTATGACATGAATAGCCTGTTAATTACTGTAATTTTTACCTACTTAATACTTTCATCAGCATGCACTTTTACGATGTTGTATATACACTGTTAATTTTTGTACAAAGATGAAGAGAAACTAATTTTTTTATTAGATGCTAGTTAAAACTCAAATCGTTTTATTTCTAAAAATTTAATAAAAAAAGAAGTAATCTATGTAATTTAGTTGAGATGATAAAACTGAGAAAATATTATATTACTATACATTTAAATACAGGCCGATATAATTCCCTTAAGGCTTATCTGCATCTATCCTTATGATGTTTTTTTTAGAGTTGGCTCTTATTGACACAGTGGTGCCCAAGTTTATTTGTATTTCAAGTTTAGTCTCAGAAAATACCCCGACCACCTCATGCCTCCACAGGAACAGACCCCGTAAGTACCATATTTTCTTCTTCGCAACACCGTTTGATCCTGTTACATCTTTAATAAAGGCCATTCTCAGAAAATCTCTATCGAGCGAAGAGAAAAAATGGTAACAACCCTGTATATTAAAGTCAGTCATTCATTTTCAAATTCGATCATACACCTTTGGATATTTTTCTTCGTAGTAAAACATTACTAACAGTAACTTAACATCACCATTTTTGCATTTGTACCTTCTTGCATATTTCCTCTTATTAGTAGATAGTGTTGAGGTTTTAATTTCGGTTAGTAGTCTAAATGTTTTAATACTAAGATAAAGCAACATGTGCAAACATAGTGTTGAGACAAAAATTGTATTGAGGTTTCAACGTAGGTTAGTAGTCGAAATGTTTTAACACTAAGGGAAAATAATTGAAGGGTGCATGTGCGAAAATAGTGTTAAGGTGAAAGTAGTGTTGAGGTTTCAAATTAGGTAAATGGCAGGAATGTGTTACTACTTATACAATTTAATCGATAACGTACATGTGTGAAAATAGTGATTCGCCTGTCATGAAAAGAAAATTTTTAATTTTTATTTTAAAATTTCAGATTTTTCCATAAATCTTTCTGTTATATAATAATTGTTTGGGATATCTTTGTAATAATTGTACATCTTCGCTGGTGATTCTGCTGTACGTGTATTTCGTTGTAGTATTAACTCTTAGGACCAACTTAACAATAAAACTGAAAACTTGTTTCTTGCTAAGATAGAAATTGTAAAAAATGCTTGAACGTGGAATACATTTATTGAAAATTATGTAAATACATTAGAATAATTGGGTATTAGCTGTCACGAGCTAACCCCTCAAACATCTTAAACGCGAATCAATGGAAACGAAGCACCCAAATAAAAACATGAGCGTCTTCCACCACAAAAGTAGTTCTTGGCACAAACGCGAAGTAACTTCAAATCTTAAAATCTATAATCCCCAACAATAATGGCGGTTGTAATATATAATAAGGTCAGTCATTCATTTTTAAAATCAATCAATGAATTTTGCCTTGGCACTATTTTTGCACACAAACCTCTTTGAATATTTTTCTTAGTAGCAAATCATTTTGACAGCGTACCTAATTTGAAATCTCAACACTATTTTCACCTTGTACCATGCTAATTGGCCAAGACTTAGTCATGTTACAGCATGCCTTGCACATTCTAAAATACTCGTGTTTACCTTACTCTTAAACACATTTTATTATTTGTTGGAATTAAGTTTTATTCCGAATTCTTATATTTACGTTTACTCTTGTACTAAAAAATAAAATTAGATACAGAGATTACTATATTTATTCACGATTTTATTATTTATCTACGTTGTATAAATAAATACGTTTACTGTATCTTCTGATTGGTGGACTCTTCTTTTAAAATACAACTAGTGTGGATCTGAACACATGTCAGAAGTGTCATCTCTCTATTTCTCCTTCCTTTGTTTTGTGATTATCAGAAAGATTCATATAAAGTTTGCTTTTATTACCTGACTGTTTGCAAGTGTGGACGTCATCCATATTGATTTACCTTGAAATTGTCACGAGATTAACAATGACGTCTTATGCCACATGTGAGATGAAATTTGCCTAATTTAACCTGGCTTTTTAATTAAAGATGGGTTCAAAATATCTACTCCAAAACATTTGCACAAAATATTAATCCAAATAAATGTCTTATTCCAAAATATTAACGCAAACTTATTTTCAAACTAATAATCCAAATATATCCTCTAAGTTTTTAATCTGAAAATATCTACAATTGTTTATATATATATATATGTGCTACCTACAATCTGTAATTTGAATTTATCTATTTATCTTAAACTACAGATGTCATATTTTCATAAATTTTTCTCTCAACGTTTTATATAGTAAAAGCTGTGATACGCAACAGTTTTATCTCCACAACATAACAATAACTGGAAGCCCGAATATCTTTTGATGGAATCAAATAGTTGCAACTCTTTGGTAGGCCAGAGGTTCATCTATTTAGAAAGTTGAAGACTTCCCTTTGTGAACGACTTATTTGTCAGCAGTAGATGTTTTTCATGCTGAATGTCTAGTGGAACTCAAACAAACTACTGCAACGAAAATAACCAGTGAGGTGTTTGCTTCCCTCACATTTTATAGAAATGACTGTTCATATTCTAATAACTGAACTTTCAATATACCACTTTAGTACTTTTCTTGCCTTCACTTTAGGTTCTTCCTTCCCCTGAGATGTCTTTTGTAAACTCTGCAATCCCTTGGAGGCCAGATTGTTTTTATTTTTATATTCTGCAGTGCACCTACCCTTTATACCTCCTCGGAAAAGGGTACAGTGCAACCTCAAAACTATTTTCGCACATATACTTTTTAATTATTTCGTCTTAGTAGTAACGCATTTTGACAACTAACCTAAATTGAAATCTCAACACTATTTTCACCACAAAGCTATTTTTGCACATGTACCCTTTAATTATTTTGTCTTAGTGGTAACACATTGTGACAATTAACCTAAGTTGAAACTTTAACTATATTTTCGTCTCGACATTGACCGCTCTTCAATTACTTCCATCTTATATACTAAACAAACTCAATGTCATTTTTTCTATTCCAGAAGATTAGTCACGGCATGATGCAATATTCCATCGTGGTTTCGCTGTTTATCTGTTTGAGTTTAATTTATGGCTATTGTAAAAGTATCGCTTCTTGGTTATCAAACAACATCAACTGATGTTATATCTTTCCTTCTGTAATATAATTAGTTATTAAACTTGTTATCTCAGTTTTATAGTCTTTTCGGTAGTATTGCTTCTTTGAATCGAGCCGTTTATTCATACAAGTTAATTGATTTGTTGATGAGAACCAAGGTGTCCCTAAAATTAAAAGCAACCAACCTGGTACGGTATTATTCGAGCTTCAATGATTAACTGCTCTATTCAGTTTGATACCTTCTTGAAGGTAAACTAACCTACTCAAGTTATATGTTACTTCTTTGGATGTCAAAGGCAAAGTGCTCTATACAAAAATTCTTCCTCTATAAAACAATTTGAGATATCTTTGGCAGAATTTGGACATATGGATTAAGACTGCAAATTGAAATTACTGTGTCATTTTTCTCTATTTAATATATGTAAAATTAACTTATGAAAAAGTTAACTAGAAACAAAGAAAGAGATTTCCCATTGTTTGAAATCAGCACAATTTTGTGTATGCACGTTTTCATGTCCAGACGTCATAGGAGCCAGGCGATACTTTATTAATCAAAGCAAATGAATGATAAAATTAAAGTAGCCATGATATCATTTCTTAACCTTAAAAACTGCCATATTGAATTTGACAACCCCCTGAGTATGAACAATATAAGATACCCAAATAATCTTTCATTAGATCAAGAATGCATATAACCTAAAAATTATATTTCTTAAAAGAAATTGCCTAACCCAATTGGTGGGATTTATTAATACAGAAACTATTAAAATGAAATGTGGTTATAAACATTTTAAAGGAACGGCACAATCTTGATCTCAAAGTGTACCGCCAACAGTGTGTTGCAGTCAAAAACAATGCCAAAATTTAAAAATATATATGGAACAGAATTGCTTGTTAAATGTCTGAGATACATGCATAATTTGTTTGTGTGAGTAAAATATTATCCAACATAAATACTTTAAGTAATGGTGATTAATAGATATGTGGTTGACCTAAGTTGTCTCTACACCTATTGACCCTGTCGATTCCAGATTGGAATGCTTCGGTGCTGAAATATTTCTAAAGTAAAACTTTCAAAATACGAAACTAAAAAAGGAATTCTTATAAACAGTGACGCACAATACAACATATCCAGATAGTGTTTCATCCTATATGTATATCTGCACTTCAAAGGGTGACTGATAATAACAACCCAAATTTATCGGGAGGCACTAACCATTTAGTGCAGCGAATCACATTCCTACTTCAATATACATGGTACTTTCAATAAAATGAAATAATATGCTAGTGGGATATTTTTTTGTAGTTGTTAAAAAAATTACATCATTATGGATGAAGTTCAATTAGTAACACAGGAGAAAGCTTACCCCAAACAGAACTTGAATTATTTCAATTGCCAGTTGAGCAAACTGGTCACAACCTTGTTTGCATACTAAAAAGAAGTTAGATATGTTGATGGCAGTTCATCGTTCACCACAACACTTAGAAAGGGAAGCAGGACAATATGTGGGACAGCGTCATGCATCATCATGCTGAACTACACATCTCTTCTCAATCTCACATGTCAAGATTGCAAAAGCAGCTGCTTCTCACTGTTACACACATAGTAAAACGTACATAAAGTTGCCTAACTTCCCAAACTAGTAACTGGGAATCATACTGTTACATACTTTGCAAAATGCATTGCTAAGAATAGTGATCCTGTGGAAAATAAAATGTACCGTATTAAAACTAAAATTCGCAACAAACTCATAAGATAGATACACCTAGTTTATATTTATTTAAAAAAAGTTCCGTGTGCATGTGCTTCTTTAATCGTCATAATCATGCCTTCATTATTCATAGGCATGGTGTTTGTTTTATGCTTTTCTTGTATTATTTAAACTTGATGTTTAAGCAATTACTTTCTGTAATATAATTGTCAATCCATTATGCAAAAGTATTAGTGGTAATTTATATTGTATACGGAATGTCATGAACACATCAACTACTGCCACCATGATCTACTCCATCTTGCATGGCATCACGTTACTTTATATATAAAAATACAAGAAGCAGTTTTCAGTTCCTTCAGGACTGGATTTTCATGCCTGGGCTGCTGTGCTAGCAGTGGTATTGCTCACATCTTTGGCAGCATTAAATACTTATGCATGCAAACTTGTTTCCTGAGTTCCATGAAGAAAGCAGTTACGTTTTGGATTGAATGCATTTTTGCATCGATAAATGTGTAACATACATAATAATTTTTCGACGTGTCTTCGACATTTCAAACGTCATAGTTAAATGGAGGTGCATGTGTTTGCATATGTAAACTCTAGTTGCATATCAAAATCTTGTATTCAACAGATCTTATTTAAAAATTATAAACTCAAAGTTTTAGTAATTATGGATTTTTGTATTGTAAAGTTAAAAGTTTGATTTATAGAAATTTGTAGTTTTGGACATTTAAGAATATTTAAAATGATCACACTATGTAAATTTGTTCGAAAAAGCCTATCCTTTTACATGTTAGACAAAATTCAATTTTGTTTTTGTCATAATTTCACGCCGAAAGCGGTCTGTATGACCTTAAGTGAACGTAGATATAGCCCAGTTTATAAGAATCACTTAGTTGTGGTGTCTAGCAAATTGATGAATTTGATGTTGGATCACGCTATCCAGCTCATACATCAAATAAATTTTAGATTCAAATAAAACACAAATATGTATACGGTACATGTTATTACCACCAAAAAAAAAATTCATTTTTTGTGTTGTTTTTGTGTTTTCAATATTGAGATTCTATTAATACAGAAACTTTAACGGTTCATGTCCAATGCCATTTCGAACATCGCATTTAAATACCTTACCGTAACTATTGCCTGACGATAAGTTTTCTCGGACCTCTCAATTTTTAAAGAAATGCGACCTTGTCAAGATTTGTAGTTATTGACTATATGCGTTATGTGCTAGTCTGCAACTCTGGAAAAATGTAATTTTCATAACAAATTATGATTTTTGTAGTACAATATGATCGTTACGCACCAGTAAATATATTGCTTTCTAAGTATCTGAAATATTTTATTTATTTTTCTTTTGAAGTGTCTCTACATTCCCACTTTGTTTATTCAAATTCTAAATAAGTTAAATAATGTATAGGAATATTATGAATAAACTTGTAATTGGTATATAACACCAGATATTGCAGGATAAGTATACCCTTGAAATTGCTTCATGGATAAATTCACCAACTACAAGTTAACTTGTAGTTTTGACACTCAGTGTGGTACAGATCTCAGCATAGACAATTTCCACTCTTAATTATTCATCTTATTTAAATTAATAGCACGACACTGGACTTATTGTCTGTGCTATGTGATAAAACAATTCATTTCTTTTATCTGAAGCCAAGTATATTTTGAAACACATATAATAATAATTGTGTTTAAGCTTAGCATTTGCTAATTAGAAATACCATTTATTAAATTTAATTATCGTAATTAAAACACCAAAAAATACCTATTTATTTATTAATATGTTTTTCTTTTAAAATAGGTTGAAGTATTGGGTTGGAAAGGTGAAGATTTAAGTCCTCAAAAGAATGGCAGCATCGAAAGACATCAAATCACTGTAGGCGAAGGTTATGCTACTCCAAATGATGGAGCTTTTGTTGATGGTAAGTTATGAAACAGGAAGCTATAAATCTAATATGTAAACAGTTTTACTTGTGGTTGACCTTATTTTTATCCTGTTAAGTGTGATAAAAATATAGACGAACTTGTTTGTGGTTTCTAACAAAAATGTATGGTTTAATGTGTAAATAAGATTATAATAAGGAATTTACTAACCCCAAAAATATTATGTTTTCAGGCAAATATATATTACAACTAAAAAAGCTAATATAATTTAGGCAAGCTTTTTTCTAATGTTTAAGTTAATATATATCTAAAAATATTACAGTAGTCGCAATTTTTTTTCTTTTTAATTTTCATTTGCTTATGAGTATATCGCTCATTTATTGCAAGACTGTCCTTTAAAAAAAGCTATTTTACAGGACAGCAGTTAACTTTCAAATGATATTGTGCTTTAAAAAATAAACAATGTTACTAGTTAACTTAATTGGATAGGGTAGCTATAAATTGGTGTAACGTCGTTTTGTGGGCTGTATTAATTTTAAATGGTTCTCTTTCTACAAAATCTAAATAGTGTTTCTTTATGGTTCTGGGGCTAATTAAAGTTTTTAAAGATCCTCTGTCGATTAATAAGTTGAGTTCTGCGTGAGGTATTTCTATACAGTGTGTCTGCTTTTACGTGTCACGGCAAATATCTCTGCTATTATAAAAATTTCAGCGAGATGTTATATACAAAAGTTGTGTAACTTTTTATTTGCAATAATATGTCAAAATAAAAAAAGCAATGGAGCATCAAATTTTTGAGATATAGCTAATACATTCAAAATTTTAAATGGAACATACGCATGTTATTACACATTCTTAAAGTGCTTAAAATTTTCTTTCCAACGGTATATCACTCAATAATAATTAAACACAGCAATCGATTATTAAATAGCACTTAACAAGTACCTATTTCAAATAGACATTCAAAAGAGTGGGCGGCAAAACAATTGCTAGGGCTCACCTAAATGCAGAAATTGATAATAACAACAACAACTAAGAAATACTTAATTACAAAATTAATTTTAAACGTTAAAGGTTATGTTTCACATGGCCACCATTATTTGCAAGATATCGCTGAGATCTAATTAATAAATTTCTTCATGCTTTTTGCAACATGCATGGTGTTATTTGACCACACGCTCTTTGAATGCGATCTTTAAAGATATCATGACTTTCTGGGCGCTTTAAATAAACATGTTTGAGATATCCCCAAACGAAAAAATCTAAAATAGAGAGATCTTGTGATCTTGCTGGCCAGTTTATGGAACCTCTATTTCCGATCCATTTTGCATCAAACATTTTGCTTAAAATACTATTCATGATTCTTGTATTCTGAGGAGGTGCTCCATCGTGTTGAAATCACATATCGCGGCGATTTCTAGTGGTATATCATCCAAATTATCTTCGAATTGTGTCTCAAGAAAATAGGTGTATCGTTCCCCATTAAGTGTTTCTTGATAAAAATCCTATTATAGTATCACCTAATATTACAAGCCACACATTAATCGAAAATCTTTGTTGAAATCTGCAATTCACGATTTTGACACGGATTTTCTGTATCCCAGAAATGATCGTTTTTTCGATAAGAGATGCAGTTATTGTTAAAATTAGATTCATCGCTACATCGCTACATTTTGAGAATTGATAAGACAGTTGCAAAATCTTATTCTCTTATCTGAATCACCAGGTATCAAACCGTGCACTGTTTTAATTTTATAAGCATTCATTTTATGATATTTAAGAATAGAAAATATTTTATTTCGATTAATATCTAAATCTACTGCCGCTTCACATACCGAATTTCGTGGATATGCTCTAAAATATGCCAATACCAAAACATCTTCATCATTATTTCCACCATGTTGATTTCTTGTCCTTTTTACTTTGTTATTAAAACGTCCATAAATTGTCTTAAATTACCTTCAAGTCGTCTAAAAGTTCAAGAATGTGGCTACGCTCTATCTGGATACATTTCTCGATATACTTTTGAGTCTTTTCTCGCGTTATCATTATATCTATTGTACACCCTTAACACATCCATTTTTTCATCATAGGTATAATGACATTTCATTGCAAAAGCCTTAAGATGAAGGTCAACAATGCGGAATTAAATTACTAAGGAACAACTGTCAAGAAGTGCTATCAATTGTTTTGCCGCCCACTGTTTTGAATGCTTATTTAAAATAGACGCCTGATGTTAATAAACAATATCTGCGTTTAATTGATTAGATAATTATTATTGAGTGATATATCGTTGGAAAGAAAACTTTAAGCACTTTCAGAATATGCAATAATAATGCGTAAGTTCCATTTAAAATTTTGAATCGATTTGCTGTATCTCAAAAATTTGATGCTCCATTGTTTTTTTTATTTTGACATATTATTGCAAATAAAAAGTTACACAACTTTTATATATAACATTTCTCTGAAATTCTTACAATAGCCGAGATATTCGTTGTGACACGAAAAAACAGACACACTATATAAGGTAAGATTTGTTGGTTGATGTTATTTAAATTAATTACGTTTGGTCGTATTTAAATCGCTCTAACTGAAAATTTGAGCACGCGTTTTCTTCATCGTCTCTCTCGGAGTATGCATTATTATCTGTGTCATGATTATTAAATTCTTCCACTTCTTGATGGAATAGTTCTTCCGAGGTAAAGTTTCGTTTTTGATTATAGCTTGGTCGGATTTGTAATATTTTTGTGTTTTGTTTAGTGTTACCAGATGAAGTGTCCATGGGGGTTGTTTGTAATAACCGTTAGGGTTGTTGTTCGTCATCAGTGTGTTTCTGATGGGGTTTGCACCGAATGTTTGCTTGGGCTGATTTACATTTTGATTAAATCTTGGTGTGAATGCGGGTTTGGTGACATTTGAATTGAATGTTTGTCTTGGAAATTGTTGGAATTGGTTGTGGAAATTTGTGTTATCAAAGTTTGGGTGGTTAATTCATGGTTGATTCGTTTTGTGTGTTAAATGGTGTAAATTTTAGTTGTGTGGATATTTGTTTCGCGACTTGTATGGTTTCCATTAGTGAGTAATTTTTGTTTGCGTTAGGGTTATACAATCTATTTCAGTAGTACATAACGTTTTCTTCCTCTACAATCATGTTCATTGCTTCCTGTAAATTTTGGGGGTGTTGAAATCTTATTTTGTCCGATAACCGTTCGGGTAAAGCATTGATGTATGTGTCTAAAGCCATTTTGTCGTACATTTTTGTCTTCAATAATTTTAAGTTTTGGTCAGGTTCTTCAATTTTTAGTTGTGCCAAAATTAATGTTCGTACGTCTTGACATTTCATACCGAATTGATAGGGTGATTAATTCTTTTCCATCCGTTCTTTGGTCTCCGAAATATGCAATCAGAATGCGTTTGAATTCTTCCCATTCGATCAGATCTTCGTGACTGACAATCAGAGTCAATGCTCTGCCGGTCAGCTGTTTTCAAAACCTTGAAAAAAGCCTCGAAATACTTACTTGTGTCATAATTGCAGAAAAAATAGCTTAGTGTAAAAGTATTGTTTGTTAATATGTCGTTCTAGCAGGAAGATCAGACGAATAATGTATGATTTATATTAAATTATATGTATATTGTACAAATTATCGAAACAAAATGATGGAATAAAACGATTTTTTGAAATCGGATCATTTTTTATTTTTTTACATGTATTAGGATAAATATAAAAATCATTCAAAATTGTTGTTTTAAAGTAACAAATATCCTAATTATAATCATCTTTAAAAATACGGTCTTTTAAATATTTGTTTAATGGTATTAATAAAACTAATTGTAGAAAAACATTGACACATAAGTCTAAATGCAAATCACATCAACCCTTCTTAACAATATTACAGAGTAATCATATGTAACACTACTTAAACCTTAATTTGGAACAGCATTTAACTTGTAACAATTTTTTTTGACGCCTATAGAAACATATATTGTTTAGTTATTTTATACACTGCAACGTCTATTCAGACAAATAATTAATTTCGTGATATTAATGAGTATTCTGAGATGTATCATATTGCCCAATCACGAGTCGTATAATATTTAAAATCGGTATTATAGGCTGTTATAACTTAGTAAATCTTGACCCGTAATATAAACATAACATCGCAACCTGAAGTACGAATTTATTATTAGAACTTACAAAACGTTTAAAACATTATTTTGTACAATCATCATCATATCGTAACTTAACTCTATTGATTCCATGACAGTACTCTTATGAATGACAACTTGACAACATTTCCCGGCAACGAACGTTCTCATCCAATACTGCCAACTATTATTACTATGGTATTACTATGTAAGTACTTAACAATTACACACCAGTATAAAATGTTATAAACAATAATAATATAATACCAAATAATAGGTAAGCATCTTGTAATATTGAATTTTGATTTTCAATGTTGTTATCATCAAGCGTTACTGTCGTATCATGAAATATTAAATATTAAGCATTTCATCTTTAGTTGTTCAACTCCATGAGCAAGATAATGACAAAGATGCAAAGGATGAGCTGGGTGTATTTTGCAAATCCGGAAGATTCTCAATATTTGGTTCATTGTTTTTTGGACTTTTTCTTCTTAATTCTTTGTTCCTACTATTGATGGTAAGATCAAACATTAATCTTCCTCGAGAAGCCTTGGTTGAAAAAAGCAACATTTTCAGTTATTAAATAAAAATTATGAACATCCAGCATTTAACACAATAACATATCGTAAAATAATATTCAAAGTCAAACACATTGTTGTGCAAGAACGAGATATATATTGTTGTGATATAGTTGCAATAAACCCAGTGCCCCCTTTTTGTGAAATAAAAAGGATAAAATTTTCTTTTTGTCAATTTTTAATTTTAATTTTGAATACCTCGGCTATTTTAATTTTGAATACCTCAGCTAGTTCAGTTTTAACCACACACGGAGCTTGCAACAATACGACAACAAAGCCTTTAGGTTTTCCTTCTACCTCTACTTCCTGTTTCTTTAAGCCAAAACACCATTAAGCACAATTACTATAACATTCTCAAAAATATTTACAATGTATGAAATGTTTAAGAATTCTCTGAATAGAACTTTCTTTTAATAATTGAATATAAATTCTTTCAATAATTATCATTCCCAAAATTGATCAAAATCCAGCAAAATTACCCTTATTATTATTATTATCTGAAGCCCCATGAACGTTCATTAAACTGCTTTCAAAATTTACGTAATTTATAACGTGTATTTAAAAACGATCTTTGTTGACCCTCACATAAAATTTTCATGAAAGCAATTTTTAAATTATTCAAATCACAAATAAAAATAACAAAACATTCAGATTGGTTAACCTGTTGTTTCAAGCTCGAATTGTACCAACTACTCCCGTATTCAGCTTTGTGATTTAATATTCCCAATGTTGAATCCAGATCTGCTTTAGAAAGGGTCTGCATTTTTCTTAGCATAGCTTTAAATTATTTTAGCGTCCTTTGTTAAACTTCCTGGTCAGATCCAGTAATTAATAATTGAATTAAATGCTTGTTGAATTTCCTCATTGGATTTAGTAATTATTCAGAGTCGTTTTTAAAGGGTTAAAACGACGAACCTCATTCAATTTTTTACAATTACCATTGTACTCCATTTCGAATGGACCTGCACCTTGCCGAAGCTCTAAATTACTAGAACAGGTGAAATGGCTTGCGTGTTCTAATGAGCTAAAGAGCCAACCTACAGGTCCAACCAAAGTAGTACGGTCGTTAGTGAGAATCCAGACTAAGACAGGTCCCTGAAAGAGCGCAGCGGCTCTTTCGGTACTTAGATTGGCAGAGACCATAGGGCTCGTATTGCAGTCTAAGACACACTACCACGATGTGGAAGGCAACGGGAAACCACCACATTATCTCCCAAGTATACAGCGTACTTAAATTGTAACAAACATGATGGCATTCTCTGGGGTAAAAGATTCCGAGTTAAAATAGTCTCCCATTCAGATCTCCAGGAGGGGACTACTTCGGAGGATGCGATCGGAAAGTTAAAAATAAGAGTCTGGAACATTCTGCGAATTGGAGTGTGGAATGTTAGAAGTATGAAGCAAGTAGGTAAGCTAGAGATCCTAAAAATTGAAATGAATAGGATATCACTAGACATAGTAGGGATCAGCGAAGTTCGGTGGCCAGAGGCGGGGAATTTTTGGAGTGGAGACTTCAGGGTAATTCATATAGGAGCAGAAGAAGGAAATTTGGGTGTGGGGATAGTTATGCGGAAAAAGATAGGATACTGTGTAGAAAATTACTTACAAAAGAACGAAAGAGTACTCATGGTTAGATTAGAATCTAAACCGGTAAACAGTAATAATACAAGTATACATGCTCACCTCTAGCTACAGTGACGAAGAGGTAAAAGCCATCTACAAAGATATCGAAGACATATTAAGATACGTAAAAGAACAGGAAAATTTAATAGTTACGGGTGATTTTAATGCCGTGGTAGGTGAGGATAGGGAAAGAGATGTAGTAGGTTTATTTGGTTTAGGCACGAGAAACGACAGGGGAAATAGGCTAGTAGAATTTTGCAACAAGAACAATTTAATCATCACAAACACATTATTTCAACATCATGCTAGAGGACGATATACGTGGAAGATGCCAGGAGATATAGGAAGATATCAAATAGATTACATTCTTGTTAGACAACGGTTTAGGAATCAAGTAAAAGACCGTAGAAGCTACCCAGAAGCAGATATAGATACTGACCACAACATCGTAATTATGAAGATATTCAAGAAAGATTCTAAAAAAAGTCAAATGAATTGCTCAAAGATATCGGGAAAATATCTGATACTAAGGAAGTAGAAACAGAATGGAATAACATTAAAGCCTGCCTAGACATGGCGGCCAGAGATATTCTGGGGTATACACAAAAAGAAAATAAGAAACCATGTATAATAAAGGATATCCTGAATTTAATAGAAGAAAGACGAAAATACAAAAATAAATCAGACGAAACAGGAAAACAGAGATACAAAGCCATAAAATGGGAAATTATTTGCAAACGCAGGAAAGCTAAAGAACAATGGATTGATGAAAAGTGCAAAAAGGTACAAACGAAGATGGAAATAGGAAAGACAGACGAAGCATACAAATTAATTAGAATGAATTTTAGGGATATAAAGCCGTATAGCAAAAATATAAGGGACGCACAAGGAAACGTCATCATAGAAAACGTAGAAGAAGTGGGTAGATGGCAAGAATATATAGGGAATTTATATGCAGGAGAGGAACTAACTGCATTAGAACAGGAATCGGGCATTGAAAATGATGACTTGGGATATCCTATACTTAGAGAGGAGTTTGAATTAGCATTAAAGAGTCTGAAAAATGGTAAGGCGCCGGGTACAGATAAGATGCAAGCAGAAACTCTAAAAGCAGCTGGACAAGCAGTAACAGAACGTCTCTTCCAACTTGTGAGCTATATGTATGAGACAGGCGAGATACCCAAAGATTTCAAACGTAGTATCATAGTAACTATACCTAAAAAAGAAAGGTGCGGATAGATGTGAAAATTTTCGAACAATAAGTTTGACAGCACAGGTGTCAAAAATATTAACTAGAATTGTGCAAAGACGAATGGAAAAACGGACGGAAGAAATACTAGGAGAAGACCAATTTGGGTTTATGTGAAACAGGGGAACACGGGAGGCTATTCTAGCACTGAGAGTGATAATGGAGAAAACAATAGAAAAAGGGGAGAGCGTGTATATAGGGTTTGTAGATCTAGAAAAAGCATTAGACAATGGAAAATGGAAAAAAATGTTTAGAATACTCAAAAAGATTGGATTGAGTTATAGGGATAGACGAATAGTACATAGCTTATACAAAGAGCAAACAGCAGTAATAGAAATAGAGCAGGAACGTAGAAAAGTAAACATTAGGAAAGGGGTGGGACAGGGATGTGTCCTATCCCCATTGATTTTTAACTTGTACATAGAAGAGACAATGAATACTGTCAAATACAGGAAGACATTTGAAATTACTATGCAGGGACAAAAAATTGATATGCTTAGATTTGCAGATGATATAGTGGTATTAGCATCTAGCAAGGAAGAGTTAGAAGCTGCTCTTAATGAAATGGAAACGGTGAGATACGGTATGAAAATTAACAAAACTAAAACTAAAGTTCTAGTATGCAAAGGTGGGGAAAATAAATCAAAAACAAGAATACAAATAGGTAACGAGAACTTACAAGAGGTTAAGGATTTCTGCTACCTAGGAAGCCAAATAACACAAGATGGGAAAAGCACAAAAGATATAAAACAAAGATTAGCACAAGGTCGTGCTACATTTAACAAGAAAAAGCAATTACTGTACTCAAAGACCACAAACATAGAAACAAGGAAAAGATTGCTTAGAACATATGTGTGGAGCACTGCACTGTACGGCTTTGAAGTCTGTACAGTAGGAGAAGTGGACAAGAAAAAGGTAGAAGCTATTAAAATGTGGTGCTACAGACGTATGATGAAGATATCATGGACAGACAAAGTTAAGAACGAAGAGGTACTAAAAATGGTAGGGGAAGAAAGAAATATGTGGAAAACAGTAAAAATAGGAGAGATAGGATGATAGGCCACATACTACGGCACAAGGAAATAGTACGGAATATATTAGAAGCAGAGATAGGAAAAAAGAGAAGAAGAGGCAGACCTAGGTTAGACTACCGCACACAGATAGTAAAAGATATAGGCTGTAGGGGTTTCAGGGAGATGTGTAGGCTAGCCCAGAATAGAAATCGATGGAGGTACGCATCCAGCCAATCCCAAGATGGATAAACTAATGACGAAGAAATAACTGTGATTAAACACGATGCTTATTATAAGTAACTACAAGAATTGGTTGGGCAATATTCTCGAATAATGTTAAGTGTTTGAAAGGATTTACTGGAAAACCATTATTTTGGCAAATGTCTAAGTGTTGGGGGATCTTGGTAGCCACACGTTGCTTAACCCCCTTCACTGAATCTTGGTGAAATAGGGCATAAAATTAGAAAACAATAGAAAGGGAACGAGCTGAATACACATGCTGTGTGAGAATTTCAGCGAACTATGTAGACTAGCTCAGAATATAAATAAGTGCAGGTACGTGTCCAACCAGTTTTGAGACGGAAAACCTAATGACGAAAAAATAAGTGCAGATAAATCTGATGATTAGTATAAACAACTAGTTGTTGGTTGCGAAATATCTGCAACTAATGTTGACTGTGCGAAAAGATATATTGGAAAATATATTAAATCGGTAAATGGGTAAGTGTCGAGGGGAACTTGGCAGTCACAGGCTGCTCACCTCCCTTCACAACTGTTCATTTACATTTCCAATGTTCCACCCAAAGGTACTACATTGGCCAGAAGGCGAGTTTTTAAATGCCTGGAAATTTATAATTTTGCCGAACCCTTGTCGTTTCAGGCAAGGTAGGGATTTTTAACGTGCATGACAACACACACACGGGGCCTCCATTTAACCTCTTATCCGAACGAGGGCGTAATTTTTGTGAAAAATGCTCACCTGCCATTTTTCAAGCAGTCGGCCGTGTCGGGATTTGAACCCAGGACCTTGGGTCCCTTCACAACCACTGAAGGTCGGACAAATAGAGTATATAATTGTAAAACAATAGAAGGTGACCGAACTGTATCTAACAAGAAAGAACAGCACCTATGAGGAAAGACAACAAACATACAATAAGATGAAAATTGTTGAAAGCATATGTGTGGAGCACAGCACAGTAAGCCTATGAAATACGGGCAGCCTGAAACGCAGACAGAAAAACGGTAGCAGCCTTTTGAAATACTGTGCTTCAAATGTATGAGGACGATAGCATGGACAGACAATGATAATAACAAACAGGTTATAGAAATAGTAGGGGAACAAGGATATCTGGGGAAAAAGATAATAGAAATAGAAGGGCAGAATACGTTCTAAGGCATTTTTGGGAAATAGTATGGGATATATTACAAGCAGAGATAGGAAAAAAGAGGTAGATGTAGACCTAGATCAGATAGTGATAGATGCAGACTGCAAATTTCAGGGAAATGTGTAAGTTAGTTCAGAATAGGAAACAATGATGGTACGCATCTAACCAGTTCCAGGACTGAAGACCTAATGGTGATGACCATTGTACTATTTATTATACTTCACAATAAATCACTTCTAATTCTTTTACGTAAATATTTTCTTTTAAATGATGTCGACTAAGCCTTAATTCAGGTTGAACTTTGCTTTTCTGACCATGCCGTGTTTATTTCGAATTTATCAGGTGTTGTATTTTTCCTTTCTGGTCACGTATTCTTAATATAGTTTATGTATTAAATTATATGCATTTTCTATTACGCATTTTTAAACCTGCTTGTTCAATTGAGATTTTTAGTGTAATGATGATGCATTATTCATGCGTATTGTGTTTCAACTTCCGTTCACGTTGTCTTATGACTTACCAAATCGTTTATTTAATCAAATCTTCTAAAGTATTTTTCATCTCTTAAATTAATTATGACTATGGTTTATATACAGGGTGTTGTCATTTACTTTCCTGCCTAACCGTTGTATTTCTTATTTTCTTCGTAGAAATGTCTAGTTTTGTGCATCCTCATGTTGTTTTAGTGAAGTGCACTATACTAGGAGGTCCTATCTACCCTAAATATGACAAAATATTAGAAACATGCGCATAATTTTGCTAACATTTACGTCGTATATAGAGATATATACGACTGACTAGATGTAGTTCCGTAGTATTGCAATAACGACATAACACAAAAATGCTATTTTGTTAAAAAAAATAAAGAATACGTCACACTTACCGTTTGCCACAATAACATATTAATTTGAAATAATTTGTCCTTGCACCATGGATCCACATGCGTTCTCGGCAATCACTTACGGGTAACTGATATAGGACTATATTGAAATTCGCATTGGTAACCCAATAACATCGTGCATTAACAACGCTATGGCCATCTAGCTGCCTTAAATAAAAGAATCTATATGTCGCTTGCAGTAAACTATGTACCCCTTTAGATTGGTTTTTCTATAATTACCTAAAAAACATGATTTTTATGTTATGACAGTCTTGTAATGAATGCACAAAACATAAGGTGTAAGTACAACTGATACTATAAGCAATTAAAAAATATGAACACTAAGCCATAACTTATTATAAGCACCAAAATATGAAAGTACTACTGAGACATAAACAAAAGAGATTGTACCTAACTAGCAAGGTATATATTAATTCTCTTAAACATCTCTACCATCCTAGTAACATCTACAAGTGTTATAAGGTATTCTAGTGTTGTGAAACCTTACTATATATGTTGCCACATACCTATCATGAAGCAAAACGTAAGTTACCTAAGGCAATCTGAATTTAAGAATTAATTTTTTGCTTATGCTGGGTGTATGTATTATCAACATTCGAAATCATTGCGTACTGGCCCACATAAATTAAACAAGAATTAAACGTGACTACTTCCACTTCTTCAACATAATCCCCCTACTTTCCAATAATATGTGACCTAAGCTTTGGCACTAGAAGTTCATATTCAAAAAGAAAGCAAATTTCAGGACAATTGCTTACAAGTATCTTTTTGTTGTTTCTGTATTGTAGTTGATTTTAAATTTTTCGTTGTTTAAGAAAGTCTAAAGTCTTCCAAGTAAAGCATTTTTTTAAACTAAATCTAATTATAAATGTTCGCTGTCCATGTAACGATGCTTTGAAACAAACGTCTAAAATCTTATACACAGCAGGTGATTGTGAATGTTTTACGTTACTTTGAACAAGAACGTGCTGATCAAGATATTTTTATACCTTTTGGGTCAGTTATGCAGGTATACGACTATTAAATATTTTTTAAAAATTTGCTTTAACTTACTGCTATCGCATAAAGTGTAGCTGTTAAAAAATATGCGTTGAATGCTGAAAAAGACAACAAATTGTCACAACCCCTTCAGTAAAATTTGAAAACATACCAAGGATACTATTGAACTAAAAATTTCTAAAATTCATTCCAAAAGTAATATAATTTAATTGTGGGTAATGGAAATGCCATATTACGATCTTAGATTTTTAGACCTTCACGTGACTGTGAAATTGTTCAATCATATAGTACTGCTCTATAAGCCACATTTTATTTTGATTGACATTTCTTCTGCCTATCATGTGGTATGTCTATAACCACTTATAGCAGCAGGTCAAAGCATAAGCTTTTTTTTATTAACTAAATACGTGGAAAATATTGCTTTAATTGTAAATGATTAAATGATGGTGATAGCATATTGTGGTTTATGTTTTAGAAAATAATATGCTCAATGTTTTATGTAGGTGCAGGAGTGGGTTCCAAGGGAAGAAAAATAAGACTTTAATTTGAAATGGCCGAAATATAAACAAAACTATGTTACAATATTCACTTACTCTGAAAGACCTTTTTGTACTGTTGTAGATAAGAGGCGCGAAACTATCTTGTCTTAGCAATACTTTCAATATTTTCCCTACACAGAAGATGGTTGTTTCGAGTAAGTCTCCTTTACTTTTGGTTTCCCAAATTTATCACATTATACGTTGCCTTTTTCTACAATCCCTTATAAACACTTATTAAATTTTGCCCTATCAAAGAAATTTTTAATATAAAGTGTCTCCCAAGTATGCTTTCATCATTGTGGTAACAATGTATGTCCTTTAAGATTACATAATTTTCATCTGGTTACAAATATACTTTCCTTAAAAACTAAATTTCCTAACCGGACAGGTGTTTCTAAACAAAGAAAACCCATATATAGTTACATTCTGAATCCCTTTTCTTAATGTTAATTTACCAATAAACAAAAAAATGTCGGTCAGTAAAGCTTTTCACATCCGTATTCCATGGTTCCTTAGAAATACCAACTTGTTGTTCACTTCTGAAATGGTACTATACCACATGTAATATCTACCTTAAAAATTATCATACACATCCTAATCAATCATTAAAATTTAACAAGCTATAGTTCTGGGCAATGACAATGCTAGAGTGTTACATTCTCCCGCGTACCTATTCAGCGTCACTGTTACGTTTGTCAACACTGATACGGTCTACGTCTCACAATATTGCACAATAGTTAATATTATGACATAATTACGTGGCAAATTGTATCAAATACCAAACACGTTTACAATGATACAATGCTTTTTTTTACACAAAAGTAAAGCAAAGTACTCACTTAAAACGCGCCTTGCAGTTAATCTCAAGGCATCTCCTTGTTGTTGTTTGGTGTGGGTCGGCTATGCCATTTTTGAATCCGAATTTATTTGTCTTCCTCTTTCGTCATTCGTAGCGGTACGATAGAAGCAACCAGGTAAGGAACGATAAGGTAAGATAAGGAGGAACCTACATCCTAAAAAAGAGAAAAGACAAAAAACACGACACAGGTAAACGTTATCGTTCGACATCTCGTGGCTAATAATGTCGTTTCACACTGCGCACTTGCCCACTCACTTCGTGCCTGCGCATTCTTTTGCACCTACCCTAATGTCCAGGATGGCGGAAATTTAACCAGTTTATTTGAAATAATGGCGGGAATTTAGTGACATTTAAAAATGTTCAATGCCAATTTTGGCATGTAACAAGAGACCGTCTTAAAAAAAAATCCACCCTATTATTTCATATTTTATACTGAAATTTCAAGATGTTTATAAACCACAGAGAGAGCTGTCCCTGGACGAAAGCATCATGCCATGGAGAGATCGCTTATCATTCAAAGTATACAATGCATCGAAAATTGTTAAATATGGCATGTTAAAAGAATGGTTTGTGAAACTAAAAGTGAGTATACTTGTAATTTTCCAATATATTATGGCGAAGGATGTCGACTACAAGCAACTATTTTAATAGCATTAATAGTGAACTACTGTTACAGCATAGATTCCAGACTTGTGGTACTATACGTACAAATAGAGTCCTTCCCCCATCTATAAAGAATGCAAAACTATAAAGAAGAGAATCTATATTTCGTTGCCACCAAGACATTTTGTTACAAAATTGGTAATCAAAAAAACCTGTGCGAACGATTTCTACAATATATTCTGCCGATGTTATACAGTTTCAATATTGATTGGGTGATAAAAGAAAAAATTTGGAAGCCAATATGTGTTTTATTTATTTATTTATTTATTTATTATTACCCTATCTTACAGAATGATCGATCCCTTTACAAGATAGGTAAAACAGGCTAGGTATATGTAAAAATTTACGAAATTACAAAATAACTGACAGCGCAAAGTATAAATATCTCATAAACATTAATAGCTAATCACATATAACCCCTTTAACCACACTTGCCACTTGCTAAAGTATGTTTTTAATTTCTTGAACTGATGTAATGGTGAATATTTCAAGACATTAGTCCATGGTATATTCCAATGAAATGTGTAGGGCAATCTGGAAGCAAGGCGGGGAACATTTAAAGTAATTAAACCAAGTAATTGAGGATAGTAAAAATTGGTTAGTAAATGATAGAGAAATATTATGGATTGAACAAAACGTCGTTTCTCCATAGAGGATCTATTGAACGTAGCCAGAAGAATGTCATGGGGGCATCCAATTGGTGGATATGTACCACATATACGGTATAAGACTAGTTTTAGAAACCTCCTTTGAAGGTACTCAATTTGGTTAATGTACGTCACATAATGCGGGCACCATATTATTCAGGCATATTCTAAGCAGGTACAAATATAAGTATTAAATAGGGTAATCAAAGTAGATGCGTTAGAGAAACCAATGGAGTTTCGGATTATAAAACCTGTTAATTTGCTAGAAATTTTAACTATACATTGAATATGCTCTTTAAAGTTGAATTTACTGTCAAAATAAACCCCTATATCTTTGATATATCGTGGACGCTGGAGAATGTTACCATTCAGTGAATAGTCTCTTACAATTTAAAAGTTGAAATTACAATCCCGCAAGCGCGAGATTACGTAACGCACCGGCAGATGGTAACGCTTATCTTGGGTACAGATTTTAGCACGCCCATCAGTCAATGACATCACACAATATACAAATTTAATCGCGCATAAGTCAATGACGTCACACAATAAGCAAATTTAATTGCGCAATTACGCAATAAATAAATGTTCGAAATGCAGTATAAACAAATAAGGTACTTACCTAAAAAGGTACGGCTTCCCACGAAGTACGCCAAGGATGGCGTTCTTGAGGATGGCTGGAGCCCCCTTTTAGATAATTAACGGAGGGTACGCCCAGTGTCCTTTCAAAGCGATCCGACTAGCTACGCGGTCATGGACATCCAGTTCGCCCTAGGCTGCTTCAAATTGTCTTCTTTCCTAATATGTAGAGAACGGCAGGATCAGGTTTTATAGGGAACGACAAACAAAGATAAACAAAAGGGAAATCTACATACTAGAGATAAAGACACGATACGATACCTGACACGACCACGCCATTCGAAGTTCCAGGCAAAACAGCCACGTTACCGAGTCCCCCAGAAACACTTCCCCACTCTTGTTCTCCCGGCACTCGCGTCGCGCGATCTGGCACAAACGCACTCTGACGTGACGGAAATACACGCCAAGTCTTTTGAATTTTAAGGCGCGAAAACTTCCGCACATCAAAATTAAGCTCAGGAATGTTTAGTGCCAATTTGGCACGTAACAAGTCATGTAAAAACAGATGATAAGTTCTGTAGAATGACTTGACAGTACATTTTTTTACATTTAAAGGAAGTCTATTAACAAGGCACCATTGGTTTATTATTTCCAGCTTTGTTGAGGTTTATTACAATCATGTTGACTTTAATTTCAGCATATAGTTTCAGGTCATCGGCATAAAGAAGATATTGAACGTCTAACATGTCCCCAATGTCATTGATGTAAATAATGAAAAACAAGGGTCCAATTATTGAGCCTTGCGGAACCCCAGATTGAACTTTTATATATTTAGATTGAAATCCATGATATTGCACGTATTGAGTACGATTGTGTAAGTAGGAAGATATAAGCTTTAGGAGGGTATCTGAGAATCCAATTTGGTCTAACTTCTGTATAAGGATGGAGTGAGAAATACGATCAAACACCTTCGAGAAATCAGTATACAAAATATCCACCTGAGATCTGTGATCAAGGGCATCAGATATAAATTGGATGATACAGAAGAGATTTGTTATAGTTGATCGACCCTTAATGAAACTGTGTTAGTGGGTAGTGATTTTGTTAGCGACAAAATCCAACATACGTGTATGTAGCAGGCGTTCTAATACTTTGGAGAAGTTATTGACTGTAACAAATTTATGAAAGGTGTTGACCGTGCCGATCAGTATTTGTCGTATTACTCGATAGTATGCCGTACAAAAAAATGGACAAAAAGGGTTGTTATGTTTTTAATCAATTGTGCACTATTTAATGTGTTTAAAGTTTTTAAAACATTAAATCCAAACACATAAAGGATACAATAGTTTTTTGCAGGAGGAATGGAAAAATGCAGCTATTCAAGAAAATCCAGACGATCTTGTGCCCAGTACATTTGGTACATCGAGATGACATGATCACCCAAGAAGACTGTCAAAAGACCCAAAGAAAAAACAAAATAGTTAAAATTTTTACAGGTGGCAAAAAAGCAAAACCCTAGAGACAATGCCGTGTTTGTGCTGTGCACAAGAAAAGAAGTTTAATTTGTTATATGTGTAAATTTTGTGATGTGCCTCTTCACAAGAGAGAATGTTTTTTTAAATATCACACTGTAGAAAAATATTAGTACTTGGTTTTAATAAATAAATTTAGAAAAACAAACAAATGAAAGTAACAATTTTTACATGGTTTCCACTAGTTTATAGTGTAAATGTTGGATGTGATTGAACAGAGCATTTCAACACGCTATGAAAGTAAGCAAAATGCATTTATATAAAGCGATTTAATAAGAAACAGAACTCAAGTTAACACAGGAATAATTCAACATAACGTACAACTTAAATATTATACATATATAATGGATATCAATGTAAAACATTATACATCGCGTCAGAGCGCGTGCACGTCTGTTGTATATCGCGGTCACGACGGAACTCTACTACACCTGTCTACCGGCGAGTCGTAACACGAGCGCGTCACTACAGTGACGTATCCTGCGCGTGGGATATCACTACCACTAGCGTTATTACTAACACTCCCCCTTGATACACACGCGGCTAACTGTGTAGAGTTGAACAAACCCATCATTTTCACACAATTTGCGAACTTTTTACGAGACAAAGCTTTCGTAAGTACATCCGCAGGCATATCTTCCGAAGGTAAATGTTGTAGAACAAACTGCTTATCGTTCAGGGCTTCACGATGAAATGATTCTTCACATCGATGTGTTTACCGATGCGTGAAACACTGGATTATCAGCTAACTTCAATGCACTCATGTTGTCATTATAAACAACTACCTGAGCTAATTTTCGAAACCAAGTTCTATCAGGGCTTTTCAAGATAAATAGCCTCTTTGGCAATTTCAGTCAATCCCATATATTCGGCCTCTGTAGACGAAAGAGCCACAGTACGCTGCTTTCTAGATTCCCATGAGATTGGACAACTAGACAACATAAATGAAAATCCTGTAAAAGATCTTCTGTCGATGGTACATCCAGCCCAATCGGCATCTACGCCTTTAGAGCATCTTTGGTGGAGAATACACCAACCCTAAATTAATACTTCCTTTAAGGTATCGAAGAACGGCGCTGCGCTCCAATGACAATTCCTGTAACAGTTATTAAACTGGCTAAGATAACTAACAGCGTAACTTATGTCAGGTCGCGTTGCGACTGATAGATAAGTCAATGCCCGATCAGTTTTCTGTACGGTAATTTTCTTCTTCATCCGGCGCGATTCAGTTGGTTTAGACAACTTTGTGCCCTGATCGATAGGAGTACTGATTGGTTTAGCTTCAGACATTCCAAGTCTGTCTAATATTTCCTTTATGTAACCTTTTTGATGTAGCATAATTTTATCATCTTTTTGAGAAAATTCAATCCCTAAACAGTATCCAATGCTACCGAGATCCTTAACTTCAAACTTTTTGAACAATTTAGATTTTAAACTGTCAATTGGTTTGAGATTCCTGGAAGCAATCAATATATCGTCAACATAGATTATTATCAGAGTTAATTCATCACCTTGACCCATTCGATATAAACAAGGATCAGAATTTGTTGGTTTAGCACCACATTCTTGTAATGTTTTGTTTAACTTGGCGTACCAACTTCGTCCAGCTTGCTTTAAACCATATAAGGCCTTATTCAGCAAACAAACTTTGTTGCCACTCTGTATATCTTTCAGCATATCACCTGATACCTTTCCAATATATGATTCATCGTTGAGAGAAATAATCTCCAAGATTTTTGCTAACTGTTTTGGAGGTTCCATGTATATAGTCTCTTGCAATTCTCCATTTAAATAAGCACATGTTACATCTAATTGATGCATATGCATTCCAAAATGCGCTGCTATCGCAGAAACTAATCTTACTGAACTTAAGCGAGCCACCGGAGCAAAAGTTTGATTGAAGTGTACGCCTGGTTGCTGACTGTAACCCTGCGCAACTAATCTTGCTTTCCTTCGATCAAGACTCCCGTCACTTTTCAGTTTATTTCGTAAAACCATTCTGCTTCCGATAACTTCTTTATCATGTGGTCTGTCAACTAAAGACCAAGTCTTATTCTTTAATATAGAAACCATTTCCTCAACCATAGCTTTATACCATTCGTCAGCTTCAGTCGAATTTAAAGCTTGTTTCATAGAAACTTCTGACATAAATAAATATTCCTCTGTTTCAGAGTTTATGTTTGCTTCTGGTACCATATTAAATAATTTCGCGGGTCGACCCGGGTGCCCGGTCCGGACAATTCTAGGTCTTCCCGGTCCTTTAACTAAACTGATCTCTTCAGACACATCATTTTCTAAATTATCGACTTCGGCGGATTCTGACCAAATAAGAGTATTAGGGGTTCATACTCGATTTCAGATCCTAATTTATTCTCTTTAGTTTCAGAAAAAACGTCAGACGGTTCTTGTAAATTTTGCTTATTACTTGATTCAACAAATTTTACATCACGAGTTATTTCGGTTTTTCGCTCTTCAGGTAACCAAACCCTGAATACCTTTGATTCCTCCGAGTAACCCAAGAATATTCCCTCTTTAGCTCTTTCATCAAATTTTCCTTTGCTCGGATTTCTGTTCAAACAGAAAACTTTGCAACCGAATTGCCTAAAATTACTCACATCTGGTGGACTTCCGTCCAAATTTCATGTGGAGATTTCCATTTAGACTTTTCGTAGGCACACGATTACGAATATAATTTGCGGTATTAACGGCTTCGCCCAAAATGAGTCTGGCAAACCGGATTCCATGAGTAGACAGCGAGCAGAATCGAGTAAAGTACGATTTTTCCTCTCGGCTACCCGTTCTGTTCCGGATTAGTACGGTGCCGTTAAACGCCTAGTAATTCCAGTTCCTTTAATAAAGTATCAAAGTTCGAATTTGTATATTCCGTGCCATTATCTGATTGAAAGCATTTGACGCGTTTGCCTTTCTGATTTTCAACTAAGTTTAAATATTCCACCGTAATTTTTGTAACTTCCGATTTATTACTAATAAATCGTACTTCGCACCAACGCGAGTGATCGTCTATGAATTCAACAAAATATTTTGCCTTTCCATTCGATAGAACACGCATAGGACCACAATCGTCCGTGTGAATAATGTCTAATAAATTCGATTCCCTGTTCGATTTATTTGGGAACGGCATTCTCGACATTTTACATTTTGCACATATATCACAATTAAGGTCAATATTTTTCAGATCAAGTTCAAGATCAATACCCGTTATAACACCTTTACGTATAGAATCGATTAGATCCTTAAAATTCAAGTGTCCTAAACGTTTGTGCCAAAGTAAAAGTTTCTGAGAAATATGTACCGGTCCGTTATTTATTGCTACGTTCGAAATGTTCTGACTTTCGCGCGTGTAATAAAGATCACCGATGCGATCTGCAATTAATTTAACAGTCCCATCTCTGCTGAGAACTAACGCACAGTCCCTTTTAAATAAGACTCTAAAACCATTTTTAGTAATTTTACTAACTGACAATAAATTCGTACGCAAATCTGGTACATGAAGAGTATCGTTTAAAATAATATTTTTGGACTCACCTCGTATATCCGTGGTAAATGTTACAATACCTGTAGCTACAACATCTGTTGAACTGTTGTTGGCTAAATTCAAGCTACCATGCATGCATTCTTCGAGTTTTTGAAAACTTTCAATATTCCTGCACAAATGTGAAGAAGCTCCGCTATCCAAGCACCATCTGGTATCTTGATTTTGATAGCCAATTTGACACACTTGCGAAGTAACAAAACTCACATTTTCACTAGCACTTTGAGAACAACTAGCTGAAGATTGCACATTAGCATTTTTGTGTTTGTAGCACTCTGAGGCTTTATGACCGATTTTTCTGCATTTATGACAGCGAAATTTAAAATATTGATTCACATTTCTGCTTTTATTCGCCTGTACACTTTCGGTAAATTTATTATTATTCGCGGGTTTCTTGTTTTCACGCCGCCACTGACTCGGTTTTTTGTTTACAAACAAAGCATTCTGAGAAGTATTTCGTTCGTCGCTTTTTCTAGCATCGCTCTCTTCTACTATTTTAATTGTAGCGTTTCTGGGGATGGCAATTGTCTCTTGATTCTATAGCACACGAAAATTTTCAAAGCTCGGCGGTAAGCTATATAATAACATAATTGCGAGTAAATCTGGATTTATTTCAAGGTCCATTTCGACTAATTTATCGACAGCATCAAAAAATTTGTTTATATGTTCACGTATATCAGAACCTTCGTTCATACGTTGTAATGTTAATTGCTTTAATAAATTTGCTTTTCTAGCCGGTCCTTTAGATTGATACGTATTTTCCAGTTTTAACCAAACATCCCTTGAAGTAATGCAGCCTTTAATTTGTTTTAATTCAGGAGGACTAATTGAAAGAATTATTTCTGATTTGGCTTTACTATCGCCTTTAAGCCATTTTTCAATTTCTCTCTTAGAATGTGGGTCATCATCCTTCAAATCTGGTTTACCCCAGGTTCCGTTCACATAACCCCAAGCATCTTGCTTTATTAGTAGCGCTTCCATCTGTATTTTCCAGGTATCGAAATTTTCTTTATTTAACTTTTCAAGTCGCGAAACATTCGCACTATTCATCTTGAAAAACAATATACAATCTCGACACGTTAATACAGGAAAAACCGTAACCGATACAACTACTAAAGAAAACGCCGACACGCACACCTGTCGATTTTGTTTCTTATCGCTTGTTACTGCACCTGCTATTTGTTATTCTCGTTTGAGTTGTTCTGGGTACATAACCTGTTGGATGTGATTGAACAGAGCATTTCAACACGCTATGAAAGTAAGCAAAATGCATTTATATAAAGCGATTTAATAAGAAACAGAACTCAAGTTAACACAGGAATAATTCAACATAACGTACAACTTAAATATTATACATATATAATGGATATCAATGTAAAACATTATACATCGCGTCAGAGCGCGTGCACGTCTGTTGTATATCGCGGTCACGACGGAACTCTACTACACCTGTCTACCGGCGAGTCGTAACACGAGCGCGTCACTACAGTGACGTATCCTGCGCGTGGGATATCACTACCACTAGCGTTATTACTAACAGTAAATAATTTTTTTTTTGTTTTTGCGATGTGCCTCTTCATAAAAGAAAATGATTATTTTAAGCCACCATTCATATAAAAAGTAGTACTTAGTTTTTAACAAATAAGTTTAAAAACCAAAAGACAATTTTTACATCGTTTCCATTAGTTTAGAGTGTAAATAAATCGATATAGTTGACATTTTTTGTTTTGTTTTTGCGTTGTCTTTTTAACAAAAGGTAATGTTTTTTAAATGCCATAATTCATAAAAATGTTTGTGCTTAATTTTAGCAAATAAGTTTAAAAATCGATAAAACAATTGTTACATTGTTTCCCTTAGTCTACAGTGTAAATATATTTTCCGACGACCTATCTGCAAAACGTATCATTTCACACTGTCAACTTGCAGAGAAAAATATATATTTCGCACTAGCGCGAAATATATTTCACACTAGTGCAAAATGAAAACGATTAATGTGCATATCTAATATATTCGATGTTTGCCCTTAAAAAATCGAATTTTAAAGTATTTTTGCGAAGTATGTCGTGAAGGGTAGTCTCAAGTTCCACAGTTTAGAAAGGAAGTTGATGATTTGTACAAAAAAATAGATGAATTGTTGTCTAGTCAACAAATAAAGACAAACATAAATGCTGCTCCTAAAAGAGAATTTTTGGAATTTGAACATATCGTTCATGAAATCGCTGAAAGAAATGTGAGGAAGAAAAATATTATTTTATATGGACTTTCAGAAAATAAGGAATACTCAGTAGAAACTCAAAAAAATTGCAATCTAGGCAATGTTAAAATGATTGTACAATTACTGACACCAAGTGTTCAGGTTAACAATATTAAAATAGTTAGATTAGGTAAGCAGGGTGCTTCAGCTTTGTCCATTAGGCCAGTGAAAGTTACTGTCGAGTCTGAACATGTAGCTCTTGACATCTTGAAGAAATCTAAAAGCTTAAAAAGTCATGATGACTATAAAAATATTAGACTTGTTAACGATCGCACGCCACGAGAAATAGAATTTCTTAAATTTATTAAAAAAGAGTTTTATGATCGCATAAATGCGGGAGAGAAAAACATTACAATAAAATACATAAATGATATCCCTAAAATTATTACTCTGGAAAACTAAATTTGCCCAATAGCTTTAATTGTTCCATTTATCACACAAGTAGTATAAAAATTTTCTATCAAAATGTAAGAGGTCTTAATACCAAAATTGACTCTTTTTATCCAGCAATATCTGATAATGAATTTGAAATTGTGGCTCTTACTGAAACGTGGTTAAGTCCCAGTGTAAATGATGCAGAACTCTTTCTTGGCGCATATAAGGTTTATCGCAGTGACAGAAAATTTGAAGTTAGTGGTGTTTCTAAAGGTGGTGGAGTCTTACTAGCACTAAAAGACAGTTTTCTATCAAGTCAAATACATATATCAGACGTCACCAATAATTTCAGCTTAATAGATGTAGTAGCCTGCAAAATAAATTTAAATAATACAATGCTATATATAATTAATGTGTATATACCACCTTTGGTTGATTTAATATATTTTGAAAACTTCTTTGAACAACTAGCCTTATGTGATTGGCTACATAATAAGTCATGTATAGTTGTCGGTGATTTTAATATACCATACTATATCCAAACTAACTACTGGGATAGTAAGAGTCGGCATTTTACAAACTTTATAAATTTTCTAAATTATAAACAATTTAATGGTGTACTTAATGTAAATAATAGAATATTAGACTTAGTATCTAGTAATCAAGTATGCAATGTAACATTATGTGACACTGCTTTGGTCAGTATTGATCCCCATCACCCTTATTAATTGAATCTAATATTGAAACGGAAAGGTTAAACAAATTTCCTATAAATGTTTCCATTAAGAACTATAATTTTTCTAAAGCTGATTATCATGGTCTATATCAATTTCTCATGTATATAGACTGGTCTGTTCTAGAGTATTATGATGATATTAATCAAGTATGTATAGGCAAATCACTTTAAGAAGAACCCAACGTCATATGCCAGATTGCGCAGAAATGTAATAACAGTGGCGTAGTTGAGTTATTACAGTATAACGGAAGATATGGCGTTAAATAGTAAAAAATAAACAACCAAATTAAATTATAATTTAAAATTTTTAATATAATATCGCCATATGAGTTGTGTGCATCAATATCCCTAAAAAATACTGCTATAGCAAGGTTATTTTGTAAAATCCGATAAAGCAAATGATTGAATACCATGGCCTACTTAAGTGGTTTCTATCTCATTCTAGTGTTCTGCAAACACATCTGTTGAGTAACTTATTGTTTTATTAATGTTAATTGTTATATACAAGATATTTTATATTAGTTAGATGGCGGTTTAAAACTGTCCGTCTGTGTATCAAGTAAAAATAAATAGTAATGAAATCTAAAACTTTTACAAGGTAATTTCCGATTGGTTGATCATAAAACTCTACGCCACTAAAACCTGAATACTGCCATCCCTAATTACATATAATGAACTGTTCCTAACCAATTTTTGCTTTGTGCGCATGATGACGTTGGGTTCTTCTTAAAGTGATTTGCCTATACAAAATTTTATGAAATATTAGAGCAAGCTCTTGACAGTTTCGTTCCTCTTTACAAAAACATTAATACCAAGTTTCCTGATTGGTACAGCAGGGAGTTAATATATATGTTAAAACAAAAAGCTTGTGCATACAGAAAGTACAAAAAAGATAAAATAGATTCATTGTATAATCAGTTTAAACAACTTAGAACTAATTGTAAAAATAAAGTCAAACAGGATTATAAAACATACTTAGTTAAGGTACAACACAATATTAAACATGATCCGAAGTATTTTTGGTCATTTATCAATAAGAAAAGGAATTCGACTCGAATTTCAGGTACTATGATATTTAATGATAAAGAATTTACCGAACCTAAACATATTGTAAATGCATTTGCTGAATACTTTGCTAGTGTTTATAAACTATCAGATGAGAGCAATATCCAAGTAGTGGATATTAATGGTATAGACACTGTAACGCTAAAGTCTATCTCTGATGATGATATTATACATTCAATAAACAATTTGAAGAACTCCATAACTGCTGGAATGGATAAAATGGATAAAATACCAGAGTTTTTAATTAAAGATTGTAAATTTATCTTTCTTTACCCACTAAACATTATATTTAATCTAATTATTAAATCTTGCACATATCCATCTCAGTGGAAATTTGCTAGAATTTGCCCCGTATTTAAGAGTGGGGCTAAATCTGATATAGCTAACTACAGACCAATTTCAATTATCTGTAATTTTGCAAAAATATTTGAATCATTGTGGTATAAACAAATCTACATGCAAATAAAAAATATCCTCTCATCAACTCAGCATGGTTTTATAGAAAAAAAGGAGTACTTTATCCAATCTTTCAGTTTTTACTCAGTATGTTGCCAATTCCATTGATCAGAAACTACAAGTTGATACGATATATTTAGACTTTCAGAAAGCTTTTGATCAAATAGATCATTTTGTCTTGCTGAATAAATTGAATAAATATGGCTTTAGTGAAACCTTATTAGCGCTGTTTAGATCGTATCTTTTGGGATGGAAACAAGTTGTGAGGTATACTGAATTTACTTCTGATATAATTGTGCCGACATCTGGAGTTCCATAAGGGTCGAATATTGGTCCTTTGTTGTTTCTAATATTTATTAACGACCTTCCCAACACACTGAAATGTGATAATTTGTTGTTTGCAGATGACTTAAAAATTTATTCAACTGTAAAAGATGATTCTGATTGTGAGTACTTACAACAACAAATTAACCTTATTGTTAATTGGTGTAGAAACAATAGGTTACACCTAAATAGTGCAAAATGTAAATGCATGATATTTACAACAAAAATGAATCCCTTACTATTTGAATATCAAATTGATAATACACCTATTAATAGATATGATAGAATTAAGGATCTTGGGGTAGTATATGATCCAACCCTGTCATTTTTTCCACATATAGAACTATGTAATGCATCGAGTGCCTCCTTGGAATTTGTAATTAGAAACACAAAAGGTTTCAATGATTTATTTAGCTTACAGTTGCTATTTTACTCCTTTGTACATACCAAACTGGAATATTGCTGTATAATCTGGTCACCTATATACTTCTTGTATAAGAATATGTTAGAAGCAGTACAAAGAAAATTTTTAAAATACTTAAGCTTTAAACAAACTGGTGTTTATCCTATAAGAGGTTGTAATCAAATTGAATTACTTGACAATTTTAAATTGCTGTCATTGGAAACAAGGAGAATAAATTCTGGTCTGTGTTTTTTATATAAATTGTTGCACAATCAAATAGATTGTGCAGTTTTGTTATCGCAAATATCATTTAACGTACCTAGGCTAGAAGCAAAATACATAGAAACATTTAAGATTGCTACTAGTAGAACTAATATAGGCAAAAAAGCACCCATAAACGTAATCTGTACAAATTTTAACAGATTAAGTCCTCAAATAGATATAAATAACACTGCTTTAGATTCTGTTATATATAAAGATAATGTTGATGTAAGTTTGTATATTTAAACTTTAGTCTGTAGGTCACATGTGTATATAATTTTTTGTTCTATATTTTTGTCCTGTAAATGGTTATTACTGTTGGGCAATAAAATAATAATAATAATATTCTAATTTTTACTCAGTTGTAGGTGGCTGTGACGACACATCTACAAATAAATTCACGTCTATAGTGTCAGTACTTTTTACTGTTGCATTTCATTTAAATTAGTTATATTTTAGTAGGAAAGTGATTAAAATTGTTGTTATCTTCGTTAAATATGGATTTTTCATCAGATGATGAAATGTAAAAGTGATTTTTATACAATCCGCCCTGTTTATTTTTTAGCTAAGTCGTCAGAAAAGTATACTGTACAACTTGTCTGGAAATTGGATATTTTCCACACTCGTTGCACGATATACAATTTTTTTGTTTGAATAATAAAAACAACAGATTATAATCGGTCATGTTATGACATTTTATTAAAATCCAACCATTACTTTTAAAGATTTTGCTAATTTCGCAATATCAGCTACACCCCATGTATTCTTTTTAAAATACAAATCTGAACTACTACAGATTCTGCCATGAAATGTTTAACTTGACTTCATAATAGTGCATAGTATTAGGAATCATGTTACAAGTTTCGCAAAAAAATTATTTATTCTTGTGTTATTCAAGATTAAATTATCATACCATGACCTGCAATTCTCGTCTCTCTAACATGTTTTCTGCTATTTTTATTCGTTAATTTTATTTAGTTATTAATGTGCTTTTTCTATGTTAGTACTATTTGGGGTGTTCTGTTTTATTGAAACTGATACTTTATTTGTAAGTTGTTTATTTAGCTAACATAAAACATTTTTAGTTCATTTGCAAGGCACATATAAAGGCAAAATCTTTGAAGAACGTGATGTTTCATTTGATATTGGTGAAGGTGAAGAGGCAGGTGTAATCGAAGGCATTGATAAAGCCCTTGTGAATTTTAAACGTGGAGAAAAATCTCGTTTGACCATTGCACCTAAATATGCTTTTGGTGACATAGGAAATGCTGCATTTGGTATTCCACCAAATGCTACTGTCGAATATGTTGTTACTCTTAAATCGTTTGAAAAGCAAAAAGAATCATGGTCACTTGGTACTGAAGAACGCATTGAACAATCAAGGCTATTCAAAGAAAAGGGTACTTCGTATTTTAAAAATTCAAAGTTTGGGCTTGCAACAAAAATGTACAAGAAGATTATTGACACACTGGAAAGTGAAAAAAGTAATCATTCTAAAGTACTTAGTGTAAATGTTTAACGTTTGTTTTACAGATGCAGAAGGTCCACACGTGGATGACATTAAAAGTTTACGTTTATCTGCACATCTGAATTTATCGCTGTGTTATTTAAAACTAAAACAATATTTTGATACACGAAAATCTGCTACTGAAGCTATTGCGTTAGATCCAAATAACGAAAAAGCTTTCTTTAGGCGTGGCCAAGCCCTTCTAGGATTAGAAGAACCTGAACTTGCTGCCTTAGATTTCAAAAAGGTTCTTGAGTTAGAACCAAACAATCAAGCTGCAAAAACTCAACATTCTCTCTGCACCAAAAAGCTTAAAGTACAACTTGAAAAAGAGAAGAAGATATATGCCAACATGTTTGAAAAATTTGCAAAATCTGATACGCAGGTGAATTAATTTTTATGGTTGTAACTTTTTTAACATAATAAATATTGTTGCATTTTACATAATTTACTGTTGCTTGCCTTAGTATTAAATTTGTCGAGTTTTCTAAAAATTATAGAAGGAAGAAGTTGAAAAGAGCAAGACACCTGATGTCATGTCATCGCTAGGAGAATGGGGCAAAGAGGATCGACATAGAGAACCTAGTGAATTTGAAAAGGAAAATCCAAATATACTTTTGCTTAATGGCAGTGATGAATTTAAAGATATGTAGAATTTGATAGGTGCAGTTCTTAGCAATTGATTCTAAAGTGTAATTTATAAAATGTTAGTTATAAATTAATTATACTCTTAAATATTTCTTTGTTTTAATGTCCATAGCAGTAGGTTGTACTCGTAACCTTTCTTGTAATTGAAGAGAACACCTTGTATTATCGTTACTGTAGTTGCATCTAATAAATTTTAAAAATCCAATTTTATTGCTTGGCACAACAAAACCTTTTCCATACAGGTCTAAGAATTCATTGTGTGAAGTACATTTGTTTGCAAGTATTGAAGAGCAATAGAGAAAAACGTAATTTGTATTACATTCCTCAGGTTGCTAATATTTGTGTAGTACCAGGTAGATAGGAAAAAGATAGAAGAGTATTAGAAGACCTAGACCAAGCTATAATTACTCAAATTATTAGAAATTTAGGTTGTAAAGGGTATGTAGAACTTTTTAGATTAGCACAGAATATAAAAGAAGTTAGAGCTGCGTCAAACCGACATTAAGTCGAAAACAAAATGATGATCCTCATAAATGCAGTTTTTTGATAAATACATGTGCCGACTAATAAATGTTGGATGGTTGTCGATGCCCGCTGGTTTCTTGCATCGTGTGTACAACTATTGTTAAATATTAAAAAAACACTTCTACCCCCTGTCCTTATTTATCTTTGTAAAATCAACAAGAACACCATTGGAGCAGGAATCATATATAGGTCTCCCAGCCCTATATAGCCTTAGAGGAACTGGAATTAACACTTTCAAATATTGATGCTAGTCGAGCTGCATCTAATTGCTCAAAGTTTAATTTATTGTTAGAGGTGTTTCACCTTACTCAATATGTTAATGAACCTACTCTGGTTATCTCTACTACGGCAACACTAATTGATATTGTTTGTACCAGCTCCCATATCAAAGTAATTAAATGTGCCATGCTAGACATGAACCATATAGATCGTGGAGCAGTAACGTGCGAGTTTAATCTAACTTCCTAAAAACTGTATTAAGTCTGTCACCTATAGAGATTACTCTAACTTCAATCATGATGAATTTGCTCATGATGCTTATGCATATATAATGGAAAGTGATAGAAGATTTACCTGAATTGGATGATAAAGTAAGTGTACTCAATGAAACCATTATATCACTTTTTGACATACATACACCATTGAAAACAGTTACAATTAAAAGGAAAACTCTCCCTACATTACTTTTACCATAAAATATATGCTAAAACTGCGAAATACAGCTTACGGAAAATACTGAAAGGCAAAAGATAATGCTGCTTTTTAATACTACAAACACAAGAAATGATGTAACTTGTGCTATAAAAAATTAAAAGAAAGCCTACTCGAATATCAATGCCGAGAAATGCAAATAATTAGAAGGGTGTTATGGCATATTTTTCACAGATGCCAAATACACATCAGGCAGAAAGGACAAACATAAAATGCAATTCATGATCCTGTTGAGGTTAATAATTACTGTGCTCACTCAATTCCACAACAGCCTATATCAACTGAAGATATTCGACGATATAATGCCACTATTCGACAGACAATTAATAATTTAACTCATTTTGAACCTGTAACTTCGCAATCATTACAAGAATTCATAAAAATATTAAGTCGTGCCCAAGGCTTTGATGGTATTAACATCGAAACGCTCCTAATAGTACTTCTTTTTGTCTAGGTGAACTCACACACATAATCAATACTTCACTGCAAACTGGCATCTTTTCTTCACTATGGAAGCAGTCGGTTGTCATCCTTATCCCTAAAAAGCATTCGCAAAAACCTACACTGGCCTAAGACCCATCAGCATAATCCCCCTGCTATCAAAGGCTATTGGGTATGTAGTATATACTCGACTAACTGTCCACAACAAGGCTAAAAGTATTACCACCACTACAGTCAGGCTTTCGCACTGGGTATAGTACAACACCTGCATTGACTAAGATTGTAAATGATGTCACTTGTGCAATTGATAGGTCAGTCTCTTATTTATTATTTATAGATCTTAGTAAAGTGTTTGACATGATTGACCATCAACTCCTCATAACTAAGCTACATTACTATGGTCTCGATGGAATCGCATTTGTGTGGTTCATAAGTTACCTGGATAGTAAATCTTAATCTGTCAAACTAAATAATCCGACTTCCTCATTTCTTGAAGTAACTCAAGGTGTGCCGCAGGGAAGTATATTGGGCTCAGTGCTGTTTGCAATATTTACTGGAGATATGTCGACCAAGGTCCCGGGTTTGAATCCCCACATGGTCTGCTTGAAAAATGTTAGGCGAGCATTTTTCACAAAAATACGCCCTCGTTCGGATGAGAGGTAAAATGAAGGTCTGGTGTGTGAGTGTTGTCACGCACGTTAAAGACTTGCTTGGAATAGCAAGTGTTCGGCAAAATTCAAAATTTTTCAGGTAAAAAAACTCGCAAATTTGAAGCTACCGGTACTGTAAATAATAAGTGTGAATGTAGTGAAAACGTCCAACAGAATGTAACACATCAAAATAATGTAAACGTTGTCGATGTATTACTTTCAGTAATTGAAAATCCTAATGTAAGTGTGCGCCAACTAGCTGAAAATTCTGGGATACACTAGACTACAGCACACAAAATTTTGAAAAAGCACAAGTACCGATCCTACAAATATCAGTGCCATCAAGAATTGCACGCAAATGATATGGAGAAAAGGGCCGAGTTTTGCTACACCATTGTCGAAAAAGCAAACGAAAATAGAAGTTTTTAAGAAATATGTTTTACAGATGAGTGCACGTTCACACTTCACAATGAGTCAAACACGCAAAATTGTAGGATTTGGGCTACACAAAATCCTCATAATTATTTAGAAACGAGAACCCAATATCCCCAAAAATTAAATGTTTGGGCCAGTATCTTGGGGCATCATATTATTGGACCGTTTTTCCTTGGCGGAAATTTAACATCTGAACGTTTTTTAGAACTATTGTCCAAAGAAATAACACCAGCTATAAATGAAGTTGCACCGAAATATGAAGAAATTTGGTTGTCCTGCACATAACAATTATGACGTCCACGAATATTTAAATCAAATCTTTAATGGCAAAGTTATTGGCAGAGGATATGAAGTTGGTTGGCCTGCTCGGAGCCCTGACCTTTCGTCTAATGATTTCTTTCTATGGGAAAATTTGAAAATAAAAGATTTACAATGGTAGCAGTTTTAAAAATTTGGAACAATTGCAAAACTGTATTCAAGATCACTGTGCAAGAATTTCATCATATCATTTGGCAAATGTCAGGCGAGAATTTTATGACAGACTGCGTTATTGTTTAACAGTGAATGGAGGCTTATTCGAACATTTAATTCTTGTTCTATTGCAGATTATTACTCTCATTATTTTAGAAATTCTCATTATGTAAGGAAAATGAGATTTATTTAACATGTCCGAATAACGGCGAATTTGTTTTAATAGTTTTCAAATCATCAACGCTGGGTTTTGTTAAGATACCAGTTTGGCATTACCGTGCCTTTAAAATTTTTAAGAAAGGGAAATACATTTTCGGCATCAGTAAACATTGTCTAAACGCATAGCTTATGTGGTCTGTGACGCAAAACTACTTAAAATACGTCTAAATCTGTGGCATTACCATTGTTTCAACAACTCCAAGCACAACCTATTTTTGATAAAATAGTAGTTTTAATTTCCTTAATTTTAACCCCTGTATGAAGAGCAAGAAAATAAGTAATGATATGGTTGTATACAGTATTTTTTTCTCTACAAGAAACATCTTTACACTTTTTCTCTAAAATAATTTGGTGAGCCAATATTTGAACATTAAGAATTTAACATGGAAATCCCTATAGTGCATGATCCAATTCTACACCTGGTATTTGTAAATGTTGCATATCTTCTTAAATGGCTGAATTTAAAACCAGACTTGCTGAATTCCGTGTGGTTTGGGACTATATGTATATATCTTACCAATAAAAAATATTGATTGATTGATCTCAAAGGCATTTTCAGTCTGCTTACTTTAAACACCTTTTGCCGCCCGTGTTTGATAAGTTTTCGCTCAATCAGTCTGTATCACTATCTCAACACTGTTATGCAATTGAAGAAGTTAATGCTAAAATTGACTCTAGATACAAAAAAGCCCTGTCTGTCTTACCTACTCTCAAATCATCTTGTATTCCCTTACAATTCTCCTCCATCCATTTATTTCTAGCTTTTCTACACTCATGTACTATCTTATTTCTAACTGTATTATATTTTTGCTTACTTTCACTATCCACTTCTCTGAAAGGTTTAAGCTTTCTTCTATTCTCTATTAAATCTAATATCTCCTTTGTTACCCAGAGTTTTCTTGCTTCTATTTTTTTCTTACCTATAGTCTGTGTTGCTGTATCATGTACAGTCAGTTTTATTTCTTTCCATCTATTTTCTCGTTCCTCCTACAGCTATCTCTTTGCTCTTATTATCTAATACTTGTTTATATTCCTTTTTACCCTACTATCATTAAGCTTACCTAGATCCCATCCTCTCTTTTAACTTTTCTCAATTTTTGAATTTTAGTTTACACTTCATTTTAACTAAGTTATGATCGCTATCTATGTCAGCCCTGGATAACTCGACAGTTTTAACTTGGTTTCTAAATCTTTGTTTAACTAAAATATAATCTATTTGGTATCTAGCCCTATCACCTGGCGCTTTCCAGGTATATCTTCTCCTAACATGTTGTTCGAATAGGGTGTTTACAGTTACTAATCTATGTTCCTAGCAAAACTCAACTAATCTTTCTCCTCTATCATTTCGTCTGCCATACCCAAATTTTCCTACCATTTTTCCCTCACTACCTTCTCCCACTGACGCATTAAAATCGCCCATAACTATTAAATTCTCATCTCCTTTACTTTTCTCACTATACTATTTATATCCTCGTATACCTTTTCTACTTCCTCATCCTCGTACTGAGTTGTTGGCATGTAAATCTGTACTAAAACAGTGTATGTGGGTTTTGTACTCAATCTAACCATAATTATTCTATCACTAAATTGTAAGTACTCTTTAACTTTATGCCCTAATCTTTACCTAACACTATTCCTACCCCTGCCTGTCCATTAGTTGAAGAAGTTGTAATTATTCTATAATTATCTTTCCAAAGTCATTACTATCTGGCCATCTCACCTCACTAATACCTAAAATGTCCAGCTTTTCCTTTCTCATTTCGACTAATAAATTCGTTAACTTATCTACTCTAAGTAATGACCTTACATTCCAAGTCCCTATCACTAAATCGAATTGTTGTTTTATATTCTTATGATAACGAGCCCTAGTACCCCTCCCGGAGATCCGAATGAGGGAGTATTTTACCTCGGACAAGAATTTTACTTGTGAGCTCTCCATCATATGTATTTCGTGTTTTAGGCCACGCACACCTGGGAAATATTGTGGTAGGCTCCCATATCTTTCCACAACGCAGTTTTTAAAGATTTTAGCAGAAAGCCGTATCCGTCACGGCCTACCCCCAACAAGCTTGTAAATTATTGAGGATCGCCCGAGACCAATCGACCCTCCTCCAATATCTTTTAGCCAGCAAGGCTGCTGCCCCTTGCTGCGCCTTTTAATCGCCTTTTACGATAAGCAGGCTTACTATAGTAGTATTCTTTATCCCCTACTATAGGGCATTTATAATAGAATAATTTACGTTAATTCTCTATAAGAAATATATGGTTTTCATTTTTATATTACAGTTTAATTATGATACTTGAATAGGATCCTGTTCGAGTTTACAAGAATTAAGTTAAATGCTCAGATTTTTTGTAGATTACAGAACTATATTTTTAACTGATATATTTGATGGAATCAAAGGTCAAAAAACACTTATTGTCTGAATTAAGCTGTACTTCAGGTGTACTGTCAAAAAAATTATACACTATAATGTGACAAACAAATATCAACGTATCACATGTTTAGTTATGCAAACATTTTAGTATAACCTTGTAACTTCAAAATTATCTTATAGAAATGCCTTTGAAATAATAAGAACATTTATGAACTATTCGACTATTAAATTTTGAACAAAATTTTAAGTGTATCAATTTAAAAGACCATAAAAATTTCACAAAAATTTCGTGTATCAAATTTAAGTAAACATATATAGAATTTTCAAAAATTATTTGTACATTGTAAATGACGGTTCCATGAAATGAATATAGCTCTAAAATTGAGGATGACTCACCGCTGAATATCTGCTAGGCAACCAAATTCTTTAAACATCTAGGTACTTACAATGGCAGGTGCGCGTTGTTGATACATGTGCCCGAGCTTGACCTCTATACTAACCAAACATATGTGGAAATTTCCACCCTCTCGCATAGCAACATTTAAAACTGCACTTTCAGTACAACCAACATCCAAAAGGGCTTATTACGTGTTTGCGTATCCATATGTTTTTACTTTATTTCAATATAAATTCATACTTTAGTACTTGCGCTGAAAAGAAATGGGAAAAATGATTTTAAAGGTAAGTTTGAGAATTATTCACCTACCGTAGTGATACTTTCTTGACTATACACCACTTCACTTCTTTCTGGGACGGCATGCTTTATCAAAAACCTGCTGGCCCATGTTAACACTTGCTATGCTGATTACATACCGATATCAAATGAAGCTTGACCACGAGGCTACGTTGCTATCCAAGCACGCGCAGAAAAGGGGATATTGTTTCAAGATACATACAAATAGAAGAGATCTTAAACTTTTTAAATATAGGTGGGGCCCTATGTATGAATTCGTAATATCGACGCTGGAAAGGCAAATCCACTGAAGCGACTTTTTAACAGTTTTGCTACAGGACGGTTAATAAGGTTCTTTCCTTATAAAAAATCCTAACATTTTATTGCGCTGATTATTTTCGATAAAAGTTTGAATACCGTTAATAGAACTGTACTACGCTTCAGTCGTACGAATACGGTAAATCCATCTATTAGGGTTGTGAAGATAGATGGCGCTTAATTTAAGTATACAGTCTTTTGCAGCGCGGGAAAGTAAATTAAACAGATTTGTATTTCAAAAATGTGATTGCATAAGTAATTGAAGCAACAGGTAATATTTCTTTTGAGTGGAGTAAAGTACATTAAAGAAAAACAATTTTAATTAAATCATTGGAAGATAGTATAATGAAAGTATAATCACAAAAATGGAAATAGTAAATCTAAATAGCTTGTTCAGAAACACGCTAACCAAAATTTTAAAGTACATTAATCGTTCTTATAATACATTGTAAATATAATTGAAGTGTAGTAAAATATAACTTAAGTGCCAAAGTAGATCATTTTAATTGTAAAACAAAACAGTTTAAGTCACCATTTTGTTGTATTTAGGCCAGGTAAAAAAACTTATTCATCGTTGTTCAGCCACGAGCGAACTTGAAAAATACCTTAAGCGTTCACAAACTCGGTGTGCAAATACTTTAAGAGACACTTTTTTCGCAAAACGAAGAATAAGTGTTGCTTAGACTAAGACCCCTTAAAAATTTTAGTAAATAATCGGACCACTTAAGCGCCATAAAGTATCAAATAATCGAACAAGGCGGAGTCCATTCTATAGCAAAAAAAAAATTTGAACCGATGTGTGTAAATAACTCATTTTACGTGTATATGTCGCTTAAGTTAATTTGCTTTTCTATCGTCGATATATTGTTTCTATTGGAATTTAATATTTATTGAACAGGTATATGGAACAAAAGTGTATATTTAAGAAGCAGATAATCGTATTCGTTACATTATTATAATAACGTTTGACCGTTATTTGTCCATCAATAAAAGATCATGAACATTCACTGAGAGGTACAATATCAGGTGAATATTTTAACATAAAAAGTCCAGATCAAATACAGCCAGCAAATTTCATTATTGAATTAAAAATATACATTTTAAGGATGCATTAGTCAAGTTTTTCTGTGAAGATTGGCAAAATGATCATATGGCTCCCTTCATCGGTGAAAAAACTATTTACATAAATTATGAATCTTGTTATAAATACCAAGTAGAAAATGAAAAACTAATGAAAAGTACAGTTCTAGAGTTAGATTGCAAAGCTCACAAAAAAGCTGATACGAAAATCGTCTTTCATGTATGTCACATAGACTTTGATGCGCACGTGACTATAAGATGCTCGGACACAGATATTCTGATTATACTGTTGGGCAACATGCTGCATATTCAACAAAATTTACAAATTAGCGTTTTATTTGGAACAGGGAATAGTAAAAGATATATAGATGTAAATAAAATATACAAAACTCTCGGACCAGATTTGTGCACATCTTTACAAGGGTTTCATGCCTTCACCAGATGCGACCTCAATCCAGCATTGTATAGACGAGGCAAAAGAATACCTTATAAGATAAAAAATTCAACCTCTTATGTAAAAGCCTTTACAGACATTGCAAACGTGAATAATTATCATGAAAACCAAGAACTCCAAAAAACTATAGATGAATTCGTCTGCAGGATGTATGGTTTTAAAGGTATTGGCGACGTAAATGTAGCAAGAGTTGCTACATGATGCTTTAAATTACCAGTTAAAAAGTAATAAGTGCAACCTTAAAGTGGTGTTGGCCTTTTAAAATGATTTAAATAAATACCTTTTCAAATTTAATTATGCCACGGCTTTTAGAAACTCTCTCAGGGAAACTGAATCTACTATTTTAAACTCTGTAAGAAGACGTGGGTTGTTTGTCCCCTTACAGGTATTGAAGACACAGGCGCGTAAAGCGTTATTAGATCAAAATCACTTAACCTCTTTTTTGTGCTTGCGTATCGTGATTATACAAAGATTGATAAATCTATTCAGCATATATTAATTTAGTTAAACGTTTGAAATTTAAATTATTCACAAGTTACTTTAAATGAAGTGGATATAAATATAACTTAAAATACCTGCAACTCCGTTGAATGTGTCTGGGTGTACAGGGGCTTTGAAACAGGATACCACAAATCGCCTCGAACGCTTTCAGTGACTACCTAATAAAAGTATGTTTTAGTTTATGTTCAAAATGGATTTTACTATAGTTTTAGGTTCTACAATTAACTACTACTTCACCAACTATATGCTTTATTTTCTCAATTACTAAAAACACTTCAATACTTCACCAAATACTGATCTGCAATCCAAGAAAACTGAACCCAGCTGCAAAATAATCCACTATCACAGCTGCAACTCTTCAATACATAAAAGATGCCCCGACGTTAGTATAATTGGAAATCTTCCTTTTGTAATTATTATGGTCGTATAACCTTTTCACTTTCTTATTATTATATTCAAATAAAATGCATGCACTTTAACGCATCTATTAATTTGGATAAATTTTATTACAGGCTCTTAAAACCAAAAAATATCTATTCAGACTACAAAATTTTTAATCCAACTTTTTCAAAATTTTTTATCAATTAATTCTCCTTTAACAACTATCACCTAGGACAACTAAAAAACAACTATATCTAGCCTACTAACTAATATTATATAAGTGATGCATTCAATCCATTAACCTTAATTCTACTTAATTACTATTTTAGAACAGCTTTGGTATTTTTACATTTCATTTTGACATTTCATAATTTTATTTCGCTTTATAATTAAAATGTATTAAACGACTTTCATTTTAGGTAAATCAAACTTATAAATGGCATAAAGTATCCTGCACAAATTACAAATAATAATCTTAAAGACAAAACCTATACACATTCAATTGAAGTTACATTAGATACCCTTCGTATTGGAAGACAATGGAAAAATGTTTTTTTAAACCTCAAACGCTGTATCACTAGTACATAATATTCTATATCTGCATTCAAACAAGTAATTATTCATCAATCTTTGTTAACCGTAGTGTTTTTTAAATTTTAGAAAAGCTTGATAAAAGTGGTAAATTGATGTTTTTATCCGTAGTACTAACAACTATCTTTTTAAATCCTTTAATAATGTCAAATACTAAAAAATATATATATATATATATATATATATATATATATATATATATATATATAGCCCACCTCTGGAGTCATGCTCATCTGCCAGTTCCAACTGAATTTTCACCAGGAGATTATGGATGGGAAGAAAGAGATTGTAAATATCATTTTAAATGGTTCGATGGTGACCAGCTCCCACCGAGTATTACCAGCGTCACAGGCGTTATCACCTCTACAGGTATTTATTAACATAATTTTTAGTAAAAGTTAAGCGTAGCGTAATGAAATAAAAGTAATTATGAGGATCAAATTTGGTTTTGCTTCCAGAAAACACCGAAATGGACGAAGAACTCATGATACTGGAGAATCCGGAAGGAGTAGGAGTTAATTCCGCTGAGGAGGATGCAGCAGAAGAAGCAGAAGGTGTCATCGATAGTTCTGATGACAGTTTCCAGGACTATGAAATCAATCTGACACATCAGCAGATTCCACTGATGAAGAATTCTTTTAATTATTAAAAATATATTTGATCAATAAATATACAACATATTTTTCTTCTAAATGATTAATTACTATTTACCAAATGCAGATATTCTCATTCAACTGAACGATTACATAGATTGAAATAATTCAATAATATCATTCAAAAATAGATTAATCAACGAAATTATAGCTTGACCGATTTCAAACCACATGAAATTTGTATGATGAATAGTTCACATATTGTATTGAATAAAAATGATAGTCAATTGCCTACAGAACGGGGTAAAGATCGTCAGTTGCATCATTGATAACATTATAAAATACTTAGCTAAATGCCGACTTACCACTTAGTCCCATAGCTGACGGATTTACCAACTTTATGCAAACAGCTGATTTGTTTTTATTATTCTAATTGTATACTAAATTCAATGTCTGAGTTTCATTGAATTTGAAATGACTTTACATAATTTATTTTATGATAGGTTTACACAAGCGATTGACAACTATCCCCCACTACGCACGTAGCCGACTATTTTTATTGTGATTCCCATCACCTAAACAATAATTGTGCAAATTCTCAAGTGGCTTAAAATTACTTTTGAACAATTGTTTTTTTACAAGATGTACATTTTCTCTCGACCTGCCCACCACGATTCCGGCGACTGATGCTTGTTTTGATTATTAGCTGTATCTCAACTATCAATTACACAAAAAATTAAGCAGGATGAAATGACCATCAAAAATGTAACGCTATCTCCCGTACTATATCACTACATGAAGAGTGAGTTTTCACATTACACATCACATAAATATGACTCTTTGAAAACTTTTTTCTTGCAATAATCACAAAATTCAGAGAGAGCATTGCAATGTTACTTTCACTGCCGGCCATCTTGGATGGTGTGGGCGATTTTCTTTACTTACTTTACTGCTTTCTTGTCTGTATGGAATAAATACCATAACAAATGTTTCAAATATTGTATTTTATTGCTTTTTGGTTTTGATTATTTAGATGTTTTTGCTTGTTCAATAAACTTTCTAGCCATATTATGAATGATGCAACATGCATCATTGACCACTGCACTTAAAAATACGTATCATAGGCCAATGACGCATACCTTATATCACAGTTGTATCTTCATTATTATTTCGAAAAAAAACTTTTTATAAAAGACCATGCCTATAACATCAAAACAAATAGAATTTCACAAAAAAAGTTGTATGGACTCTGGGTTGACTATAAATTTGGAGTGGCACTCAACTGTTAAATAACCAATTAAAATGCAATATGTAGAACTTGCATAACATCCTTTATTGATTAAAAAAAACTAATTTTGTTTTTTTACCAAATTTACATATCTACAGGTTTGATTGTAATAAAACGAGACAAAATAAAAACTAAAACAGCTGTACTTAAAACAAATACAACAACGGTCATATAAAATGTTTCTTCCGTAAATACATCTGTGAAAGCTGGTATGTTATTATACACATGATGAATCAATTTAGAATGAAATTCATTCGTTTTAGAAGTCATTTATTTGCGCTTGAATTGCTTTTTCTTTTCAGACTTGGTAGCAATTACTTTCGTATCTATCTCGTCTGGTTTGACCAAGGAACTTACATGCTTATTAAACTGTTCAAAAATTTCTAAAACACTAAGGTTACCTATTAAAAATTTTATATTAGGTCTAAAACAAATATGTTAGTTATGTCAAATGGGTTAATAAACAAATATTCTTGCCCTTGATCAGGTAACAAATCCACTTTTATCTGTGGTTCACTTCTATCACACACAATGTTTGCTTTAATGGAACAATTATAATTTGTTTCAGTAACTTTTGGATTGGTAATATGAAACATAAAGTCTCTGTAATATAAAATAGCATTACAGAAAATAAAATGCGCTTGCGTTTTCAGTAGTTATAAAAATAATTTTAGAAATCAATAAATTCAATTGAGGTTAGGACTTCCTACCTTGCTGTTACAGCTTGCGGATGAAACGGATCAAATTGTATTTCAATTCTTTTAACAGGTTTAAGATTTGCCAATTTTACTTGTTTTGTTATAGCACTAAGTATTCCGCCCGATCTTTTAAAACTGCCGCTATAATATATTGCCATATTTCACATGGGAAACAAAATAGAACAGTTGAATGTAACTAAAGAAACAAACAAGGCTAAAATCATAGAGTATATTCTCTACGGTTAAATTGCAAGTAAGAAATATCTTATTTTACGCATATTATGTTTGTCTATCTTACCAATAGGATTTTAGCGATTCGACTGTTGTAACAACAGACGAGCGTCTCGCGCCACATCTGATCTTGGCTGCCGCTAAGGTCATTATAGTTTTCAGTTGACAATTGTGAAACTTGTTTACATGGTGAAGATTAAACATCAAAACTTTTATGGCACTCTCAGCAATTAAAATTACACTTGTAAGGACTTTACCAAATATATTATGTATAAATGACTTATTAGCCTTCAGTTACTAATAAATCCTTGTTTATATGCCCCAAGAATTATTCTCTTTTCTGTGAGATCCAATCTTATACAATAAGTGGTTTAATTTTTTCTATAATGTAATGAAGATATGGTTTCCACTTGTTCATTTACAGAATTAGAATTATTAAATTAAAACCACCAACAAACATAACATAACTATCCAGGCACATGACAACGTAATGAAAACAAGGAAGCTATGGCCTTGACGGCAGCCGAGATCAGATGTGGTGCGAGACGCTCGTTACAACAGAAAGTAGTCTAAGTCGTGTGTGTAGGTTAACTGTAAGAGCAAAGCTCTTTTATAAAGATAGGTATCGAGTACCATTTGTGATTTTCATTAGATGATAGATAAAAAAATTATATAATAATATTTTATAATAAATAGATTACAAGATTACAGTCTACTAATGAATAACGAATGAGTTAAAAAGCAATGCTTACAATGATATCTGTAGGTAAACGAATTTCATTGAAGGCTAATCGTAATTGATCATCAGTAATATGCTTCCTTCCAATAACATACTTAATTAATGCCACACCTTGACATAGACTTACCTTTTGAAACTAACTCGTTCTGCATTTTATTTTTTTTTCAGTTTGCGATTTTTTGTTTTACTTACGCTTTTGGGAGTATTCCGTTTTTCTTTTCTTTAGTTGATGTCATATTGATTTTTTTTAGATTATTATTGCGAGGTTCTCACTTGGTTGTTAATTATGTTAGTTTAGTAAAGTACATTAAATATTAATGTCGCGAAAAAGAAATCTTGACTACACCCATAAAGTGTAAGGCAATATTTTGACCATTGTTAAATAATAACACGTTAGAGGCAAGAACTGCTACTACTTAAGTAAAAAGAAACGAGAGCTCAAATAATATTTTTAAGGGGTTTACCCAGGTACTAATTGCGGGGGTTATAGGCGGATTATTAATTGAAGTATAACAAAATAAATAATTGAAAAATATACTTAAAGAAGGTTAAGATTGAAATCCCAAATTATTGAACCAATCGTGGTCTTGCTACAAAAAAAAACATAGTTTAAAGTAGTTAAAAGTCTTTTCTTGCTACTGTATTAGAAAATTATCATCTCAACACAAACCGTTTTTAATTCAGAATTTATAAAAAGCGCAATTCCTTTGACAATTCACATCGCAATACATTTTAGGAAACGACATATTATAAAATAACAGGCTGTTATTATCAATACACCTAAATCAAATATGAAATAAAAATCAGTAGATTAGGTAGGTTACTTCTAAAACAAAACCACACATTTTCCCATGTATTTTCTAATGGAAAAATCTAAGGTCCATTCTGGTCATTTTTGTACCATACATTGAATTCCCCATAGCAGTCTTAAAAATCGTCGTCACCTACATCTTCGATCGTAAGCCAATAAAATCGGTCATAAGCCTTCCATTATTTTCGTTCTTCATCATCCCCAATACTTTCTTATTAACCAAATGAATTCCATAATTGTTATTGGTAGGATAGTCTAAAGTATCAAAACGATGTCGACAATCGCGTTTCCTGGTTTCATAAGGATCTAGGTTTATAATTTTGTAAATTAGACTATCTGTGTCCGTGTAGAGAACTTGTCATCCATCTCCAAATGCGGAGTTTATATATCCATAGTGAAAATCATAAATAGTCAGCTTGGCTATGTCGAGAATGCGCATACCGACATATATGGGTTTGTTAAAATATATTTCTACTTTGAGAAGTTCCACCGCCACAAGGTTTTCATCAAAGACTGTAACATTTTTAAATAGCAAGTTGGATTTCTTAGCTTCAGCTCCATATTTTCCATCCCAGTTTTGCACAAGTTTCACATTACAATGTTTTCGTATATTTTCCATTGTTTTTCCAAAGACTGCATTATTCATTAACTTGAACAAGTTCTTCTCAAATTCATTTCTTGCCTGTTTACGAAGTTCGGTATTTAGGTCAATGTATGATTTTAACCAGCAGCTTTGCTTAAATTTCAACACTCGATGAATTGCAGATAGTTTAAGACCATTCGTCAAAGCTTGTTTCAGATTTCTATAATGAATCACATATCTTCTTTTAGAATTTAGTGTGGCCATTAACTTGGTATTTTGTGTTTTCGATACAGCTGGTTTTCCAGTTTTTGGATCAATATGTTCTGCAAGTCATGAATAGATTCCGGATAGTCCAAATCAACTTCCAATATATAACCTTCTGAAGCATTATCATGAATTGATGTCACTTCGATGTTGATATCCACTCGTTCAAATCCTCCATAGGGTAAGGACTGGCTCATCGCCCATCCATATTGATTATTAACATCATAGTACATGAGATATATATCGGGTTTGGAAGAATCATTCTTCGGTAAATATTTATTGTTAGCAGAGGCACATCGTTCCAAACCCACTTGACTTAGTCCTCCTCGTATGCCCTTTTCTATAAACAATAACTGATCAATATCAGTCAGTAGCTCAAGTTCCTGGTCTGTATGCTTTAACATTCCATCCCAAGTGTATCCTGGAAGGGTGTAATAGTGGGCGGGGTCAAGTCCATATGTTACATGACAACTTACACGGAACTGTTCAAAACTTCAGACAATAGCATCACATCAGTCTTGAGATACAAGTCTGAATACTGTCCCAAGTTTTAAAAATCAAACACTCCCCTGACTAGGTAGGGATGTGCAATCCAATTTTTCAAATGAATCGACATAGTCATATGGATATTTTTATAGTTAGTAATTCAAATTTCTCGTCATTGAGATAAAAAAATTCACTTTTTAATAGTGGATAATCAGTTAGATAGGAAGCCAATGTTTCTAAGGACAAGCTCATAAAACGAAAGCTATCGATGAACCTGTAGTTGATTATGTTCTCAGGAATATATTTTGTGAAGGAGATATATTTTTTCTTTGTTACTGGCAGTACTTCTACACCGCCATCAAAATCAACAGCGATACTTTTAAATATGAAATGGGTGTCATAACCACTAAAGTTGTGAAAACTATAGGAATGGTACGAGAATCTTGATACTTGGTATTACAGCTCTCAGGCGCCGGTCCTCTGTAATTATCATTCGGCACTAAACGATTATGATCTCAAACTTTGTTATGCTCTAAACTGAATGGCTCCTTACAAATATAACAATGAGTTGCAGTCGTAAATGCAGCTTCTTGTTCTCGTGTCAACGGAGACATATCATAGGGACATACAAATATCATTTCAACGTCTTCTGCAAACTGACGTAGCTCCATAGTAAACCACTTCACACAATCTTCACCACGATGTGACCGATAAAATGATAATGAGTCATCGTAGTCACATATTATCCAACACTATATGGCACATGTTCTGGGTACTTCTTTATCTTTCCAGTAGACTTTAATATACATTCCAGATCTGCATATATCACAAACGGTACTTTAACTTTGTTTTGAAATTCTTGAAGCGAATAATTTTGTCTTCTTCCGTAGGCAGTCGAGGTAGACATAAGTGTTTCAGTTTACAATCATCGATATGCTTTATTAATTTTTCGTCCGTAGTGAAGTAGTGTAGACAACGATCACAAAAGTGTGTTTTTGGTTGTTTTAGCACTGAGCTGCGATGAAACCAGCCGACTCAAGTCTTTTATCCACACATAATAGGAATTAAACCGTTCAATTTCATTACAGGTTTCCAAATAGTCACTATAGTACTGCTTTGAGTCATCAAAAGATTAACATGTTTGTTTTTTTTATTAACCGATATGAACAAGGGAACTATTGTAAATGTTTGATTGTTTAGTTTAAGAGTGTATATATTAACTGAAATGTTATTCTGAGATTCAAAATTTGTAATTTGGTTTATAGTCATTGGAAACTGGATCCCTTTTAAGTTTAATATGGATGAATAATGAAGATATTTAGAGAGCCTTTGAGGATCACGAGCGACAAGATAAAGTGCCGATACTATAAACCATATAAAACATGCCTGATCATTATTCCGTATGTTAATACACACCTGTTTACGTTGTATTTTAGGTGGCAGCTCAATATATGATAAATCCGCATGAGATTGTACTTATTTATATTACTACCTAAATTATAAATACTTTTCAATGTCCAGCCACTATCACGTTCCTGGGAGTCTTCTATTTCCGTTGTTATTGGTTTTATAACGCTAGTATCAAACCACTTGTCCAGATCTGTGTTCTTAAATATTGCGTGGTTAGATGTTGTAAAGTATTTATAGTCCCGTATAACTTGAGAACCAGAAGTAATCTCAAATTCTCCGCAAAAAACGGTATTAACTTTAACATCTTCATTGTTCTTTAGTATATCATTAATTCTTTTTTTGAATACACTCACAGTCTGTTAGAAAGGTCTTAACATCCTTATGTTTGAGATTACTAATTACGTCTGTATGAATACGTCCTTTGACGGCTGAGATGGAATCCTCCCAATGCACTCGGTGGTTAGCAGTTTCTTTTTTTTACATCAATTGTAGTTCCAATTTTTTGTACCCCCTTCAATTGATTACGCAGTGTCTTTATATTTGCCAACGATGCTAAAAGCTGTTGTTTTTCCCCAACAGACTTTGCATTCTTCATAGCACTTTTTATTCTGTTAACTTCAGTCCAATAGTCCTTCATAAATCCGTCCATCATTATGATGTTGCACCAACCCAAGGAAGGCGGCAATATTTTTTATTAGTTCCAAGAAACGATTTATTTTGATAGCTCAACGTTCTGCAACAAGTAACACACGATCAACCTTTTACATTTAATAAAGATCGTTGTATGTTTTAAAGATAGACTTGTTTGTTACAAGGCTGAATTAGAACTGACGCTCCGCTCGATAGCAACGGTTTATATAGCCGCGGACGAGTCCATTTGGTGGCGACGGGAAAACCCAGAATAATTATAAACTTAGACTTTTGGCCTGTGTTCGTATCGGTTCATGCATGGAAACGTCTAGAATATCTACATCAAATTCAAACGATGACGACACACCCTCACATTGTATTGCCAATCAAATCAGCCATGACACACAGAGCTCAAGTTAAACTAACAGCGCAACTCACCGACAAACTACATTCCTCTACCGGGCTGCAAATAAATCAAACAATTCATTTAAAATGTTTATATGTTTATATATCACTTTATTAATACAATATATACAATTTTCTACACCACTACCACCAGCACATTACCTTCTGGACCAATGAAAGAGCGCATATAGTACATATGCCAATCTGGGCAATCGTGACGAAAGCAGTCAATTACAACCATTCGCTACCAATAACAATCAATTACAACCTGCTCACATGATCACACTATCACACAACCACCTGGCTGCATGACCACTAGGTCACATGATCACCTGGTCACATGACCACTACATCATAACATAATCAACTAATTGTATACCATGTCATTTGTCGTGTTAACCAAAAGTTTAAATACTAAACAAACATCGCCATTGCTCTTATATTGGAAACAAAGATTCATGTTTACCAACTTCCTTTGCACTAGAAGCGGCATATGCACCAAAATTTTGTATAGGTATTTTAACTTCATGTCTTGTAGCTTACATTTCCGAGATATTTCATTCTCTACATTTTTATTTCGAGCACCAAGTTTGTCAAGGTGATCGCGTAACGTTGTTCTAGATACATTGTACAACATACTAGCTTTACATATATTTAACACATCTTTTGTATTTCACTAATTGCTTTCTCTAAAGATTCCATGACGTACATCATTAAAATATAAGTTTAAACTGATTCAAATTGAAAATAATACTCTTTTTAAACCAGTATTACAGGAATGCGCATGGGCAGGGGTGCGCATGGGCCGGGGTGCGCATGGGTAAGGGTTTGCACGCGCAGGGGCGCGCATGCTCTGGAGTGCGCATTAAAAGCAAATATAGGACTAGTTTAATATTATTGTAATATCACAAAGCTAGACGCAACAACTAACTTTAAATAAATTGTTTTTGAAACTTAAATGGATGACATGATTAAGTTTTATCATTACAATGGTACTATATCTGGTTGAACCGAGAAACAGTGCAATTAAGGTGATGGCGAGGACAGAATCGATGTGAATTGGTGTAGCTCTCACTCCGAGCAGGCGGGATTGGGCCTGTCTGACCGCAGAGTCATCATAGTAAGCCACTAACTCAAAGGTACGACTTCGTAGAAAGTAACCCAAATAGGTCGATTCATCATCAAGCCTTCAAACCTACACAGTTACATAAAAAAGTATAATACACCCGTTTTATTCCTATTATATGTTAAAACATGCTTACTCATAATAGAGTATCCAACAATATGAATTTTAGAGGGATCTCTCTATACTGTATATACCTGACATTAGCGGATGACAATCTGGTTTGTAGGCAGGGCTAAAAATCATTGAATGCCGATACACTTCCACACTGCGATACCTGTCGTATAAAGAATGGCCGATCACCAGTTAAAACCCCAATTCATTTTTTCAGTAGCTTTATACCCAATCATAATGCTACTTTTAAAAACTGTGTTTGCTTATTGTCATGATATTTGAAAGCAAGGTAGCACAGTGCATTAACGTTTACCTCATATCCCAGTCGATAGACTTTATATGTTGAATTGGAACTATGCTGCAAGCACCATGGATCTAGCTTTGGTCAGAAGCACATGCAAAGGGCAACCACACACGAAATTATCATAGCATGTTGTGCAATCATAACAACATAGTTAACCATAGCAAAATCATTTTTTTTACTAAACAAAATATTGGTGTATATTTCGGAAATTACAACACTGTTTCGGTCAAATGATATTAATCATAAATGTGACGATTACACAAATGATAAACCATACTTAAATATATTAACAATTGCATAGAGAAAATATAAATATAACCAATTTCAAATTATAAATTAAAAACCAAAAAGGCACTAGATATAAATATAACAATTACACCAATCGATGCGTATTACTAAAATAATGATATAATCACCTTTACAAATTTTTAATTTTTGCACCGTTTTCAGGCCATCATCAAAAAACCAAAACGGCACTACGTACTGACAATTGCACCTATCGGTTTATCATACTTAAATATGAAAATAATTGTCTTTGCAAAATTTAGTTATCTTTAACCGTTTTCGTGCTATCTGTCTACTGTCTACTGGAAAGGAAAAGAAGTACCCAAAGCATGTGCCATATAGTGTTGGATTATTATGTGATATGTGACTACGATGACTCATTATCATTTTATCGGTCATATCGTGGTGAGGATTGTGTGATGGGGTTTACTATGGAGCTACATCAGTTTGCAGAAGACGTTGAAATGGTATTTGTATGTCCCTATGATGTGTCTCCGTTGACACGAGAACAAGAAGCTGCATTTACGACTGCAACACATTGTTATATTTGTGAGGAGCCATTCAGTTTAAAGGATAAAAAAGTTTGAGATCATAATCGTTTAGTGCCGACTGATAATGACAGAGGACCGGCGCCTGAGAGCTGTGATATCAAGTATCAAGATTCTCATACCATTCCTATAGTTTTCACAACTTTAGTGGTTATGACAGCCATTTCATATTTAAAAGTATCTCTGTTGATTTGGATGGACGTGTAGAAATACTGCCAGTAACAAAGGAAAAATATAGCTCCTTCACAAAATATATTCCTGAGAACTTAATCAACTACAGGTTCATCGATAGCTTTCGTTTTATGAGCTTGTCCTTAGTAACATTGGCTTCCTATCTAACTGATTATCCACTATTAAAAAGTGAATTTTCTTATCTCAATGACGAGAAATTTGAATTATTAACTAGAAAAGGTGTATATCCATATGACTATGTCGATTTGTTTGAAAAATTGGATTGCACATCCCTACCTAGTCAACAAGAGTTTTACAACATGCTGGAAGGAAAAGAAATTACAAAGAAGCAGTATGCGCATGCTCAAAAAGTGTGGGGAGTATTTGATATTCAAAACTTGGGACAGTATTCAGACTTGTATTTCAAGACTGATGTGATGCTATTGGCTGAAGTTTTTGAACAGTTCCGTGTAAGTTGTCATGTAACATATGGACTTGACCCCGCCCACTATTACACCCTTCGAGGATACACTTGGGATGGAATGTTAAAGCATACAGACCAGGACCTTCAGCTACTGACTGATATTGATCAGTTATTGTTTATAGAAAAGGGCACACAAAGAGGACTTAGTCAAGTGGGTTCGGAACGATTTGACTCTGCTAACAATAAATATTTACCGACGTATGATTCTTCCAAACCAGATATATATCTCATATACTATGATTAATAATCAATATCGATGGGCGATGAGCCAGTCCTTACCCTGTGGAGGATTCGAATGGGTGGATATCAACATTGAAGTGACATCAGTTCCTGATAATGCTTCAGAAGGTTACATCTTGGAAGTTGATTTGGAATATCTGGAATCTATTCATAACTTGCATAAGGACCTTCCATTCTGTCCTGAATATATTGATCCGAAAACTGGGAAACCAGCTGTATTGAAAACACAAAATACCAAGTTAATGGCCACACTAAATTCTAAAAGAAGATATGTGATTCATTATAGAAATCTGAAACAAGCTTTGACGAATGGTCTTAAACTATCTGCAATTCATCGAGTGTTGAAATTTAGGCAAAGCTGCTGGTTAAAATCTTACATCGACCTAAATACCGAACTTCGTAAACAGGCAAGAAATGAATTTGAAAAGAACTTGTTCAAGTTAATGAATAATGCAGTCTTTGGGAAAACGATGGAAAATATACGAAAACATTGTAATGTGAAACTTGTGCAAAACTGGGATGGAAGATATGTAGCCGAAGCTAGGATATCCAACCCGCTATTTAAAAATGTCACAGTCTTTGATGAAAACCTTATGGCGGTGGAACTTCTCACATTACATTTGATTTTCCAATGCTCCACCCGAAGGTACTACATTGGCCAGGAAGCGAGTTTTTTTTACCTGGAAAATTTTGAATTTTGCCGAACCCTAGCTGTTCCAAGCAAGGTAGGGATCTTTAACGTGCGTGACAACACTCACACGGGACCTCCATTTACCTCTCATCCGAACGAGGGTGTATTTTTGTGAAAAATGCTCGCCTAACATTTTTCAAGCGGACCCTGTCGGGATTCGAACCCGGGACCTTGGGCGTAGTAGTCACACACATACCACTACGCCACGGAGCCGCCTGGAACTTCTCACAGCAGAAATATATTTTAACAAACCCATATATGTCGGTATGTGCATTCTCGACATAGCCAAGCTGACTATTTATGATTTTCACTATGGATATATGAACTCCGCATTTGGAAAAGGATGCCAAGTTCTCTACACGGATACAGATAGTCTAATTTACAAAATTATAAACCTAGATTCTTATGAAACCATGAAACGCGATTGTCAACATCGTTTCGATACTTCAGAGTATCCTACCAATAACAATTATGGAATTCATTTGGTTAACAAGAACGTATTGGGGATGATGAAGGACGAAAATAATGGACGACTTATGACGGATTTTATTGGCCTACGATAGAAGATGTATACGACGAGGATTTTTAAGACTGTTATCGGGAATTCAATGTATGGTACAAAAATGACCAAAATGGACCTTGGATTTTTCCATAAGAAAATACATGGGAAAATGGGCGGCTTTGTTTTAGAAGTAACCTACCTAATCTACTAAAATCTAGATTTTTCCATTCACTCCAACAACAGAATTTAGTAAGTCGATTCTTACCCTTGAAAACAATCAACATTAGCAAACGCTCTATTATTATTTGAACATAATTTTTTAACCACTTGAAATGCATTTATTTCATTTAAAGAAGAAGAGCAAAGAGAAATTGCTTTCGCTTGAGTTAACTGGTGATGTCGATGCAGAGCTCAAATGCCTACTGAGACTACATGTTTTTAGTTGTATCATACAATAATAATAGCCTCGTAAAAAATGACACTATAATTATTTATGTACCATAAATGCATGACCATTGGTCATTATTCCATAGATATCATCATAGAATAATATTAAGCATGATGAATTCTATGGTAGATATACAAATGCAGAGGGAAATGTTGGGCTAAAAATCGCTTTAAATATTTAAATTGATTGTATTCATAACTGTATGCTCTAATGATATGAAATCGATAGAAATCATTAGAAGAAATTTAACAAGTGCATTGCATAGTCAGAGTGATTAATTTTAATCCCCTCTCTCTACAAAAGTCCAAACACAGGAGTCATGTTATGTTACCAAATCTCATTAGTGCTTATTCTTCCTATTTCGAAGGTAATTCTCGTACAAGTTACACCGCTGAGTTTCCTTTATTTAATTTTGATAAAATTGAAAGTCGTGGTACTCGTTATCTATATGAAGACAGGTATTTTGTTATCAAGGTTGTTAGGGAACCTGCAAATGAATCGGGCCTGCATTATAGATTTGAATATGATACATGTATAGCTGGTGTCGTTTGAGTTACTTTGAATTTAATTAAATCCATTTTTGGGGATTTACCCTTTGCACCTTAGTGCCTTTAGTGGTAGTATTCTTTTTGAGAGTTGGAATTGAAGATGGAATCCTACCTGATTTGTTGTGGATTTTGCTACTGTGTTTCCGCATTTTTGCGGCAAGCTCTCTTATTGTTATGGTTTGCGTGTCTGTTATCTGTTTAGAAATCGGAATACCCATGTAAATGGCAAGTATTTAATAATGCAAATTGCATTTTGGTAATTTGTTTGTAACGCTTTTAGGGTTCTAGTTCTTGTTTTCACCTTGTGGTTATTGAGATTATTTGTGTTTACTCAAACTACTTGAATATTAAAGTTATTAACCCTGCAGGGGTCGCGCTGTAAGTAGTTACCTGAGAGGTCGCACGTGAGAAGTACTCACATTTTACTTTTTATATCATTTTAACCCAAACAATAGTAGAAATATCCAATCTGCATAATATGTTTTATTACATAACACATACAAAATATAAACAGGATTAATAACTAAGTATTAAATGTTTATATTCCTATTGTCCGTAAAAAAACACAAAAATAATAAGAAAGCTTGATATTATGATAAAAAAATTTTGTTATAAAGTCCTTAAACAAATGGTTTACTCGTACATAAAAAATTAACTAAAACTCATAACTTATTCAGTAGAGCTACCACTGATTTTGTTGGTTCTGGAACATCGTGAACACGTAAAATCGAATGTTCTGTAGAAATTGTTGTATTACATTTGGCACAATGTTTCTTAGTTTTACGGTTTTTTTCTTCTTGGACAGTATCCACAAAATCCTCTTGTTTACTGTCTTTATTACTACTAAATATAATTTGTGCATTAATCCTCCGACATCCAAAAGTGCAAAAAAATTCTCAATGGCCACCGACAACAAAATCTAGAAACAGAATAAGTAGATTTCATTTGGTCTACAGAGTCAACCCCTCTTTTTGTTAGATTATAAAATGTTAAAACTTCTGGCTTGTACAAATTACCACTTTCCATGTCAATCTTATCATCACTATGCAATGTAGAAAAAGCAAACAAATTTTTGTTTGGTTGTGATTTGTACAAAACTAAAACCATGTTCTTCCTAAAGCCAAACATACTACTTGAATATGGTCTCGCTTTCGTATTGAGGAAAATTGGTGGTATTTCCTTTTTCCTTTTCATTTTAAACAGTTCGGTAGCAAGTACAATAGAAGTGAAATAATTATCCATGGTGAAATTTCGACCTGAATTCAAAATGTGTTTAGCTACGTGCAATACAACGTCATTGGAGTATTAGATAGTTGAAAAGGGCCTGGGAGTTGCCTTCCAGTGTAAATTTCTAGATTTGTCGTATAGTACATTCGCACATCAACGAGGGCATACATTTTTAATCCATATTTAGCCGACTTGTCAATATATTGCCTAAATTTGCATCGGCCCCAAAAATTTTCCAACATTTCGTCTATCGTACAGTATTCACCAACCTGGTAGTTTGCTTTGCACTTGGTAACAAACGTTTCGAAAACTTGCCTTATTGGTGCTAAATTGTCATATTTCTTTCTCTCGTGTCTATCATTTATGTCTTCAAACCGTAGAGCTTGTAACAAAAGCTGAAATCTTTGTTTGGATAAGGTCAATTTGAAAATTTCGGGCGCTGTTCTATCCTCGGTCTATAACTCTTGCATATTTACATATTATCATTTTTTACACCACACATATATAAAATACCAATAAGGACATATATCTCTGTTATATTCGTTTTACTGCAATTTCTCTCATGCTGATAGTTAGGTCGCAACTTTTCAAGATAATTATTTGGACACTCTACAAGATGACGAATTATTTCTGGAGGAAAGAAGAGTTCCCAACAGTCTCTTGGAGTTTTTGCGTTTGGACGAGATTAGTGAGCAGATCAAATAGTTGTTTCGCCCTTACCAGTAAAGAGAGGCATATTAGAGAATTCAACATCATCTATATTATTTTCAGACAGCTCTGAACCATATTATGAATGGAATACTCACTGCTGGCTTCACTTTCAGTTTCGCAAGGGTCATTAACTTCTAGTACTTCATCCCTGGGTGTTGGAACTGCCCACATTTAAGACAAGCTAACTCAAGAAGTTTCTGACCACGACTCATATTTTGTAATCGTACAATTAAAAACCAACTTAATTTTATACTCGCTAAATCAATTTTTCACTATAATTATTAATAGCCACTTAATAAGGAGATAAATATTATAAAAAAATACTCACTGCCCTGTAATTCATTTTTTCAAAACTAAAAATTAAACTTCAACACTTCAGGTCGTGCAATGAGAAAATTACTCACCGTGCGTGCAGTTGTTCAACGATGATGCCTGAATCAAACAACGAATCGAACTAAATGCAGAGCTGATACGGCAAACGTGCAAACCCGATTCTAAAGTCATCTAGAGTGGTGATGGTAATCATTAAGTGTATACCCAGGAAACTATGGTTAATTTGTATTACGTGTGAGAGATATGATCATAGCGCGATCCCTCCAGGGTTAATAATTAATGCAAGCACTGACATATACGAATGAAACTTATTATCTGTAAGGACAACGACCATCATCAGTTGGTGAGATTGTGAAATCGTTGTTTACAATCATTTGTTTTTTTATACTAACTTGAATTTAATTAATTTATTTAGAGCCATTAATGCAATGAAATGAAATTGTAAATTTATTGTGTTCCCGCCACTTATAATGTGTGACTAACCAACTTTCGCAAACTTTGAGCTTAGAAATTAGGAAATTATTTATCGTTGAACACTATAAGTTAAGGGTTGGCAGCCAAACCAAAACATCTCAATTAAATATTAATGTAAATCGTTATCAGTTTATTATCTTATCACACAACTTAATGCATAATTTCCATATCAGTTTCATTAAGTTCGTTGGTCGTTACTTCTTCTACATGTTAATTGTTTACGATAATTTTGGTCTTATTGCTAATAAAATATTGCAGAATACGTACACTTATACCCTAGTGACATTACTTATATACAATATTTACAGGTTGTACAAATTATTTTATGTTAATATATCGTTGCCATACTAACTGTTTTATTTATAATTAAAAAAATACTTTCCTTACAGGTAGAGTTGTAAGAGCAGTTTTCATTGCTGGTGTGTAGGTTATTGGATTGGGTACCCTAGTTATCTTTTCAGTGAGTTTCCAATTATCAGCGAAAATCAGTTATATATAATTGGATGGTGCTTATTGATTTGTAGTTGAAACTCCGGGTTTTATTAAAGGTTTGTTCGGTCTGAACTCATACCACTTCTACTGACTGACAGTCAGGGTATACTGTTACTGTTATTATCCGCAATTCAGTTCGATATCGCCTTATTCCTATTGTCGTGCATGTTTAAAACTGTTGTTAAAATAAAGTAATATTTTAATCACTGAATAGTGTTGAATTACCGATAATCATATTTACATATAATACAATCATTCCAATGCGTTTATTTATTTGAGATTACAAAGTAGAACAAGCATAATACAATAAATTAAACAATAATACAAGGGTATGTACAATCAGAGAAGTTGGAGGTTGTTCGCCCTAAAGTCTAGAATCACTTGCACTCATTGGCAAACAAATGAGTAGATTCTAATATAAATGTACTGTACTTAAATAAAGTATTCCTTTAAGCAAATAAAACGCATGTCTAATACTGCTAAGATTATTTATTTTTAATTGACACAAACACTAGGCCAAATTAAGAAGCAGAAAGCAAAATCATTTTCAACGCGTTTGATTGTACAAGTTAATTTCCCTTTAATTTTATAAAAAGTTACATTTATACGAAAAATTAACTACTATTATTACAACAGCTAGAAATTCTGGAAATCAGACTGTTTGAACAATCAACTGAGGAGAAACGTTAATACTTCTACGTTTTCTTTTAGTAGGTACTTCTGGATGTATATCTAAATAAACCGATTTATGTGTTTTACATGATAATGAGTTTATTAAACTAGACAATAGGATGAAATGTCTTAATGGACTTGCTTTCTGCAACATTTTCCTTAAAAAATCTCCAAATATTCCATTTAGAAGTTACTGAAATTTAAAAATATGTGCTTTCTAGGGTATCTTTTTTATCTGGTGTAGTTGCAATCCTAAAAGAACTAGTGTGTTTTGGGAAAATTGGTGGAACATTTTGTATGTTTTTGCTAATTTGTGAAATGGAATGGTTTTAGTCACTTTACTGAAAATATGTGGTTCTAACAGCTGCCAGAAAATTTCTTGTTTTAGATTTTACAATGCTTTGCCTTTTATAGCTGCGTTAGAGTAATCTTCACGTTATAACGTCTGATTGATGAGAAGTGTCTTTCTTAGACTTTCTTTTTCCATTACGCTGTGGATTTATTCAGGTCTTTTAAACTATCGATGAACTTCTGCTTCTTAGTTTTCTACACATTTCCAAAATTCCTGCTGTACTCGAACCTGGTATTCCTGCATAAGTTTCCTTTGTCGTCAGTATCTGGTTCACATTCAAAATTTGCCATACCTAACAGGTTTATAGGATTTATTGCATAATCAGACTCTCTATTGCTGTTTTCAAAATCATTAGAACTAGGTTTAACGCAGAACTAACTGTAATTAATTACTTTTAATGAATGTAAATTTTTTTTACATTAAGCTTCCTTGTCTACGTGCTAACTTTGAAGATGCAGTGTAGCCACTTATTGTATCCAAAGGTATTAAGGTTGCCTTTAGTTTCTATCCAAATTTAACAATTAGTGGTTCTGGAAATTTGACTGCTTTAACAATCAATGGAGAAACATTAACACTGTTACTGCGGTTTCTTTTAGCAGATACTTCTGCATCTTCCTCTATACCAACGGATTGATTTTTTTGCACAACAATGGGTTTGTTAAACTAGACAATTGGACTGAATGTCTCAGTAAAATTGTTTTCGAAAAATTTTCTTTAAAAAATTTCTCAACAAGTTTTTGATCTTCTGTGCTTACTGCTGATTTATCAAATACATCAGTTAGATTTGTTATAACTACAATCTTTTCTGTTCATGTATTTAGATTTTTTCTGGTTCATGCTATCATTGAGCGCGAATGAAGTTACAGGAAGTATAATCTCCAAAACATCACTTTTTGAAATTAATGCAGGATGCTTTGCTTGTTATTGCTAATCATTTTTCCTTCTGTTTCATATATTAACTGAATTTGATATATTTTCACTACCTATGCTTATACACTCTGTCCGGGCTTGAATTCTCTAACTCATTTTCGCTAAGCGTTTTTAAGCACTGAGCATTGTGACGGTAATATTCGAGCAGCTCAATCATGGATGTATTCTCTAACTACTGCTTGTCCTTATGCAAATCATTTGTGATCACCTGTCAATCATTTTCAAATAATGTGCCTCCTATCAATCGTTTTTAAAACGCATAGCAGTTTTTATGATTTGAAAATGTCAAATGTTATTGTTAATTTGACTTTTGTGGCTATATTTAAAAATTTGTAAAATATGGTCCATGTTAATCATTTTTTGATATTAAACGCAATTCAAAATGTAGAAGATGCAGAAGAGAGGCAAAGAACTATTTATAATCCAGAGGACCGTTTTGAATTAAGTGATTATAAATTATTAAAGTTGTGGAGGTTAAGAAAAGCAGATGTAAGTAATTTAGAAGGATTAATAACAGCTTTTATACCTCAATCACAAAGAATTAGTGCACTGGACATCCAACAAAAGGTAAATAAGTAAAGAATATTGGGCTTAACACTGGCTAATTAATATATAAATTCTAGTTATTGACAGTATTGAGGCTTTTTGCCGCTGGTGGTTACCAGTTAAATATTGGCAAAACTTTTTGGTTTGAACCAAGCTTCAGTGTCGACGAGCCTTAATGTTGTGTTGAATGCATTAAACCAACTGCAAATTTTAAATACGTACATCCACTTTCTGATACTATCTATAAATTGGCATATACCAGCCAAAAGTAACATGTCTAGAGTTTTAATGCAATGTACAATTATATATGTATGTATAGATTTTATAATGAATATGGTTTTCTGAGAGTTGTGGGATGTGTTTCAATTGTAGCTCCATTCAAGAATGAACACCTGTATCTCAACAGGAAATGCTACCATTCTTTAAACGCGCAAATGGTATAGACACATTTGTATAATTTTTATGTATCATATTTCCTTAGATATGTGATGAGTCGAAAAAGTTACTGCACACCAACGTTGGGTATCCAGGAAGTACCCACAATAGCTTTATTTAGCAGAGAAATTTACCAGTGGAATATAGAGGAAGTTTTTATGTATTAGGTAACTAATTTCACGTTAACATTTAGACATTGTCAATAAGTTAGTGCTTCGTAGGCAATTCTGGTTATCTTCCAACCATGGATACTAACTCCAATAACACCACAACCTATACCAGATACACCGGAAGCTACTTACAACAGCAGGCATAAACCATGTCGGTCCATTAATGAACAATGTTTTGGCATTGTAAAATGTAGATTTCGATGTCTCTTACGGCATAGAACTTTACATTATTGCCCGGAAACTGCTGGGAAGATCGTCGATGCATGTGCCGTTCTACACAACATTTGCATTGAAAATAACGTGCCCTTGTATGATGATGAAGATTATACAAACGAAGATGAAAACAATGATGATGCTAATCCTTACGATGAAAGGGTTGAGCAGGCACAACAAAATGACCTGTTAGAAAGTAGACGTAGGAATTATTTCAGTCGTTGACAACATTAAGTTCTATTTGTGCTACATTTAGAAATAAAAAAATGTAATATATGCAGTTTTGTGTATTTATTAATATGAATTGCATCTGTACCTGACAAAACACATGAAACATTTCTTAATGTACTAAACATAACTTAAAGAGAAGGTTTTTGCCTGAATATCGAATAACATTATAATCGCACACATAAAAAATTTAAGTTATTTACCAATAAATTAACTTGTTTTTAAAATGTTATTAAAATTTGTTTGTGCAATAGCTTCCAAAGCTGTCGCTATTCGAGCTTTGATTTGTAGCTCTACCGTTAATATTTGTAACTTAGCATTGTAATAACTTTCTTTGATCCGCTTTATTTTTAATAGTTGCTTCTAGTAAATTATTAGCAGCTTCTACAGAATCTTTCAAATTTGAAATTTTTTTCTGTATGCCACCATCCACGGTCAAGAAATTGATAATTATTCTAACAGGGATAATGGTTAGTTAGAATGTGATTTTCTTGTGTAAATTGAAAGCTCACTAATTAAATTTTAGTTCTTCACGGTTTGTCGAGTATTATACTAGATATGTTGAGACAACCAAAATCGTCTCGATTAAAAGTAAATGGTAATGTTTATGGCATGAAAGTTATAAATTATTTATTTTCCGTGTTCTTATATGATACTCCAAGTCGTTATATTTAGTATTGTAATAAGTAGTTATATAATTGAAGTTCATAATATAAATCATGTATGTAATATTTGTTATAATAGTAAGTATTAGCATTAACTTTATTATGTTAAGGTTACTAGAAATAATATTTCGAAATTAGAGGATCGATTATTTGTTGGAAGTTAGATTATTCTATTGAACCCTCTCTCAGTGGTTGAAGGACCATCGGTTGGTCATCCAGGTGAACTCTGGGTTAAACCATGGACAAGACTGAACTGCAGTGATACAATGGAATTTTTGTGTTGAACTTACCATGAACTAGATCAATACAACCCACCCTAAGCTTCCATCTTAATTAGAACTCATCTTTAATCAACTTACACGATTGTATTATGGGTAATGAACATGAGATAGAGTTATGCTAAATAGAAGTTTGAACTATATATCTCAATGAAAAGTAATAAAAAATGAACATGAAGATGTAAACGGTACCCAGATTCCTTGCTGTGCACCTGAAAGTTGTTTAAAATAATTTGTTGTAAAATATAATATACAAATTTCTTTTAGGTCAGATACCAGCTTTGAATAAACATTTTTCATAAAAGAAACACCAAGAAACTAACATCTGAAGTTCCCACAATACATATTAGTAATTAAAATGAAACTTTAGTTCTAACATTTTTATGACCTAGAAAACGTTCAATGACGTGTGGTGGTTTGTTATTACAGGCTTATGTTACGAAACGTGCATCGTGGGAATGTTAAAGAATTGAAATACCCAAGGCTTTTCATTTAACGTTATTAGTGACATACTTTAAATTGAATACTGTGTAAAAAGAATCATTAATCATGTATAATTGTTTCAGAACTACACAAAATGATTCGAGAACAACACAAATTATGCAAGCACTGACCATAAATTACAATAGCGTAAAAGTAATGAAAGTTAACGATTTAACTTCAATTTATATCTAAAAAGTATTTACTTCTACATTTATAGCAATAAGAATTATATATTGCCCTTATTTTCAAACAACTGACAGAAATATACACAATAATTCTTTAATTTAACAACTATAAACGAATTACTAACAGCACACTTATTAAACACATTAATTAATCCAAATTTTTATCGAAGAGGCGACCATGGTTCAAAAACATTCGCATACTTTTTGCGTTCTAAAATGAAATGAATTACGAAACTGATGGTTATTAGAAAAATTTACCAAAACAAGGAAATTCTTCTTCGTGTAAGGAGACGTAATGCCTTAATACAGCATCTCTTTCTGCATAATAACTTTTAGCCTCTTCACCAATGTAGTGTCCGACCAAAGCGGCAACGAGAGATAAACCTATATGCTTTTGAAAACCTACAGAAGTATTATATAAGAAGAAGTAGGGTTATGTACGAAAACGTACCTGCAAGTACTGGACGACTACTGTACCAATTTGCAACTAAACAGCCAACAAAACTAGTTACACCCAATAATCCAGCACCCCAATATTTATTAATAAAAGGTTCGAAACTAAATTCTTATTTTCCAATAACTCAAGTGGACCTTCGGGGGCTTTGGGATACCACGCCATTTTTATTTATAGTGTGTTGACGTGAGTACCCACACGTTACTGTTACTTTTCAAATCTTATGTCATTATAACTGTATCAGAACTACCGTTCATTGACTAATACCTCGATCAACGGACCTACTGTAAAAATTAAAAAGTTATTGGGTAGATTTTTAAACAGTGCCTATCGCACTGAATTTGCAAAAGAAATAATGAAAGACTGTAAAAAATTTGAATCAGAATTTAGCAAATTCTATATTTTATTAGATGCGAAGATTAACGATAATAACTGCAGAGGAGGTCTGGACTAACAAAACTGCGTACAGTACGTAGAGAACGTCTATTTATGTATAATGTAACGTCTACATCACACTAATTTAACCTCAATAACAACAAGTTGAAAATGCAAGGCATTGTTGCAACGAACTTCCAAATGTAGACTTACTTTAAAACAATTTAAAGAAATTAAAATTATTATGTTGTAATAATTATAAGTATTCAGATAAAATACAAAAATTTATAAACAACAAAAGAGACATTTTAATATATTTTATTTTATTGAATAAATATTTTAAAAGCTATATATGTGTGTGTGTATGTATGTATGTGTGTTTGTGTGTGTGTGTGTGTGTAAATAAGGGGGCATCATATTTCGATTCAGTTTTTCAGAGGATTCTAAATATGTATCGCACATTAATTTTGGAACTATTTGAAATTTTGATAAAATTAATTCCCCGGGGGTCGGGTATCCGTGGTCAGATTTTGTGGGGGTACCATATTTCGACTCAGCTATGTTAGGGGAGTCCAAATATGTATCGCACATTAATTTTGGACCTATTTGAAATTTTAATTTTCCCGGCGGAATATCGCGGGGGCACGGCGTCCCCGTGGCCCGATTTCAACTGACATCAAAACTTAAGCTCAGGACACCGAGCTGAATCGATTGATGTATCACACATTGATGTCCGACCATTAGAAAAGCCTCGGACGGACAGACAGACGGACGACAAATCGATTTCATAAACGAACGAAGTTCGTTGAAAAGTATAAACTAAAATTTCTTCAAAAAGCAAATTCATCTAACCAGTTTAAATAATATTAATCTAACAGCCTTGATTCCAACTTCTTGACGAAATTAAATCACCTCAACGTATTTTATTAAACATTAAAGATTTTCGCAGTAGAAAAGGAATTCCCGGTGGTCTTGAACTTAAATGTATTTTTGTGTTAGTCATATTCCAAAATGTTTACCGCTATTTGGAACAAAAAAATGTAGATTTTCTTCTTTATGTTTAGTTAAATAAAATAATTGATAGATAAATATAATTTGAAAAAATAATTTGATACATATTTGTATTCATGATAGGAACCTGCTTATAAAGGAATTCCCGGTTGTATTGAACTTATACGTAATTTTGTGTTAGTCATATTCCAAAATGCTTGCCGATATTTGAAAATTAAAAAATGTGGATTTTCTTTATCTTTAGTTAAATGGAATGGTCGATAGATAAATATAATTTGAAAAAATAATTTATGGTACAAGTAATACTGCGACCAATATCTACTTGTATTCACGATTGCTAATTAATTGTAAGTTTAAAAATCTTCCATTTACACGTCTACTTTTATATTGTTGAGTTGCGTTTCACAATCCTTATGTAATGCTTAATATGGCAGCAAACTTATAAAAGATTTAGCGGGATAGAATTATGTAAATAAACTAAAGAATGAAACCAGGCCCAACATGAAAGAGCAGAAAAAATTTGAAAATTTGGTATAATACAACCTACAATGCAAGAGGAAATTCTCACGTAAACTATATCGACCATGGGACGTCCTTTAGCAGTACTAAAGAAAATTGACAATGTGATATACTAGATCCAAAACAAACTAAGGGAAGCAACTCGATTTCCAAAAGGTCTGTTTATGATGGTACTACTAATACTAGCTTTCCCGCTGTTACGTAAGTACATCAACGTTGTTATTGAAAAAAAATAGTATAACAATAATAGAAATATTTCGGATGTGTTATGTTTGTTAGTGCAGTACATGAAACTTCGACTAGCTTTTCAATATAATTTTCAAAATTATTAGTTCTTTTTATCCGCAAATTATATAAATATTTAGTCTATATATGATGGTTTGTAACTATTGAAATTTTGGTAGGTTCTCAGTATCATAGTAGCTCTAATGTCTTGAAGTTTTTTAAATGTTGCGCAATAGCTTTTGTCGGTAGACGCTTGGCTTTATTCAGTTTGACAGGTGGTGTTACAAAAAAATGTAAGCATCGATATGGCGGGCTTTGAAAACATAGATAAATCTTTATTTCCTTTAAAAAGTATTTCATCCGTAATTCAAATATTCAGGCATCATTTGGAAAATACAAGTGAACCAGATTTAGCATTGCTATCAATATTAGTGGGTGGTGTTGAAAATTCTTTAACATGCGGCCGGCCAAATCTTCCACTGCAACTATGTGATCAAGTTGAAACTTCAAGTTTACCCGCTTTGGAATATCATACTATTGAAATGTTATATCATAAATTTTACGCTATTTTAAAAGGTGCAATCGATGTACCAAACAATAATCAAGGTGAAAAGCAATACGCTACAAGGAATTTGTTAAAAAAGTATCAGATGTTATATGGAACACTTTGTCAAGGAGTTATTACAAAGATCGTGCACATTTACAAAGTTTATATAGTTACTTAACAGGTAGTAAATTGGACTGTTTTGGTGTTGCATTTGCAGTTGTTGCTGCATGCCAAGCATTGGGTTATGAAGATGTACATTTGGCTCTTTCAGAAGATCATGCGTGGGTTGTTTTTGGGCAGTACAGCAAAGAGACAGCTGAAGTGACATGGCATGGGAAAGGGAATGAAGATAAGAGAGGCCAAGAAATTGGAAAAGGCGTTGATGCACGTTCGTGGTTGTACGTTAACAATAGACCAGTTATTTGTACTAGAGCGATGGAAGTGGCTGCTTTAGTGTCTGCTATAAATCCGTCTTTAAATGCCACACATGATGCGTACGAAGTTGCATATTTACAACAGGAATTATTGTGGATGTTATATGATATGGGGCATCTGACAAGATATCCCATGGCACTTGGAAATTTAGGTGATTTAGAGGAAATTTCAGCTACACCTGGCAGGTATGTTAATATTGTCATTATTTATACATTAAATTTGTTTATAATCGTCTACTTCACTTGCTTAGTGCCATTGGCAATTAATGTAATACCAATTATATATTTTTATGATACCCAATATAAATAATAGATAAATGAACTGATAATATTATCTTTATATAATATAGCATCATTATAGATAATAATGTGATGCAATGGTCTAACGAAAAAAGCATATTCATGTTTCTGTACCAAATTAAACATCACTTGTGTGTGTATGTCGGGCCAGGTCAAGTTATACTGACGCCGGGACGCAGCAAGAATTTTGCCGACCCCCAAAGATAATTCATAATTTCATAGTGAAATAATATAGATTTGTAGAGCCTAAATGATTATTTCAAATCGAGTTGGTAATTGAAAGATGAAAAATATAAGGTCCCAGAAAGGATTTGAACCTGTATCTTCAGCTTTCGCGGCTGATGTATTTACCAACAATATTGGGACTTATGATAAAATTGGAAAATTTCACAAATTTAAATCATGTATCAACTATACATCAACCAAACTTTCAATTACGTTTGACATTTTTGTCAATCATATCTGACAGTGTCAAGTTTTTGACTTATGTCAGATTTAGACAAAGGACACTCAAAATTGTAACTATAAGTCAACTATTCAATATATACATAGGTAATTAATCGCACAAACCAAGTTGATAAATACTAACATATTACAATAAGATAAAATAATAACTTAAACCTTCTATGCAAAGCTTAAATGATCATTTCAAATATAAGGTCTTAGATAAGATTTGAACCTGTATTTTTAACTTTTGCGGCTGATGTTTTTACCAATTATACTACCAAGATTGGTAATGACAATTGGAAAATTTTACAAATTTAAATTACGTTTGGCATTTTTGTCAATCACAGTGTCAAGTTTTTTTACTTATGTCGGATTACGCATGGAAAATTAAGAATTTAGATCAAAAAGTAAATGAAACGGAGGAAAGTTGCCAAGCCAGATTTAAACATTCAAAATGACTTAAGAAGTCTTAAAACAGATTTAGGCAATAAGGTAGAAAATTTAGAAGATAGGGTGAAGAATATTAAGAGCTCATCACAGTAGCGGCCATATTGAAATTTCTAAAGATCCAAATTTCTTTCCTATTAGGCACCCAAATTAAAAACGGTTTTAATAAAAGTTATTTATTAAATAATTGTCTATGTGGGAAAGTCATTTAGGTTTTTTAACTGAAAAATTTTTTTTTGCTGATAATAGAGCGATTTAAACAAAACCAGTAACTTTCCTAAATGTGTGAATAATTTTTATGAATTTTCATCAAAATTGCACACTATAATTCACTTTATTTATCGGATAAATAAAATATTAGTATTTTTTTAGAAAAATGTACCCGCAATGTGTTACCGTGGAAAAATTCAGAACTTCCATGTCACACACTATTGTAAAACAGAAATGGTTTGTATACATGCTATACAAAACAAAACACAACAAACATACAGGAAACGCTATACTATTGAGATCAAACTATCATTATGAGAGTTTTCGACTATAGTCGTAATTGCTCACAAATCTACTTATAACTTTCATTATGGATATTATTTAGGGCCTCAGCAATTATTGAAATGAGTTGATCTTCATAACCTTGGATTTATATAAATTTTTGTTGGGCTTCCTATTTAGTGAAGTAAGTAATTGGTATTCCCCCGGTTTTGAGGTAAATAATAATGAAAGACTACATTGCAATAGTGTTCTATATTTTTAAAAAAAATTTTTAACTAATATACTATATAGTTGATGAAAAACTGGCTTGTAATATGGTGAAAGAATGGGTGTAGTGTAATGTAAAAAAGAACAAATGCAGAATTGTTTAATTTTTAATGCGACGTTCAATTAATGTTTTGGAATAAATTTAAAAATGACCGTCTCACGCCAGTAATGCTGTGGATGCAATGATAGGTTAGGTTACTGTTAGAAATAGATATTATTATTAAGAAACACAAATCACTTAACACGCATATCAGAACAGTTGTTCTAAAACTATTGCATACTGAGTAAGAGTAAGATGGCCGACTGAGTAAGGCGTGCATTTGTACTGCTCCGGTGTTTTTCGTTTTAACTAGTGTTTAATAATTAATAAATAATATACGTTTAATCAAATTACTAGACTACAATCTAAGTTTCATTGCGTGCGTGTTCAATTATAATTCTTGTCTTCTCATATAAATAATTCGAGTTTGTTCAATTTGATAGTATAAAGTTTTGTTTACGTGCTTATATTGAACTGTTTTAATTGACAAAGATGCCTAGCACCACATCCAAGAGTGAAAAGGAAGACCTGCCTGATGCTTTGTTTAATGCACGGGGGTTCTTATAAATCTGTATATCGACTTACCTCCGCGTTGTTTTATTGTTCGAAGGTGTAGTTTCTATTCTTCAACTAAATGGACTGTATGCGAATTATAGTACGTGTTACATTTGCATTTTCACCGTGTTTTTTCAGGGTTTATTGATAAATTAGGCGGCACTATTGACTAACTCACTTTACCAAATCGAACCAACGACTGTTCCGCTTCGATGTTCATGAGAGAGTGTTTCTGTCACTACCCTTTTTTCAACTTAATTTCCGCATGCACAAAGGGGGATTTATGACGAGATATAACGGGACAAGGATGACAGCTTGACTTTTTGATTTACAACTACAAATTTAAAATAACTTAAAATTAACCACGCAAATGTGCGACAAAGTAAGTAAGTAAGTAAGTAAGTAAGTAGATTTATTGCATAACTCAATATAGGTTAATAAAGTATAAAACAAAAATATTATACTATAAAGCAAATTATTAAAATACAGTTAATAATATAATTAGTTTTCATTTCTACAACTTAAAATATATTTTTTTAAATTACTCTTGAATTTTCTTTGAGAAGGCTGATTTGTAACTGATTTTGGTAATGTATTATATATCTTAACGCCATAATGAAATACATTTTTTGTGGTTATCGTTTTATTCTTCTTGTATATATAGTAATTGTCTGCTTGTCTTGTGCTGTAGTTTATGTATATCTGACACTTTAATTAAGTTGCTAACCAAGTACGAAGGCAGCAAATCATTGATAATTTTATATATAAAAACCATACTATTATATTTCATTTGTTCCTGAACATTTAAAAAATTAAGGCATTCTAACATTTTACGGACTTTGGCAAATCTGCTACATTTTAATAAACATCTCATTGCACGATTTTGTATCTTTTGCAATCTTTCCAAATCACCTTGGTTTGAGACAAATAAAATGGTGCTGCAATATGTTAGGTGTGGATAAACTATTGCTCTATATAAAGTTATTCGAGCAAAACTTGATAACTTTGCACTAATTCTTCTCAGAAATCCAACCTTTTTGCTTACTTTATTTATAACCATCTGTAGATGCATTTTAAAAGTTAATTTTTGGTCGATTATTACGCCAAGGTATTTAATGTTCTCTACCAGTTCAATATCAGACCCATCTATTTGTACATTCCTATTTTCTGTTTTTATCATTTGATAACTTCTATCATTCGTTAACAACATCCATTTTGTTTTATCAACATTTATCTTCAGCTTATTTCCAACTAAATATTTGCTAATTCTTATTAAGTCACTATTTACAGATTGAATCAGGTTTATTACATTTGCACCTTCAGCATATATTAAAGTGTCATCAGCAAACATATGCATCTTTGTTACCTTCACTACATTCACTATATCGTTTATGTAAATTATAAAAGCAATGGTCCCAAAATACTTCCTTGTGGAACACCCCACTCAATTTCTGATTTATTAGATGTTTCCGTTGCCATCTTGTTTCTTGCTCTCTGTTTTGTAGGTAGTCTTTAAACCACTCTAACGCATTGTCTTTAACCCCATATTTTTCCAATTTTTTAATGAGAATATTTCTACTTATAGTCTCAAATGCTCTTTTGTAATCTATAAAGACTGCACACACTGCCTTTCCTTTATCCATTGATTCTTTCCAGTCATTTATAATTAGCTGAATCGCTGTTTCACACGGGTGTTTCGTTCGAAAACCAGACTGATAGGTGGTTAATATATTAGTCTCATCCAAGAATTGCTTCAGTTGCTTATATATTACTGTTTCTAATACCTTTTCAATTGTGGCCAACATATTTATAGGCCTGTACTCTTCGCATTTCTTTGTTGATACTACTTTTTGAATTGGTGTAATTGTTGATATCTTTAAGTCCTTGGGCACAATACCATGCATAAGAGACATATTTATTATGTTTAGTAGCGGATAACCAATAATATCAAAAATTTCTTTAAGAACTCTACTGTTTACACCATCCGGGCTGCTTTTATTTGCTTGCTTATATACCAATTCTTTTAGTTCATGTATTTTAATAATTTAAAAGTACTTAATTCCTTCAGGCTTGTACGTATTGGATCGTGAAACTCAAACTTTTCAATACCAATTGATGATGTAATTTCTGTTATACTATTTATGAAGTAACTATTGAAGTTTTCAGCAATAGTTTTGTCATTAGTTTCTAGTGTATTTTCAAATATAATGTGCTTACTATTTTGAATACGTTCGGTTTTTAATACAAGTTTTAAAGTCTTCCACATTTTTACTGGGTTACCTTTATTTTCATCTATTTTCTTTTCATAATATTTAATCTTAGCTCTACGGATCATGAATATCACATTATTTCTGCATTCTTTGTATGCTTTCCAATCTTCCATACTTCTTGTGAATGTAAATTTTTTATAAAATTTATTTCGTATATTAATTACTCTTTGTATTTTTCCATTAAACCATAATTTTGAACTATTTTGTGACACCTCCTTGTCATATGAATTATGGTCAATTGCATTTTTAATGTTTGTGTAAAATGTTTTATATAGTTTATCGATGTTGGTTATTTCATACTTCCAATCTGCCAATATTAACTCGTTCTTTCAAAGATACCGAACATGCTTCATTTAATTATATTGCTGATAGCGATAATAATACAGGTATGAAAAAGGCAATTTTAGACCTTCTGCAAGCTAATAAAGTTGATATGGATAAATTAACGCGAAATGTTACGGATATGAATAATCCTGTAACTGAAAAACTGAATAAATTACAATAGACATTAGTTCCCCAGGCAAGAGTGTGAATTAAATAAAAACCTTGTAGAGCAGTTGGAAACTAAGGTAGACTTTCTGGAACAAATGAGTCGTCGTAACAATTTGCGTATTTTTGGTATAACCGAAGCAGATGGTGAATCCACTGATGATATCGTTTTACAAGTTATAAATAAACATCTTAAACTAACCTTGTCTATTAACGATATAGAGAGATCGCATCGTTGTAACACTCAAGAACATTTTTAAATTAATTTAATTTTCAAATAATATTTTGGGCCAATCACAAATAATTCTATCTAAAATGTAACCTATCACTGACCAGAATTAAGATAGTTATCCAATCCTAGTTTGATTTTGGGGTGACAATTGACACTTTAAATGAACATTAACCTATTAACTGAGATCTAACATCCTGTGAAATTTAGAAGATTTTAAATCTAGGCGCCAAAGGAAATACTCGGTTTTTCTAGAAAAGTCAAAACCGGAAGTACGTAATAAAAGGTAATTTTTTGTAATATCTATAAAAATATTAACAAAAAGTACTTTAGAATATTGAAGAATAACTTAAATTTAATTATAGGGTAATTTCAATTAGCAATGGCATTAATAAAAATGGATTTAACCATTAACCTAAAAGCACATGTAGGGATGATATACAATTGTGAAATATGTAAGATTTTTGATTGGCTAGAACAATCACGTGATCAACGGCATATAAATAGGGGAAGTGGGAAAATTCAAACACACGACGCCCAAAGACTCAACAAGACACACAAAGACAAAAGATATTACAAAATGAAAACTAATTAGCCCAAAGCTAGTGGAGAGTAGGCGACAATGTTGCGTCGCAGTTTTGGTTATATGGCCATGTTAATTTAATCAATGGTTAGTGGACAGAGCTAATGAATTAGTATGTTCATTACGGGACGAGTAGTGAATTTAAATAATGGATAAAGGACACAGATAAGTTTGGCTCTTAAAAGAGGATTGAATAGTAATAAATTTAAGTGTAATTAGACGACGAAATGGTTAAGTTGTAGGGCGGTTAATGGTTGGAGGCGCCGACTTATTAACGGCAGAAAAGATGATAACTAACCACACCTATACGGTTCATTATTGATTGATTATGAAAGTTTGGATTTCGGAAGCCCTATTCCAAACCAAGTTGTTATACAGCAGTAGGGATATATCAAGAGTTTTGAGCACAAAATGTATCAATGCTTGTGTTAAGCATTATCAACCCTGGTGAGAATAAATTACCTCAGGGTATTGTAGAGAGTGGAGCAACAGTGGGTATTGCATACCCGACACAGGTATTGAGTGAATCTTTGCATACATGGTTCGAGAGAACGACGGTATTTGCATGCATACACGGGGTTGCAAGTATGAATTTTATATAGTTATATATATATATATATATATATATATATATATATATATATTATAGTGGTTTTATATTGTTAAAAATAAAAATAAACGCAGCAATTTCAAAACACCCTGTATAAAGGAACAAACAGAAATTACGTGGGAAATTTATATTAAGTAATTCAATTTTTAAGTAACAGGTATTAATCAAATTGTACAAATAATAATTAATATTTAATAGCTTTGCTAAAAATTAAATGGTAGAAGTCAATGCCATTCATTATTAATTTAATTAGAGTTAATTGAACAATTAGTGATAAATAATAAGCATAACAGCCTGTGAAAACCCAAGGTGAAATGCATTGGTAACAAACGGCTAAAAGGAGGGTTAAAATACCATGAAACGAAGCTCGGAGAATTGTATTTAAAACGTTCATTAGGAGCGAACACCTGCAAACTTTTAAATGTCAAATTCTAATAAATGCGAGTAGATAAACATGCAGATTCTAGGTAGACTGGAAACGGGTGAATGTTTTAAATGGAAATACAAAACAGCGTTTATTTAAAAGTCACGTCGCTAGTCCACGTGGGTTTAGAGAGTAGATACTCAAGAATATCGATTTGTACCACTCAGACCAGATTAGAAAGGGACGGATAAAACGCATAAGTAAAAGACACTAATAATATAAGGAGGGATTTGTGAAGCGTCACTAGGTCTACGATTGGTTGAAACGTTTAGTCTAGTTTGAAACGAACAAGAGCTTAGTGTAGCGTGTTATTCTGGAAATTTTATAACAAGGTATTAAAATTCGTGGAGTGAAAATGGGGTTGAGTGCAAATTTGCGAGAATATGTGGTGTTAACAAGCGGATTTTGGATGAAAGGCGGCCAGGAGGTGGCAGCCTAAGTGTATAAATAATTTTAGAGAACGTGGTAGGGGCCCTTAAGTTTTCGACCGCTCAAAAGAACATATCGCAGTATCACGAGTTGTAAGTATTACAAAATCAATTAAATTTATTACAAGGTGATAATCTCGTAATTAAATACGCGGTTAAGTGTGCTGAAATTACATTTAATAGAGATATCATCTATAATTATAATCAACTCGTGTCGCGCTTTAAATAACGTGGTTTGAAGCTTCTAATTAAAGAAGAAATAATTTCAAATGGAATTTGGAATTGGTTACACCAGGAAGGCCGCGTTTGCAGTTCAATTGAGATGGAGTTTTTCTAGTAACCGCTAGAAACGACCTGCAGAACAGACAGAAGAAATAGACGGCAACATCCTCAAAGCAGAGATCTACTATAAATTTCCAGGTAACGATTTGAATTGTGACTTTTTAAACTGTGAATATTGGGAGAATGCTAGCGTGAAATTTCAAGGTAGTGTGTATTAATTACGTATTGAACGTAATACATGTAAAACTTTATTATGGTAGTTAACTGAAAAGTTGAAGGTTTCTATAAAGCTTTTAAACGTTCCATCAGAACATAAAATTTTTTGTAAAGAGTACATGGCTTTGTTTTGTTATTTGTTTTAAAAGTAAGCAAATGCATAATTACTGGGTATTCTGAGCTAAATTATAAAGAAGGAAGTTTAGCGAAGGTATTATTCAAGGCCCATTTACTCTGTGTACAATTTCTGTGTTTAATGATTTAAAAATAAAATACTGGACATTATGAAATAAGGTTATTCTGAAGTGTAACGTGATTAATGGAATATGGACATTATTGCATTTCATGTGTAAATAGTTATAAATAAAAGCTTGTATGTTGATTGTATTTGAGGTTTTATTGCTAGAGTGTGTGTATGATTGAGGATATGCGAGTGAATTTAGATTCCCAAGAGGAGATCCGAATGAGCTAGCCGGAAGCAGTAGAAGAAGGCCGTTCAACCGAGAAAAAAAAAAAGAAAACGGGTAAGGATATTTTTTTTTATTAGGTAATTTTTGAAAATTTTGTTTATTGTCGAATATGAAAAGTTTATAAAATTTTCGAATATATTTTTGTATCGTAATTACTTACCTATATATATATATATATATATATATATATATATATATATAAATAAATATTCTTAGTTCTTGGGAGTAGGTCAATATAAACTAGATCAGCTTGAAATATTCATATACTAAATGCAGAATCTTCTCTATTTACGCGTTTCGGTTCTATGGACCATTTTCAAAATAGCTACAACTTCACAACATATACCATAAATAAATACTAAAATATATGTATTGAACACATTTTTTTTTAATTTTAAATTAATTTACATGTTTGAAACTTATTTTTACTTAAACTTATATACATATTAAAATAAAAAGGATTTATAATACAAAGTTAATTTATAAAATGCCACATATGCTTACTATAAGTATACTTATTATTGTTGTGGTGATAGTATTTACTTGACTGTCAAATCTATAATATAAAGGCAGATTTCTGTAATAGTTTAGTATTAAGGCAATTTTTACTGAGCTGCAATTGTTAATTGGAATTTCGTATTAAATTATAATATACACTGGAGAAATGCTCTTGGTCAGATTTAGAGTTAATAGAATTTATGTTGCGTTGAATATGTATAGTTTCCAATGCATTTCTTTTGTTATTGTTTATTTCAGTACCCAAAATTTTAACATTTTTAAAGTCAAACTGGTGTAACCTTTCAATTGCAGGGGCAGCGAGTGCTGTACTTTTTTTGTTGCTTGTTTGAATTGAATATTTATGTTCGTAAACTCTCCTATGAATGTACTGCTTGGTGTTTCCTATGTAACATCCAGAACAATCAATACAATTAATTTTGTAAACCGAATGTGTTTTATTTTTATTTTCTATTGTAGGTTTTAGACTGGTATAGAACGTTTTCGTAAAATTATTAGGTTTATGTGTTACCTGGATACTATGAAATTCCAAACATTTTTAAATTTTTTTCTGATAAGAAAAATGTAATTAATAACTTAATTGAAAGAGCTATCCTACTATCACATAACAAACATAGACCAAAAACATAAAAAAGTAAAAATATCTTGGAAAATAACGCCTACCCAAAACAATTTTATGAACCCATTATTAGAAATAAAATACATAATATATTTAATAATGCCAATAATAATAATAAAACTAATCAGAAAGACACAATAATAGGAATTGAGTATACACCGGGCTATCAGAAAAATTAAAAATGTTTGGAATTTCATAGTATCTAGGTAACACACAAACCTAATAATTTTACGAAAACGTTCTATACCAGTCTAAAATCTACAATAGAAAATAAAAATTAAACACATTCGGTTTACAAAATTAATTGTAGTATAGTATAGTAAACGTAAATAGTTATATCACCATATTAAAGATTATTAAATTCATTACTTGATACGAATGTTGAGATATGTTACAAGTAAAAGGGGTTTGTTGAAAGACATTTAGGTACAGATACTTTGTAAACTTTTGGGTAAGTTAACTCACCAGTATCGGTTTCAAAATTCTAGGCCTATCCACCCTGGGACATGTCCATGTACTCTCCGCTGTAGAGTAGCTGAGGCGTTTGAAGAAAGTAGAGTAAAGACTATTGGAATAGGTAAGTGGACCCTTATATTGCAATTTTGAACCATAAAAAGTGATATAGAGTTTGCATTTGATTATACATGTATTAGGTAACTCGATCCTTGTTTCTTTGACTGCTAGATAGGTCAAGGAAGGGGGGAGGAGTGTTACATCGTGTAGGGCAAGGTTCGTCCTTAAGGAATAAACTTCGGGGTATAATCATAAAATTCTTAAACTATCGTGATTGTACATTGGTTTATAATAAGAAAGCGCTCTTGAAAGGTAGTCCGTATATACTTCGTGAATATTTAACTGCAATGCGTCATACAAAACTAATGAAACTCCAACAGCAGTACGGTGTTAGAAATTGTTGGTCCCATGATGGAAAACTGTTCTATAAAACTGTGGATGGTATTCATAGCACACCTTAATATGGATTAAAACTAGTAGTATACATACAGGTTGATAACGTTTTAAATATCTTTAATTTTCGTTTGAAATTAATATTAAACAGTATGTGCATTTATTCAACTTATGTAACATTGTAGTTTAGAAGCAGATACATACTGTTACATACAGTTGCACAAAAATCAGTATATTTAGTTTAAAATTTATATTATTTTTTTTCTTACTGTGGAACTACCTAACCGTGTATAGACAATTCCTTTACTTTTCTTTAAAGATTGTTACACTGTAGGAGTAGTACAACTGCTAAGCCAGCTATTTTATAAAGAAGCAACCTAATATTACACATTTAAAAGTATACTCTTGTGCTCGTTTCTCCTTAAAGTTTAGCATATTTTAGCTGTTTACTTAATACCTTAATTATATTTATGTTTAAACTCGCAACAATTAATGTATGCTCTCTTAATACTGGTTTTGAAACTTTCTGCTCTGGTGGATGAGAACAAACTTGATATCATATTTGTAACAGAAACATGGCTAACTGAAAGATGTAATATTAATGACTATCAACTAGAAAATTTTGATTTTTTTCACACTGATCGTAAGGGAAGGGGTGGTGGTGTTGCTGTGTATGCTAGGTCTTGTTTAAATTGCACAGCCATAAACATAGATTATGATACTAATGACTGTTTTGAACAGTTGTGGGTAAGTTTTATTTAGAATAGTGAAAAAGTTGCTGCTGGTGTAGTATATCGGTCACAAATAATTGCAGCACATAACTTTCTCACAAATTTTGAATTAGTTCTAGCACAAGTTTGTCCTCAATTTGATCACATCTTTTGCGGAGGCGATATTAACTTAAATTTGTTTAATCTCACAAATTCTAAAGTTGAAAGGTTTAATTTTATTATTAAAATGTATAATTTAAAACAAGCCGTAATTGAACCTACACGGATCACCCAGTATAGTTCAACATTAATTGATGTTATTCTTCTAGATAATGAAAGTATAATTGATACAGTGGATTGCATAGGTGTACATGACTTATGTGATCATTGCCTAGTAGTTATACAGCACAAATTTGAAAAGTCTGCACGCATCTCTAAATATATCACTCACCGAGATTTTAAAAACTTATTTAACGACCTTCAACAATCACTTGGAGGATCCCTGTAGAAGAGATCTTTTATATTGATGATATAGGTACACAAATACGAATGCTCATCATCATCATCATTGGGTCTTCAGTCCTGAAACTGGTTAGACGCGTACCATAATTGTTTCCTATTCTGAACTAACATACAGATTTTCCCGAAATTTGCACAGTCTGCATCTATCACTATCTGATCTAGGTCTACATCCGCCTCTTTTTTCCTATCTCTGCTTGTCATATATCACATACTATTCCCCAAAAAAGCCTTAGAACGTATTATGCCCTTCTACTTCTCATATTTTTTCCCAAAGATATCCTTGTTCCCTTACTGTTTCTATAACCTATTTGTTATTAACTTTGTCTGTCCATCCTCGAACATCTGAAGCACGGCATTTCAAAGGGCGCTACTGTTCTTCTGTCTGCTTTTCAGACTGCTCGTATTTCGTAGGCATATTGTCTGTGCTGTGCTCCACACATACGCTTTCAACAACTTTTTGTTCTATGTTTGTTGTCTTTCATCATAGGCGCCGTTCTTTCTTGTTAGATGCCGTTCGGTCACCTTCTATTGTTTTACAATTATATACCCTATTTCACCGACATTCAGTGGTTGCGAAGGGGGGTAAGCAGCCTGTGGCTGCCAAGTTCCCTCAACACTTGAACATTTACTGATTTAATATTTTTTCCAATATGTCTTTTCGTACAGTCAACATTAGTTGCAGATATTTCACAACAAACAACTAGTTGTCTATAATAATCATCAGATTTGTCTGCGCTTATTTTTTCGTCATTGGGTTTCCCGTCTCAAAACTGGTTGGACATGTACTTGCACTTATTTCTTTTCTAAACTAACCTACATGGTTCCCTGAAATTCTCACACAGTAATACAGCTCGGTTCCCCTTTTATTGTTTTTTAATATTATGCCCTATTTCACAGAGATTTATTGAAGGGGGTTAAGCAACCTGTGGCTGCCAAGATCTCCCAACACTTAGACATTTGCCGAAATAATAGTTTTCCAATAAATGCTTTCACGCAATTACCATTATTCGAGAATATTGCCCCTCCAATGCTTGTAGTTGCTTATAATAAATATCATGTTTAAGTGCAGCTACTTTCTTCATCATTAATTTATCCATCTTGGGACTGGTTGGATGTGTACCTCCATTGATTTCTCTTCTGAGCTAGCCTACACATTTCCCTGAAACTCCTACAGCCTACATCTTTCACTATCTGTGTGCAGTAGTCTAACCTAGGTCTACCTCTTCTTCTCTTTTTTCCTATCTCTGCTTCTAGTATATTCCGCACTATTCCTTCATGCTGTAGTATGTGGCTTATCATCCTATCTCTCCTATTTTTTACCGTTTTCCACATATTTCTTTCTTCCCCTACTATTTTTAGTACCTCTTCGTTCTTAACTTTGTCTGTCCATGATATCTTCATCATACGTCTGTAGCACCACATTTCAAAGGCTTCTACCTCTTTCTTGTCCGCTTCTCCCACTGTCCAGGCTTCGCAGCCATACAGTGCTGTGCTCCATACATATGTTTTGAGCAATCTTTTCCTTGTTTCTATGTTTGTGGTCTTTGAGCACAGTAGTTGCTTTTTCTTGTTAAATGTAGCACGACCTTGTGCTAATCTTTGTTTTATATCTTTTGTGCTTTTCCCATCTTGCGTTATTTGGCTCCCTAGGTAGCAGAAATCCTTAACCTCTTGTAAGTTCGTGTTACATATTTGTATTTTTGTTTTTGATTTAGTTTTCCCTCCTTTGCATACTAGTACTTTAGTTTTACTTTTGTTAATTTTCATACCGTATCTCTCTGTTAGAACCGTTTCCATTTCATTGAGAGCAGCTTCTAACTCTTCCTTGCTAGATGCTAATACCGCTATATCATCTGCAAATCTAAGCATATCAATTTTCTGTCCCTGCATAGTAATTCCAAATGTCTTCCTGCATTTGACAGTATTCATTGCCTCCTCAATGTACAAGTTAAAAATTAGTGGGGATAGGGAACATCCCTGTCTTAGCCCTTTCCTGATGTTTACTTCTCTATGTTCCTGCTCTAATTCTATTACTCCTGTTTGCTCTTTGTATAAGCTATGTACTATCCGTCTATCCCTATAACTCATTCCAATCTTTTTGAGTATTTCGAACATTTTTTCCATTTTACATTGTCAAATGCTTTTCCAGATCTACAAACCCTATATACACGCTTTCCCCTTTTCTATTGTTTTCTCCATTATCACCCTCAGAGCTAAGATAGCCTCCCATGTTCCCCTGTTTCGCCTAAACCCAAATTGGTCTTATCCTAGTATTTCTTCAGCCCGTTTTTCCATTCGTCTTTGTACAATTCTAGTTAATATTTTTGATATGTGTGCTGTCAAGCTTATTGTTCGAAAATTTTCACATCTATCTGCGCCTTTCTTTTTGGTATAGTTACTATGATGTTACGTTTGAAATCTTTGGGTATCTCGCCTGTCTCATACATATAGCTTACAAGTTGGAAGAGACGTTCTGTTACTGCTTGACCAGCGGCTTTTAGAGTCTCCGCTTGCACCTTATCTGTACCCGGCGCCTTACCATTTTCAGACCCTTTAATGCTATTTCAAATTCATCTCTAAGTATAGGATATCCCAAGTCATCATTTTCAATGTCTGATTCCTTTTCTAATGCAGTTAGTTCTTCTCCTGCATATAAATTCCTATATATTCTTGCCATCTACCCACTTTCTCTACATTTTCTATAATGACATTTCCTCCGCATCCCTTATATTATTGCTATACGGTTCTATATCCCTAAAATTGATTCTAATTAGTTTGTATGCTTCATCTGTCTTTCCTACTTCCATCTTAGTTTGTACCTCTTTGCACTTTTCATCAATCCATTGTTCTTTAGCTTTCCTGCATTTTCGAATAATTTCCCATTTTATGGCTTTGTATCTCTGTTTTCCTGTTTCGTCTGATTTATTTTTGTATTTTCGTCTTTCTTCTATTAAATTCAGGATATCCTTTGTTATCCATGGTTTCTTATTTACTTTTGTGTATATCCCAGAATATCTCTGGCCGCCATGTCGAGGCTGGATTTAATGTTATTCCATTCTGTTTCTACTTCCTTAGTATCAGATATTTTCCCGATATCTTTGAGCAATTCATTTGACCTTTTTTCGAATCTTTCTTGAATATCTTTCTCTTTTAGTTTCTGTAGGTCCAAGTGCCTTTTCCGTTTCTTTTTTTCAAATTTTTAAATTTAAGTGCGGCCTTCATAATTACGATGTTGTGGTCAGTGTCTATATCTGCTTCTGGGTAGCTTCTACAGTCTTTACTTGATTTCTAAACCGTTGTCTAACAAGAATGTAATCTATTTGATATCTTCCTATATCTCATGGCATCTTCCACGTATATTGTCTTCTAGCATGATGTTGAAATAATGTGTTTGTAATGATTAAATTGTTCTTGTCGCAAAAATTCTAACAGCCTATTTCCTCTGTCGTTTCTAGTGCCTAAACCAAATAAACCTACTATCGCTCCTTCCCTACCCTCACCTACCACTGCATTAAAATCCCCGTAATTATTAAATTTTCATGTCCTTTTACGTGTCTTAATATGTCTTCGATATCTTTGTAGATTGCTTCTACCTCTTCGTCACTGTAGCTAGAGGTGGGCATGTATACTTGTATTATTACTGTGTTTACCGGTTTAGATTCTAATCTAACCATGAGTACTCTTTCATTTTTTGTAAGTAATTTTCTACACAGTATCCTAACTTTTCCATAACTATCCCCACGCCCAAATTTCCTTCCTCGGCTCCTGTATGAATTACCCTGAAGTCTCCACTCCAAAATCCCCGCCTCTGGCCACCGAACTTCGCTGATCCCTACTATGTCTAATGATAACCTATTCATTTCGATTTTAGGTTCTCTAGCTTATCCACTTGCTTCATAGTATTAACATTCCACGCTCCGACTGCAAAATGTTCCCGACTCTTATTCTTAACTTTCCGATCGCTTCCTCCAGTAGTCCCCTCCGGAGATCCGAATGGGGACTATTTTAACTCGAATCTTTTACCCCAGAGAATGCCATCATTTTATTATAATTTAGGTACGCTGTGTACTTGGGAGATAATGTGGTGGTTTCCGTTGCCTTCCACATCGCGGTAGTGTGTCTTAGACTGCCATACCGACCCCTATGGTCTCTGCCAATCTAAGTACCGAAAGAGCCGCTGCCCTCTTTCGGGGACCTGTCTTAGTCTGGTTCCTCACTAACGACCCTACTACTTTGGTTGGACCTGTAGTTTGGCTCTTTAGCTCATTAGAACACGCAGGCCATTTCACCTGTTCTAGTAATCTAGAACTTCGGCAAGGTGCAGGTCCATTCGAACGCTCAACAAAATATTAATAAATCTTTTTGATACACATGCGCCATTAAGGACGAGTAGAATTACCAAAGCAAAAGCTCCTTGGCTTACCACCGTAATCACAATTATGATAAAGCTCATATTAAATTTAAACACAATCAGATTGGGAGCACTATAAACAGTTAAGAAATTCTGTAACAAGCTCTATAAGACGAGAAAAAAGGCACTACTTTGATTTTATTGCTAAACAATCAGCTAATATTATTTGGAAAGCTCTCAGGGACTCTAAGATCGTAACATCTAAACTAAACTGTATACCAGAAAGTCTATGTGATCTGGACCAAATAAATGCAATTTTCATAGACTCTATAAACAAGCTAAAAACCAACCCTCCACAACATATGTTTCAATTTTATAATAACAATCAGTTTAATAGCAATATCTTATTCTCATTTTCTACTACTACAACTGATAAGGTTTGGAAAGCTCTCAAATCCATTAAGTCTAATGCTATTGGAAGTGACTCTATATCTATTTTTATGTTAAAATTATGTGGAAAAAAAATTATTGAACCCATCACTAATATTATTAATAATTATATTATAAAAACATATTTTCCAGAATGTTGGAAACTGGCTGTCATTACGCCTATACCTAAAGTTAATAAAGTCATTAATTTGTCTGAGTTAAGACCTATTAGTATTCTTTCGCCTCTATCAAAAATTTTTGAAAAAATTATATAGGAACAAATCCGCGAATACACTTGTTTTGCACAAATCATACCTGCAAATCAATCTGGCTTTAGAGTGGGCCATAGTACCACCGGTGCATTAATCAAAGTTACTAACGATATTCTTCAGTCTTCTGATTTGGATTTGGTTAGTGTTCTAGTGTTGTTCGACTACTCTAAGGCGTTTGACACCATAGACTACAATTTACTTCTTGCTAAATTAAAATATTACGGATTTGACAACAACTCACTATATCTTATGCGGTCTTATTTATGTAATAGGAAGCAGTTGGTTAATGTTAGTGGTAAAACGTCTCTAACAAAAAATATAACTAGTGGAGTGCCTCAAGGTTCAATCTTAGGTCCTCTGCTTTTTTTGCTGTATACAGCTGACTTCGCAAGTAAACTTCGTAATTGTTAATCTAGATTTTACGCAGATCAATGAAGATCTAAAGGAGCTTTCTGATTTTGGAGCAAATCATTCCTTAGCTATTAACCCTAAGAAATTGGTAGCAATTATTTTTGGACCTGAGAAAAATAGGAAGATAGTTGTTGATAACATAAATCTAGTGGTAAATGACGACAAAATTGAAATACAAAATCACGTTAAAAACCTAGGACTAACAGTTGACTTTAAATTACGATTTGATTGTCATATAAATAATTTAGTTAAAAAATCACACATAATTCTGCGTAAACTGTATGTTAACAAAGATTCGTTAAATTAAAAGCTTCTTAAAATGCTTTGCGAGTCACTTATCTGCATTTGATTATGGTGATTTTGTTTATGGCCCCTGTTTAGACTTTATTACTACAGCAAGGGTTCAAAGAATACAGAATGATTGTCTTAGATTTATTGTCAATTTAAGGAAATTTGATCACATTTCTGAATCGTTGCGCCAGTCGGGCTGGTTAAAAATGGAAAACAGGCAGTTACTGCATCTTGCAACTTTTACACATAAAATTATAAATTCTCTATCGGCACCAATTTATATAAAAAATCTGCTACTACCGCGTAGCAGTTGTCATTCTGTTCCTGGTGAGATCTCGTGACTTGTTGCGTGTACAACGGCACTCAAACACTCTCTTCCAGAGGTCATTCCAGTACACTGCAGTTAAATTATATAATTCAATTGACAACTCTATGAAAACCAAATCGGTATCAAGTTTTAAACTATTATTTAAAAAGTATTTACTTTCAACGCAATAAATTCACTGGTCTATACATTTATATTCATTTGTTCTCATATTCTTTAATAAGTGCTGGTTCATAAAGTACCAACTTAATGTTAGTGTTAAACTGTTTGCAGTGGCGTTCACACCAGGATTATAAACATCCGGCTTCTTTTACATGTTTCTATACTTATTTGTAAATTTATTTTTATTGTATTGTTAGTTGCAGGTTAAGTGGTAGAACAGCCTTTAGCTGAACTTCACCTGTTATACTACATTCTTATTTTTTTTGTTATATAACTTATCAATAATCAATAAAGACGATATTATTATTATTATTACTGTTCTGATATCTGTGTTAAGTGATTTGTGTTTTTTAATAATAATATCCAATTTATGTTTTTTAATAATAATATCTATTTCTAACAGTAACCTTACCTGTCATTGCAGCCACGACATTACTGGCGTGAGACGGTCGTATTTAAAAAGCCACCACTAACATTTCGCTCATATTTATGCTTGTGTAGTAATAAGTAATGTGATAAAAATTCTTAGGGTTAATTAGAATTTACAAACCATGTTTAGTTAAGTTTTTTTACCCTTAAACTTCTCTAATACACGTAAAAGACTTTTGTTCATTATGGTACAAATTCACAATTCACAAACTCCCATACGCAATTGTGACGGAACAAAATATGACAAGCTGCATGCAAAACGTAAATAAATAAAAGTAAAACAAACTTTGGACTACTTAAAAATGCAAGACATTCATTTTTATTCTACTAGAGGAATGTTTACTGTGTCCGATTCAGTACATGTTGTTTATTATTTCGTCGTTAGAAAATGATAAAGGAAACGAAGGTGTGATAAGAAAAAAAACCAAACCAATATTTGTAGCTTTTTACAAACTGTAATCAAAACCCACTTGACACTTTACCTAATCATTTTTTATTAGAGATACGTTTAAGCCATTATTCTGTTTTTTCTATTTATTGGCCAATTAATTAATATAACAGCTTTGTCAATTGCATATTAGAAATTGTAAAATAGCCGTGCGATGCAAATGTAGGAATGTTAAATCTTGTAATTTCTTGTTCTGTAATAATTTTTTTTTACGTTAGATATCGGAATTTCAAAGGTTTTCACTGGTTATAAATGTTAGAGAATATGTATAATTAAAATATCTGTGAGGTTTATAACTGGATTAATAAGTTCCACAACACTACCATCTATATGTGCTCCCTGACACTTCATAAACCAAGTAGGCGGAGTTTAAACTTCATATCCTTTTCTAATGAATATCTGCATCTCGACATTTCGTCCCGCCCTATGCTACCTCACCCCAACCCGCGCTTTTACAGCAGATGGTAGGTAACCTGCTGTGGTAAGTTCTTAATAGTGTAGAACTCATGTGATGGAGTCCAACCAGTGTCCTGTTGGATCAATATTCAAAATGCTATGGGGATAACAAATTGAACCCAAAAATATTCTTAAATAATGTTAAAACTTTAATACAGGGTGGTAAGGATGAACAAACAAAGTTGAACATAGTAAGAGGTATGTTAAAGGGAAGCGCGGAAAATTGGTTTGGACATTCTGAAAGTGAGTTAAACTTTTTTAAAAATTTTGAAGGTAAATTTTTATAACATTGTTTGGGGGGAGCAATATAAAATAAGAGACAATTAATTATGAGCAAATATGGCAGTGATTGTAGCATGACAAAAGAATTGTATGCCATAAAAAAATTCAGTGTGGCAAAACAGCTTGATTCTCTTTTAGAAGATACACAAATCGTCAAATATTTAGACAGATGTAGGGCAATGCATCGCCTTACAAAACATCGTGGATAAGGATTTTTTCTAGAATACCTTCAAAGGTATGATGAGATGGGTCACCCACGGAGAATGGTGACCAGATCAAGGAGACAGCCCATAAATCTTTTTAGATACCAAAGAACCAGTGGACATGTTGCACTGGCAGAATGTTTGATAGGGGAACGTCAATAGGACCAACTGAGATCAAAATAATGCCACCAGGAGATAAGGGAGAAGAGAGAATGAACCCCGAATAATTGAAAATGGACCATGACCCAAGGAAGAGAGAACAATGGAAATTCACAGAGAGAGGTCACTAATTGTGAGAATAATAGGACATATGTGAGCTGACCAGAGCCTTCAACAGTGAGGTCGGATTTTCATTGAGAGGCAAACAAAGCACATCCTTAGGAATTAATCAATATGAACATCAGCAAGAATTTATAAAATGTGAAAACCTAAGTCAACCACATTTTGAGATAGCTACTATTATTATTTAACACATATAAACTCAAATTTACTTACGGGTTAAATTTTCTAGGGCGACCAAGGGCATTATATAATATAACTAACACTCACCTGCGGTATCTTGCTCCTAATGCAGCAGCTTCAAAGTTTTGCAGGGATTACGTTATGGAGTCCTGTTATCCTGGTGTTTGCTTGGCTGTAGCTCCCTTTGACGAACCGCCGAGAGAGTTTAAAGCTCTCTGACACACATTGGTGGATACAACGGAGTACAAGCCGTGAGAGATGTCGACGTTGCATTCTCTCAAACTACAAAATGATAAGTCAATGACTGGACTTTTGTGAGAAATAAAACTTTGTGGGGTTTTCACATATGCCTACATAAAAGATTAATATTCTGGAAATTTCCTCATGCGGAGTTTATAAAAGTTCTTTGAACCTAACTAATACAATAAATGATGAAGCAAAAAGCATAGCAAATTGAATTTAGAAAGTGATGTAGATGTAAACCAAAACTTATTGCCTATTTTAAAAATAAATGTAGAAGATATAATTATTAAAGTATTTATAGATACGGAGTTGAAGCATCATCACTAATTTCAAAACATTTTTTAAAAACACCATAAAAATTAAATAATAAGTTGATACCCATTAAGAAACATAACTAGTAGCATCGAACAACAGAAAGTTCGCAAGTATAAATAGCATGGCAATCTTAAGATGTAAGTTAGGGAAGATGAAATTTGAACTCGAAATTTATGGTTTAATCTGGATTTAGGGTGGAGGCAATTTTTGGAATGGATGCAATTGATAGATTGAAGTTGTTAATAGATGCGAAGGATAAGATTATATGTGATAAAAAATATATTTAATGGAATGATGAGGTAAATGTAAAAGTCTAGAAAGACTGTGTTGGTTTGAATTTATCTGAAATAGTGGAAGAAGTAAATGAAATAAATCAAGAAGTAAGTAAAGTAGATGAAGAAGTAAATAGAATAGAGGAAGACGTAAAGAAGGTACAGGAAGAAGTAAATGAAGTAGAGTTAGAGTATCGAGATCCAAGTAAGGTGCAAGATAAAGTAGAGTCGGATTTAATTGAATATTCCCAAGATTGTGAGTTGAAAAATGAAGATTTGAGTATTTCTACAAGTTATGAAGGTAGGACTGAAGATTTTAAGGAAAATAAGATTAAAGATAAACTGAGTGAAGGTTCATCATTATCATTAGGTCTTCAGTCCTGCAACTGGTTAGACATGTACTTACGATGTTTCCTATTCTGAGCTAACCTACACCTTTCCCTGAAATTCCTAAAACCTACAACTTACACTATATGTGTGCAATAGTCTGATCTAGGTCTACCTCTACCTCTTTTGTTTCTATATCTGCTTGTAATATTACTATATAAAAAAGTCCCTCATGAATATCAGATAGCAAATTGGACCTCCATATAACATAAATGCCTACCTTACCTGATATCACAAGGTCGAGAATTTCTTGTTAATGAGAGAAGCCCAAGGTAAGGTTGGATGGAAAACGGCTTGAGGAAAAGAAAAACTCATTAAAGATAAACGGCTAGTAGAGTGTTAGCTCTGGGTGGATCATGAGCTTGGGTCATGGGTTGACAAACAACCAAAAATATAGATAAAGAGTGCCACTGTATTTTTCAATACAACAACATATGAAAATACCTGTAATCGTATTAGGGGAATGCGGAAACCTGAAGTCTACACCGCTTACGTAGCCACAAAACCTAAATATCAACCTTGCAAAGCACTTACTAAAATATCACTTACCAAATGTATTACAGATGTCTCTGCATATCCTGTGAACAAACAAATGCACAACAGGGACGCCGTTTGTGTCCTTAAAAATATTTACCAATAAATAACATATTTGCTTTTAAGTTCGAAAATATATACACCCAGGGTACTTGTTAACATTAGACAAAATTAATCTTTTGCTTATTAAGAACCAAAAAATTTCCTTTAAATTTTTAATAATAAAAAAATTAAGCAAAATTAAAGAGATTCTATTCACTTAAATTTGTTTAGCTAGTTTCAATAGAAATATTTACAGTTATATAAAAATTTACTTGAAAGAAAACTAATGGTGTTCTTTCTAGAATAATATAAATTTCATTAGATTTTTAATATCACATGTCATCAGTCTGAGATTTGTTTTCTTAATAATATTACACTTTAAAATTAAGATAGCCTTGAGTAGTACTACGATAGACTTTACAATAAACGATCAAAATTATTTCATTTAAGTGTTACTAAATTGTACCATTTAAAAAAAAACTTTAACATTTTGTCCTTTAAGAGTTTATCATTTCTTAAGGTTAAAGTACATGTCATCAATAATAAGCAAAAATATTTCAATGTAATTTAAAATAATATGTGGTGATATTATCTAAAAATTATAGGTATTTTGACATATGCTTTCAATAACACTTTTAGTGAAGCTAAAAATTATTTCCTTAATGATTAAATATTTAAGGCTACGATGCTGCCATCTTTAAAAAATTTTTTAAAGTTACTAATACAAAAATAGGGTGTTTATACAAAAACCCACTTCAAGATAATAAAATAAAATATCTATCTTTCATCTAACTTGGAACTTTTAAATAAATTCAGTATACTTTGAGTGATAATGACCTTACGTGCACGAAGTACAGTTGGAACCAAAAAAACCTTGAACGTTCTTACCAGAACAAAACAACGCCATATGTCGACCAAGCTAAACCATCTGCAATCCACACAAAAAGATGTTCATATTATAACGTTGAATTTAAATTGGGGCCCACAAAAACCTTTTTAATAAAATATTATTAAATTAAATAAAATCTTCATTTGATGTATCTAACAGTTTTTATTATTCCAAAATTTATGTAAAGCTTTTACCTCTCCATTATTGCATGCATTAATGATGTACAAAAATTTTCATCGTATCTGCAGGAATCAAACTGCTTCACCAATTGTGGAACACAAATCAATCTACACTAAAAGCTATCAGGAACTAGACTATGACGCGATGATTTTAATCATGTAATCTTTTTTTCGAACACGATGCCAAGCAAATTTGCTTGGCACCATCTTGACTCTTCTTATCACCAGTCGAGCTGCTTTCTCGTTCAAGCTCTAGTCGAAAAGTGATTGCGAAAATTACAGATAAGTAACTAGCCTAGTAACTTAGATATCTGAGGAGAAGGAACCCATTTTACAATATACAGATAATAAACTATCTTTTATCACCAGACAATTACAAATTATGTTTTGATTTTATTAAGGCATAATGTTAAATTTATAGAGAATATGTAACTAAATAAAAAAATATGTTACAATATATTCCGCCCTATTCCTCAAAAATGCCTTAAAATGTATCCCGTCGTTCTATTTCTCCTATTTCTTTGTTTTCCACAGATATCTTTATTCCCCTACTATTCCTATAACCTATTTGTTATTAACTTTGTCTGTCCATGCTAATCATCCTCATACATCTAAAACACAATATTCCAAAAGGCTTCTACCATTTTTCTGTCTGCTTCTCCTACTGCCGCTATTTCATAGACATACTGTGCTGTGCCCCACCCATATGCTTTCAACAATTTTCTCCTTGTTTCTATGTTTGTTGTCTTCGATCATAGCTGTTGCTCTTTCTTGTTATATGCAGTTCGGTTCCCCTTCTATTGTTTACAAATATATACCCTATTTTCCCAATATTCAGTGGTATGTCAAGGTGATTAATCAGCCTGCAGTTATCTGTGTGGATCTAACCTAGGTCTACCTCTATCTCTTTTTTTTCTTACTTCTGCTTCTACTATATTCCGCACTATTCCTTCATGCCTTAGTATGTGGCCTATCATCCTATCTCTCCTATTTTTACTGTTATCCACATACTTCTTTCTTCCTCTACCATTTCTAGTACCTCTTTGTTCTTAACTTTGTTCGTGATATCTTCATCATACATTCTTACGTTTAAAAGTAATTCTTACAATCCCGCAACCGCGGTATAAGTGACGCAACGGCAGTTGATAGCTCTAATCTTTATACAGATTTTAGCGTGCCCATCTGTCAATGACGTCACACAATATGCAAATTAAAACGCGCAATTGACGGAATATATAAATGTTAGAAATGAAGTATAAATAATAAGGTACTCACATAAATAGGTACAGCTTCCTACAGAATAAGTTAAAGATGGCGTCTGCAACGTCCATCAGGGCTGCTGGGGCCCCCTTCAAGATAATTTACGGATGGTGCGCCTAGCGTCCTTCGGGATGGCTCCGACTAGCTACGGCGGTCGTGGGCTGCTCCCAAGACTCGCTCGTTCTAGGGTGGTGGACTGCTCCCAGGTTGTATCCAGATGAATCTTCTATGGCCTATATGTAGAGAACGGCAGGATCAGGTTTATAAGAACGAATAATCAAAGGCAAGGGAATCTACATAATAAGATAAAGATACGATACCAGACACGACCACACCACTCGAAGTTCAAAGGCAAAAAGCCACGTTTCAGCGTCTCTCGGAAACTTCCCGCTTTTTGTTCTCCTGCCACTCGCGTCCGCGCGATCTGGCGCAAACGCACTCTGACATGACGGAAATAGGCGCACCAAGTCTTTGAAATTTATGGCGCGAACTCCGCACATCAAGACTAAACTAAAATGTTTAGTGCCAAATTTTTGGCACGTAACAACATGTGTAGCACACACTTCAAAGGCTTCTATCTTTCTCCTGTCCGCTTCTCCTACTGTCCAAGTTTCACAGCTGTACAGTGCTGTGCTCCACACATTTTTGTGTTTGTTGTCTTTGAACACAATAGTTGCTTTTCTTATTAAATGTAGCACGACCTTCTGCTAATCTTTGTTTTATATTTTTTAATGCTCGTCCCATCTAGTGATATTTTGGCTTCGTAGGTAATAGAAGTCCTTAACCTCTTGTAAGTTCACGTTACCTATTTGTATTCTATTTTTGATTTATTTTTCCCTCCTTTACATACTAGTTTTATTTTTGTTAATTTTCATACTGTATCTTTCTGTTAGAACTGTTTTCATTCTATTAAGAGCAGCTTTTAACTCTTCCTTGCTAGATGCGAATACTGCTATATCATCTGCAAATCTAAGCATATCGATCTTTTGTCCCTACATAATAATTCCAAATGTCTTCCTGCATTTGACAGTATGAATTGCCTCTTAGATGTACAAGTTAAAATTAACGGATATATGGCACATCCCTCTCTCATCCTTTTCCTAATATTTATTTCTCTTTGTTTCTGCTCTAATTCTATTATCGCTGTTTGCTCTTTGTATAAGCTATGTACTATCCGTCTATCCTGAAAACTCATCCCAATCTTTTTGAGTATTTCGAACATTGTTTTCCATCTTACATTGTCGAATGCATTTTCCAGATCTACAAACTTTATATACACGCTTTCCCCTTTATTGTCTTCTCCATTATCACCCTCAGAGCTAAAATAGCCTCCCATGTTCCCTTGTTTGCCTAAACCCAAATTGATCTTCTTCTAATATTTTTTCAGTTCATTTTTCCATTTGTTTTTGTACAATTCTAGTTAATATTTTTGACACGTGTGCTGTCAAACTTATTGTTCGAAAATTTTCACATCTATCTGAGGCTTTCTATTTAGGTATAGTGACTATGATGTTACGTTTGAAATCTTTGGGTATCTCGCCTATTTCATACATATAGCTTACAAGTTGGAAGGGACTTTCTGTTAGTGCTTGTCCAGCAGCATTTAGAGTTTCTGCTTGCACTTTATCTGTACCTGGCGTATTACCATTTTTCAGACCCTTTAAGGCTAATTCAAACTCATCTCGAAGTATAGGATATCCCAAGTCATCATTTTCAATGTCTGATTCCTGTTCTATTGCAGTTAGTTCTTCTCCTGCATATAAATTCCTTATATACTCTTGCCATCTAACCACTTCTTCTACATTTTCTATTATGACGTTTCCTTCCATGTCCTTTATATTTTTGGTATACGGTTTTATATCCCTAACATTCATTCTCATTATTTTGTATGCTTCGTCTGTCTTTCCTATTTCCATCTTCGTTTATACCTCTTTGCACTTTTTATCAATTCATTGTTCTTTAACTTTTTTGCATTTGTGGATAATTTCCCATTTTATGACTTTGTATCTCTGTTTTTCTGTTTCATCTGATCTATTTTTGTATTTCCGTCTTTCTTCTATTAAATTCAGAATATCCTTTGTTATCCATGGTTTCTTATATTCTTTTTGTGTATACCCCAGAATATCTCTGGCCGCCATGTCGAGGCTGGATTTAATGTTTCTTACGGTTTAAAAACTCGATAAATACAGTTAAAAAGTCGATAATTACCGTTAAAGAACGTCGATAAATACATCGCGCAAGCGCGATATAAAAAAGCGAGCGATACCCCTGGCGGATGGTAGCGCGAACCTTTTTACAGATTTTGCACGGCCAAGCGCGATATAAAAAAGCGAGCGACGCCCCTGGCGGATGGTAGCGCGAACCTTTTTACAGATTTTGCACGGCCAAGCGCGATATAAAAAAGCGAGCGACGCCCCTGGCGGATGGTAGCGCGAACCTTTTTACAGATTTTGCACGGCCAACTGCCAATGACGTCACCAATGCACAAATTACGACGCAATTATCGGAAAAATATATAAAGTTAAGGCAGTATATTCTAATGCAATTACTCGCATGAATATGTCTCTGGGTTAAAGTTGGCTTCTATTCCAAGTCCATCAGGGCTCCATCCTGTAGGGATTAAAGATGGTGATTCCTCCGGAGCTGCTAGCGGAGCATGGACATCAGGCTCATCTAGGGTCGTGGAGCACGGTTCGCCTACGCTACAGATTACCTACCTATAGGGAAAGACGGGAACATGGTAAAGGTCGACAAACAAAGACAATTAGGCAAAGGAAATCTACATAGATAAGATAAGCACGATACGATACCTCAAAGCGTCCACTCCACTCGAAGGTTCGGGCGAAAAAAGCCATGTTCGAGCGTCTAACGGTAACTTGTCCCCACTTTTTGTCTTTTACCCGTCGGCGCGAAGTTATTCGTCCAACCCTCTCGCGTCGCGCGATCTGGCGCGGACGCACTGTAACGTAACGGAAATACGCGCCTAGTCTTTTGAAATTGTGGCGCCAAACTTCCGCACATCAAAATTAAACTAATACATGTTTAAGGGCCAATTTGATTGGCACATAACATGTTATTCCATTCTGTTTCTAGTTCCTTAGTATAAGAGATTTTCTCGACTTTCAGCAATTCATTTGACTTTTTTTTCAAATCTTTCGTAAATATCTTTATCTTTTAGTTTTTCAAAGTCAAAGTGCCTTTTTAGTTCTTTTTCTTTCAAAATTTTAAATTTAAGAGCGACTTCATAATTACGATGTTATGGTCAGTTCTATATCTGCTTCTACAGTCTTTTACTAGATTCCTAAATCGTTGTCTAATAAGAGTGTAATCTTTTTGATATCTTCCTATATCTCCTGGCATCTTCTACGTGTATCATCTTCTAGCATGATGTTGAAATAATGTGTTTGTGCTGGTTAAATTGTTCTTGTCACAAAATTCAACCAGCATTTTTTCCTTATCATTTCTCGTTCCTAAACCAAATAAACCTACTACTGCTCCTTCCTTATCCTCATCTACCACTGTATTAAAATCCCCCGTAATTATTAAATTTTCATGTCCTTTTACGCATCTTAGTATGTCTTTGATATTTTTGTAGATCGCCTCTACCTCTTACTCACTGTAGCTAGAGGTGGACATGTATATTTGTATTATTACTGTATTTACCGCTTAGATTCTAATCTAACCATAAGTACTCTTTCATTCTTTTGTAAGTAGTTTTCTATACATTGTCCTATCTTTTTTACATAACTATCCCCATACCCGAATTTCCTTTCCTGATCCTGTATGAACTATCTTAGTCTTCACTCCAAAAAATCGCCCTCCTCTGGCCAACAAACTTTGCCGATCCCTACTATGTCTAGTGCTAACCTATCCATTTCAATTTTCAATTTCTCTAGCTTACCTACTCGCCTCATACTTCTGACATTCCACGCTCCGACTCGCTAAATGTTCCCTGCTCTTTCTTTAAACTTTCCGATCACATCCTCCGAAGTAATCCCCTCCCAGAGTTCCGAATGCGGGACTGTTTTAACTCTGGAATTTTTTACCCCAGAGGATGCCACCATGTTACTTACAATTTAAGTACCCTGTGTACTTGAGAGGTAATGTGGTGGTTTTCCATTGCCTTCTATATCGCAGTAGTGTGTCTTAGATTGCCTTATCGACGTCTATGGTCTCTGCCACTCTAAGTACCGAAAAAGCTGCTGCCCTCGTTCGGGGACCTGTCTTAGTCAGGTTTCTCAGTAAAGACCTTACTATTTTGGTTTGACCTGTAGTTTGACTTGTTAGATCACTGGAACGTGGAAGTCATTCCACCTGTTCTACTAATCTAGAACTTCTTCAAGCTGCAGGTCCATTCAGAGTGGTGTAAAGAAATATCCTGTATAATATTCTAGTAATATGATAGACTTAGTATAATTTTAGGACATAAGTAACAACCGTGAAGATACAAATCAATTCTTTGATAAGAAATACTATTTAAAAACAAGTTTTAAATGCATATGTAGTTTGAAATGCTGTAAAAAATATGTAAACATTCGTCTTCTTCAAAAGTACAAAATACCATTTAAAACACGTTCTAAATAAGTACGTAAGAAAAGAATACAAATCATTCCTTGATAATAAAACCCATGGTTTTAATTACAAAGTGTCATATTAAGAGAATATAGTTTTCTAATTCGTTTTAATTTAATAGGTACAAGTTACAACCCATTCAGATATTGACTGAGACAATGCACAGCAATAAGATTTGATGCTTTGGCGTTAGCCTGCTTCCAACTGTTTATATGCTTAACATTCTATGTTAAATGACTTTTCTGTTAGGACTGGATTTGCTTATATCCCTTTACGTTACTTAAAAACCAACATTAATATGACAATATGTTATTTGTGATTTGTATTTAATAACAAAGACAATTGCCATTATTTTTGAAATTATAATTGTGTAATATTGCACGTCTTATGAGGACTTGATTATTGGATTTAATATTTATACATTCAGGCTTATTTATATTTTAAGTTGCTTTAGCCTTAAATTTACACTTCGCAACAACAAAGTAATCATTCTTACTTTATTTACATGAAATTTCAGTTTAATTGTTGTTCATACTTGTGCCAAGTAAATAAAATTTTATTAAAAAATTGAACGTTTAAAATAAAATGGTATGTTTATATTTTTCTTGTAGTAAATAAGAAGTGTTATATTGATCTTCTAAACTATGTAATAAATAACAGCTAGTATATACAATACAACTACTAAAAGAAATATTTATTTTAGGGTTCCTTGTGATATGTTATTTAGAGAAGCAATATCATCGGCAAGAAAATATTACGAAAATATGCATGTATATCCTTACACGTATCAGGGAGGATATTTCTATCGCAATAAAATGTACAAAGAAGCATTTGAAAGTTGGGCCAATGCTGGTGATGTCATCCGCAAGTAAGTATTGATGTTCTTTTAATTTTGGTGGCCATAATTCATAACTGCATAGTAAATTGAATCATATTTATATACAAGTTAATTTACGTTGTCATATTTTTACATTTTTATTAAATTTGCTTTACTTCTTATAGGTAATTGTTTTGATATTAATTTTTTCTAAATCTGAAAAATAAAAATACAGTTATTTCAAAATTACAAATTAAGCATTTACATAGCCGAACACTATCAATTGTAAATATGCACTGCTATATCTCAGTATTTTCTTTTTTGTTTTTACTGCTGGTGATGTAGAACCAGTTAAGAAAAAAATTGTTATCAGTTGGTTTCTAATGGCAATAGTATAGGTGCGTGAAGTTAGCGGAATAATGTCGGCAGGAATAATTTTAATTGGAGTAATTGTTAGTGCTTCGTTAGGGCTTTTTAGTGCCCAAATATGAAAGTCAGCGGACTATTCAAACAATAGTTATAAGCAGTTAAAGTTATTCCGCCAACTTCACGCCTGGCGAAAAAGTGTAGGCAGGAATAATTGTAGCAGGTGTAATGGTTAGTGCTTCGTTAGTGCTCTTTAGTGCCCAAATAAGAATGCCAGCGGACTACTCAAAAAATAGTTATACGCAGTTAAAGTTATTCCGCCAACTTTACGCCTGGCAGAAAAGTGAAGGCAGGAATAATTGTAGCAGGTGTAATGATTAGTGCTTCGTTAGTGCTCTTTAGGGCTCAAATAAGAATGCCAGCGGACTACTCAAAAAATAGTTATATGCAGTAAAAATTATTCCGCCAACTTCATGCCCGGCGGAAAAGTGTAGGCAGGAATAATTGTAGCAAGTGTAATAGTTAGTGCTTCGTTAGTGCCCAAATATGAATATCAGCGGACTACTCAAAAAATAGTTATATGCAGTTAAAGTTATTCCGCCAACTTCATGCCTGACAGAAAAGTGTTGGCAAGAATGATTGTAGCAGGTATAATTGTTAATGCTTTGTTAGTACTTTTTAGTAAGTAAGTAAGTAGTAAGTAGATTTATTGCATAACTCAATATAGGTTAATAAAGTATAAAACAAAATATTATACTATAAAGCAAATTATTAAAATACAGTTAATAATATAATTAGTTTTCATTTCTACAACTTAAAATATATTTTTTTAAATTACTCTTGAATTTTCTTTGAGAAGGCTGATTTGTAACTGATTTTGGTAATGTATTATATATCTTAATGCCATAATGAAATACATTTTTTGTGGTTATCGTTTTATTCTTCTTGTATATATAGTAATTGTCTGCTTGTCTTGTGCTGTAGTTATGTATATCTGACACTTTAATTAAGTTGCTAACCAAGTACGAAGGAAGCAAACCATTTATAATTTTATATATAAAACCATACTATTATATTTCATTTGTTCCTGAACATTTAAAAAATTAAGGCATTCTAACATTTTACGGACTTTGGCAAATCTGCTACATTTTAATAAACATCTCATTGCACGATTTTGTATCTTTTGCAATCTTTCCAAATCACCTTGGTTTGAGACAAATAAAATGGTGCTGCAATATGTTAGGTGTGGATAAACTATTGCTCTATATAAAGTTATTCGAGCAAAACTTGATAACTTTGCACTAATTCTTCTCAGAAATCCAACCTTTTTGCTTACTTTATTTATAACCATCTGTAGATGCATTTTAAAAGTTAATTTTGTTTTATCAACATTTATCTTCAGCTTATTTCCAACTAAATATTTGCTAATTCTTATTAAGTCACTATTTACAGATTGAATCAGGTTTATTACATTTGCACCTTCAGCATATATTAAAGTGTCATCAGCAAACATATGCATCTTTGTTACCTTCACTACATTCACTATATCGTTTATGTAAATTATAAAAAGCAATGGTCCCAAAATACTTCCTTGTGGAACACCCCACTCAATTTCTGATTTATTAGATGTTTCCCGTTGCCATCTCGTTTCTTGCTCCCTGTTTTGTAGGTAGTCTTTAAACCACTCTAACACATTGTCTTTAACCCCATATTTTTCCAATTTTTGAATGAGAATATTTCTACTTATAGTCTCAAATGCTCTTTTGTAATCTATAAAGACTGCACACACTGCCTTTCCTTTATCCATTGATTCTTTCCAGTCATTTATAATTAGCTGAATCGCTGTTTCACACGAGTGTTTCGTTCGAAAACCAGACTGATAGGTGGTTAATATATTAGTCTCATCCAAGAATTGCTTCAGTTGCTTATATATTACTGTTTCTAATACCTTTTCAATTGTGGCCAACATATTTATAGGCCTGTACTCTTCGCATTTCTTTGTTGATACTACTTTTTGAATTGGTGTAATTGTTGATATCTTTAAGTCCTTGGGTACAATACCATGCATTAGAGACATATTTATTATGTTTAGTAGAGGATAACAAATAATATCAAAAAGTTCTTTAAGAACTCTACTGTTTACACCATCCGGGCTGCTTTTATTTGCTTGCTTATATACCAATTCTTTTAGTTCATGTATTTTTAATAATTTAAAAGTACTTAATTCCTTCAGGCTTGTACGTATTGGATCGTGAAACTCAAACTTTTCAATACCAATTGATGATGTAATTTCTGTTATACTATTTATGAAATAAGTATTGAAGTTTTCAGCAATAGTTTTGTCATTAGTTTCTAGTGTATTCTCAAATATAATGTGCTTACTATTTTGAATACGTTCGGTTTTTAATACAAGTTTCAAAGTCTTCCACATTTTTACTGGGTTACCTTTATTTTCATCTATTTTCTTTTCATAATATTTAATCTTAGCTCTACGGATCATGAATATCACATGATAGTAAATTATGACACCTCCTGTGTGTCGTGAACTAGAATCAACCCTATCTAAACTGTATCCTTTAATGCCTATTTCATTACTTTCAATACAATTTGTCAGATGTGTTTCTGTTAAACATGCCAATATTGGTTTTTCTCGATTGACTAGCTGTTGTATTTCGTCAAAATGTGTAGTTAAGCCTTGTGTATTTAAGCATAAAATTATTGACTTATAGTCTGCTGTTATATTTAAACATCTAGAAGGTAATTGCTATATGTAGTTTATTTTACGCTTTTGTAATTCAATAATCCTTTTAAAACATGTACAATTATAGTCCCATACTGTATGCTGTTCATCTAATTCTATATTTAAACGACTTTTTGTTTCCACACAGTTAATACACTTAAATTGACTTTCTTGACAATCTGCTTAATTATGAGATTGTGCACACCGTGGGCACACTACACTCCCTTTGCATTCTTTGGCAATATGCCCAAACTTACAACACATAACATCTTTTTATTGCCACATGCTCTAATACCTTACATCTCCTCCATCCTATTCTCAATAGTTCTTCTCTCATAATGTATTTAAATGTATCTGTATCCACTTCTACAATAATGTTGAATAACCCTTTTACAATTTTGGTTTCATACTTAATATTCATTTGAAAATTTTGTTTATGCTCATCTAACTTATTTTGATTTATTATTTTTTTGTAAATGCCTTCTTTGTCACTTTCATCTACTCCTATAATTTTATCATTGGAAGTCTTTTAATGGAGTCTTTACTGTATATTCTTCTCCCATTTTTTGTGATATTGTTTTCTTCATCACCTCTACTGCCCTATTATTTTCACATTCAATAACAATACCACCATTTTTTGTAGTTTTCCCTACACTTACTCCAATTTCTAAACTAACAGGGTCAATATTATCTTTCAATTTTTTAAGGATTTCCTTAGAGTCTGTTTTTCCACCAATTTTATCTATTATTACTATAGGAGGTTGAGATACATTCCGTTTAGTGACTGCACTGTACAATTTATTAACATCGAGTTCTGCCTCTGGACACTTTTGTTCGAATAATTTATTTTTTATTTCTACCAAGTCTTTACCCTGTTCATCAAACTTTTTTAAAGATTCCTCATGAGTTCTTTCCAGGGATTGTAATTTTTGCATAACTTCCCCAAGTACATATTTCGTCTCAGTCACTTGCCCAAATATGAATGCCAGCAGACTACTCAAAAACAGTTATATGCAGTTAAAGTTATTCCGCCAACTTCACGTTTGGCGGAAAAGTGTCGGTGGGAATAATTGTAGCCGGTGTATCTGTTAGTGCTTTGTTAGTGCTTTTCATTAGTGCTTAACGGTGCCCAAATATGAATGTCAGCAGACTACTCAAAAAATAGTAATATGCAGTTAAGTTAATCCGCCAACTTCACGCCTGGTGAAAAAGTAAAGTGTCGGCAAGAATGATTGTAGCAGGTGTACTGGTTAGTGCTTTTTAGTGCCCAAATATGAATGCCAGTGGACTACTAAAAAAATAGTTATATGCAGTTAATGACACCGAATTCAATAACCATTGTATTACATAATGACATTCCTAGGTACCTTACATGTGATTTTCCAATGCTCCACCCGAAGGTACTACATTGGCCAGGAAGCGAGTTTTTTTTTACCTGGAAAATTTGGAATTTTGCCGAACCCTTGCTGTTCCAAGCAAGATAGGGATCTTTAACGTGCGGACAACACTCACACACGGGACCTCCATTTTACCTCTCATCCGAACGATGCCGTATTTTTGTGAAAAATGCTCGCCTAACATTTTTCAAGTGGACCGTGTCGGGATTCGAACCCGGGACCTTGGCCGTAGTAGTCACACACATACCACTACGCCACGGAGCCGCATCGTAGGTACCTGGCAGGCATCGCTTACGTGTTGATTAGGATTGTGCATCTCCTTATTCAAAAATAGCAATAGTAGTTAATACTAGTTTAGCAGGTGGAGATAAAATTTTGCATTGTAAGATTTCTAAAATAAAACAGTGACTCTATAATTCAAATCTCTTATATAGTATAGCAGATTTAAAACTCACAGAACTGCTGTGTGGGAACTTATTTATTTTGTGTTATACCTAATTGCATGATTAACCATATACATAAATTCAATTTAAAATAGCAAAATTTCTTCGCAAATTGAAAAAAAAATTAAATCTTAATACTACAAATTGGCTCGATATCAAGTACTATAAAACAAATATTCGTTTCTCGCCACCTATAGGTACAAATAATTTAAACAATGGTTCCTACCACAACTTCTATCTACTATATATGGTTTATAGTTTAAAGCAAAATGTCTTTGAATAGACCCTTGAAAATTGTTTTTAACACCTATTTGGGAAATATGCTGGCGTTCATATACTTAATGTAATCTGTACTAACATAACACTAACCATTACGTCGGCTAAAATTATTCCTGCCTACACTATTTCGCCAGGCGTGAAGTAGGCGGAATAACTATAACTGTATATAACTATTTTTCGAGCAGTCCGCCGGCATTCATATTTCGGTACTATTATTTATTTATTTATTATTATTATTATTGCACATGCGTACATAAACGGGATACCCCATTTACATTAAAAAAAATAATATAAAATGTGTAATAAACATAAACTTATTAATGATACAAATTTAATAATGTTTGCCTGAAGCTCTGCGGACTGCTACCAAACCAATTTAATTCACTAAAGGTATTAGCAGAAGCAACAACTCGACTTAAATAGAAATGACATCCATAATTGGTTCTGTGGCAATCACTGTGGAATAGGTGAAAAGTACGTGTTTGTCTAACTGGAACATTGAATTGAATTAATACTAGTAATTCCGTACAGTTGATGTAACCATTAATCATCTTATGCAGAAGACATAAATCATTCAACATCCGCCTATCCAGTAATGAAACTAATCGAAGTGATTGTAATAGAGACAACTCTTGACATTGGTGCTCTTGAAGTCCCATCTTATATGTAATAAATTTAAGAAATTTCTTTTGGACTCTTTCTATTTTAACAATATTATTTTGATAAAAGGCGACCATATAATGGAAGCATATTCTAAGATGCTTCTTACTAAAGAGCAATATAGCAGTTTGCATGTGGTAGGTGAAAATTTGCCACTATATCGGAATACGAATCCTAAGATTTGCATAGCTTTTTTGGTGATAGTATTTATATGGGAATTAAAAGTGAGTTAAGAATCTATCAAAACACCCAAATCTTTAACTTCATAAACTCGTACAATAACATCGGTATTTATATAATATTCAGTTATTGTAGTGGACACTGCACGAGAGAAGGTTATGGTTAGGCATTTGTTGATGTTCAAAGAAAGTCTATTTATTATACACCAGCTGTTAAAAGAGTTTAGGTCTTCCTGAACAAGGATGTGATCTCTTGTAGATATAATATTTTTGTAAATTTTTAGGTCGTCAGCAAACAACAAAAATTTACAATGTTTGAAGACTTGTTTAATATCGTTGACAAACACTAGAAATAGGAGAGGACCAAGGTGAGACCCTTGAACTCCAGAGTATACCGGAAACTTGTAAGAAGTGAATTGTCTATACTTGACACTTTGCCATCTACCATATAGGTAGCTACTAAGCCATTTCAAGATCATACCATCTACACCTGCCTTTTGTAGTTTAAGAATCAAAATATTGAGATTTACTTTGTCAAAGGCTTTGATAAAGTCAGTGTATAGAGCATCTACCTGAAGTCCATTTTCTAACGCTGCAGTTATGTCATTGGTATAAACAAGTAAATTTGTAATAGTTGATTTCTGGGATACAAATCCATGTTGGTTATTGATGATAAATTCTTTAAACTTCCAGGACAAAAGAGCACTAACGAAGCACTAACCATTACACTTGCTACAATTATTCTTGCTTACACTTTTCCGCCGGGCGTGAAGTTGGCGGAATAACTTTTACTGCATATAACTATTTTTTGAGTAGTCCGCTGGCATTCTTATTTGGGCACTAAAGAGCACTAACAAAGCACTAACCATTACACCTGCTACAAATATTCCTGCCTTCACTTTTCCGCCAGGCGTGAAGTTGGCGGAATAACTTTAACTGCGTATAACTATTTTTTGAGTAGTACGCTGGCATTCTTATTTGGGCACTAACGAAGCACTAACCATTACACCCGCTACAATTATTCTTGCCTTCACTTTTCCGTCAGGCATGAAGTTGGCGGAATAACTTTAACTGCTTATAACTATTGTTTGAATAGTCCGCTGACTTTCATATTTGGGCACTAAAAAGCACTAACGAAGCACTAACAATTACTCCAATTAAAATTATTCCCGCCGACATTATTCCGCTAACTTCACGCACCTCAATAGTATATCTAGTAAGTGGACTTGAAATTTACAATTTGTTAGTAATTACAGAAAATGTCTAATTATCATTTGTTAAATATATCGTTAAGCTTTATTTAATAAATTGTCTATTTACAGTTTTGATAACAAATATCAAGTGATAATAAATCATTGAACGCATGATTTATTATAGCCCCGCCGCGCCGGTACGTGAGACACTACGTCAGTTGGTAACAAGATTAGATAATGTAAAAATGACGCGCGAATTATAGATGACATCACACAATATGCAAATTATTGCAGCACAATTTAACAATTATACAAATTTTAAGGAAAACCCCCACGGGGTACTCACGTGAACATGTAGGGCTTCTTGCAGAATTACTCCATGATGGTCGGCGGCGGCTTCGCTAATCATCCTCGGGCGTCGGCTGCTTTGCTGATCTTTCTCGAGCGTTGACTGCTTCGCTGAACTTTCGGGCGTGGAAATTCTTGAGCCCGGTTGAATGCAAATTCAAATTTGTCTTCTTTCTATATGTAGGAAACGACAGGAACTGGTTTATAAGGAACGATAGTCAAGAGAAGGCAAAAAGGGACCTACATAACAAAAAAGATACGATAACACACAAAAGACAACAACACTTGTTCACATCTCGGAGGCTAGTTCCCCCCGTATCCGGAAATCCACAACTCCCTCCTTGGCCCACTGCGTCGGCGCAAATCTCGCGCAACGCACTATCTGAAGTGACGGAAATACGCGCACAAGTCTTTTTAAATTCATTGGCGCGAAATCCTTACAAATTAAAACTTATAAGAATGTTTATGGCCGATTTCGGCACGTAGCAGATTAAGACTAATATTAAGAGAATAAAACATTGTACTTACAAGTATGCTTTATCATTGAACTGGTAGTTTCGAATAGTTCTCTTTATATCACTTCAATTCAATAAATTTCTACATAAACATTTTTATAAAATGTGAAATGTCCTAAAGATAATCTCACATTATACTGCTTCTTAAGAGTTATAGGAATAGACAGATAGTACATAGCTTATACAAAGAGCAAACAGCAGTAATAGAATTAGAGCAGGAACGTAGAGAAGCAAATCTGAGGAAAGAGGTGAGATGGGGATGTGCCCTTTCAGCGTTTAGTGCAGTAACTTCATTTTGTAAGGAATCAATCTTGCGCAGTAGAATAGGTGTTTGCTTAAATGCCATTTTGCATTCATCACAAAAGAATATTAATGACCATTTTGTAATGCAAAAATTTGGGCTTCGATAGAACTAAAAATCCACAGTATTTTTGTTAGTTGAAAACAAATTCTACAACTATCACACTGCAAGAACTCTTTCTGCTTATCAATTATGAATTTACAATAGAAATACTTTCCCATCATGGTGCAATCTAATCTACACCTATCTCGAATTTTTAAATGGAACAAGTGAGTTTAACTATGTAACCTCTTGTGACGCAACTGGTCACTCGTGTTCACAAATTAATATAATTTAATAATAGATTTCGAAAAAAATATTATTATCCCAATCCCAAAAAAGTCAGGAGCTGATATGATAGGTGTGAGAATTTTAGAATGATTAGTTTAACTTCTCATGCTTCCAAAATACTAACAATAATAATTAAAAATAGAGTAGAAGCTTTGACTGAGAATTATTTAGGTGAAGACCGTTTTCGTAAAGACAGAGGGACTAGAGAACCGATACTAATGATTAGGCTAATTATCGAAAAAAGGTTACAAAAAAATTAAAAGACTCATTTCGCGTTTGTAGATTTAGAAAAAGCATTTGATAGGGTTAATTGGATTGTTATGTTCAGGGTTTTGCAAAAAATAGGAATCTCTCATAGAGATAGAAAAATTATTTACAGTCTATATAAAAACCAAAGCGTAGTAATTAGATTTGATGAAATAGAAAAGGAAGCTAAGATTAGAAATGGTGTTAGACAGGGTTGTATACTGTCTCCCTTGATTTTTAATGTTTATATTGAGGAAGTTTTAAACTTAGCTAGAAAGAGAAAAGAGATAGGTATTAGTGTACAGGGACAGAAAATAGACATGTTACATTTTGCAGATGATATAGCCATTATAGCAGAGTCTAGGAAAGAGTTAGGAGAGTTTTTAAATATTTTAGATGAGATACTACAGAGTAACTATGGTATGAGAATTAACTCAGTAAAGACAAAGATAATGACAAGTGAATTACAGCCTAGTTCTAAACCAAAATTAAAAATAGGTAATACCGAGTTAGAGGTAGTATAATTAGATCAGCTTCTCCAATACAGTATATCATATTAATTAATTCTTGACGTGTGAAATTCATTGTGACATCAACAAATTAAACGGAAAATTTTTAAGAAAATTAATATTGACAAGTTATGTCAGATTTGATGCTAGTAGCTTACTTAGTTTTCTCTAGTCCCAAAACTGCATAAAAAACATGTTTTCTCAATTTTTCAGAATTTTTTCTCATGTAACCTATAAAACATTATATGTCAATAGAAAGCGCCACAAAAACGCTATTCAATGGCAAAATCCAATATGGCGGGTGCCATTTAAAAAATTGACTTTTGTTCATTTTGCGTTTTGCTTCACCTTGTACAATAAAAGGAAAAAACAAGCACATCGCGCTATCGATAATAATACAACAGGATATGGAAAATTATGTCGTGAAAGAATCAACTCTCCAAGTTCAATAAGAAAACTTCTGCAATTTTTCAAAGTTGACATGATTTTGACATAAAATGACTCATAAAAGGCAAACCGTCCATTATAGACCTATAGTACCTCTATATAATTTTGATAAGCATCAAAAGAGCTTTTAGAATATTGTATCAAATCTAGGGTGTTTCATTTAAAAAAACAACTTTGGGTTGGAAACCATATTGGCACACCCTGTATATAGGTGAAAATATTTTTAGATTATGCGGCCTAGCCGTGGCTATCGTTTAAAAAAAACCGGAAGTTGATATCTTAAATAACATAAAAGTTATAGAACTTTCACGGAGGACGTGTACACCCTGTATATTGGATAGCCAATAAACAGCTGTATAACGCAAAATCTCAAGAGCATTCTAAAATCATTAGTTACCTTACATGAATAAGTTCTTCCAATTTTTAGTTAAATAAGATACTCAGTGTGTATACCTTCTTACCATTTGACTTCTATGCCAAGACCTTTATGCCTCTTTGGCTGCGCAAAGTTTGATTTTAATATTAGATATAATGTTCTATAATTCGAGTCGCTAATTTAATTAGGTTACTACGTGTAAAATTTGTGGTTTCTGAGTTCATGTGAACTGAGATCAATAACCCATAATTTATCCATGTATTCTTCCAAACTCGGACTTTCACAGACTTCGAAGAAGGTATGGTTATTGCTTTAATCAATGAAAAGCATGTGTGGTGAATGGGGAATGACAAGTTCTGTGTGAATCATGTGTTTTAAGGAGACTTTATGTTCAACTATCGTATTGTGAAGATGTATTAAACGTGAGGCACATTAACTGCAGGAAGGGCACCTGTGGAATCATTTATGTATCCCGTATCTAACCACTACAAGTATCCGTTCCAAAACTGTGTAGATTCCACACTCTTCACTGCAAATAATCTGAAAAAAGAACCAAATGTGGATCCTGTTTTACCTGTTTTACATTTAGATGTCAGCGTTGATTTTTGGATGGATTCAATGAACATGGAACATGCCTTAACTGTAACTATTGAACAAAGGTGATCTTTGTCTAATTTTTAAATCATTTCTTTGTATGAAATTTGCATAACTACACCACCTATATAACCATGTTTCATGCTAAAGTATGTAAATCTGTAACAGTTTAATGGCAATAATTTGCAACCACATTTGGGGCATAATATAATTCATCTGTTGGTTAAATGTGATACACCTTAAGTCTTTTTGGGTTAACTATAGAAAAATATTTCAAGAATGCGAATCGTTGTATTTGATACAGTTATTTCGTTAACATATAGATAGATAGATAGATATAGATAGATATATTAATAATAATAAGTACAAGTAATGCTAACAAATTATTTCATATTTTATATTTTAAATATATGCTTTAGTATGGAGTAACAATATAAATTAAGATAAGGCACCTAAGAACAAAGAGTTCTTGCATGTGCCATATGAAGTGATTGGTACTATAATATTTCAATGTAGCATATTTGTAGGTTTATTTCTCCGTTGGTGGCACAACCGTCTACAATTGCTCTTAAGTTTTATTATTTTCTAAAATATATCTAGTAATTTTTTTGCGGAATAGATTATGGTTGTTTATATTCCGTAATTGAAGTGGCAAAATATTGTATAACTTAAGGCCCTGATAGGCGATAAATTTCTGCTTAACAGATTTCTTAATTTTTGGTACAATACACACTTGTTTTAATCTATCCCTTGTATGATACATATGAGTGAATAAGCAGTTTCTTATTTGTGAATTTTTATGTAGAAAGCAATAGATGCTTTTCATGTATTTCTGTTTTACGTTTAATATATTACTGTCTTTATATAACCCATTAGTAGAGTACAATTTAGGTTTGTTAAACATAATTTTAATACTGACTTGTGTGTTATTTCAATTGGTTTCAAGATTTCCTCATATGCGAACCCCAACAAACAATACCATAATTGATAAGGAGTCAACAAGTACATAATATAAAACCTTGAGTGCCTTTATTTGTAATACATTTCTAGTTTCAAAAGACAGGAATTGTTTTACGTATCCGCTTTATCAGTAACTCTACATGTGCATCCCATCTAAGATGTTCATCTATTATCACTCCCAGGTACTGTATTTTGGTTGCCTTATAGATTATGTCCTCACAAGAGCAGTTAGCGTGCATCCCACATTGGAAATGATGAATTTTGATTTCATTCAAGTTAGGTTGTTGGGGTTTATATAAGGAAAAAGTGATAAACTTTGTTTTATTCATGTTTAACGTTAGTAGATTTGAATCAAAATAATTTTTAATTATCTTCATGCTTGTGTTAAGTTTATTTATGGCTTCATCCCATGTTAGGCCTTCAAATGTTAGGGCAGTATCATCTGCGTATGATGTTATTTTACATTCTAATTGTAAGCTTTCTAAGTCATTAATATATAGCAGAAAAGAAGGGGCCTAGAACAGTTCCTTGTGGGACGCCACATGTGATTATTGACGCTGCACTTACATAGTTATTGATTCTAACAAACTGAGTTCTGTTCGATAAATAATCCTGCAATAGTAATTTTGGCAAACCTCTAATACCTAGGTGTTCTAACTTCTGCAATAGGATGTGATGTTGTAGAGTATCAAATGCTTTGGATATATCTAAGAACACGCCAATTTTCTTATTGTTCGAATCTAAAGCATCAACTACATTACTTACAAGTGAGAAAATAGCATTTTCCGTACATAACTTTTCCTTGAAACCAAATTGAGACTTTGCAAATAATTTATATTTAGTTAAGAACGACACTAGTCTCTTTTAATCGCTTTTCAAATACTTTAGCCACACTGCTTATTAGTGATATAGGACGATAATTATTAATGTCATGTTTATCTCCTTTTATATATTGGCACCACTACTGCACGCTTTAGAATCTCCGAATTGACCATGTTGAAATCCTAGATTTATGATATGTTTAAGGGTGAAGCAATTACTGTTTTAATCTCTTTTAGTGCCCTATTTGGTATGGAGTCTAGCCCTGCTGCTGCGTTACTTTTTAATGTGTCAATATGATTGATGATTTCGTCGTCCGTTGTTGGCTCCAGGTATAATGAGTTTCTGCATCCCTTAATTTTAGCATATTTTTCCCAGATTGGATTAACTCGTTGTATTTTTTGTGACATTTTAATCCCCACTGTGGAGTAATGATTGTTGAACAAAGTTGCAAGAAGTAGCTGATCTTCTATTTTGTCACCATTATCATTACATATATAATCTATCGACTGTGATTTTGTATACCCCTTATTTGTTATCTCGCTTACTATTCTCCAGATTTGTTTTGGATTACCTTTAGCTTGAGATATCTTTTCGCGATAGAAATCATATTTTGCTTTTCTTATCATTTTGGTTACAAAATTTCTATAATGTTTATAATATGCAGCAATATGTGCATTTGTAGGATCTTTTAGAACTAATTTTTTTAGCGAATCTCTTTGCTTAATCGCACAAACAATAGCTGTTGTAACCCATGGCTTTTTTTTATGTATTACAAATTTAGTATCTATTGAATTATTTAAGTTAGTTTTATTATGTTTATGAAAGTGTTAGTTGCAAAGTTAATATCTTCACTATTAAGTACAATATTCCAGTTCTCTTCAGTACATAGCCTTACATACTTACTATAATTTATAGTTTTAATATTATTATTACATTTTGACTTGCAATCAATCTGATTCCTAGTATGTAATGCAGTTTGAGCTTGTAGATGTGTGAATGTCGAATAGTGATCAGTTATTGAATTCTGAAGTATGTATGTATTACTGAAAAATTGCGATAAATGGAGTGTAATATGAACTCTAGTAAATACATAGTCAATGCATGACTTTGTAGTTGATGTTACCCTGGTTGCTTTGCTGATTGCTACGAAAATTATACTGCGTCTAAGGTATTAAGATATTTTAGCGTTACAGGATTCACTGAATCACACAAATCTATGTTCATGTCCCCTACTATAAGTTCTACTTGCTCAAACTGTATATTAGCTAAATAGTAACGTAAGTCTCCGATAAAAAGATCTACAGATGTTGATGGTGGTCGATAGATACAAGTCAAACCGTATAGTATGTTATGTTTTCCACAAATCAATCTTGAAAAGGATACCTCATTGTATTTATAAATGGTATAGCTAGCTGTTATGTTGTGTCTTGTGTAAATTGTAACACCATCATTTTGATTGAAACTTGCCAAAGTGTAATAGCCATTGTAATTAGGAATACTGTGATAGTCTGGATTGTTTTGCCATGTTTCCGTTAATACAATTATATCTATATCAATCTCACCAGCTGTGAGAGCCTCTAACAGCGTTACGACTTCATCAAAATTTTTATTAATACTTCTTATGTTTTGTTGCCAGATTTTTATGTCCTTGCAAGAACCCTTTGTTATGAGTGCCTCTTTTAACATGTCTAAATCAACATAATAATTGTTATCACAATTTTGGATATTATTATCTAGTTCCTCCATATATTGTATACTTTCCATATTTAATAATACTATAAAATATTTATACTTCTAATATTATATACAGAGTTAGTACCTTAGCAGAAAGAAGTAATTAATTAAAATAAAGATTTATGCTCAGTAAAATGTTTTGTAAATATTCAAATAAAAAATGTAATTTATTTAAATTATCACCAGCTACAAGAAACTAATTTAATTTAATTTCGAATGCTCCATTTCAAACATAATAATAGCAGTATAACAATAATCGGTAATATTTCTACTACTAATTAACTCAATTTAACTATTTAAAGTATAAAATTCATATCTTGAGATATTAAAACAATTAAAAATAAAAAGTAAAAATCAATTATGTGCTTTAATGCGATTTTATACTAAATATTTACCATGATTAATAATCAGATTTCGGTACATTGGTGAGATAATAACTATTTCTTGGCGATGATATTATTCAGTTGATCTTCTGTGTCGATTTTGACTACCTGATTTTGCATTTTTAAAAGATATTTCCATCAATTGTCCATGCTTCTTGGAAGTTTTGCTTGGCTTTTTAAAAGACCTAAGCAATTTTAGTCAAATCTTCCGACATTATTATACCTGTTCCTTTAAGGCATTTTTGCTTTATATGCTAGCTGTCTCATGCGATATGTTGTAAATTTAATAATTATGCATCTGGTTTTTCTCTGTTAATTGCTCTCACTCGATGACATCTATCAATATCTTTCAGCGTAACATCATCAAGTTTCAATTGATTCTTTAACAGAGATGATAATTTCTTCAATCTGCTCCCCTGGTTTTCAGCAATGCCAAATAATCGCAAGCAGTTTCGACGAGTATATTGTTCTTGTTTATCCATTTCGCTTCTGAGTTGAGTATATTGTTGCACCAGTAACTCGTTGGATCGCCGCAGATCGTCATTTAATTTAAGTACATTATCCAACTTTTTTATTATAGCCGGGGCTTGCTTAAAACAGAAATACATTCCTCACAGAAATATATCATAGTACGAGTTTTTAGATCTATAACCTTCTTCTCAGAGCTTGTAAGCGAGGAACAAGCATCATGTACTACCATTCGACATGAATCACATAACTGTAACTTATCCTTCTGCACATCTATTTGTTCCTCGCATTTTCCACATTGTGTTGGCATTGTTAAATAAATATTTTCCTTTTATTATTAGAGTAATTAACTAATGAACAAATTTAAGGTTAGGAAAGTTGAAATTTCAAACTGTTTTATTATATCCCACAACAGCTAAAATATGTATTTATTTTACAGTGCAAAGATCAAAACTTTTACTTTACACGCAATTGTATTTGTTTGTGAGCACTTTTACTACAAACAGAAATTGCACCACCACGCGGTCTATGTTTATTGGTTATGGTAATATGGTAATATGGTAATATTTCATATAAAATTTGGAACCTAATTCCTGGGTTTCAATCAGCTTCAGGCCTATTGCTATTACGAGGGTCGTCTATTATATCATCATCATTGGGTCTCCAGTCTTGGAACTGGCTAGACGCATACCTCTTTTGTTTCCTATTCCGAGCTAATCTACACATGTCCTTCAAATTTCTTAAGCTTACAGTTTTTATTATGTGTGCAATAGTCTAATTTAGGTCGATATCTATCTTTATTTTTCTCCTTCTCCTGCTTCTAATATATCCCCGCACTATTTCCTAATGCCTTAGAACTTGCCCTATCCTCATATCTCTCCTATTTTTTACCGTTTTCTACATATTTCTTTGTTCTCGTACCATTTCTAGTACTTCTTTGTTCTTAACTTGTCTACTATTTCTAGAACCTGTCCATGATATCTCATTCATACACCAGTTGCACCTTATTTCAAAAGTTTCAGCAATCTTTTTCTTGTTTCTATGTTTATTGTCTAAATACTAGTTGCTTTTTCTTGTTAAATGCAGCATGTCTGAGTGTTAATTTTTGTTTTATATCTTTTGCACTTCTCCCATCTTGATTATTTAGCTTCCTAGGTAGCAGAAATCCTTAACCTCTTGTAAGTTCCCGTTTTCTATTTGTATTCTGGTTTTTGACTTATTTCCCCGTGCTTTACATACTAGTCCTTTAGTTTTATTTTTGTTAATTTGTAACATGCCATTTGGCTGATGCCTAGCCATTTTACAACACGTTCGCTTTTCCACTTATTTAAATTCGATCTTAAAACACGCTTAGAATTCTTATTCTGTCTATTCACACTACCTTATATTACATAAAGGGTCTCATATTAATCTTATATTATGTTTCAAGGTCAAACATTAATAGTGTCCCCACCCCCTGTATGTTTGTTGTGGTTTGTTTTGTATTTTTCTTAATTTTTGTTGGGTATTAAACCACTCAGAGTTTTTAAAATGTCTTTATTTACGTTTCGATCCATGACCTAGGATCGTAAATAAAGACAGTTTAAAAACTCTGAGTGGTTTAACATCCAACAAAAATTAATAAAAGTTTCCCCCGATTTATATTTAAAAAAACAGTTTATTCGTAACAAGTCTTTGTTTACGTTCCTTAGATAATTATCTTATTGGTCGATTTAAATGAAACGCTCAGTTTGACATCTGTTGTAGTTTTGAAAGATCAAGAAATTGTCGGTTATGCAGCTGATTGGTCGTTCCCTTTCCTAACCTGTTAATGCATTTCACTTTTACCTTGATACGGTTTTTTTTTTGTTTTGTCTGCCAAAAGTCAGTTTAGAAAAAGCAAGATGGTAAGTTGTATCATACAGTCCAAAATGGTTATTGGTCTGAAGCAGTTTTGTTCGAATTGTGTTTATAAACTGCCCCTTTAACATAAGGACAGGCTTTTAGGACGGTCTTCTATTTCTAATAATGGAAACGTCGTTTAAATATTACCTTTAATGTTCTCTGTCTTCTTGGATATGTGTTCATATCTTCGTATCGCCTAATAAGGATATCGATTGTTGGTTAAAATATAAATACCTCATAATCAAGTCTAGTTTTGCATATTAAAAAACTGAAACTTGTATCTACCTTTGCTGTTAGTATATTCCTGAATTTTCCTCTGGTTTGATGTTATGGTCTGGTTGCCAACTGGTTTGTCTATTCCAGGGCGCTTCAGCTTCAGTCAAATTTTACTTTGTGATTGAAGAACCTGATGAGCTTCTGTGCACCTTATGCAATGCCGAGTAGAATCAAGACGTAGATGAGGGTAGCAATTTATGCTTAGTAGTTATTCTACATCCAGGTATCATATTTCACTTTACAATTTAAGTATTCATTGAATAGTGTCTGTACTAGAAATCTTAGTAATAATGTTGCCTTATTTTTGCATCAATGCAAAATATTAATTACTGTAATTTATAGAAAGTTTATTAAATATCTTATTATGTTTACCTGATCAGATTTATTAAATATTCAACCTGGTCCTAAAATGTGAACGGAAGGTTTCATGAAACTTCTTGGGTATTAAAGGTGTAATTTATTTCTACTCAATTTAAATAGCGCATTATATTTTTGTCTAGTGAACTTTGGACAATTTACTTTATTTTGTTGAAACTTATTATAAAATTTAAGTTCAAACATTATTTCATGAAGGTGCTGACCTTGTTTAAGTTATTAGTCTAACACTCTACGCGTTTTGTTGATTATTATGTAAATAAGAAATAACATTTCATTTATAAAAGTAGAAAAAAATTCAATTTCTGATTATTTTCAATAAATTATTATACCTCAATATACACTTGCGTTACTAGACATGTTCCTTACTGTTTTGTTATTGTAGTTTCTCAGTAAGCATTGGTATAAAATAATTTAGTGAGGCTCCTCACAACTAAATGATTTCTGATAACCCTGATGATATTGGTCTCTTGTGATCACCGCAACCCCGAAGGTCTAACTAGCTTGCCAAAGTATGTACTCATACTTTGTCGTGTGTGTTCTATGTCCTCTACCCAAGTAGAAGACAGAAAAACGGCAGAAATTTTCATACCATATCTCTCAGTTAGAACTTTCCATTTCATTAGGGGCTGCTTCTAACTCTTCCTTGCTGGATGCTAATACCACTATATCATCTGCAAATCATGTTACGCTTTTTTTGAAAAGCTTTATCTTTTATTGTATTAGTTAGGTTGAAGGAATTTTTAAATCCCGCATTAGGAAATGCCTAGTATTGCTATGTTTTAATATGTGTTACTTGAAAACCACACAAAGATTTGGTTCTCACGAAAGTTCAGTCATTAACTTATCATTTGTGGTGTGGGAAAATGCAAAAATTGCACTTCTCATTCCTAACACGCAGCTGTGCTCACCAATATGCGTCAGAGAATGAGGGGAGAAGTTTCTTGGGAACAGATGTGTTAAACAAGTGACTTTGCCACCTATCTTCTTTGAGTGTAAACGTGTTTGTAGGAGTGCAACATATTGGCAAAGTAGTTCCTTTCTTTTCGTTCCAGACCCCTATCGTTACCAAGCATAATGTCACTTTGTCGAAGAGAGCGACAGCCAAGCAAATACAAGGGTATCAGGACATCATGACATCCCTGAGAGATTTAAAATGCCGCATCAGGATCAATGTACCACGGGTAAATGCTAGGTTACGACCCGAAAAGCATTTGATACCCTGCAGAATTTAACCCCCGTGTAAATTTGAGTGTATGTGTAGTTTTATTAATAGTAAAAATTAATGTTTCAGAATGTTTAAATATGCTTTAATTCGTTTCAATCTAAGCATATCAATCATTTGTCTCTGCATAATAATCTCAAAGGTTTGGGTGCATTTCACAGTATTCATTGCCCCTTTTGATATACTAGATCAAAATTAACAGGGATAGGGCACATACCTGTCTTACCCCCTTCCTAATATTTACTTCTCTATGCCCATGCTCTAATTCTATTACTGCTGTTTGCTCTTTGTATAAGCAATGTGCTATCCGTATATCCCTAAAACTCATTTCAATCTTTTTGAGTATTTCGAACATTTTTCCCATTTTACATTGTTGAATGTTTTTGCCAGATTTACAAATTCTATATACACGCTTTCTCCTTCTTCTATTGTTGTCTCCCTTATCACGCTTAAAGCTAAAATGGCTTCCTGTGTTGCTCTGTTTCGCCTAAACTCAAATTGATCTTTTCCTAGTATTTCTTCAGCCCGTTTTTCCATATGTCTTTGCACAATTCTAATTAATATTTTTGACATGGGGCCATCAAACTTACTAATCGAAAATTTTCACATCTATCCTCACCTGGTGTTGTATTTGAAATCTTTGGGTATCTCTCCTGTCTCATACATATAGTTTACAAGTTGGAAGATATTTTCTTTTACCACTTGTCCAGCGGCTTTTAGAGTTTCTGCTTGCACCTTATACCTGGTGCCTTATTATTTTACAGACTCAAAAAATAGGCAAAAAGGATGAATGTACTGAAAGCATGTTTCAGTTTCTCCAAACATTCCGCAATAATAAGGCCCATCTCTGGACTATCATTATATTTGATTTTAAAAACAAAACTTATTTAAACACACAATAAAGTATATAAAAAGTTTTCTTTTAGATATCAATAACGAAACATAGGAACAATAATCACCAATTTACATGTACTAATAACAAGTTGGAAATTTGCAAATCTTCTTATGAAATGTTCACAAAAAATAAATAAAGGAAAGTGTTTACCTTAAGGAGTCCAATACCAACTTCAGATACATAAAATACTTGGGTATTCTTATTAGGACAAAACTCTGCATGAACTCTGCAACTTACAAATAGCAACAGCTGTTGACGCAATCAGCAAAAGTTGCACTGCACAAAGCATCCTTCTATGATGGACAAACTGGTTTCGTGTGAATTATAAGGTCTGTTTCCATTACAAATTCAACAGAACTTCAACTCTTGCATTTCATAATTCCATTTGCATAAATTGATTGCTAGCATGCCAACCAAAGTAATTCATGATGGACCACGTGCAACCATTGAATTAACCCAAGCGGCCAACAAATCATCAACCAGCAATGATGATTAGGAATCCACTTATTCGAGATGTCGTGCTCGACCGGCACCTAAACCATATGGGAATACAACGATTCCAGGCAGAACGCTTTGAAGACATCTTCAATTTATTACAGCTCAACTATCATAAGAAATAAATAAACGACTTCGTCCATCTGCATAAAACTGAGTTTTAAAATCTAATCCGCATAACTTACTCGTCAATAAGCATGCATTAACCTGAAGTTATGTATACTAACATTTTTTGAATACAATCTAATCCAATTACTAAAGACAATTCTCGTCATAACATATGGAAATATTTAAAGGTAAATCTGTATTAATAATAATAATTTATTTTCCCAAACATATATTTGGGTATTTGTGATTGGTTTTATAAATGAAACGGGAATATAACATATTATGTATATACAAAATTCTTGCTTATAAATAGTATTGGAATGCTGAAATGCTACAATATCTTATAAGAATTGGAGAACATGATAAATACAGTTTATAGTGTAAATTTGTAAATTAAAAGTGCTTTTTTTCTCTTTTTTTTACATTAATATATAACTAAACAATATGCATTTTCGTAGATAATCAAAAATGAAATAATTGCAGCTGATTCCACAATCCAGTGGAATCAGTTACGATTCATAACAACTTAAAAATATACCAAAAAAATCATGTATGTCCATATATTTGTAAACTTGTTGTAAATATATAAATACATTATGACACTTGAACTAAATTGACTACTGTACTCACAGTTAGCAGATGCAGCTGGAGCTGATTTACAGTTGCATACCTACAAGAATTCCTGAAATGCATATTGTTGCAGTTTCCAAATATCTTGTAGAACAAAAACCAATTTGGAACAACTTAAATAATATAATCAATCCTTCCTTATTAAATTGAAATTACAATACAAAACAGCTTCAGCCTTAAGATTGTAATTAAATTACGAGAGGAAAATTAGTTGGATCACTTCTAAATTGATAAAAATTAACAGAAAAGTGCATTGAGTATTATTACCTGCAAGTGACTTTGTGATCCGAAAACCAGCAATACCATATCAAACTAATGATAAATTTGAAGGTACTTAAAATTTATTTGATAAACATCAAAATTTCAAACTATAAGTAGAAAAGTAACAATTACAAAACTAGATTGTTATAAGGTATTAATGTAAAGAATGAACCGCATAGCAATAAAAAGAATTCTTTACCAGAAAAAAATAATATTTGTAACGTTTCCCTTTTACAGAAATAACTAAAACACTACTTTCTGTTGAATACAATATATCAGTATATTTACATTTGTATGTTGTTAGATCGTCATCATTAGGTTTTCAGTTATACAACTGGCTGGACGCGTACCCTCATTGTTTTCTAGTTTGAACCAACCTACACATTTCGCTGAAATTTGCCCAGTCTGCATCTATCCCTACCTGTGTGCAAAAGTCTGATCCCAGTCTACCCCTACCTATCTTTTCCTATCTCTGCTTGTAATATATCTCGTACTATTCCCCAGAAATGCCTTAGAACGTATCCTGTCCTTCTATATCTCCAATTTTTGTTTACACAGATATCTTTATTCTTCTACTATTTCTACAACCAATTTGTTATTAACTTTGTCTGTCCATGCTACCATCCTCATACATCTGAAGCACAACATTCCAGAAGGCTTCTATCTCTTTCTGTCTGCTTTTCCTACTGCCCCTATTGCATAGATGTACTGTGCTGTGCTCCCCACTATGCTTTGAACAGTTTTCTTCTTGCACTTATGTTCATTGTCTTTGAGCATAGCGGTTGTTCTTTCTGGTCTGATGCAATTGGGTCTCCTTCTATTGTTTTACAGTTTATACCCTATTTCCCTGATATTTAGTGGTATGTGAAGGGGGGTAAGCAGCCTTTGGCTGCCAAGTTCCCCCAGCACTTGAACTTTTGTCGAATTAATAGTTTTTCCAATTAATTCTTTCGCACAATTAACATTAGTTGAAAATATTTCACAACCAACATCTGTAGTTGTTTATAATAATCTTCTGATTTAAGAGCATTTATTTGTTCGTCATTGGGTTTTACGTCTTGAAACTGGTTGGACATGTACCTCAGTTATTTATGTTCTGAGGTAGCCTACCCAGTTCCCTGTAATTCTTAAACATACTATATACAGCTCGATTCCCTTCTATTGTTTTTTAATTAAATGCCCTATTTCACCGAGATTCAGTGGTATGTGAAGGGGGTTAAGCAGCCTGTGGCTGCCAAAGATCTCCCAACACTTAGACATTTGCCGTATTAATAATTTTCCAGTAAATTCTTTCGTCGCACAATTAACATTAGTTCAGAGTATTGCAAAACCAATATCTGTAGTTGTTTATAGTAATCGCCATGTTTAAGTACAGTTATTATTTTTGTCATTAATTTTTCCATCTTGCGACTGGTTGGAAGCGTACCTCCATTGATTTCTATTCTGAGCTAGACTACACATTTCCCTGAAATTCTCAAGTCTAGATCTTTCACTATCTGTGTGCAGTAGTCTTACCTAGGTCTACCTCTACTTCTCTTTTTTCCTATCTCTGCTTTTAATATATTCCGAACTATTCCCTCATGTCTTAGTATGTGGCCTATCGTCCTATCTCTCCTATTTTTTACTGTTTTCCACATAGTTCTTCCTTCCCCTACCATTTCTAGTACCTCTTTGTTCTTAACTTTGTCTGTCCGTGATATCTTCATCATACGTCTGTAGCACCACATTTCAAAGGCTTCTACCTTTTTCTTGTCTGCTTCTCCTACTGTCCAGGCTTCACAGCCATACAGTGCTGTGCTCCACACATATGTTTTAAACAATCTTTTCATTGTTTCTATGTTTGTGGTCTTTGAACACAGTAGTTGCTTTTTCTTGTTAAATGTAGCACGCCCTTGTGCTAATCTTTGTTTTATATCTTTTGTGCTTTTCCCATCTTGCGTTATTTGACTTCCTAGGTAGCAGAAATCCGTAACCTCATGTAAGTTCTCGTTACCTATTTGTATTCTTGTTTTTGTTAATTTTCATACCATATCTCTCTGTTAGAACTGTTTCCATTTCATTAAGAGCAGCTTCTAACTCTTCTTGTCTAGATGTTAATACCACTATATCATCTGTAAATCTAAGCATATCAATCTTTTGTCCTTGCATATTAATTCCAAATGTCTTTCTGCATTTGACAGTATTCATTGCCTCTTCTATGTACAAGTTAAAAATTAATGGGGATTGGGCACATCCCTGTCTCACCTTTTTCCTAATATTTACTTCTACTACTTCTACTACTACGTTCCTGCTCTAATTCTATTACTGCCGTTTGCTCTTTGTATAAGCTATGTACTATTCGTCTATCACTATAACTCATTCCAATCTTTTTGAGTATTTCGACATTTTTTCCATTTTACATTGTCAAATGCTCTTTCTAGATTGCTTTTTCCAGATCTACAAACCCTATATATACGCCTTCCCCCTTCTCTATTATTTTCTCCATTATCACCCTCAGAGCCAAAATAGCCTCCCGTGTTCCCCTGTTGCGCCTAAACCCAAATTGATTTTCTCCTAGTATTTCTTCAGCTAGTTTTTTCATTCGTCTTTGTACAATTCTAGTTAATATTTTTGAAACGTGTGCTCTCAAACTTATTGTTCGAAAATTTTCACATCTATTCGTGCTTCTTTTTTTTTTGGTGTAGTTACTATAATGTTACGTTTGAAATCTTTGGGTATCCCGCCTGTTTCATACATATAGCTTACAAGTCGGAAGAGACGTTCTGTTACTGTTTGTGCAGCGGTTTTTAGAGTTTCTGCTTGCACCTTATTTGTACCCGGCGCCTTATCATTTTTCAGACTCTTTAATGCTAATTCAAACTCATCTCTAAGTATAGGATATCCCAGGTCATTATTTTCAATGTCTGATTCCTGTTTGAATGGTGTTAGTTCCTCTCCTGCATATAAATTCTCTATATATTCCTGCCATCTAGCTACTTTCTCTACATTTTCTATAATAACGTTTCCTTCACGCGTTCCTTACATTTTTGCCATATGGTTTTATATCCCTAAAATTCATTCTAATTAATTTTATATGCTTTGTCTGTCTTTCCTATTTCCATCTTAGTTTGTACCTCTTTGCACTTTTCATCAATCTGTTGTTTTTTAGCTTTCCTGAATTTGCGAATAATTTCTTATTTAGGGGTTTGTATCTCTGTTTTCCTGTTTCGTCTAATCTATTTTTGTATTTTCGTCTTCTATTAAATTCAGGATATCCTTTGTTATCCATGGTTTCTTATTTTCCTTTTGTGTATACCCCAGAATAACTTTGACTGCTATGTCTAGGCTGGATTTAACGTTATTCTATTCTGTTTCTACTTCCTTAATACCACATATTTTCCTGATATCTTTCAGTAATTAATTTGACTTTTTTTCAAATCTTTCATGGATGATATCTTTATCTTTTAGTTTTTCAAAGTCAAAGTGCCTTTTCCGTTCCTCTTTTTCAGATTTTTAAATTTAAGTGCGGCCTTCATAATTACAATGTTGTGGTCAGTGTCTATTTCTGCTTCTGGGTAGCTTGTACAGTCTTTTACCTGATTTGTGAACCGTTGTCTAACAATAATGTAATCTATTTGATATCTTGTTATATCTCCTGGCATCTTCCATGTGTATTGTCTTCTAGCATGATGGTGAAGTAATGTATTTGTGATGGTTAAGTTGTTCTTGTCGCAAAATTCTACCAGCCTATTTCCCCTGTCATTTCTCGTGCCTAGACCAAATAAACCTAGTATCGCTTTTTCCCTACCCCCCTCCCCTACTGCTGCATTACAATCCCATGTAATTATTAAATTTTCATGTCTTTTTACGTATCTTAGTATTTCTTCGATATCTTTGTAGATCGCCTCTACCTCTTCTTTACTGTAGCTAGAGGTGGGAATGTGTACTTGTATTATTACTGTATTTACTGGTTTAGATTCAAATCTAACCATGAGTACTCTTTCGTTCTTTTTTATGTAGTTTTCTACATGTCGTTCTATCTTTTTTCGCATAGTTATCCCCACACTCCAATTTCCTTCCTCTGCTCCTGTATGAATTACCCTAAAATCTCCACTCCAAAAATCCCCCGCCTCTGGCCTGTAGACTTTGCTAATTCCTACTATGTCTAGTGCAACCTATCCATTTCGAGTTTCAGGTTCTCTAGCTTACCTACTTGTTTCATACTTCTGACATTCCACGCTCCGACTCGCAGAATGTTCACGAATCTTTTTCTATTCTTTTTTTATACTTTCCGATCACATCCCTCGTAGTAGTCCTCACCCGGAGATTCGAATGGGGGACTATTTTACCTCAGGAATTTTTTACCCCAGAGGATGCCATCATGTTTACTAATAATTTCTGTATGCAGCGTACTTGGGAGGTAAAGTAGTGGTTTCCTGTTGCCTTCCACATCGCAGTAGTGTGTTTTAGAATGTCATACCGACCCCTGAGGTCTCTGCCACTCTAAGTACCAAAAAAGCTGCTGCCCTCTTTCTAGGAATGTCTTTGTCTGGTTCCTCATCAAAGACCCCACTAATTTGGTTAAACCTATAGTTCGGCTCTTTAGCTCATTGAAATGCGCAAACCATTCTACCTTTTCAAGTATTTTAGAACGTCGTCAAGGTGCAGATCCGTTCAGAATGGGTTGTTAGATCAAAATATATGTATTCTAAACTTACCAAAAAACATTGTCAGGCGTATACACATATTTAGCCAAATGAGATAACAATTTTTATAAAATATAAATTAATATAAACTCAATATGCAGGAAATTTAATTGATTGTTAGTTCACAAAATTTAACAGTATTTTATCTTGTACAAAAAGTTTCAGGCAATGGGTCCAGCTTAACATAAAGAATAAAAACATGTACTGGCCGTATTACCTTGGACCTATAATGATGAAAATTATTTGGTATAGCAAAAACTATTAAACTGTCTTTGTCTTTATGCCAACAAGCCCTTTTATTTCGGTGTAGTACCAGGCCAATTAAGGAACCAACTTCAGCTATTCCTGCCATGACATTAAAGCCCATATATGATATTTCGAACTCCTCAGCTATTGAGGCCTCTTTGTAATGTTTCACAAGAATGATATTTACATGTCTACACTTTGACAAGTTTAGCGCAAGCGACTATTAAAATACATTCTGCAGGTAATTTGGGTTATTACCTTACCAGCACTCGGGGAATGATGATTAAATGAATTTCCTCTCACTTAACGTTATTTCTTTTACAAGCAATATTTCAGATCTTTCTTTGAATGATAGGTTGTAACATACCATTTGGTTGACGCCTAGCCATGTTACAATGCGTCCGCTTTTCACTTATTTAATTCGATCTTAGCACACTTAGAATTCTTATTCTGTTTATTCACAATACCTTATTTTGCATAAAGAGTCCTTAATACATATATTACATTTCAAGGTTAAACATTAACAGTTTCCTTGATCTATATTTAAAAACAGTCTATTCGTAACAAGTCTTTGTTTACGTTTCTTAGATAATTATCTTATTAGCCGATTTAAATGAAACGCTCAATTTGACATAACTGTTGTAGTTTTGAATGATTGAGAAATTGTTGGTTATGCAGCTGATTGGTCGTTCCCTTTCTTAACCGGTTAATACATTTTCTCGATATCGCCCTTTTTTTCGTTTTATCTGCCAAAAGGACAAGCCAGTTTTGAAAAAGTAAAATAGTGTCTTGTATCATGCGGTCCAAAATGGTACATAATTTCTTCTAATTAAAATGAAAGTTTTCTTTAAAAAAAAGATTATTGTAGGTTATTTGTCTGAAGCAGTTTTGTTCCAATCGTGTTTATAAGCTCGCCCTTTAACATAAGGACAGTAAGCTGAATCTTTGCTGTTGTCTACAAACAGGTGGTTTTACCTAGTCACTAAAGTGTACCACATTTTAGGACTTTTAGGACGGGCTTCTATTTCTAAGGACATATTTCTAATAATGGAAACGTCTTTTAAATATTACCTTTAATGTTATAATTTCTTTATCTTCTTGGACATGTGTTCATGTCTTTGTATTGCCTAATAAGGATATCTATTGTTGGTTAAAATATAAATACCTCATAATCAAGTCTAGTTTTACATATTAAAAGACTGGAACTTGTGTCTACCTTTGCTGTTAGTATATTCCTGAATTTTCCTGTGGTTTGATGATATGGTCAGGATGCCATCGGGTTTGTGTCTACTCCAGGACACTTCAGCTTCAGTCAAACTTTACTTTGTGATTGAAGAACCTGATAGGCTATCGTGCACCTTGGATAATGCTGAGTAGAATCAAGACATGAATAAGGGTAACAATTTACACTTCGTAGATATTCTACATCCAGGTATGAGATTTCACTTTACAATTTAATTATTCATTAATTAGTGTCTGTACTAAGAAATCTTAATAATAATTTTGTCTTATCTTTGCGTCAACGCAAAATATTAATTACCGTAACTTATAGATAGTTTATTAAATATGTTATTACGTGTTTATTATGTTTACCTAATCAGATTTATTAAATATTCAACCTGGTCCTAAAATGTGAATGGAAGGTTTCATGAAACTTTTTGGGTGTTAAAGATTTAATTTATATGTACTCAATTTAAATAGCTCGCTATATTTTTGTCTAGTGACTTTGAACAATTCATTTTATTTTGTCGAAACTTATAAAATTTAAGTTCAAACATTATTTCATAAAGGTGTCTGACCTTGTTTAAGTCATTGGTCTAACATTCTATATGTTTTGTTGATTATGATGTAAATAAGAAATAACATTTCATTTATAAAACTAGAACAAAATTTAATTTCTGATTATTTTCAATATATTGTGACAAATTATTATACCCCAATATATACTTGTGTTACTAGATGTGTTCCCTACTGTTTTGTTATTGTAGTTTCTCAGTAAGCATTGGTATAAAATAATTTAGTGTCTCCTCACAACTAAATGATTTCTCTTAACCCTGATGAACTTGGTCTCTTGCGATCATCGCAACCCCAAAGGTCAAACTAGCTTTGCCAAAATATGTCCTCGTACTTTGTTGTGTGTGTTCTATGTCCTCTACCCACGTAGAAGACTGGAAAACGTCACAAGGTGTACACATATTTTTATAACTCGGTAACCAGAATGTCAATGTGAATCTTATTAATTAAAATACATGGCAAGTTAAGGTAATTGGGCATTGGGAAAACAAGTTAACAAAATTTATAATTAATAAAATCGCTGTGCTGTGTAAGGTAAGTTTTGCTGTCAAGTGGGCAATAATGTAATGACTGTTTTAAGTTCAGTTTTTTTTTTAGAAAAAAAGTTAAACAAGCTTTAAATTTTGTTATATTCGTGTTTTTGTACTATTATAATTATTTTACAATTAAAGTTTTGAGTTGTCCATAATAACAATCTTTTGATGACATTAGTGGTAAATAAATAATAAGTTCTGTGGGTGCCCGATGAAGAGATAGCGATAAGAGTAATTACCAAGAACTCCAACCATCGCCCTGGAGCAATTTATATTTTACAGCTAGGATTTTCAGCACTTAACCTTAAAGATAAATTAATTGCATAACTTTTTAAAATACTAAGGATGCCATGGTTTTTGTAAAATAGATATACAAGATTCAAACATATTGCAAAGGTTTTCTACCTTAAATAGGACATTGGAAAATGCATAAACTATTACTTTAATTTTAACCAGAAGCAGACAAATAAAAATAGCAGGGGTGTAAATGTGTACTTTCCTAACCTCGTATTGTTGTAGATATATAGCTTTTTTGAATGATATACTGGCTTTGTTTTGAAGGACCGTATGAACTATGTAAATAATGCTTGAACACTTTATTGAGTCTATTTTATTTACAAACGGTAGATTCAATAGCTTAGTTGAAATAATTAATTAATGGTGAACTTATACTTATTCTTAAAGTATTAATTATTTGATGAGCAACTCCAAGCGAGGGAAAGCTTTCGTGCAGCTGGTCCAACAACAAACCTGCAACAAATTGTAAAATTGCTCTAATCGAACCACTCTTTAAAGCAGGTAATGCGAAGATAAAACAAACTACAGCCCAATTTCTTTAATCTCTAACTTGTCAAAGATTTTTGAGAAAACTGTTAAATTCTGAATAATAGGATTTTTAAATAAACATAATATTCTTTCAAAGAAATGATTTGCATATAGATTTACATGTACTAATATAGGCTATGTGGGAAACGGAAACTTGTCCGTTATATACAAAGTTTATTAATGACGAATCTGCCTGTAATTTTCTACTATTCTGAATAAATGCTTATTTGGATTTTTGTTAAACTAACTTTTGATTATTTTTATATTTCAGATATAATTATTCAAGAGATGATGAAGAAATCTATAAGGAATTCCTTGAAATCGCCAATGAATTAATACCTCACATAATGAAAGTAGAAAGTTCTGGGTTTTCTTCAAATTCGATTCTTAAAAAGTCGGTGTGTTTTGCTAACCTGCTAAGGTTTTACGATGGTATTTGTCAATGGGAAGAAGACAGTGCAACACCTGTTCTCCATATAGGTTGGGCCAAACCTCTTGTTAATACGATATCAAAATTTGATTCTGATGTTCGTGCTCAGGTTCATATAGTTTGTGAATTAAACAGTGACAAAACAGCTGCGCCAAATGGAAGTAAAAATTGCTTAAACAATAATTATTGTATTTCTGAGAAAGAAAATAGATCAGCTATTGATAACACTCTTATGAACACTGTCGAGACGAAGGTGAGTTCAAATGATCCTGGTGAAAACAAAAATCTTCATCCTAGTATTGAAGCTCTCACAGCAGCATGTTCAGAAAAGATACTGAATCCTGAGTATTTATTACAAGGTGGAGGTTCCCCCTTTGTAGGTATGTATGCATATTTTGAATACTGCTTTTTGTGTGATTGTTATTTTTTAAAATAGTACACTGAACTTTGGAATCGCTTAATATGCAGCATAAGATTCACACTAGTTTAGATTGAAGTATAGCGTACTTTATACTTTAAAGTTTTACGTATATAAAATACACTGCCATGAAAAATATGTCTGTATAATCTAGCAGGTCTAATGAAACAGATTGTTGTCATGTATCTGCTGTTGTAACAATCTATGTATCTTTTAAGAATTGTGTAATCTCATTGTTCTTGACCTTTTAAATTATAATTTGACTGGCTTTTTGTTTCTTGGGATTTAGGTTATATTAAATTACATAACTTTTTAAATGGAAGGAAATGCTTTAAAACTGGATTTTATTATTATTATTGTGTAACCTGTGAATTTCTATTTTACTCATATTTGTATTGTGTGCTGTTTCATAGTCTTTTTTTGAAAATTTAAGTGCATCAACAGCGATACATTTCTAGCCTTATTCAACACACCTACTTAAAACCATAATTTAGTTCTCACCCATGATACTTAGATGAATACCTGATTGACGACCTGGCTTCATCACTATCATACGTGTGTGAGCAATTCCAGATAAATTAGTTTTGGATTTTAAATTATCCTGACTTGATGGTTGTGCTTGCAACTTAAAATATTGGAAGTAGTACTGTAGTTAGTTTTCTATTAATTAGAAGTCATTCCTATTTGTACTACCTTTTAGTAGGAAGTGCCGAATAACTTTTTTTCCTTTCAATGATCACAGTGTACCGCTTATTGGGTTCAGAAGGTAAATAACTATGCTACTCACTTTTCTATTGGCATCTCCAACATGGATTGGTTGGTCAACGTCTGGCTGCAGTTCCCTTAGCACCTGTAGTTACTGCTGGTACCTACAGATCAATCTAGAGCCATGCTCTATAGCTTAAATTCGTTTTTATCTGGAGATCTGACTTGGTAGCGATAAATCGATGTAATTGTAATTGTTGAAATGGGATATTTATAAGGTTTTGTTGGTGCCTAAACTTCAGCTGTATGTAAAATAAAATGCTTATCTTTGTGCAAAGCGATATTATTAATAGTGTTTTATTTATTGCTGCAATTTTATGTATGTAGTTTGTTACGGTATTGTGTATGGACACGATAGAAAAGTAAAGTAAGCAAAGAAAATACCCCACATTGAGCATCGTAATAAAAAGGAATGCAAAGAATGCTGTGCTAGCTAAATGGTTACAGAGTGAGGTGGGTCACAAACAAAGAAAAAGCGAAAATCTCGAGAGAAAATTTATTTACAAAACTGTTAATTAAAAAAGCAAAAAAGAAAACCAACCCGCAAAGAAAACAATATTTATCAATATATCCAGGAGGATTTACATGGGATGATAATTTTCGCCTAAAATAATTAATACACTCCTTAATTACCTCAAACTAATTTTTAACCTCAATCCTAATATTTACATAAAAAATAAAATGATTCCGTCAATGGTATCATCTAATTTTATATATTAATACAACATAATATACATACCACAAGCAGTAAATAAATGCAAAAAAATTTAATACTAGATAACAGCAATAAAAGGAAAAATAACCATCTATACTGGTTGAAATGCATTTTGCAGCAGCTGTAACAAAAAGTTATTAGATAATAATGTCACACCTAAACAATAGTGTAACTCTATATTTTATATAGAAAATCTTATGAACAGTCAATATTAATCTTATTTCATCATTAATTCTCAAACAATAAAAATGCTGTCAGCAGCATATTCATAACCTTAAACCAAAGCAATTAAAATTTACACAAATTTGTTTATCTTGAAAACAATCGTGCAAACATTCCCTATATCTCAGAATTACATTTAATAATTAATAGAAACCTGAATTTTTAAACTTTATTGTGCAATGCCCAAATGTAAAAAAACTTATTTGCTTTGGTTTATTCGTCATCATCAGGTCTTCAGTCCTGGAACTGTTTAGATGCGTACCCTCATTGTTTTCTAGTCTCAACTAACCGGCACATTTCCCTGAAATTTGCACAGTCTGCATCTTTCACTATCGATGTCAAATACTCTGACATAGATCTACCTCTACCTCTTTTTTCCTATCTCTGCTTGTAATATATATATCTCACACTTTTCCCCAAAAATTCCTTAGAACATATCCTGCCCTCCTATATCTTCTATTGTTTTTTTGTTTTCCACAGATGTCTTTATTCCCCTACTGTTTTTATGACCTCTTTGTTATTAACTTTGTCTGTCCATGCCATCATCCTCATACATCTGAAGCACAAATCCCAAAAGGCTTCTACAGTTTCTCTGTCCGCTTCTGCTATTGCCCCTATTTCATAGACGCACTGTGCTGTGCTCTACGCATATTTTTTCAACAATTTTCTCCATGTTTATGTTTGTTGTCTTTGAACATAGCCGCTGCTCTTTCTTGTTAGATGCAGTTCGGTTCTCCTTCTATTGTTTATAAATATATACCCTGTTTTCCTGATATTCAGTAGTATGTGAAGGGAGTTAAGCAACCTGCGGCTACACTTGATCATTTGCCAAATTAATAGTTTTCCAATATATCCTTTTGCACAATCAAGATTAGTTGAAAATATTTCAAAACCAACACTTGTAGTTGTTTATAATCATCTTTTTTTTTGTCATTAGGTTTTCCTTCTTGAAACTGGTTGGACGTGTATCTTCACTTGTTTCTATTCTGAGCTAATCTACACAGTTCCCTGAAATTCCCACATGGCCTATATACAGCTCGCTTCCCCTTCTTTTGTTTCCTAATTATATGCCCTATTTCACCGAGATTCATTTGTATGTGAAGGGGGTTAAGCAGCCTGTGGCTACCAAGGATCCCTCAACACTTAGCCATTTGCCGAATTAATAGTTTTCAGTAAATCCTTTCACACAATTAACATTACTTGAAAGTATTGCGAAACCCATACCTGTAGTTGCTTGTAATAATAAACAGGTTTAAGTACGGTTATTTTTTTCGTCATTAGGTTTTCCATCTTGGAACTGTGATTTCTATTCTGAGCTAGTCTGCACATTCCCCTGAAATTCCTACAGCCTACATCTTTCACTATCTGTGTGCAATAGTCTAACCTAAGTCTACCTCTACCCATCTTTTTTCCTATCACTGCTTCTAATATTTTCCGTACTATTTCCTGGTACCATAGTATGTGGCCTATCATCCTATTTCTCCTATTTTTTACTGTTTTCTACATACTTCTTTCTTCTCCGACCATTTCTGTACCTCTTTGTTCTTAACTTTGTCTGTCCATGATATCTTCATCATACGTCTGTAGCACCACATTTCAAAGCCTTCTATTTTCTTCCTGTCCGATTTTCCTACCGTCCAGGCTTCACAGCCATTGCTGTGATCCACATATATGTTTTAAGCAATCTTTTCCTTGATTCTATGTTTTGTTGTCTTTGAACACAATGGTTGCTTTTTCTTGTTAAATGTAGCACGACTTTGTGCTAATCTTTGTTTTATATTTTTTGCATTCTTCCCATGTTGCATTATTTGGCTTCCTGGGTAACAGAAATCCTTAACCTTTTGTAAGTTCTCATTACCTATTTGTATTCTAGTTTTTAATTTAGTTTCCCCTCCTTTGCATACTAGTACTTTAGTTGTATTTTTGTTATTTTTCATACGGTAGCTTTCTGTTTCAAGTTTCCATTTCATTAAGTGCAGCTTCAAACTCTTCCTTACTAGATGCTAATACTGCTATATCACCTGCAAATCTAAGCATATTAATAATTCCAAATGTCTTCCTGTATTTGGCAGTATTCATTGTCTCTGGATATACAAGTTAAAAATTAATGGGGTTAGGGCACATCCCTGTCTCATCCCTTTCCTATTATTTACTTCTCTACGTTCCTGCTCTAATTCTATTACCGCTGTTTGCTCTTTGTATAAGCTATGTACTATTCGTCTATCCTTAAAACTCATTCTAAATCTTTTTGAGTATTTCGAACATTGTTTTCCATTTTACATTGTCGAATGCTTTTTCCAGATCTACAAATCCTATATACACGTTTTCCCTTTTTTCTATTGTTTTCTCCATTATCACCCTTAAAGCTAAAATTGCCTCTCGTATTTCCCTGTTTTGTCTGTACCCAAATTGATTTTCTCCTAGTACTTCTTCAGCTCGTTTTTCCATTTGTCTTTGTAGAATTATAGTTAATATATTTGACACATTTGCTGTCAAACTTATTTTTCAAAAATTTTCACATTTATCCAAACCTCTCTTTTTTGGTATAGTGACTATGATGTTACGTTCGAAATCTTTGGGCATCTTGCTTGTCTCATTGATACATCTTACAAGTTGGAAGAGACGTTCTGTTACTGTTTGTCCAGCAGCTTTTAGAGTCTGCTTGCACCTTGTCTGTACCCGGTGCCTTACCATTTTTTAGACACTTTAATGCTAATTCATACTCATCTCTAAGTATCCTTTTTAATATCTGATTCTTGTTCTAATGCTGTTTAGTTCTTCTCCTGCATATAAATTCCCGATATATTCTTTCCATCTATCCACTTTCTCTGTATTCTCTATAATGACGTTTCCTTCCGCATCTCGTATATTTTTGCTATATGGTTTTATATCCCTAAAATTCATTCTAATTAGTTTGTATGCTTTGTCTGTCGTTCCTATTTCCGTCTTGGTTTGTACCTCTTTGCACTTTTCATCAATTCATTGTTCTATAGCTTCTTGCATTTGCAAATAATTTCCCATTTTATGGCTTTGTATCTCTGTTTTCCTATTTTATCTGATCTGTTTTTGTATTTTCATCTTCTATTAGATTCTGCATTTCCTTTGTTATCCATGGTTTCTTATTTTCTTTTTGTGTATACCCCAGAATATCTCTGGCCTCCATGTCTAAGCTGGATTTAATGTTATTCCATTCTGTTTCTACTTCCTTAGTATTAGAAATGGTTTAAGAATCTATTGAAAGAATAAAAAACTACCAGGAAGCAGATATAGACAATGATCATGACATTGTAATTATGAAAGCTGCACTTAAATTTAAAAATTTGAAAAAAAAACTAAAAAAGTTACTTCGACTTTGAGAAACTAAAATATAAAGATATTTAGAAAACGTATGAGAAATAGTCAAACGAATTGTTGAAAGACATCGGGAAATTTTCTTATACTAAGGAGAAGCAGGATGGAATAACATTAAATCCAGCTTAGATATTACCATCAGAGGTATTCTGGAGTATAAATAAAAAAGAAATCATATGTGACGAATAATATTCTGAATTCAGTAGAAGAAAGACGAAAATACAAAAACAGACCGAACAAATCAAGGAAACAGATATACATAACTATAAAAATGGGAAATTATTTGCAAATGCAGGAAAGAAAAAACAGTGGATTGAGGAAAAGTGCAAAGAGGTACAAACTAAGCTGGAAATCGGAAAGATAAACAAAGCATACAAACTAATTAGAATGAATTTTAGTAACATAAAGTCGTATAGCAAAAATATAAAGGACATAGGAGACATCATTACAGAAAATGTAGATAAAGTGGATATATGGCAATAATATATAGGAAATTTATATGCAGAACAGAAACTAGAAGCACCAGAACAGGAAACAGACTGTGAAAAGGATGATCTTGGATATCTTATGCTTTGAGACAAGTTTGAACGGCACATTAAAGAGCCTGAAAAATAATGAGGCGTCAGGTACAGATGAAGTGCAAGCAGAAACTCTAAAAGCTGCCAGATAATCAGTACTAGAATGTCTTTTCCAACGTGTCAACTATATGTATGAGATAGGCGAGATACCCAAAGATTTCAAATGTAACACCATGGTCACTACCATAAAAGAAAGGTGCAGATAGATTTGAAAATTTTCCAACCCTAAGCTTGACAACACATGTGTCTGCAATATTAACCAGAATTGTATAAAGATTGATGGAAATTGGACTGAAGAAATACTAGGAGAATATCGAATGGGTTTAGGCAAAACAGGGAAACACTGAAGGCCATTTTAGCTTAAGAATGATATATAAAAAACGATAGAAAAAGGAGAAAGTGTGTATACAGGTGCTTCAAATTCGAGGGCACCATGGGTATCTTTTTTAATATAAGTGATAAAGTGTAGGTTTAAATTTGGCACTTGTAGAATTTTGTATCTAACAATATGCTGAAAACAAATTTCACCTACCTGCATTCGTTTCCGTGACATTCTTAATGCAACTTTCTTATTTCTTATGGGCGCTGTATTAGATTTTTATGCCGTTATATAGAAATTTTTCTGTTTTCAAAAATGTGTAATATCCCTACATTTTATTATTAAGAAATTCATTATTCTGAATAAAACGTTTTGTACACAATTGAAATATCTTTGAAAAAAGAAACACTAAAGTGATTTGTCAAATATCTATTTATTTTAATATTTCACAAAGTGGAGTACGAACTATACCAAAAATAGGATAGGAAAAATTTCTATTACTTTTGTTGCACGCATAATAAACTTGTAACATATTAAGCTGTTATTCATTAGAGAAGCACAATTTAGTTGCTGCTAACGCATTTTATAAGTTAAATGACAATTACTAGTGTTCATAAGGAATGAGAAAGTTGATGATGGTTCAAACAAACGAAACATTTTATTTAAAAAAATTAATAGCTCTGGCTGCCAGAGAATAAAAAGTTGCTCAAGAATGCCGTAATAGTTTTTAATGTGTTCTCAAATAACAAAAGTTACAAATAAAATTAAAAATGTTTTTTTTTGTTTTTTTTTTACTCATAACAAATGCAGATAGGTGAAATTTCTTGGCGGCATATTGTTAGATCCAAATTCTGAAAAATATATGCCAAAATTTAGCTTAACTGCTATCACTTATATTAAACAAGAGAAGATACCCATGGTTGTTGTTCTCAGATTGGAGGCACCTTGTATAGGGTTTGTGGATCTGGAAAAAGCATTGACAATGTAAAATAGGAAAAAATGTTTCAAATACTCAAAATAATCTGAATGAATTGTAGGGATGGGCAGACAGTGCATAGCTTAAACAAAGAACAAATAGTGGTAACAGAATTAGAGCAGAAATGTAGAGAGTAAATATTAAGAAAGGGATGAGACAAATGTGTGCTGACCCCATTAATTTTTAACCTGTATAGCGAGGAGGCAATGAATGTTATCAAGTGTAGAAAGACATTTGGAATTATTATGCAGAGACAAATGCTTTCTATGCTCGGCTTTGCAGAGGATATAACGGCGCTAGCATCTACCAAGGAAGAGTTAGAAGCAGCTCTTAATGAAATGGAAACAGATACACTGTAAAAATCAATAAAAATTAAATTAAAGTAGTAGTATGTTAAGGATGGGAAAATATGTAAAACAAAATATAAATAGGAAACGAGAACTTACAAGAGATTAAGGATTATCACAAGCCTGTGAAGCATTTAGCAAGAAAAAGCAATGGCTGTGTTCGAAGACAACAAACACGAAGCAAGGAAACAATTGGTAAAAGCATGTGTGTGAAGTACAGTACAGTATAACTGTGAAACGTGGAAAGAACAATAAGCAGACGGGGAAAAGATAAAAATTTTTGAAACGTGTGTAAAAAAAATTTAATTCCCTCGTGAATATCAGATAGCAAATTGGACCTCCATATAACATAAACGACTACCTTACCTGATATCACAAGGTCGAGAATTTTTTATTAATGACGGAAGCCCAAGGTAAAGTTCAATGGAAAATGGCTTGAGGAAAAGAAAAACTCTTTAGAGATAAACGGCTAGTAGAGTGTTAGCTCTGGGTAGATCATGAGCTTGGGTCATGGGTTGTCTGTTGACCAAAAGAATAGATAAAGAGCACCACCGTATTTTTCAATACAACAACATACAAAGATACATGTACTTGTATTAGGGGAATGCGGAAACCTTAAATCTACACCGCTTATATAGCCACAAAACCTATAGATCAACCTTGCAAAGCACTTACCAAAATATCAATTGCCAGATGTATTACAGATGTCTCGACTTAACCTGTGAACAACCAAATGCACAATATGGACACCGTTTGTGTCCTTAAAAATATTCACCAAAAATAATATAATTGAATTTAAGTTCCAAAAATATACATCCAGGGTATTTGTTATCATTAGACACAGTTAACCTTTTGCTTATTAAGAACCTATAAATTTCACTTGAATTTTTTAATAATAAAAGAGTTACGCAAAAATACATTCTATTCAATTAAATTGTTTTAGCTTGTTTCAGCATTAACTGTTTCAACAAAAATTTACATAAAAAGAAAATAGTATGGTTCTGTCTTCAAAAAAAAAACACAAAGATCTCTAAATTGAATGCTTCTACCTAAGTTCATTATAAGGTTTATGCTTTATTAATAACTCATATTTCAAATTTTAATTATAGTCATCAGTAGTACTACGGCCGACTTTACAAGCGAGAAATTAGATTATTTTACGTCTTATAAAAATGTATCATTCAAACAAAGAGTTAGCTTTACTTTATATCTCACAAAAAAATTCATCATGTTCTTTAAAATTAAATTACATGACCACAAAATAACCAAAGATATTTTTAATGTAACGCAAAATAACATGTGGTAATCATGTTGAATAACTAGATACTTTTGACATCATATGTCAATAACAACTTTTTTAGTGTAGCCACTACTGTCTGCTTGTGAAACAAATACGATAGGCAAACTACATAGCCATCTTTAAAATTTTGTAAAGTTACAAGAATAGTACGGGATCTTTCTTTTTCTAAATGAATTTTAAGATAACTAAATCAAAGTAAAATTTCAACCTTCGATCATTTGTAAAACATTTAAGTAAATATAACTGGAATTAAAGGTTAAATGTCACTCACGTGCCAAAGTACAGTTCAATCAAAAAAACTTGAACTTTTAGACTAGAACCAAATAACACCAGATGTGGACTATTCCATATACATCTGCGATGCACGCAATAAGAAAACATACCATTATGACTGAATTTTACGCTGGAATTATAAAAGATCTTCCGAACAAAATATTATCTAACCAAACCAAATCTCCATTAAGTATGTCCTATTATTTTCTTGTATTCTAAATTTCAAACTAAATCATGACTTCAGTGGTATTCTAAATTTCAACTAAATATTGATTTCCGTGGTTTTGCACTACGAAGAAAGCATTAATAAAATTTATCTAATTAATTATACCAACTGTTTTAATGATGAAGGCTTCTATCTTCTTCGGTCTGCAGGAATCAACTAACTTTGCTGAAGGTGGAATACAGAATAAAACCATCACCCAAAAGCTGTCTGGAACCACATTCAGACACGAAGGTTGAACTAATTAAACTTTCTTACGAACTTTATTGCAGGCCACGTGCCTGATCATATTGGCCCTTCAACGCTCCGAAGAGCAGCTTACTTGTTCAAGCGCTGATCGAAAAGTGACACGAAATGACAGACAAATGATTTGTATTGTATAAACTTAGACATCAAAAACGAAGGAGCGCATAATCCATTATATACTATATGAATTATTTTAAGTGATCAGACATTTATAAATTATATTTTTATTTTATTGGAACATTATATTAGATTAATAAGGAAAGTGTAACTGAGTAAAAAAAAATACGTTACACGTGGTGCTACAGACGTATGATGAAAATATCGTGAACAGACAAATTTAAGAACAAAGAGGTATTAGAAATGCTAGGGTAAGAAAGAAATATGTGGAAAACAAAAGAAATAGAAGAGATAGAATAATAGAACATGTTCTAAGGTAAGAGAGAATAGTGTGGGATATATTAGAAACAGAGAAGCATTGTAGAGGTAGACCTAGATTAGATTATTGCACACAGATAGTAAAAGGTGTAGAGTGTGAGAATTTCAGGGAAATGTGTAGGTTAGCACAGAATAATAAGAAACAATGAAGAATGCAACCAACCACTTTCAAAACTGAAAACCTAATTATGATTATATGTTGGAGATTATGGAACAAAAGGTTTCCAAGGAACCTTAGGGATAGTGTGCAACTTCCATTCATTTATGTATTTTGCAAAATATATTTCATGTTGAAATAAAGAAATGTCTTCTGTTTCGTTTATTGCGAGCATAAACGTATAAGGTTAATTATTATACAGAACAGTAAAATTTTAAACAAATGTGTTTTTAAACTTTGCTTCACTTTTCTATATATATGAAGTCTGGTTGTTTTCTTCCAATATGTGTATACTATAATCAGAAGATAATATGTTTCAATTACAAGTTTTCCCTTTAACAACTATAATCTTAATCATTTGTTTGTTACACTAACACTATGGTTTAGAGCATTATATGGCTATATTAATATGATACTGTTATCTTATTTTGTACAATGTAAAAGGAAATACAAGCAGTTAATAATTTTTATCAAATTTCCTGCCTCTCTGGCATTAAGTTCAGCAAGCATGCTTGCATATGGTTTTCAATGCGTCTCAATGATAAAGAAGATTTTAATCATCACATAAAATGTTTGAGAAGAAGAACAAGGCATCCTTATTGTTAAAAGTTTTATAATTTAAAATTTTTGCTCTATTTTAACACACTGCTTCTAATATTATCTATAAATGTAATAAAAAAATTTTAGGTGGTGAAGACTCTCTAGATGCAGATAAGGCCAATGGAATAAGCCCTGGCACATCAAAGGATGCAGAACAAGCAAATGAAAAACAAGAAGAAACTGTGGAGAAAAAGGAAGAGGATGATGACTCTTTGCCGTACACCCCAATTTCTCCGACAGTAATACTGCACAGTCAAAAAATGAAGGGATTAAAAGAACTGCTTCTAGCTGAAAAATTAAATACCCAGGCCATATCTTTACATCTTACAGCACAGTCTCAAGTACAAATTGGTAAGAAAGGTAGGAGTGACTGTGAGAATAGTTCGAGACTAAAAAGAACTCGACGAGAGTAAAAATTATTTATTTTAATCAAAGAAAAATCGTACTTAAATCGCTTGATGTTAAATTATTTTTAAATATTCAGAAAACTTCAACGATTTTATTATTTTATTGATACAGGCAGGTCCTGCTATTTTAATTAGTCATTTTTCTGGATATTTAGATTTTATTGTTATAGTTACAAAATGTGTGTTTGTATATTTGCAGTTTTATGAAAACTGATAGCTTGGTTTAAAAAATATTTATTCTGAATATTCTATTTTTATGTATTGTTGTGTGTATAGTCAAGATTGTTTAAAATATTTTATAGAATTTTATATATACAAGAAATTATTCTTGTTGCTCTGTTTAGTGTTGTTTAGCTCTTCTACAAATTTTGATGTAGCTGTGGCTGTATCATAAGCAGCAAAATTTTTTGATTATTGGTTAGAATGAAAAATCGGCAATTTTATATTTAAAAGATTTGTATTATTCTGCAATTCAAGACTATTATTAGTCTGGAAGCAATATTCCAGTGAATATTTTTATTGGCATCCATGCTGAACTGAAGGTATAATAACATATTAATATATTTCGAAGAATGTTGTCGGTATTTATTTCTTAATGCAAAACTTTTAAAGTTATTGTAACATAAAACAGTATAATTTGAATTTAAAGGCTAATTACTACGCAACCACATTTCCAACACCAACCTGAAGGTAGTACTTGATTTTACCACGAATCAAACTTGCTCGTGTATGAATTGTTATTTCAAATTATTACTAGCATGTTGATTTCTATTATGGTAGATGTTATTATGTGATGGACACGAACTGCAAAAGCAAACAATATAAGTGGGAATTACGACAATGATAGTTAATAATCAAATACTGCTTGGAAATCTTCTGGGTCTAGTTAAACAGATAACACACCTAAGAGTTTTAGTGTTTTTTGCAAAACTTATAGAATTGAGTTTAATCTGAATTTCAAATTTATTAGGTTAATTATTTGCCTTCATAATTATGCATTATATTTAGCTCAGATAAGCGGTATTTAATAAAAGATTGACTTTCTTCAAATTTTGCATTGGATGGCATTGCCTTACGTTGAGGGTAATTGTGTTCAACATGTAGGATAATATTGTCCACTTTATGGAACCGTGAGTACAAAATACAGACCAACAAACCAAAAGTTAAATGACCATGAAGGTTTATATCTAAAAAATATTTAAAACAAAAATCTCAAATATATGTTTTTTATTATTATTATTACAATAGGTCAAATTCCAAATGCTAGACCTAAAGAAATTGATAAATATAATATCAATTTAGCATTCATATGTGCATATGCAATAAATAATAAATATAAATTATATGAAATATTATAACAAAGGTATTGATTTGCTTTTAAAAATATGGACTGTGATATGTTGAATATATTCAGCTTAGGAGACTTTGTGTTTACTTTGTTTAAATTAGTAATTAGTCTATTCATAAACTCATTATAGCCATAATTTGTTTGATATTGTCATTCTTGCAAGATGTGATAAGAATCTGATATATGGTAGGTAGTCTTAATGAGATTTCAGAAACTAAGTATCCACAATCAATAAAACTGGTTCTTCCTAGTTTGTTAAATCGCTATCTGACCTTTGACCTAAGTTACTTAGATCAAATAATTATATAATGATATTCAATTATTGATAATAATTAACACCGGGACCTTTAGTGTCTCACATGTTTTCTTCGTTCCGTTACAGTACCATTATTGTACTATTGTCTAAGTTAAACCTATTGTTCGTAATGCCTTTGATTTGGTATTTGAGATTAGAAATTTTTTTTTTTTTAATATACCTGCACCATAATATTAGTATAAAGAACTAATTAGTGTGCGTAAATCGATCTTTATCCCACTAGTGTTTTAAAGGTTGCTAAGCAACAACATTTTCAACTTTATTTCTATTTGTCAAATTATACAAATGTCAAACGTAAGTATCTTAATATGAACGAACTATTTCAAATAAATATTAAATGTACAATTTTCATTGTTCAATATTTGAATTCTTGCAGCATTGGGTTCTGAGTTCGTCTTGGATATGAGAATATCTGAGGATTTCACTGAAGATGATTTTGACTGGTCATTAATATTAACCGAACATGTGGGCACAGCAATAGATCCTTCTTTGTTAACAACACCAGCGATCAGATGTGAAACTTTAATTTTGCTTGTTGTAGACTCTTCAATATAACTAGAAGCAACAGTGGAGGATTTCCAGCCTACTTGGTGTTTAAGTTCGTCCACAGTCATCTCTCCGTTGGCCATAATTGTCGCAGATGTCTGCCTGAAAGCGTGGTTGGTGTATTTATCTGCATCCAGTAATTTTAGAAAGCTTGCTACATGAAAAGAACATTTTCCAAAGGTATTAATCTCTACTGCTTGTTTGGTGCACTTACCATTAGAATATTTCAAAAATACCCTGTCTATTTCGACATTCTTGGGTCACAAAGAAAGATACTTGTTAAATATCTGAACATATTCAATATTAGGATCGTCTATCACTACAAATTTACGACCCTTGTCAGTTTTCGATAGACGAATGCAAATGATCAGCAAAGAACCTTCTTTTGCGATGTCAATAATGTGCAAATCACACATTTCATACCTCCTACACATGCCAAAAATGCCACAAATAGCGACAACTTGTAACGGGCATTTTTGTACCTTAACATTTTTTACGCTCTTTCTCAATTAGTGAATACCTTTCTGCAATTGCTAGTTCTGTATTTTGTGTTTATTAGTATAAAGTAAATACTTCCGCATAGGTTTCTGAATTGTATACAATTTAACTTGTGTGTATTAATTAAAGTAGATAATTTGAAGATTGATTTTCATTAATAAAAATTGGATTATAAATAAATTACTTTCCAACTTATCGGAAACGATAAACAGCTGGTAATTAATTCATAGATATGAGTGCTGCATTCATAGATTGGATGTACTTTATGTGGATATACGAGTCGAGTTGATAGGCGATAAGCGGTTGTAAGAACAACGGTTTTATTATCTACAGACGGGCAGTTGTCGTTTGGTTCTTTGTTCCTATACATAAATGTCTTTAAAAATACGTTTTCCTTTTTGCTTTGAGAGTCGTCGTGGTTTTGTTCTTTGTTCCGATATGTACTAAGTGCGTTAAAGGTACTGTTGCTTTTTGCTTTGACAATAGTGAGAATTGCGGGGTTTAGTTTTCGTGTTGTTCATGTGGCGTGACGATTTTTAGCTGTTTTCTTGTGAACTAAAAGAAGGTGTAAACTGTAAGCAGTGTAGTTCTGATTGCTTTTTGAAAGAAGTATGCTTTATAGGCTAACGTGTTGGACTCGACCACACGTGCTTGTTTTCTGAACATTTACTTTAGTGATACGCGCTTTACCAATTGTGTTTTTGTTGATTGGTCGTTTATATTTGACCGATGTGTGCGATCTAGTTTTTCGTGGTTCTTCTTATCAGAGTGCTTCAAAACAAACAAATGGTGATACAGTTGTAGAAGGTTTAGTAGGAAAACAGGTTGCTTCTGATAAACAGGTATCTAATTCACATGTAAAGACAGTGGATACTGTGGGTTCTGAATTTTCTAACCCCAACGAATCTAAAATAGATCGTTGTTTGCGCAAATTTCGTTGTTTAAAAAAAAAAATTAGATTTTACTTTGTTACCATAGGTAGCAAATAAAACACCTCACGTTTGCTGTTAGTTTAATACCTTCCCTCGTGCCTTTATCATTTTTTTACGATTTGTGTTACAAACTATTTCGGAATTATTGTCTCAGGAAATAGAATTAACAAGAATTTGTCAATACTACATAGTTCCATCCGCTGATAGTGTCTGCTGCTAACACCCGTGAAATACGTATGTGTGATTTAGTGCTTCGTTAGTGCCGAACATCGTGACTCCCACCCTTCCATTGCACGGAAGTGCTACTGCAGGACTTTCTGTAAGTGTACTATTTCATACTGGCTTTTACTTTAAATATCTATCTGTTGCTTACCATATCTTTGTCGTCCTGATACCTTTTACAAAAGACTTGCATGCTATTAAGAAAAAAAAAAAAGGAAAAAAAAGACTAATACTACTAGATTCCTCATATCAATTGTGCCTGATTTATTTATCTTTTGTTAAAATTTTTGTCTTGATTTATGTTAATTGGTGTGTGAGGAAACGTTTCTGCTACTCCCCAATATTACCTCACTTTATATTAAAATTTTTTTTGTAATGCTTTTATCGTTGCTCCATTATATAGATTATCCAAACAGTTATTTACATTTTTTTCTCCAGTACAGAATAATTTAGACTTTTCATTGCTGCTATGCTTATTTCTTTTTTTTTCAGGTTTACTTAATTATTTTTTTTTTTAGGTTTGCTTAACTATTTTTATTGCAGGTATTGTCCCTAATTTCTTACAGCCGCGTACATTCTATGTTAGTCTGCTTTCTACAACCCCCCCTAATCTCCGATTGAGCCCGGTCATTCCGTGATTTCTTGTGTTACGCACGGCTCCACACGAGTCAACGTAACATAAATTTGGACGCCCTGACGTGGGGCCTCGATTTTTTGATTTGGCTTCCGATTTTTTCTGATTTGCTCTGATTTTTTTGGTTTGCTCTTGATCTTTTAAATTTTTTTCATGACCTTGATTTTTTTTGGCATTGATTTTTTTGGGTATCGGCTCGATTTTCTTTTCTGCCTATAATGGCTGGCTCTAATTTTTGGTGTAATCTTGAATTTTTTTTCTCGCTATATAGAAATTCCTCGATTTTAATTTTTTTTGTGAATTATCAGAGTTGTGTTTTCGCTGGTAATTTGGTTCTTGAAAACACTGCTACGTATTTTTTTTTTTGCTAGGGCTGACACTACTACTACTAGTGGCTTCAACTCGCCACACGCATGGGCGCTAGTGAAACCTTATTAACACCATGCTTCAAGTTAGGTGTCTGCAAAACAAAATCTTCCGACGTAACTAGGGGTCTATTCCTTGGGTAGAGCTATGAGCAATGGGGGTAAGTCGAAATCTGTGGGGGTCACACTCAAACTAAAACAAACAGGCGCCACCAAGTCCAGATTGATTTATATTAATGGCATAGCAAATTTCTAAGGGCGGACTTGGAGACCCAAAGAAAAAGATCGCCTTCGCTGACATACAAACTTGTCTTAACAGAATAAGACACTGCTCCTGTAAGAAAGAATAATAGTTAAGTCACCTAAAAAAATGGGAACACTATTTGCGTCCCTCAAGTATACCTAAAATGCATAGAGAATATTTCCTACATACTGGAATCATAAAATTTAACTCTTGCTGTCTTTTGTTTATCAGGTCTGATCAAACTAGATCAGAATAAAAACTTTAAATGTAGATTATTAATTTACTAGAAAGAATTTTCTTTGTTTCAGTAAATAAAATTTCATTATAATTAAATAAAATAAATATTTGATATTCTTGCAAAATTGTTGTAAGGTTTATCAACTGATCCTTACTCAAATATATTACAGTTCAGTGTAACTAACAATATTAAGGTTTTTATAACCCAACCAGATCTGTGTAGGTCACTTACAAATGAATATACGAAATTTTCTCATTAATTTAACAAAATTAAAATTAGTCTGAAGTCAAAAGAATCACCAAGATATTCTCTAATTTTATCAAAAGTGGCAGTACTGTAATGCTAAACATCTGTTAGCCATTGTGCAATTGTTGACGGCATTGTTCAAACAAACAGGTGACGTAATAGCAGCTGTTAATTTACGTTGTAGCCACGTGTAGTCACATATTTACGGAACTAAGTGAAATCAAACCCGATACTGGGGAAAACCAGCCTAATCACAGGTAAACTGAATAACAATTTTGTACATCCAACAAACAAAATGAAATAATGTACTTTCAGAAGGAAGTACTGAGGAAATTCTTAATTCTATTACGAACCCAATACCGGCTGTCGTCCTTGGTTGCAATGGAAACAACTTCGCAGTGCGGGGCCTGCAGCTAAATATGCTTGTTTTCCATGCTTTAATACAGATGTAGGAGCGAAGCGGATTTCTCACATTGGTTCACGGCAGCATTACTTCATAGCGTACTCCTCCGTTGTCTAATTTTATTTACAAATATAATCTTTCATTGCGTAGTCCATAAGTTAAGGTTTCTAAATTGTAACTTCAAAGTGGTCGTGCGGTTTCTAATTTATCGCTTGCAATTTCTGACGTATTGTTGCGCTAAATAAATTTTTAAATTAGCTAATATGATAACGAATATGCAAAATGTGGATTAAGTACTAACCGTTACTCAGGAAGTGTTTCACCAAAATAAGGCGACCCGGAGGTCACTCGCCATTCTTTTGAATGCATCTTCACGCTGCCTTTAACTATCGACGAGTGCGCTCGCTGCGTTCTTGCATGGTGGGAGGATCATAAGTGGGGTTCTCGAACCTCTCACGCGCGCGCCAGTGGCTGTGGAATTGCACCGAACTCCGAAACAAATAGACTACTAATCCTAGATATAGTAATACTATAAAAATTTGATTGTTACTCGAATCTTTATTTTAGTTAATAAAGGTATTTCAATATTCATTGTACGTTTAATGAATAGGTTCTTTTACTGCTAAAATAAAATTGTTACACTACCCCTTTCCTAAAAGAAAAAATTTTTTTAGAAAAACTTCAAATATAACAAATACAAAAAATTTTTATAACAATACTAGCCTTTCCTACCTTCCTAACTAACTATGCAATTTTATAAATTTATTCAAATGGGGGGGACAAATATTTACAAATGAGTGTGTTGGTAACTACGTGTACCTGACGTCCATCGGGAGACAAAATCGGAGTCACAATCGGTAATAATCAAAATTGGGAGGGGTCAAATTAGAAAGTCAAACACTCCACGGGACAAAAAATTCAAATTTACAATATTTCCTGACTTGAGATTCATACTTCTAACAAGGCTAATATTTCTTACCTATAACCAAACACTTACGATTTACTTCTAATTTCAAAAAAAACTTCACTTCCAGGAGCTCATTTAGCTCTATCTACAAAAAAAGGAATGCTTCCTCATCAAGACAGCATAACTATTCAAAACATCATCACTACAAGGTGATAATCAAAAGTAAGACCCTACTAATAGGTCTATATTTAAACACCATCATCACAAAGTGATAATCAAAACAAAAGTGACCTAACCATAAGGTTACTTATCAAATGCAAATACAAAATATCATCGCTTCATCGTAAAGAGATGATCAAAACAAAGGTAACCTAACCATAAGGTTACTTATCAAATTCAAATACAAAACTGAGCCAGTCAGGGCTGTACTATCCTACACCCTACTGAATATCCTATCACTGAGTTCCAACAAACAACTGATCTCATTAGTGATGGACCAAATGGTGAGACTCACCAAGCCAACTTTGACCTTATCAAATCAAAGAACTTCGAACGGTCAAAAGGAACAAGGGAAAGAATAATCTAATATTCTCTCTACCTCGATATGTAGAAATCAGGACCAATAATCAAATAGCCCACCTACTTCTACATTGTAAGGATATCTGTCAAAGACATCCTCCAAACACATTTCTGTTAACGCGCGAGCAAAATGACCAGCGTGCACACCTCAAACTTACAAAATTTACAAAATCTCAAACCACTTACTTCACTTCTCAAATAAAATACTCAAAATTAGTGAAACGACACTAAATCAAAAATCGGAACAAAACAAAACAAACCACTACGTCATTACTTAATATCAAAGAGATGATCGGACCGGAATTAATCGTCAGGATCATCATTTTCCTTTGGATACGACGCTTCAACTGGTTTCAAGTCCTTTACGTGCCATTTCCCTGCTCTTGTCCCATCTTCGTTCTCTAACTCATATACTAAATTGGAATGTTTTTCCGAACTTTACTCATAACGAACTTAGGGGCTAACTTAGCGGAAAATTTATCACTAGCACTCGAGAGGACCTTATTAGCTCTCCAAACACTTTCTCCGACTCGGAATGAAATGTCTCTTCTTCTAAGATTGTAGCGTTTACTCGAACGTTGATAAGCTACATGCAAATTTTCACGGACATTTCCAAAATATCAAACAAAGGTTGACGATCCAAAACATAAGAAGGTCTACTACTGGAGACGACATCAATATCCTCTCCCGGTATAAAATTATCATTATAAGCTTTTCCACTTAAAGGTACCTGACGACCAAAAACTAAAAAATTTGGCGAATAGTTGGTGGACTCATGTTTTGCTGAGTTGATTGCGTATTGGATCTTTGATATCTCAATATCCCACGTATCATGTTCTTCTACGTATGAACGGATTGCTGTACCAACTGTCTTATTGATTCTTTCCACAAAATTGCATTGGGGAGCATAAACAGCATTATACCAAATCTTTTGAATTTCGTACCTTGCACACAAAGCTTTAAAAATACGTCCAATTAATTGTGGACCATTATCACAAATAACAAACTGTGGTACTCCATAGACAAGAAATACTTTTTCCTCCAAAAACTTCTCAATCAAATGTGCCGTGGCACTACGCAAAGGTTGCAAAATCGAATATTTCGAAAACCAATCACCAACAACTAAAAGTCATTTACCTGCTTATGAGTCATCAATAAAAAAACTAATCATGACAATAGCTAACAAAAAAAATCAGTGTTCAGGTACACTCTCATCCTACTACCAATCGAACTGTCGAAACAACTATAAAGCTTCACAACGCCTAAATATGCTAGAGTGACAAACCCTCTACGAGTCTCACCTAGACTAACAATACCAAAATTTTACATCAAACCAAAAAAAAGATGCAAAAAAAATTCTAGAGCGCCTAACTCACCTCGAGTCTCGTCTAGACTTACGCAATGCCGAGCGACCAACCCTTCCTGAGTCTCGTCTGGACTGACATACTGCTGAGCGACCAACCACGACGACAAGTTCCGCCTAGACTAAATTGCGTTGCAATGCTGATCTAAACAAAATCTGCTAACAAAATCAAAAACGTGCTTATGCACAAGAGCAATTTTCAAATGACACGACGACAGCTCACTCCAATGTACCTTCAAAATAGAATCTCTAGCCTTATCATCAAATTTCGACAAAGATGTTCTTTATTGACTCAAACAAATCAAACAACAGGCTTATCAGCTTCTTTAGCTGACAGTCTTCCTAAAATTTTCCTCAAAACTGGTTTCTCACTCACTACTCCCGTTCTTCTTTAAGCAGACAAACAATTCGGAATATCCGACATGATTACAAAAGCCTAATGGAATCAAACTGAAAGATCTAAATGATCTGAACCTTACAAAAATGATCAAAACAAATTCGTACTACTAAAGGTAAAAATCAAGAGGTGTTTTTGGTAAAATAATTTTTGCCAAAACAATATCAAAAAAAATTATATTGGGTCAAAATAGAATGAAAGTTAAAAATAAATTTAACTAAGTTAATTAATTGACTGTATGGGGATTAACGTTACAACCAATCTTTTATCAAAAGCGAACAAACAAATCTAAATGTCAAATAGACTTTAAGCAAACAAATTTCGACGCAAAATAATTTTTGGACAAATAGATTTCAAAGCAAAATAAATTTTGAGCTAACAAATTTCGAAGCAAATTACTTTTGAACAAACAAATCTCGAAGCAAAATACTTTTCGAGCAAACTAATTCCGAAGCAAAATAATTTTTGAATAAACAAATTTCGAAGCAAAATAAATTTTGAACAGACAATTTCAAAGTAAAATTATTTTTGAACAAACAAGTTTCAGAGTAAAATAATTTTTAAACGAACGAATCTCAAGTAAAATTAATTTTGAACAAACAAATTTCGAGGTAAATCAAATTATGAACAAACAAATTTCGACGCTAATCAAATTATGAACAAACAAATTTCGAAGTTAATCAAATTATGAACAAACAAATTTCAAGCCCCAAACGTTGAACAAACAAATTTCGACGCCCAAGCGTTGGCAGTGCTACGTATTTTTTTTGCTAGGGCTGACACTACTACTACTAGTGGCTTCAACTCGCCACACGCATGGGCGCTAGTGAAACCTTATTAACACCATGCTTCAAGTTAGGTGTCTGCAAAACAAAATCTTCCGACGTAACTAGGGTATATTCCTTGGGTAGAGCTATGAGCAATGGGGGTAAGTCGAAATCTGTGGGGGTCACACTCAAACTAAAACAAACAGGCGCCACCAAGTCCAGATTGATTTATATTAATGGCATAGCAAATTTCTAAGGGCGGACTTGGAGACCCAAAGAAAAAAGATCGCCTTCGCTGACATACAAACTTGTCTTAACAGAATAAGACACTGCTCCTGTAAGAAAGAATAATAGTTAAGTCACCTAAAAAAATGGGAACACTATTTGCGTCCCTCAAGTATACCTAAAATGCATAGAGAATATTTCCTACATACTGGAATCATAAAATTTAACTCTTGCTGTCTTTTGTTTATCAGGTCTGATCAAACTAGATCAGAATAAAAACTTTAAATGTAGATTATTAATTTACTAGAAAGAATTTTCTTTGTTTCAGTAAATAAAATTTCATTATAATTAAATAAAATAAATATTTGATATTCTTGCAAAATTGTTGTAAGGTTTATCAACTGATCCTTACTCAAATATATTACAGTTCAGTGTAACTAACAATATTAAGGTTTTTATAACCCAACCAGATCTGTGTAGGTCACTTACAAATGAATATACGAAATTTTCTCATTAATTTAACAAAATTAAAATTAGTCTGAAGTCAAAAGAATCACCAAGATATTCTCTAATTTTATCAAAAGTGGCAGTACTGTAATGCTAAACATCTGTTAGCCATTGTGCAATTGTTGACGGCATTGTTCAAACAAACAGGTGACGTAATAGCAGCTGTTAATTTACGTTGTAGCCACGTGTAGTCACATATTTACGGAACTAAGTGAAATCAAACCCGATACTGGGGAAAACCAGCCTAATCACAGGTAAACTGAATAACAATTTTGTACATCCAATAAACAAAATGAAATAATGTACTTTCAGAAGGAAGTACTGAGGAAATTCTTAATTCTATTACGAACCCAATACCGGCTGTCGTCCTTGGTTGCAATGGAAACAACTTCGCAGTGCGGGCCTGCAGCTAAATATGCTTGTTTTCCATGCTTTAATACAGATGTAGGAGCGAAGCGGATTTCTCACATTGGTTCACGGCAGCATTACTTCATAGCGTACTCCTCCGTTGTCTAATTTTATTTACAAATATAATCTTTCATTGCGTAGTCCATAAGTTAAGGTTTCTAAATTGTAACTTCAAAGTGGTCGTGCGGTTTCTAATTTATCGTTGCAATTTCTGACGTATTGTTGCGCTAAATAAATTTTTAAATTAGCTAATATGATAACGAATATGCAAAATGTGGATTAAGTACTAACCGTTACTCAGGAAGTGTTTCACCAAAATAAGGCGACCCGGAGGTCACTCGCCATTCTTTTGAATGCATCTTCACGCTGCCTTTAACTATCGACGAGTGCGCTCGCTGCGTTCTTGCATGGTGGGAGGATCATAAGTGGGGTTCTCGAACCTCTCACGCGCGCGCCAGTGGCTGTGGAATTGCACCGAACTCCGAAACAAATAGACTACTAATCCTAGATATAGTAATACTATAAAAATTTGATTGTTACTCGAATCTTTATTTTAGTTAATAAAGGTATTTCAATATTCATTGTACGTTTAATGAATAGGTTCTTTTACTGCTAAAATAAAATTGTTACAACACTGGCGCCCAAGATTTTTCTTTTTTCGTCCTTCCCTCTTTGTATATTTTGTTCTTCCCATCAAGTCTAGAGTTAGTTTTTCCTCCTATTTTTTCTTTATTCTTTTTTCTTCTCTTTTGAGCTTTTATCGAGTTACGGTTAGCTTCTATTTCGTTACCTTTTACCCATTTCCTTCTTGTTCGTATTCAAAATGACTTCTATTTCGGCTTCCTACTACGGTCTCCCTGTGTGGGAGTGGAATTTGAAATTTTCTGGTGTCCCGAACACTCTTACCGTACGTGATTTTTTGGAGCGAGTCGAAAAACTTCGACGAGCTCATCATGTATCCGTATTTGATTTATTTGAGTCCGCGGTGGATTTGTTCGAGGCTAACGCTTTACTTTGGTATCGTGGTTTTCGGCATAGGTTTTCTGACTGGAAGTCATTGTCTAATTTACTAATTCTTCATTTTGAACACAACGAGCTTATTTATAAGGCTACTACGATTGAGAAAAATTCTTTTGCTTTACATGACCGAGTTGTTAAGGTTTCTCCTACGCCTACGAGTAGATCCGATACTCCTTCCGTACGTTCTACTGTTCTTCCTCCTACTTCTACTCCTACTCGTCAGGTCGTATGTTTTAATTGCGACAAACCTGGTCATGTTTCGACCCGTTGTACTCGTCCTAAAGTGCTCCATTGTTATGGTTGCGGATATAAGGGAGTTACTCGCCATAACTGTCCCAACTGTCATCCTACTACTAATAGCTCTTCGAATAATCCTTCAAATTCTGCCCTCACCTCTACTTGCCTAACTTCTTCTACTTCTCATTCTACGTTCTCTTCGATACTTCACCCAGGTCCTCCTGCTCCTACTATCAAAACCTACTCTTCTTCGGCAAATATAGCTAACAAAATTTCCTCCGTTTCTAGTTCTGCCTCCTATTCTACTCCTTCTTCTGCTCTCCCTACTTATACACTCTCACCTTAAAATGTGCCTCCACCACGCGTACAACCCATGCTTCGAATTAGTGACTTGCAGCTAGCTTCTCAAGAGTGTGTTCCTGCTTTCCTAAACGATTCTACTAAAGAATTTTCGGTCGTGTCTGCAAGCACAAAGGTCGCTGAAATAACCATAATTTCTAATTCAGTCTGCAAGGGTCCTCCGGAAGTCCTTGGCCCTGTATCTTTAATGCCTCCTGCCGTTTTTGTCAAAATTTTACCCGTTCCTGCTTTCTTTAATGATTCTTGTCAAGAAATTGCTGTTATACCTACAATAACAGCTGTAGCTACAATGACGATTACTCCTAATTTAGTCAGCGAAGGTTCGATAGAAGTTCACGAACCTGTATCTTTAGTGTCTGTTGCTGTTGCTGTCAAAATTTTACATGTTCCTACTTTCCTAACTTGTTCAACTCAAGAAATTTCTGTTATGTCTAGAAAAACAGCCGTAGCTGAAGTGACGATAACTTATAATTCCGTCTGCGACGGTCCTGTTAAAGTTAGTGAACCCTTAACTGTGATGCCTGCTGCTGTTGTCGTTAAAGCTTTACCTAATCCTGTTTCGTTACCTACTCTTACTCCTTTTTCTCATGCTGATAAAATGCTACTTACTTCTGTTCTTTTAACTAAGGTTGGTGACCTCCTAGCTGATGTTCTGTTATCTAATGCTGACGAACTTCTACATGATTCTGCTCCATTTCCTAAGGTGGATACTTCCACAGCCAATGCTGTTTGCGTTCCCAACTGTGATACTTCTAGTCCTGCACATAACGTCAATGAAATTTTATCTACTTCTGTCCCTTTCTCTAACGTAAGTGAAGTGTGTTCCGCTTCGTCAGGTTGATTCCCGTACAGCCAATACTTTTTCTTTTTCCACCATGGATATTCTGACAACCCATAATGTTTCCTTTTCTGCCGTTGACTTTCTTACCACCCATTCTAACAATAAACGACGTCCTTCTATAACGCGTTTTGAGTTTTCTAAACTACCCTTGCCACCTCCTATGCCTAGTGCTACAACTCCTATGCCCCTTGCTATTCCTATTCGGCAGAGAACTGCCCAAAAGAGGCAGATCTTATTCTATGCTCCTTCCGAACCTGAGGATATAGATCGACGAAACTCTAATGTCCTTGATCTGGTTTTATTTTCCTTCTGGCGGCGTAAGCGCCTTAAGCCCAATATCTAGTTCTTGTGCCCCTGATTCTGATGACGACCTTGCTATCCTTCGGACATGAATTTTTGAATTTACGATTTCGTTTTCTTCCCGGTTTTGCTGGGTTTTCTTTCGTTTGCTTTCCTTTTTTCTTTTTTCTTACACCCGTGTGGGTCCGGGAAGAGAATAGCCCCATGGTACGACCTGCCTGTCGTAAGAGGCGACTACAGCGGTCATACACAACATCTATACACACCCACTCTATACACACACACACCCATACCCACATACACATACCTACACATACATAACGACACTGGAATTTGATTTTGTTTTCGTTGGTGTTATTCTTAGGGTTCTTGTTTTTTTTTGGCTTGTGCTTATTGTTTAGTATTAAGCTTTTTGGTTTATTTTTCTTTCTCCTTTTTTTTCTTTTTTTCTCTCGTTCCTTTCGCTCTACAGTCCTGTCCCTCTCCTTCTGCTGGTCTTCTTTGCTGTCGGTTCTTCTACTGATTGTGTTTCGTCCATCCGCTCCTGTGGTAGTTGCTCTTTAGGCTTACTTTCTGTCCTTTAGGAAACACGACTTAGTCGACTTTTGGGTCTATTAGCAGATTACTTTTCTTATTTGGTTGTATTATACGACTTTTTTTTCTTCTTGGTACCACAGTTGAAGCCTTTCGTTACTTTTTCCAGGCTTGACACTTGTGTCTTATGTTGGCTATTGCTGTTGGTTTTCTTCTTCTCTACTTTTCTTTTCTTTTCTTTTGGTTACTGCGCGCGCGAAACCAAAAAAAATTTCTTGAGGTTGGAAACTGTGCTGTTTCTTTTCTGAAGAGACATCCGTCCTTTGACGAATTTGGCAGCGTTTATGCCTTTACACCTTGGTCCTCTTCGATTGCTATTACTTACCTATCTTTCCCTGTGGATTTCTTTACTCTTATTTTTGTCCGACATTTTGGTCCTTCGAACCGGATAAACAATTTTTTTTTTGTTTGTTTGGTTCCTTGTCTGTCGTTTTTTTTTTCTTTCACCCCGACGTCTTTATTTTGCTAGGGGGGAATCTGTAACGGGCATTTTTGTACCTTAACATTTTTTACGCTTTTTCTCAATTAGTGAAAATTGGATTATAAATAAATTACTTTCCAACTTATCGGAAACGATAAACAGCTGGTAATTAATTCATAGATATGAGTGCTGCATTCATAGATTGGATGTTCTTTACGTGGATATACGAGTCGAGTTGATAGGCGATAAGCGGTTGTAAGAACAACGGTTTTATTATCTACAGACGGGCAGTTGTCGTTTGGTTCTTTGTTCCTATACATAAATGACTTTAAAAATACGTTTTCCTTTTTGCTTTGAGAGTCGTCGTGGTTTTGTTCTTTGTTCCGATATGTACTAAGTGCGTTAAAGGTACTGTTGCTTTTTTTTGCTTTGACAATAGTGAGAATTGGTGCGGGGTTTAGTTTTCGTGTTGTTCATGTAGCGGCGCACGATTTTTAGCTGTTTTCTTGTGAACTAAAAGAAGGTGTAAACTGTAAGCAGTGTAGTTCTGATTGCTTTTTGAAAGAAGTATGCTTTATAGGCTAACGTGTTGGACTCGACCACACGTGCTTGTTTTACGGAACATTTACTTTAGTGATACGCGTCGCTTTACCAATTGTGTTTTTTTGTTGATTGGTCGTTTTATATTTGACCGATGTGTGCGATCTAGTTTTTCGTGGTTCTTCTTATCAGAGTGCTTCAAAACAAACAAATGGTGATACAGTTGTAGCAGGTTTAGTAGGAAAACAGGTTGCTTCTGATAAACAGGTATCTAATTCACATGTAAAGACAGTGGATACTGTGGGTTCTGAATTTTCTAACCCCAACGAATCTAAAATAGATCGTTGTTTGCGCAAATTTCGTTGTTTAAAAAAAAAAATTAGATTTTACTTTGTTACCATAGGTAGCAAATAAAACACCTCACGTTTGCTGTTAGTTTAATACCTTCCCTCGTGCCTTGAAAGCCGTGATCCTAAATTTCTATTATCATTTTTTTTACGATTTGTGTTACAAACTATTTCGGAATTATTGTCTCAGGAAATAGAATTAACAAGAATTTGTCAATACTACATAGTTCCATCCGCTGATAGTGTCTGCTGCTAACACCGTGAAATACGTATGTGTGATTTAGTGCTTCGTTAGTGCCGAACATCGTGACTCCCACCCTTCCATTGCACGGAAGTGCTACTGCAGGACTTTCTGTAAGTGTACTATTTCATACTGGCTTTTACTTTAAATATCTATCCGTTGCTTACCATATCTTTGTCGTCCTGATACCTTTTACAAAAGACTTGCATGCTATTAAGAAAAAAAAAAAAGGAAAAAAAAGACTAATACTACTAGATTCCTCATATCAATTGTGCCTGATTTATTTATCTTTTGTTAAAATTTTTGTCTTGATTTATGTTAATTGGTGTGTGAGGAAACGTTTCTGCTACTCCCCAATATTACCTCACTTTATATTAAAATTTTTTTTGTAATGCTTTTATCGTTGCTCCATTATATAGATTATCCAAACAGTTATTTACATTTTTTTCTCCAGTACAGAATAATTTAGACTTTTCATTGCTGCTATGCTTATTTCTTTTTTTTTCAGGTTTACTTAATTATTTTTTTTTTAGGTTTGCTCAACTATTTTTATTGCAGGTATTGTCCCTAATTTCTTACAGCCGCGTACATTCTATGTTAGTCTGCTTTCTACAACCCCCCCTAATCTCCGATTGAGCCCGGTCATTCCGTGATTTCTTGTGTTACGCACGGCTCCACACAAGTCAACGTAACAAACTTTCAAAAATAGAAAAATATCATCTGGAGCTTGAATGAAAAATTTACATAATTGTTCTTTGGTAAAAACTAGATTTCTTAGGATCATGTCCTTTGTTTGTGCTTTTCATGAATGCATGCAATTTATGGTAAGATGCTAAATCGATACCAGTTTTTACTCTTAAAATTGCTTGAAGCTTTGAATGGGAACACCAAAGTGAGGAAGATTTATGTTTTGGACTTTTCCATCATATATGCTAACATCACTGATTCATTAAGTCTGGGCACCTTTCTTCTCCATCCAAAGTAATAACTTATTATATTCTTTATCCCTTTGAAGCACATGATTTAGACAATTGAAAAAGAAGAATTTGTACACAAAACCTTTTTATGCAAAATGGGGCAAAATAAGTTTATTTTAATTAAATCTTATGTTTTAATACAAAAAATGATGGGACTTGAAGATCCCGCCATGCAACTAATTAAATAAATGAAATTTATTAAAACACATATTTTTACCAAGGCACAGTGGCACTTTACATACAGTACAGAACCATGATGTACGAACTTCTTTCCTTTTTGTACTGCAGAGTGCACATCGTCTTCTTGTAGACTGCTCTGGAAAGTGTTTTGCGTCCTTTTTTCGTAATTCTGAAGAAACAGTAGGTTTAGAATTTCTAATTTGCAATGTATGTGCTGACGTTGGTGGTGTGTTTTTTGTATTAAAGTTTGGGCAACAAACCCTTCCGCACATTGCCCCTTAAAATTTTTTAAATTGTGCTAATCGCTTTGAAACTATATATAGATTGATAATTGCAGCGTCCAGGAAATAAAACAATATATGGTGCCACCATTTCTTACTACGTCTATCAATATTGTAGTTACTCATTAATTGACCAAATTTATCTACAGCATTCATGTTCGCATTATAATCGGTGTTATTTTAGGACAATTTAGAGAAATTTTTTGCCACTTTTGTCCTTTGTCTGGACTGATGACACCTGATTAGAGTCGTGATAGTTTGATAAAATATACACTTCTCTATTGTCAATCCATTTTGTAGCATTTACTCATGTACTGATAGTGAATGATATAAATTCCCCCCGTTTTTTGCCTTTGGTAGATGCAAAGGATGGTAAAAGTTTTCTTGTTTTGTTAACAACTCCACAAGCATTTATTTGCCGTTCCTTTAAATTTTGCACATTAAATTAAAGCTAGTAAAATAATTGTCAAAAAACAGTTTGTGCTCTTTTCCACTGATATTACAAGTGAGGGAATGTACCGCCTTTTGTCCAAGATTTTTCGTTATTTTATTGTCAATATATATATTGCCGTATAACCCTATATGCCTCTGGAATTTCCTTAAAATCGTTCGAGCATTTTTTTAATTTACCAAAAAGAAAAATTTTCAAAAAAATATATTTCTTACCCAGATTCTGCTTCCATCAACTTAATTACTTCAACAGCTCCCTGGCTAGCTCAGTTGGGCCTCCTCTTGGATAACTAGATGTACTATCATACTCTTTATCGTTCATGCACACTCTCAATAAAACCACAAAATAATACAACAATCATACAATATTTATTTACCACTATTCACAAATAATAATTCAAGATTATTTACATTTCGATGCTCAAGTTACACCTCAATAAATTCTATCTTTGTAAAGTCCAGGATTTTAAATTGAAATTTAATGTAACAGGAGTAAATGGGCCCTGAATAATACCTTATTAAATTTAATTTTTTTATTTATAATTATTTCTAATTAGTACACTCTGGAGTATGGTGAGCTCATGATAACCCAGTTTATTTTTTTTATGTATGCTTTTCACTTTGCATACTCTTACTACAAACACAAAAAAACCCATGTACTCTTAACAATAAACTAACATTAAATTCATGAGGAATGTTAATAAGCTTTATATACATCTTTAGATTTATATTCAAATACCATAATCAAAGTTAGTTATACGTATTATTTTCAATACGCAAAATAATGCAAAATACCATCAAAGTTCACTCTCACACGTCACAATAATTTTCATAGTTTATATAAAAAACAGCAAATTCTAATGCGTTACCTGGAATTTCTTGAAGATCCCTACTCCGTTGATGATGCAGTTAAGTTCCAGCATCCTCGGTCTCGTGGTTCTCCTCTGCTTGCCGCCTCCAGCCATTTATAGATGAACACCATCTAAGTTGTGATGCATGCTATTCATTCACGATCCATCCAAATCCAAGTATATTACACTTTTTCATTATTGCATAATTTAATTTACGTTACTTTACTTTACGAGCTTGATAAAATATCTGTTGCACCTCAGTTAAATATAAACTCGACACTTTCCGCGTTTCAAACTATGAGGACAACAATCTAACACGGTACTATTTAATTTATAAATTTTAAATACTTACAAGCTCGTTAGTAGATTTCTGTACGTAGTTAGCGTTGCAAATTAACGAAGTCAAAGAGAAACTTAATAACTCTTCTCTCATATTTATACGATTCTAAGTGTAACGTCTCCAAACCCTCCTAACGCGAAATATCTAATTGAACTAACATTTCCGCAAATTTTGGTGTAACCGTTTTCAAAATCTTTGAAATTTAGCTCGTTGATACGATATTTTCCAAAAAACCCGCATTGAATTTCCCCGTGTTCGTCTGTTGTACAACTAACTATTTAGACCAATGATATATTTCAGTGACGTCTTAAAAACCCCGCCTATATTAACTCTATTCTTCTCTTATGCATATTATATGTTTCCTTCTAACCTTGTTTGAGTGGTAGAAAATCGATATTACTGTCCGTGTGATATCTAACCCACGTGGACTGAATACGTGCGTTTTGAAGTGAAATGCTATTATGCCTGTCTCATTCCTAAGCATATCATTGATTGGCCATCCCTTCTGCGCTTTAAGGAAACTTTTGGTTAGCATTTATGCGAACCGTCCGTCCGTTTGCACAATATACCTCGAATCTTGTCTTTTATCTACACAAATAAGGAGAAGTTGACCTTTCAAAACATGTACCTGTGCCTAATTAACGAACGTTTTAAAATAACATTTTTAGGAGCTTGCGTTTCAAGGTATTTTATATTCAACGTGTTTGTTTGTTAGTAAAGCGTTTCGTCTTGGAATTATCGATTTTTCACGCTCTTATGCGTTTTAGACGTTATATTCCTTTGAATTAAACTCAATTAAATTAAATAATAATTTCTATTGGCTTATACAATTTATTTTCTTCACGAAGCTATTAAATTTTAATCCCTACTTGTAAAATTATTGTAATACTTGTTACTTTCAATCAATTAAATGAAATAAATTTCGCACGTAAATTATGGTTGTTTTCTCTATACAGGGTGTTTGAAATTACCTTGTTCATACCTAAATTTAACCCTTTAAAACCACTACAATATATATATATATATATATATATATATATATATATATATATATATACATCAAATTTGTAACTTCTCCGTCTTTTGCTGTCTGTTTTAATACATTGCTGATTCTCTTGCACAATGAGTTCGATTCCGGCATTTGAGAAAATCGAGATTTTTTAATTTTTTACACCTAAAGCAGTATGTGATGTCAAAATCGAAAGCTTCCGAAAAACCGCTACTGTCTCTTAAAATATTGCCTTTTTTTCAGGAAAACCCGCCTACCGGATGTAGAACTTTATTCACCGTCAAGCCCCGCCGCTCGACCCTCCTGGACCAACCACTCAAGGGAGATACACAATTAGCCTCCCCTCAAATCTCTCAATTATCGGAGCAAAACCAGCTATCAAGATTTATAGTTTTTTTATTTGCTTTGATTGGACACATATCTAAAAGTTAAGTAACTATATTATTTTTTGTTTGAAATTCATCGGCAAGCAGATGTTCCCTATTAACTTTTAATTTAGTTATTTTCTTTTCTACCATTTCTCAATTCCTGATGTTACATCAATTCCAAACTCGCTCATTGCGAAAAATCAAAGTTTTTGGAATAAGTTTTCTCTTTTACAATATTGGACGTGAACACTACAGGCCGAAATTTTATTTCTATTCTGAATGGCATCTTTATATATTGTTAGTTTAAGATGATTATCCTCAGGCTCAACAATAGGCATATTTTAATGGATTTGAATAATTTCTTTTGTTTAATAACTTTTTAATACTTGTTCCCTTAACTGGCAACCAGATTCGTTTAATTTTCAAATTAGTTTTTTATGAACTGGTAAATGGAAAATTGTTTTGTTTTTGTCAATGTTTATTTTGTTTGACGTATTTACTGGGAAACGTGAAAATATCGTTTGTTGGGTCTTATGTACAAACCGTCAATGTTTTTACCATTTATTCAATTTATGTGATTCCAAAATGTAAGTATACTTCAGAATAAATAAAATTAAATAAAAACCCTTAACCACAAAAAATATTTAAATTGCTAGATACGTATTTCGACCACTATGTGGTCATCATCAGTAGAAAACCTCTAATATCTAATGTTGTAGGTAAAGTATCCACATCTTCTGCAACTAAAGTTTCAGCTGTCTTAGCCACACCCCGTTTTTCTCTAATATCTAATGTTGTAGGTAAAGTATTCACATCTTCTGCAACTAAAGCTTCAGCTGTCTTAGCCACACCCCGTTTTTCAGGCTTAGTTTTATTGCTGACAAAATTCTTCTCGAGGAACTTTAATACAATGTATGGGCAACGCTCACTTGCTTCTGATGCAGATACTATATCATACTGATGTTCTCCATCCCATTTCATTAAATAGAATAGCTCTCCTCCTGGACTATTATTCGTAGTAGCTAAAATCTCATTTGGTTTAAGCCCTCGTCAAAACCTATTGGCTTCTTTACTATTTTTTTCTGTCTATTATTTGACCATGACTCTTCAAATTGCTTAATCAAGTCAGAGCAATATAAATTTTCAGCGGGCTCCCAGGTATTCCACCTTGCCTCATATCCCCACCATTTTATTAAATAATATACCTTTTCCTCAGTATTAACGTATTTATCGACAATCCGTTCAACAATGTCTGTATGGTGGTCTTTATTGTTATCACTTTCTGTTTCTGATTTCCTATTAGTATCAGAAGCATTGGTATGTGTGTTATTTTCCATTTAGCTAAACTATCAGTCACTGCAGTTCAATACCTGATGATTAAATATATCCGATAAACTTTCTACTTGTATTAGATGTTCGAACTGAAACTTTAATTACCGTAGAATTTGTTGGAACGATTCTTAATCTGGATTATTTTGGATGTACTGTGACCCTCCGCTAGATATCTTAAAGGCTCAAGAGACAATTTTTCAGTTACCCTTAGTTCACTATCCTAAAACCTTGTAGCATCAGAGAGTAACTTTCAATTTCTTATCCATCCACTTTTTCAATTTTACTAATTGTAAATAAAAGCAGTAAATTACAGTACATACTTTAATAAAAGATTACCAATGTGGTAATCTTTTATGTACTGTAATTTACTGCTTTTATTTACAATTAGTAAAATTGAAAAAGTGGATGGATAAGAAATTGAAAGTTACTCTCTGATGCTACAAGGTTTTAGGATAGTGAACTAAGGGTAACTGAAAAATTGTCTCTTGAGCCTTTAAGATATCTAGCGGAGGGTCACAGTACATCCAAAATAATCCAGATTAAGAATCGTTCCAACAAATTCTAACGTAAATAAAGTTTCAGTTCGAACATCTAATACAAGTAGAAAGTTTATTGGATATATTTAATCATCAGGTATTGAACTGCAGTGACTGATAGTTTAGCTAAATGGAAAATAGCACACATACCAATGCTTCTGATACTAATAGGAAATCAGAAACAGAAAGTGATAACAATAAAGACCACCATACAGACATTGTTGAACGGATTGTCGATAAAACGTTAATACTGAGGAAAAGGTATATTATTTAATAAAATGGTGATATGGAAGGTGGATCCTGGGAGCCCTGAAAATTTATTTGTCTGACTTGTTAGAATTTGAAGTCTTGGTCAAAGAATAGAAGAAAAATTAGTAAAGTCCAAATTCTGCGATTAATCAAATGATAGCACTAAATCCAAGATGTGCTTATTCAATGAATGCAAATGGGATGAAAGTTCTTATTTTTGTTGCGCACTATATTTTTGTTCACTTCTTGTTTACGTTCAGATAAAAAAAATTATGTAAAGTTCTACACTTCCATGCTGTATTAGAGTTGCTATGTATATGACAGCACTAAATCCCCAATTATGTTGCTGTTATTGAAGCAAGCCACACATTTGAGACACACGTTGCAGTTGTATTTTTGGTACATGCGGCATGAGATTGATAGCTTTTGTATATCTACGAGAATCTTGATACGCCAGAATGGGACTTCAATGAAGAACCAGAACGCACCAGAAGTAACAAAAACACTGACGGGTGTGATTTCTTTGTTTTTGAACTTTGATTTTGTGAGCATTTAGGGCATTTAGAAATTCTCTTAGTCGAATTTATATTTTACTGAGACGATAATCTATAACAGTTTTATATTACGATCGGTTTTGAAGAAGAAATGCAAAAATTAGATTGTTAATTATATGTGCTTTAGCACAGTTTTCACTACTTTACTGAAGGGTGACACGAGAGAGTGCTTAATATTTCTGAGTGAATGAGAGTATTAGATACCAAAAGGTTGAAAAACGCAATAAATAATAAAATTCTTATGCTATCCTAAAAGTCCTGTGCGATTAATGTGACAATTTAACACTGATACATTGAAATTTAATTTGCAATTTCACCTTGTGGTGAATGAGACTAACTACAAAATCCCTTTCTTAAAATATAGACGTAACTGACGCAGCTAGGGGTCTATTCCTGGGTAGAGCAATGAGAGATGGTCGTGGGTCTTCGAAAGCTATACTTCATGGGACACTCAAGGGGAACTAAAATTAAAACATCACTAAAGAGGACGCCACCAAAACCTAGGCTTATAAAAACAAGATGTACTCTAAGGGAAAACTTGAAAACTCTCAGAGAACAATATCGTATTCGCTGTGTAAACAGTTACCAAACAGGAGCGTGTGGCACCTGTAATAAAACAATACAGTTAGTGCAAAGAGGTGTGCTCTTACTACCTTGCTATTGCAATAGAAACAACGTATAAAAGCTAGTGAAATATTGTTTTGTTGCTATTGCAAAAAATAATAAATTATTTCCTATAATAAAACGTCAGCTGGTAAACCACCCTATTTGAGTTATTTGAGAATTGCTAAGACAAGACCACAAAAGAGCGTGTTGCTTTAAACCTTTACTATTCTAAAACCAAGTAGTATTACTAATCAAAATCTAATAGGAAACATTGAAAAACTGAATACCAATAATTCACAATTAATATCTAAGTTATTTAGTAATATCGATCAAAGAATTGTATCGAGATTCCCTATTTTTGGACGCACTTGTCCAAAATAAAGGAGTAAATTTAGCTTAAGTTGTTCGTTTAATACATCTGTATTCTTTTTTTCATGATTAATGATTTTATTTACAAAATATACAACAAATAGTCAGTCAAAACAAATTGTTTTCAGAAGTGGCAGCAAGTTTAATTAAAGTGTAGTATTCTTTCCTTACGAAATTCATTTAGAACAGTAACTTTTTATACAACATAATTACATGGTTCCTTTATATCAGATCTGTATATTTGGGTTCATATCCTTGTTGATAACAAATACTAGTATTTTATATTTTAAGTTTAAGATATGCAATGCAAAATAGTTTACATTACAAGTATTATTTTAAATGTAAGAAGCATTAATACTTAAGAGGAAATTTTTATTGCATAAACCAATATTTGCCAGTTGAGTTGCTCGTGTAAATGTGTTACTGATTTTCTTATTAAACTTCTAAATGAATATGTTACCAGATGACATGAATAAAGCGAATCGCTTACCTTGAATTGTAGAACAGATATTGAAAGGTTACAAGACACGCGACAAAGCCAAATTTTTCGAATTCAAGCAAGCTTCTTACAGAAATATTGCAGAATTGCAAATTGTTAAAGAATTTAATATTTATGCCACTTTTCTTTACTCTTTGTAGATGACTTGCTAATTGAATTTATTCCTCGACGTCCACAAACCAATAAACTGAAACAGCTTAAATCAGCATGCCATATACATCTAGGAGGAGCTGAGCTCGTGGCATTTTAATGTTTTTAAAGCTTTTTGTAAAAAACACTGTAAATGAAATTAAATTAGAATGACAAATTAAATGTCTTAACCTGACTACTGTCAACAGAGAAAGCAGAGTTTACATGGGCCTTCCTATCTAAAAATGCAAATTTAAAATGGCAATTTGCATATCGCACGCTCGACCCCTTCTCAAACTTACCATTTCTTGTTCAGGAACCAAAAGTGAGTGCCGTGCGAAACGATTTCGTGTTGCTATAAATTGAACAAAGTCCAAACAACAATTCGATAAACCATTTCAAATAATACTCGACTCGTAATTGGATATTACTGCAAATGCTTGGATAGTAATTAATATTAAAGAATCAAACAACTAGCACACTAAGTGTAGTGTAAAGCAAAGAATCTACTCCTATTTATGTGTCGTTAAAAAATATGTTTCAACATCTACATTTAAAAGAAATTGACAGAAAAGATTGTTTCGCTTGGGAAGCGTCAATCAAATTAATAGTTCTTTCTTGGTTAAAATCAATTCGTTCATCCCATTGGCGAGCAAAGTTGATAATGGTGATATATTTATATAGGTGTGTGTGTGTGTGTGTGTAGTACTTAAAACGAACATTCTGTCAGGTATTCTATCCCTACAACAAATGATTTCTGATTGGTACACGAGTTCTACACTTTAAATCATCCTGTTGGAATCTCGACAGCATTCTTTTATTGAACAGTCAATTAATCATAAGTGCATATTAAGATATGCAAGCAATTAAAATTTAATGTTATAAAGAATAGGTTTTTTGACAATTGGGTTGTTACTCTGTGAAAGATTATTTTTTTAGATTAAAATAATGATAAATTATGTCTTATTGTAGGATTGTTAGTATTTTAAAAAGAATACTATCTTTGTTGATTGTTGCTACAGATTATTTAAGAGTAATGTTATCACAAAGCGACTTACTACAACAATCGAAGAACTATAAAACTGTTCAAGTACAAATACGTTCTTTAACTAAAGAACGAATTTCAAATAACCAGTGAGTAAATGGTACAAAATCCGTGTTAGTGTTAGGCAATAACCAAGCTATTTAGTTTATAGTTTTATTTCAGGTGCATAGAGTTAATTATTGCAAAATGCAGTATTATCTTTAACAAAAACATATTTAATTATAATTGACTGATTGATTACGTTTATATGTAATAACCACATGTATTTTCAATTATTATTAAATATTGTGTTGGGCTTTTTTGAGCATGTTGAGCTAGTTTTTAAGGTTAAGTCACTTGTAGTTGTTAGTACCTTGTTGACATTCCTTTCCTGTCACTAATTAGATTAGAGGATGGGATAAGTATTTTTGATTGTTATGCATCTAAATGTTTATTGCACTATTTATTTCGTAGTTTTCTAAATGTAGGTTTTTAAGGCTGTTGAGTACTTGTAATTTGAGCAACCTGTCAATAAATTATATATATTTTTAAATTGATAACAGTGCAATTAGCTGTAAACATCAGTCTTGTAAATGCATTAGAGTATTGCGTTTTAAATACTCTTTGCTTGTAATTGGCCATGAATGAACAAAAACGATGGTATATTTATTATTAAACTTACGTTAAGAGTTTGTTTTAAAATGTAAATAGAATGATAGTTATAATGGGCTTTCAAAGCTAATTTTATTTTTGTATGGAAGGTACAGTTAAGGTAAAGAAAGGTACAGATGATTCAGCAAACAGCCAACTAACCTCATTTTTTGTTTGTCGTTTACATTTATGTCAGGTCACATAGATTATAAGTTTTATATATTATTATTGTAAAAATGTTTGAAGATTTCTTTTAATAATTGTAGTAAAAATAACTAAATTATTGTAGACTGTGATGAATTAAGGTGACTATTTATTAATAAAGATGTAATAGTTTAAAAGTTGAGATATTATGAATGAAACATGTATTTTTCTAACCAAACACAAATGGAAGCTTCCCTTTTGTTGATGTGAATAAATAATTAATGTTGAAATATTTTGAAGTTTAACTTTCGAGTTCATCTGAAAAGTGAATTGTATAAGTATTGTTATATCTGTAGATTATGTATCTCTGTTTTAATATTTTATTACATAGTATATGTATGTGCAACATCACAAGTTAGACTTAATTATTATAGCTGACATTGTATACTGTTAGAATACAAATTAATATGTAATTGCTCTGTAATTATTAATAAATTCATAAAACAAAATCTTAATTTAATTGAAGGTTCTGGAGATAGAAAGGTTGTAATTTTGTCGCAGTATTTTCCATTTGAATTTTCATTGTAATTATTTAAATAGAGATAGTTCACTATATGTAAAATCCTTGCTATAATGTTATTAGAAAATTGTTCAATTGTTTTTGGTACATGAAATAAATTATAGGGCCCTTTGGAAATGTCTTTTTTAAAAAGATTTGTTTGAAGAAATTTCAACTTATAAATATTTATAATAATTGTTGAGAATTCATTTGACTTTTTCATTATCCTAATATTTCTCGTCGTCCCTGGCTTCATATTAATTAAAATTCTGTTTAAGGTGTCCTTTGAACGCGCCCCACTTAAGAGTTGCTTGTGTTTTCCGATAACACGGGTGTTATAGTAGTAAAAGTACAAGTTGTCTATTTGTTCGTGGGTGTGGTTCAAAGCAGAACCTTCCAATGTTCCAATCCTTAAATTCAAAATTGAAATACTTAAATTCAATTCCTAAAATGCAATAATTATTGTATTTTATCCAAGTACAAATAGTGTAGTGTTTGTGAGCAGAAAGTTAAATGCAGATAACAGGTATCGAGTTGTAAGAATTAAACTGTCGCCGTGTGGACTCACTAAACCTTGTTTATCTTGTTAGAACGCATAAATAATACAAAAACATTTCGTCGATTTTACGGCATATTTTCCTGTCAACTGTTTAAAATTATTATGTATTGATTAAATAATGTGTGTACAAAATGTTGTCGTTCATTCTATTTTTCAGCTTTCGCACGCGTATCAGCGACCTGGTCCTTATCTATCGAAGGAAAAATTAAAAAATGAAATTAACTGTTGAAATTACTACTCGGTAATTGAGAACAAGAAATTCGAAAATGGACTGGTAAAAAATCCAATTGATTTCCATGATCTTACCGAGTCGAATGTTTGCAAAGTATTTGTTATGTTTGAATGGCAGATGTTAAAGTTATTTACCTTCATTGTTCCCGCTTGCACATTTAAGATATTCCTAAAAAGATTAAACTACTTCCTTCAAGGTCGTTTCCTGTTGGGGTATTCAGGTATTATTGGAAAACTAGTTATTGATGGGGCTTCCTTTAAGAAGATTTATGGTGTTCAAAATATTATTTCTTTGTTGTATTTAAACTAGCTACTGGTTTATTACATTATTAGTAAATATTCAGAGGTTAATGTAAAATGATTGATGTTGTAAACAAAATGTTTTCGAATATGTTGTTTTAATATTTTCAATTGCAGTTTCCGAGTCCACACAAATAATTATAATTAAGTTTGTTTATGTTTTCTTTAATACAGGGTTGTAGCAAAGGTGTTACGACAATGTTGTTGTTTTAAATATCAGAATAATTACTTTGTAAAAATTTGTAGCAATAAGAAGTGTTTATAAATTAGATTGTTCAAAATGGATGCATTAAAAAATGCACGTAAACATGCTAAGGTCACAATTACGCGAATTAGTAATTGGGTTGATATTAATATAGAAGTAAAAAATGAAATTTTTCTATTTGAAAGTAGAGTAACTTAAAGCAAAGTTTTGCAAAATATTTTGAAGTTCAAGACCAAATTGAGGATGTAGATATTGAAGGTCTGATATTGAAGATAGGGAATTAGTAGAAAATAATCTTTATGATTTAATTGTAGAAATTCAAAGAAAATTTAAGGGTGTTAGGGTTTCACAAGCCATTCCAATTTATACAAATGATGTTTCTGTTGTACAAAATGGTAGTAAGATAGGTGTACGACTTCAGGAAATTTTTATTTCCCCATTTTGTGGTGATTACAAAAATGGATTCCATTTTACCAGTTATATTCCTCTTTAATAAAAGTAATGAGCAGCACACTGACATTCAAAAACATATATTTGAAGTTATATTTATGAGAACAACCGCTAACATTAATAGATTCATTAGAACTTTGTAATGAAAATTTCCAAGTAGCCATTGAAATTTTGGAAAAAAGATATGACAATAATTTAGCAATAATAAATTCTCATATAAATGCTGTAATTTATATTCTTAACACTTCAAAATGTACCGTGCAAACTTTGAGGGATCTTAAAACTAACGTCCAAAAGAACTTAGAATCTTTAAAAAATCTAAAATGTCTGGTAGAGAAGTGGGATTTAATTTTATTAAATATTCTCATAAAAAAATTAGATTTTAATTCCAAAAAACAATACCAGTCCTTACGGAAAGTCCAGGATCTTCCAACTTTAAAAGAATTTTTTGAAATTCTTGAATCCTATTCGAGTGTTTTAGAATCATTAAACGCGAATCCAGTCCAAAAGAAAAAAATCTTTCCCAAGCCAATAAAAAGAACAATCCTTTTAATATAAGGGGTTAAATAAAGAAAATGTTGGTATTGTAAAACTTTCAGCCATGATTTATATTCCTGTATTAACTTTTGTATAATGTCGTTGGATGATAAATATAAATTTTTAAAATCCGAATCTGTATGTTTCAATTGTATGGGAGCTAAACACATGCTTTTAGAGTGTAAATCAAAAGGATGTTTTTTGTGTGGCAAAAAACACCACACACTTCTTCACAATAAAAATCAAGGTAATTATTTTCAATTCAAACCACAAGTCCAGACTAGAGTTTCGCCGATAAAAACCAATATTGGTGAAATAGAAGTGCAAAATAAGCAAGATTCGCCATTTCAGTCATTTCCAACAAGAAATTATCAATTCCAAGGTGATGGTGAAATAAATCCTCAATCTTCTTTAGTTGCATTATCCCTTTCCATGCGTACTGAAAATATAAGGGTTATGTTAGCTACTGCTGTGGTTACCGTATACCCAAAACTTGTTATTCCACTACCATGGTGATAGTTTATATGGTCGGTAAAACAGTTAACAAAGTATTACACTTTAGATGGTGAAACATTTATATGGTGATAGATAGTTCCTAAAAGCCGGTAATACAGTTACCAAAGTTCATAAGATACATCGCGCAAGCGCAATGAATAAGGCGAGTGACGCCTCTAGCGGAGGAAAGCGCAAACCTTTTACAGATTTGGGGCGCGGCCATCCACCATGACGTCACCGATACAAAAGGTATATTACGCAATAATCAGAAATATAAAAATTAAACAGTGAAAGATAGAATCGAATAATTTTAACAAACAAATTACTCACATAAGATATTCGGCTATTCCCAGGTACGCCTATCATCCTTCCGGGTCGATAATGAAGGTATTGCTCCGGGCTCCGGTGGTGTTAGCTAAGCATGGACATCAGGTCGTGGGCTGCTCCTAGGGTCGTATCAGTCCTAAATGTAGTGGAACGACAGGAATAGGTTAATTAGGGAAAGACAAACAAAGATAAGCAAGACAAGGGAATCTACATAGTAAGATAAGATATGATACCCGGCACGACTACTTCACTCGATAGTTTTAGGCAAACAGCCGCGATTTAGAGCGTCACGGAAACACTTCTCCCCACTCTTTGTCTAGTATTGCTCTACCCCTCTAGGGATAAGCACACTGCGCAAATGCACTACTCTGACGTACGGAAGTACCGCCTAGTCCATTTAAAATTCCCGCGCACCGCGTATTTGAATTTATGCCGCGAAACTTCCATACATAAAAACTTAACCTAAAAACACTGTTTAAGTGCAATGGGACGTAACAAACTGGAGTTCCAATTCAAGCAAGGGCTGTCCTTGATGGAGGCAGTCAAATTTCCTTCATTACAGAAAAATTTGTTTCTAAATTAAATTCAAATATTTTCCAAATGACGTTACAGGGTGTTGCAATCCAAAACATGCCATTTCTAACGAAAGGTATGACAGAAGTTGTAGTCCATTCAAATTGTGAACAATACAACAAAAAGATTAGATTTAGCATTCTGCCTCCATTACTTCCGAATTCGTCAAGTGCCAATTAACGTTTAATATTTCAATATTCCAAAAAATTGTCAATTGGCTGATCCAAAATTTGGCACCCCTTCAGAAATAGATTTGCTGATAGGTGCTGACGAATATTATGACATTTTGCTTCCAAACAGAATCAGTTTAGGAAAAAACTGTCCAAACTAAGTAAAAACTCAGTTAGGTTGGATAGTGGGAGGAAAATATCCAGACCTACAGCCGCAACAAAATGTAAAAACTTTATTCCTCCAATCCACAAAATCAGAAAGAGAATCATGTCCAGTTAAATGAAATTCTGTCTAGGTTCTGGGAGTCAGAAGAATTACAATCAAAAATTCCTCTAGCTCTAGATGAAGAACTTGCAGAGAAAAATTTCCTTCTAACGCATAAGCGTCTATAAACAGGTAGATTTCAAGTAGATCTTCCATTAAAAACCCTGACCAAAAATATAAAGTTGGGGGATTCCTTCCAAATTGCAAAGTGGCGATTTCAGGCCTTACAGAAAAGACTACACTCTAATTTTGAACTTTTTCAAAATTATAAGGCATTCATTGATGAGTATGTTGCATTAAATCATGCAAGATACATTCCTTTTCCTGCAGATAATTTTCAGCTGCAAGGAAACAATTTCCTTTTGCACCGTTGGTTCTCAGAGAAGACCACAAAACATCCCGTTGTGTATCATGCTTCCAATAAAAGTTCTAGCGGCATGTCTTTAAATGATGTTCTGCTTAAAGGCTACCAGGTCCAACCAGACCTTTTAAATATTTTGTGTTGGTTTTGTCAATATCCATATGTTCTTACTGTCGATATTGAAAAAATGTATCGTCAGATTAGAACAAATCCAAATCATAATTTTCTTCAAAATATTCTTTGGTGGCAGGCGCCAACAGATGCTTTACAATGCATTGAATTTTTAATGGTTACTTATGGCATTAATTGTGCGCCCTTCCTTGCCACCCGTTGTTTAAAACAATTGGCAAAAACGTCTGAAAACGAATTTCCTATGGCTGCAGATACACTACTTCATCAAACATATATGGATGACATATTATACGACTGTCAAACAGTTAATGATCTAGAAAAATTACATGAGCAATTAAACGTTCTTAGTTCCGCTGGATTTCATCTTCACAAATGGAATTCAAATTCATCTATTTTCCGTGAAAGGCATTGTGATAACAAAAGTGAAATAGATTATCACATTTCGTTGGAAGATACTTCTAACAAGGTACTGGGGTTGTCTTGGAATAATATTTCTGATGCATTTTCAATTTATATTCCTCTGCCTTCTAATCAAGATTCAATAAACAAACGGACGGCACTTTCCATCATTGCAAAAATGTTTAATCCGTTGGGAATAATTGGTCCAGTAGTAGTGACTGGAAAAATTTTCGTGCAGAAGTTGTGGTTAGCAAAACTTAATTGGAACGAACCCTTAAGTAATCCACTCCTATCCGAATGGCAAAAATGCATAAAGTCTAACATACTTAAGAATATTAAAAGTTCCACCTGCTTTAATTCCAAATAAGAAAATTGTTAATATCCAATTGCATGGGTTTGCAGATAGTAGTATCAAGGCATTTGCTGCCTGTGTATATATTGAAACGTTTTTTCTTTCTCTCTAATTGTTGGCTCCGCTAGCCTCACGCATGGGCGCTAGTGTAACGTATTTTCTAACTCAAAGGCCTGACGTTGCCGGCACCAGTGAAACATATTTTCTTGACTTACTAAAACACTACTTTATTATCACCATGCTCCAAGTCAGGTGTCTGCAAAACAAAGTCTTCCGACGTAACTAGGGGTCTATTCCTTGGGTAGAGCTATGAGCAATGGGGGGGTAAGTCGAAATCTGAAGGGGGGTCATACTCAAACTAAAACAAACAGGCGCCACCAAGTCCAGATTGATTTATATTAATGGCATAGCAAGTTTCTAAGGGCGGACGTGGAGACCCAAAGAAAAAAAGATCGCCTTCGCTGACACACAAGCTTGTCTTAACAGAATAAGACGCTGTTCCTGTAAGGAAAAATAATAATTAAGTCACCTAGAAAATGGGAACACAATTTGCGTCCCTCAAGTATACCTAAAAATGCATAAAGAATATTTTCTACATAATGGAGTTATAAAAATTTAATTCTTATTGTTTTTTGTTTATCAGGTCTGATCAAACTAGATCAGAATAAAAAACTTTAAATGTGGATTATAAATTTACTAGAAAGAATTTTCTTTGTTTCAGTAAATAAAATTCAAAGTGACAAAATAAAATGAATACTTGATATACTTGTAAAGTTGTTGTAAGGTTTATCAACTGATCCTTACTCAAATATATTACAATTCAGTGTGACTGGTTATACTAAAGTTTACTAACCCAATCAGATCTGTGTAGGTCATTTACAAAATTACTATACAAAAATTTTCTCTTTAAGTTAACGATATTAAAATCAATTTGAAATCAAAATATTCACAAAGATATTCTCTAATTTTATCAAAGGTGGTAGTACTGTAATACTAAACATCTGTTAGCCATTGTGCAATCGTTGACGGCATTGTTCAAACAAACAGGTGACGTAATCGCAGCTGTTAATTTATGCTGAAGCCACGTGTAGTCACATATTTACGAAACTAAGTGAAATCAAGTTTGATACTGGGGAAAACAGCTTAGTTACAGGTAAACTGAATAACCATTTTGTACTTCTAACAAACAAAACGAAATAATGTGCTTTCAGAATGAAGTTCTGAGGAAGTTCTTAAATCTACTACGAACCAACTACCGGCTGTTGTCCTTGGTTGGGATGGAAACAACCTCGCCGTGCTGAATCTGCTACTAATTATTCCTGCCTTCCATGCTTTAATACAGGTGTTGAAGTGAAGCGGATTTCTTACATTGATTCAAGGCAACATTACTTTCGTAGCGTAATCTTCCGTTGTCTAATCTTATTTACAAATATAATTTTTCATTACGTAGTCCATAAGTTAAGGTTTCTAAATTGTAATTTCAAAGTAGTCGTGTGGTTTCTAATTTATCGTTGCAGTTTCTGACATGTCGTTGCGGTTTCTGACATGTCGTTGCGCTAAATAAATTTTTAAATTAGCTAATATGATAACGAATATACAAAATGTGGATTATGTACTAACCGTTACTCAGGAAGTGTTTCACAAAAATAAGGCGACTCGGAGGTCACTCGTCATTCTTTTCAACTGCATCTTGACGCTGCCTCTAACTATCGACGAGTGCGCTCGCTGCGTTCTTACATGGTGGGAGGATCCCGGGGTGGGGTTGTCAAAACCTCTTACGCGCGCGCCAGTGGCTGTACAATACACCGAACTCCGAAACTAATAGACTAATGATTCTAGATATTGTAATACTGTAAAAATTTGATTGTTACTCGTATCATTATTTTAGTTAATAAAGGTATTTTAATATTCGTTTTACCTTTAATGAATAGATTCTTTTACTGCGAAAATAAAATTGTTACACTACCCCTTTCCTAAAAGAAAAAAATTTTTTTTTTAGAAAAAAACTTCAAATATAACAAATACAAAAAAAATTTTTATCTAAACAATACTAGCCTTTTCTACCTTCCTAACTAACTATGCGATTTTATGAATTTATTCAAATGGAGGGGACAAATATTTACAAATGAGAGTGTGTTGGTAACTACGTGTACCTGACGTCCATCGGGAGACAAAATCGGGGAGTCACAATCGGTAATAATCAAAATTGGGAGGGGGTCAAATTAGAAAGTCAAACACTCCACAGGACAAAAAGATTGAATTCACAATGATTCTTTAACATGGGGTTCTTACTACTAACAAGGCTAATATCTATTACCTATAACCAAACATTTACAATTTATTTCTAATTTCAAAAAAAACTTCACTTCCAGGAGCTCAATTAGCTCTATCTCCAAAAAAAAGGAATGCTTCCTCATCAAAACAGCATAACTATTCAAAGTATCATCACTATAAGGTGAGAATCAAAAGGAAGACCCTACTAATAGGTCTAAATTTAAACACCATCAACACAAAGTGATAATCAAAACAAAAGTGACCTAACCAAAAGGTTACTTATCCAATCCAAATACAAAGTATTATCACTTTATTGCAAAGAGATAATCAAAACTTAGGCAACCTAACCATAAGGTTATTTATCAAATTCAAATACAAAGTATTATCACTTTATTACAAAGAGATAATCAAAACGAAGGCAACCTAACCATAAGGTTACTTAACAAATTCAAATACAAAATATTATCACTTTATCGCAAAGAGATAATCAAAACTAAGGTAACCTAACCATAAGGTTATTTATCAAATTCAAATACAAAATATTATCACTTTATCGCAAAGAGATAATCAAAACTAAGGTAACCTAACTATAAGGTTACTTAACAAATTCAAATACAAAATATTATCACTTTATCGCAAAGAGATAATCAAAACTAAGGTAACCTAACCATAAGGTTACTTATCAAATGCAAATACAAAATTGAACCAGTCAGGGCTGTAATATCCTACACCCTACTGAATATCCTATCACTAAGTTCTAATAAACAACTGGTCTCATTAGTGATGGACCAAATGGTGAGACTCACAAGCCAACTTTGACCTTATCAAACCAAAGAATTTCGAACGGTCAAAAGGAACAAGGGAAAGAATAATCTAATATTCTCTCTACCTCGATATGTAGAAATCAGGACCAATAATCAAATAGCCCACCTACTTCTACATTGTAAGGATATCTGTCAAAGACATCCTCCAAACACATTTCCGAGTAACGCGCGAGCAAAACGACCAGCGTGCACACCAAGGCACACCTCAAACTTACAAAATTTACAAAATCTCTAACCACTTATTTCACTTCTCAAATAAAATACTCAATATTAGTGAACCGACACTAAATCAAAAATCGGAACAAAACAAAGCAAACCACTACTGCATTACTTAACATCAAAGGGATGACCGGACCGGAACTAATCGTCAGGATCATCGTTTTCATTTGGATATGATGCTTCAACTGGTTTCAAGTCCTTTACGTGCCATTTCCCTGCTCTTGTTCCATCTTCGTTCTCTAACTCATATACTAAATTGGAATGTTTTTTCCGAACTCTACTCATAACGAACCTAGGGGCTAACTTAGCGGAAAATTTATCACTAGCACTCGAGAGGACCTTATTAGCTCTCCAAACACACTCTCCAACTCGGAATGAAATGTCTCTTCTCCTAAGATTGTAGCGTTTACTCGAACGTTGGTAAGCTACATGCAAATTTTCACGGACATTTCCAAAAATATCAAACAAAGGTTGACGATCCAAAACATAAGATGGTCCACTACTGGAGACGACATCAACATCCTCACCAGGTATCAAATTATCATTATAAGCTTTTCCACTTAAAGGTACTTGACGACCAAAAACTAAAAAATTTGGCGAATAGTTGGTGGACTCATGTTTTGCTGAGTTGATTGCGTATTGGATCTTTGATATCTCACTATCCCACGTATCATGTTCTTCTACGTATGAACGGATTGCTGTACCAACTGTCTTATTGATTCTTTCCACAAAATTGCATTGGGGAGCATAAACAGCATTATACCAAATCTTTTGAATTTCGTACCTTGCACACAAAGCTTTAAAAATACGTCCAATTAATTGTGGACCATTATCACAAATAACAAACTGTGGTACTCCGTAGACAAGAAATACTTTTTCCTCCAAAAACTTCTCAATCAAATGTGCCGTGGCACTTCGCAAGGGTTGCAAAATCGAATACTTCGAGAACCAATCACCAACAACCAAAAGCCATTTACCTGCTTATGAATCATCAATAAAAAAACTAATCACGACGATAGCTAACAAAAAAAATCAGTGTTCAGGTACACTCTCATCCTACTACCAATCGAACTGTCGAAACAAATACAATGCTTCACAACGCCTAAATATGCTAGAGTGACAAACCCTCTACGAGTCTCACCTAGACTAACAATACCAAAATTTACATCAAATCAAAAAAAAGATGCAAAAAAAAATTCTAGAGCGTCTAACTCACCTCGAGTCTCGTCTAGACTTACGCAATGCCGAGCGACCAACCCTTCCTGAGTCTCGTCTGGACTGACATACTGCTGAGCGACCAACCACGACGACAAGTTCCGCCTAGACTAAATTGCGTTGCAATGCCGATCTAAACAAAATCTGCTAACAAAATCAAAAACGTGCTTCTGCACAAGAGCAATTCTCAAATGACACGACGACAGCTCACTCCAATGTACCTTCAAAATAGGATCTCTAGCCTTATCATCAAATTTCGACAAAGATGTTCTTTATTGACTCAAACAAATCAAACAACAGGCTTATCAGCTTCTTTAGCTGACAGTCCTCCTAAAATTTTCCTCAAAACCGGTTTCTCACTCTCTACTCCCGTTCTTCTTTAAGTCGACAAACAATTCGGAATATCCGACATGATTACAAAAGCCTAATGGAATCAAACTGAAAGATCTAAATGATCTGAACCTTACAAAAATGATCAAAACAAATTCGTACTACTAAAGGTAAAAATCAAGAGGTGTTTTGGTAAAATAATTTTGCCAAAACAATATCAAAAAAAATTATATTGGGTCAAAATAGAATGAAAGTTAAAAATAAATTTAACTAAGTTAATTAATTGACTGTATGGGGATTAACGTTACAACCAATCTTTTATCAAAAGCGAACAAACAAATCTAAATGTCAAATAGACTTTAAGCAAACAAATTTCGACGCAAAATAATTTTTGGACAAATAGATTTCAAAGCAAAATAAATTTTGAGCTAACAAATTTCGAAGCAAATTACTTTTCGAACAAAGTAATTTCGAAGTAAAACAATTTTTGAACAAACAAATTTCGAAGCAAAATTAAATCTCGAACAGACAATTTCAAAGTAAAATTATTTTTGAACAAACAAGTTTCAGAGTAAAAATAATTTTTAAACGAACGAATCTCGAAGTAAAATTAATTTTGAACAAACAAATTTCGAGGTAAATCAAATTATGAACAAACAAATTTCGAAGTTAATCAAATTATGAACAAACAAATTTCGACGCTAATCAAATTATGAACAAACAAATTTCGAACCCCCAAACGTTGAACAAACAAATTTCGACGCCTCACACGTTGGGCGCTAGTGAACCTATTGCCCCACGTTGGTTTTTTGTATGGGCGTGGTAACCCAACCAAAAAAAGGTTGCCTTCTTTAACAAAAATATGTCTTAATAGAATAAGCTTTTCCTATAAGGAAAAATAATAATTAAGTCACCTAGAAAATGGGAACACAATTTGCGTCCCTCAAGTATACCTAAAAATGCATAAAGAATATTTTCTACATAATGGAGTTATAAAATTTAATTCTTATTGTTTTTGTTTATCAGGTCTGATCAAACTAGATCAGAATAAAAACTTTAAATGTGGATTATAAATTTACTAGAAAGAATTTTCTTTGTTTCAGTAAATAAAATTCAAAGTGACAAAATAAAATGAATACTTGATATACTTGTAAAGTTGTTGTAAGGTTTATCAACTGATCCTTACTCAAATATATTACAATTCAGTGTGACTGGTTATGCTAAAGTTTACTAACCCAATCAGATCTGTGTAGGTCATTTACAAAATTACTATACAAAAATTTTCTCTTTAAGTTAACGATATTAAAATCAATTTGAAATCAAAATATTCACAAAGATATTCTCTAATTTTATCAAAGGTGGTAGTACTGTAATACTAAACATCTGTTAGCCATTGTGCAATCGTTGACGGCATTGTTCAAACAAACAGGTGACGTAATCGCAGCTGTTAATTTATGCTGAAGCCACGTGTAGTCACATATTTACGAAACTAAGTGAAATCAAGTTTGATACTGGGGAAAACAGCTTAGTTACAGGTAAACTGAATAACCATTTTGTACTTCTAACAAACAAAACGAAATAATGTGCTTTCAGAATGAAGTTCTGAGGAAGTTCTTAAATCTACTACGAACCAACTACCGGCTGTTGTCCTTGGTTGGGATGGAAACAACCTCGCCGTGCTGAATCTGCTACTAATTATTCCTGCCTTCCATGCTTTAATACAGGTGTTGAAGTGAAGCGGATTTCTTACATTGATTCAAGGCAACATTACTTTCGTAGCGTAATCTTCCGTTGTCTAATCTTATTTACAAATATAATTTTTCATTACGTAGTCCATAAGTTAAGGTTTCTAAATTGTAATTTCAAAGTAGTCGTGTGGTTTCTAATTTATCGTTGCAGTTTCTGACATGTCGTTGCGGTTTCTGACATGTCGTTGCGCTAAATAAATTTTTAAATTAGCTAATATGATAACGAATATACAAAATGTGGATTATGTACTAACCGTTACTCAGGAAGTGTTTCACAAAATAAGGCGACTCGGAGGTCACTCGTCATTCTTTTCAACTGCATCTTGACGCTGCCTCTAACTATCGACGAGTGCGCTCGCTGCGTTCTTACATGGTGGGAGGATCCCGGGGTGGGGTTGTCAAAACCTCTTACGTGCGCGCCAGTGGCTGTACAATACACCGAACTCCGAAACTAATAGACTAATGATTCTAGATATTGTAATACTGTAAAAATTTGATTGTTACTCGTATCATTATTTTAGTTAATAAAGGTATTTTAATATTCGTTTTACCTTTAATGAATAGATTCTTTTACTGCGAAAATAAAATTGTTACAATATTCGAACTGTCTGTTTGGACAATTCTGTATTTTATAACTTAGTTACTTTCAAGTCTTGGGTCGCTCGGTAAAGACAGTAACACTTCCACGTTTAGAATTATGTGCCATGGTTCTATTAGCAAAATTTACAGAAAAAATTATTGAAATATTTCACAAGTTATTTTTCTCATCTGTGCATTTGTGGAGTGATTTTCAAATTGCTTTGTACTGGACCCAAGCGCACCCTTCCCGCTGGTCTACGTACGTAGCAAATCAGGTATCGCAAATCCAGCAGCTGTCCTCACATTGGCAATGGAATCATGTAAGTTCAACAGAAAATCCTACCGATCTCCTGTCTTGTGGTGGGTTAGCTCCAGATTTAATAAAGTCAAATTTGTGGTGGCATTGTCCATCATTTCTTTCAAATCTTGTATTAGATTTACCTAATTCAAAATCTGAAATGGTGGAAAATATTCCTGATGAAAAAAATACTTCATATAATTTCCAATTATTCAATTTTACAAAATGACTTTTGGTACAATTTCTTTGTAAAATTTTCGCAATTTAATAGGTTGTTGCATTTTAGTGCATATATTCATAGATTTATTTTCAATATTAGAAATCCATTAAACAAAATTATTGGTTCCTTAACGGTAGCAGAAAATAATGCTGCTCTAGATATAATTTTAAAACAGATTCAACGTATGCACTTTTCCAAAGAAATTTCCAATTTACAAAAGGAAAAGTAATCAGTTAATAAATAGTTTACTTTGTTTAAAACCATTTCTAAACAGTATGGGGTTTCTTTGCGTTGGCTGCTGCATGCTGACATTTCTGAGGCGCAACAGCATCCCATACTATTACCGTCAAACTATCATGTTGTGTCCCTGATGCTCAGTCACGAACACAAGCGCCTAGGGCATGCAGGTGCTCACACTGTTCTCTCCAATTTTCGCCTAAAGTATTGGCCAGTAAATGGCCTTAGGCAAGTAAAGTGAATTATTTACAATTGTATAACTTGTTTCAAAATGCAAGCGCGACCTCCACAACAAATCATGGCAGATTTGCCCATGGACAGGGTATCCATCTGTAGGCCTTTTCAAAGGGTGGGGGTTGACTTTGGTGGTCCCTTTATGATTAAATCTTCCAGACTTCGAAAGGCTCCCATAACCAAAAGTTACATTGCACTCTTTGTGTGCATGACCACTAAGGCTGTACATATAGAGCTTGTTTCATCCTTATCAACAGAAGCATTCTTGCTTACTCTTAAGCGCTTCATTGCAAGAAGGGGAAGCCCAACAATAATTTACAGCGATAATGCTACAAACTTTCTTGGTGCACACAATCAATTAAGAGAATTATTTGATTTTTTCCAAAATCCTGAACACTTAAATGCTATAAATTCATTTGCTGCTGAAACTCATATAGAATGGAAGTATATTCATCCTCACAGTCCGCATTGGGGTGGATTGTGGGAAGCTGCCATAAAAAGCACCAAATACCACATTCGTCGCATCTTAGCAGAAACAAAATTGACATTTGAAGAATTTAGAATTGTTTTATGCCAAATTGAAGCAATCTTAAATTTGCGCCCAATAAGTCCAATGTCCAACGGTCCATCTGATTTGACCTGTTTAACACCAGGTCACTTCCTCATAGGTACAAGTTTAACTTCATATCCTGAGAGAAAGGTAACACACTTGCCAGAAAATAGACTTTCTTTTTATCAACACTGTTCCAAAATTCAACAAAATTTCTGGAACCGTTGGTCTGTGGAATATTTAAACAGACTGCAAAATAAACCAAAATGGTTAGCTCCTTATGAAAATCTCTCAATAAATGACTTAGTCCTTTTGAAGGAGGATAAAACTCCGCCTTTGAAATGGCCACGTGCTAGAATCCTCGAAGTTATGCCAGGCCCTGACAAAAATGTCAGCGCAGTTAAACTAAAAACATTCGATTGTGTGATAACCAGATCTATCACCAAGGTCTGTCCATTTCCTAGAGTAGCCTAGGTTAGGTTATAAGTTGATTGTGTTCATATGTGTGTTGAAGCGTTGAAGTTGAGCATTTCAATGTTGAGAATTCATTTGACTTTTTCATTATTCTAATATTTATCAAGCCGTCCCTGGCTTCATATTAATTCAAATTCTGTTTGATGTGTCCTTTGAACGTGCCCCACTTAAGAGTTAGTTGCTCGTGTTTTCCGGTAACACGGATGTTATAGTAGTACAAGTACAAGTGTGTGGTTCAAAGCAGAACCTTCCAATGTTCCAATCCTTAAATTCAAAATTGAAATACTTACATTCAATTCCTAAAATGCAATAATTATTGTATTTTATCCAAGTACAAATAGTGTAGTGTTTGTGAGCAGAAAGTTAAATGCAATTTTAAATGCAGGTAACAGGTATCGTAGTTGTAAGAATTAAACGGTCGCCATGTGGACTCAATCAACCTTGTTTATCTTGTTAGAACGCAGAAATAATACAAAAACATTTATGCTGATTTTACAGCATATTTTTCTGTCACCTGTTTAAAATTATTATGTATTGATTAAATAGTGTGTGTACAAAACGTTGTCGTTCATTCTATTTTCCAGCTTTCGGACGCTTATCAGCGACCTGGTCCTTATCTATCAAAGGAAAAATTAATAAATAAAATTAACTGTTGAACTCACTACTCGGTAATTGAGAACAAGAAATTCGAAAATGGATCGGTAAAAAAAAATTATTTCCAATAATTTTCAAATCAATATTTTAATTGGTTTTTGGTTACGGTCCTAGCTGAATGAGAGACGCAGTTCGCAACAATAAAATGAAATCGTATGTGAGAAATAATAAATTTAGTGAAAAACTTACCGCATGTAAACCTATCGCAACACTAACACACCTTTTTAAACATAAAGTCAAATGAGAGTTAATGGAAGAAAATGGGGGTGGTATTCAATATTAACGAAGTTGCTAAACCGGCTCGAGAGTTTCTAAAATGAACTGTCTAATTCCTACTAATTACGACGACCTTTATTGTTGCGACAACAGAGTCCCCTCTGTGGTCAATCGGTGCAAGATAGCGTGCGCCTTGATTATTGAAGAACCTCCTCTTTATTTAACAATGGGCTGAGGCCTTTACACTATGTTTTGTTTAATAAGTACAAATAATGTTGACAAGTTACCATTTTTAATTAATTTTTGAGCAGCTTGAACACCAACAATGTGAAAGTTACGAAATTGAAAAGCTAACTGTCTGTAATTACTTTACTCGGCACAATTATTTATATAATCAATATTAGCAATTTCATAACTAGTCTATATTATTTTTTAATACTCTATTAACATCTTTCTTAATAAAATTCTTACAACTTTTTACATTTGTAGGTAAGCTACTAAACAATAGAAGACCTTGTGTAATAAGGTTGAATTTACAGCCAGTGCACTGTTTAAAGTATTTACCAAAAAGTCATTTGTGTTTCTTGTATTATACATATGAACATCGTTTACAAAATTTAAGTTTGCATATAAATACAAGGGCGTTAATTTATTCGTTATCTTGTAAATAAATAATAATGTTTTATGTCTGTCATTTTTTGGTTAACAGCCATAAATAATAGAATTTGACATGTTGTTTGGATCGTAGTTTTATATAGAATATCTTATGGACAGTTAATGCTGATCCTATTTAATAATTAATAGAAACCTGAATTTATAAACTTTATCAGGCAATGACCAATTGTAAAAAAAAACTTATTGCTTTTGTTTATCACTGAAATAATTGGAGCGCAATAGAGTACGCTCGTAAATTAAATGTTTACACCAAACAAATTAAGTAGTTTTGTCCTGTAAATTATAAACAAGACATAAATACATCTAGCCCACTACGTGAGTTGACTCAAAGAAACAAAAGACCAATACCCAGGAAAAAAACACTTACTTTGGTGTGATGATACCTTCAAAAGCATTATTTATTTAAGTATTGAAGAGCAGCACTACGTACGTCCGTTCTACACGACACACTGCTAAAAAAAATATTCCTAATTGTTGGTAACCCCTCCATCCCTAAACTGCATTAAAGCTTAATGTACTTGTTGAAGTCAAAAAAATCCAGTTTCGTAGTACAGGTTAAACTTTGAATGGAAAAGAATAGGCAAAAATGTAGCAGTAACACGTAATACATAGAGACAGTCAATTTACCAGCTGTTTATCTTTAAATGTAGCAAAACTTTTGACTTGGCCCTTGACCCTGGCCACTTCTAAGACTAAATAATATTTTACTAACAAAGAACTTTCTCAAACTCCTTTGTTTACGTTATGTTCGAATGCTGAATGCAAAAACTACTTGAATTTGCGTTTACCTATCATGAACTTTTCAACACTTTAACATATACACTGTTTAGAAACTTCAAAAAACATGCAATTGGCGCTTCTTTAGCAATGAATTTTTAAATTAACAACTTGTTTTCCCATACAGATGCTATTTATAGAAAAGAAATGTGTTAGGTGTAATACCTGCAATGGACTAGTGCCATTTATTGCTTATGAATATAGCACATGGCATTTCTTTGATACCCATTGTTTTGAATTTATACTTCGTAGAGATTTTCTTAACCATTATTCGCTTGAGTAATAATGGTGATATTTGCTTGTTGTGTCTGCAACAAAGACTATGTTAACTTTTGTTTGCGTTTCAATTTTCTTAACAATCTTAATTAATTAACAATTTCCTTTATGCTGCGAATGTCACCAGTATATGGGATGAGAATATTGTACGGTGATCAAAAGCAACATTAGTTAATTATGAATTTGAAAGGTCCTTCTAAGAGTACATGGTAAGGAGAATATTGTCAGAAAAGTTCCTGATGTACATCTTTAACAATTAATGTTTAAGGTTTATTACTGATGGAAACGATTTATTAGTGGAAATGTGCAAGTTTTGTGTCGTTTTATCATTTGTCATATACTTTAGCTGGCACATTCTTTGTTTAGAGAGAGCACTAGCAACTGTTTATAGGAATATGCCCAATGACAATATGACATACAAAATCTCCTACACTAATATTTATGTTAGAACTTAACATCCACATGGCTACTTTCAGAATATATTCTTCCTCTGATATTGTAGCAGACTGTCTAACTAAAGCACATGAGTCGGGATGCTTTTATAATTTGCAATGCTTGAAAAATCTTAACCTCAATCACTTTTTCTAAGCACTGTCGGTTATATTATCAAAGTTAAAGGTTCCACATCGGAGAGCAAAATGAATAAGATTAAATTTCATACTTGTGGAATAGACAAGTTCATAACACTAGTATATATACACATAGCAGTTTTATTAACGAGTCTTTATAAGAATTAAATTAGGCAATTTTTCATTTAACACTACTATGCACAATACGTCAAATCAATTATACAACGGGGTGTAACACATATTTCACCAGACTGAATATTTTCGTTCAATTTCCGACTTTCTCAAATATCTCAAACTCTTTGTATAACTACCGGTTATGAGTGACTCTTCTGGTCAGTTATTATAATTTCGTAATTCACTTTGTGCATTTTATTCTAAGTCTACAATAGTTCATTAGTCAACCAACCTTACACCTTGATATCGGTATATTATCGTAACGTCCTAATTCATACGAGTATTGTTATCAACACATGCTACACGATTTGGATAGTCTAGAAGTTTTCTTTCACATTTGGTTGTTAATTTGATAATACGCTCATTACATTATTAAACATTCTTTCCCGACAATTTGAAAGTGTAAGAACATATTACCCAATACTTCTTTACAAAGTAAAAAGTATTTTCAGCGATTCTGCTCTACGCTATCCTATTGACTCTTCCTTTTTGAAATATATTACGGAGTATACAAGGATTGGATTATGCCCGTGCTTTGGTTACCGCCTGCTATTTCTAGCGCCAACTGTTTGGTTTCCCTCCTGCTGTCTATATTAATGTTTTACCCCCCTGATTATTGGTTGCTATCCGCTGATTCTGAGGTACTGTTTGGGTTGCTGCCATATTGTTTAATTACACACCACCTTGGCTGTTCCACCTCTGGCACGAATTATTTTTGGCGAGATTAGTATAAGGCATTATGGTAACTACATCTATGCTGTGACTTATGATACTAGTAAAATGTCCGTGCATTTATATTTCCAATGCTCCACCAGAAGGTACCGTTCATTTACATTTCCAATGCTCCACCAGAAGGTACTACATTGGCCAGGAGGCGAGTTTTTTGTTACCTGGAAATTTAGAATTTTGCCGAACCCTTGCCGTTCCAGGCCAGGTAGGGATCTTTAACGTGCGTGACAACACTCACACACGGGACCTCCATTTAACCTCTCATCCGAACGAGGGCGTAATTTTTGTGAAAAACGCTCACCTGTCATTTTTCAAGCAGTCGGCCGTGTCGGGATTTGAACCCAGGACTTTGGGATCCGTAGTCTTACGCTTACTACATTGATCCACGGCGACGCCACTAGTAAAATGTCCAGGTACTTACGTAATTTAACTGGATGTGTATTAAATTCCTATCCTGTTTATTCTAATATATACACACATATTTGCAATAGTCTGGAGCGCAACATTTGATGTATCTATTTAGTTCTGACACACGTTAGTAAACCCTTCTTTGCCACGCAAACATGATGTAGATAATTATTTATGGTTCCGTGTTATAATGACTCCGGCCGTGAAAGCCTCCGATGATGTGGATAACATTTTACTAAGGGAAATATCTTTAACTGTTTAATAGCAAGCAATTTTATTGTAAAAAACAATATTTTATACCGGCGCTGATAGTACAAATATTTCATTTATTACTTTAGCATTGCAGTATACTTTGTAAAGCAATGCTCTGTGAAAACGTTTCCATTGGTACATTAGGCTACAGGCATTGTCATTAAACGCATTTATCAATATTACCTATTTGTTTTGAGTCACTTGATTACCTGTAAGTTACGGAAAGTGTTTAGTGTTTTGATAAACTGTGAATATATGTCTATATTCCATTCTGAACGAACCTGCACCTTGACGACGTTCTAAAATACTAGAACAGGTAGAATGGCTTGCACGTTTCAATGAACTAAAGAGCCGAACTATAGGTTTAACGAAATTAGTAGTGTCTTTAATGAGGAACCAGACTAGGATAGGTCCCCGAAAGAGAGCAGCAGCTTTTTTGGTACAGAGTGGCAGAGACCGTAGGAGTTGGTATGACATTCTAAGACGTGATGTGGAAGGCAACGGGAAACCACCACATTGTCTCCCAAGTACACAGCATACTCAAAGTGTTATTAATGATGATGGCATCCTCTGGGGTAAAAAATTCCGGAGGTAAAATAGTCCCCCATTCGGATCTCCGGGAGGGGACTACTTCGGGGGATGTGATCCCAAAGTATAGTAAAAGACCCGTAAACATCCTGCGAGTCGGAGCGTGGAATGTCAGAAGTATGAAACAAGTATGTAACCTAGAGAACCTTAAACTCGAAATGAATAGGTTAGCACTATACATAGTAAGAATCAGCAAAGTCCGCTGACCAGAGGTGGAGGATTTTTGGAGTGGAGACTTCAGGGTGATTCATACAGGATCAGAAGAAGGAAATTCAGGTGTGGATAGTTATGCGAAAAAAGATAGGACAACGTGTAGAAAACTACTTACAAAAGAACAAAAGAGTACTCATGGTTAGATTTGAATCTAATCCAATAAATACAGTAATAATACAAGTATACATGCCCACCTCTAGATACAGTGAGGAAGAGGTAGAGGCGATCTACAAATATATCGAAGACATACTAAGATTCGTAAAAGGACATAATTACGGGGGATTTTAATGCAGTGGTAGGTGAGGGTAGGGAAGGAGGGATAGTAGGTTTATTTGGTTTAGGCACGAGAAATGATAGGGGAAATGGGCTGGTAGAATTTTGCGGCAAGAACAACTTAACCATCACAAATACATTATTTCAACATCATGTTAGAAGACAATACACGTGGAAGATGCCAGGAGATATAGGAAGATATCAAATAGATTACATTATTGTTAGACAACGGTTTAGAAATCAAGTAAAAGACTGTAGAAACTACCCGGAAGTAGATATTGACACTGACCACAACATCGTAATTATGAAGGCCGCACTTAAATTTAAAAATCTGAAAAAGAGGAACGGAAAAAGGCACTTGGACTTAGAGAAACTAAAAGATAAAGATATTCAAGTAAGATTCGAAAACAAATCAAATAAATTGCTGAATGATATCGGGAAAATATCTGAAACTAAGGAAGTAGAAACAGAATGGAATAACATTAAATCCAGCTTAGAAATGGCGGCCAGAAATATTCTGGGGTATACACAAAAAGAAAACAAGAAACCATGGATAACAAAGAATATCCTGAATTTAATAGAAGATGAAAATACAAAACTAGATAAGATGAAACAGGAAAACAGAGATACAAAGTCATAAAATGGGAAATTATTCGCAAATGCAGGTAAGCTAAAGAACAATGGATTGATGAAAAGTGCAAAGAGGTACAAACTAAGATGGAAATAGGAAAGACAGACGAGCATACAAATTAATTAGAATGAATTTTAGGGATATAAAACCATATAGCAAAAATATAAGGAGGCGGGAGGAAACGTCATTATAGAAAATGTAGAGAAAGTAGCTATATGGCAGGAATATATAGGGAATTTATATTCAGGAGAGGAACTAACAGTATTAGAACAGGAATCAGACATTGAAAATGATGACCTGGGATATCCTACACTTAGAGATGAGTTTGAATTAGCATTAAAGAGCCTGAAAAATGGTAATGCGTCTGGTATAGATAAGGTGTAAGCAGAAATTCTAAAAGCCGCTGGACAAGCAGTAATAGAACGTCTCTTCCGACTTGTAAGCTATATGTATGAAACAGGCGAAATCCCCAAAGATTTCAAACGTAACATCATAGTAACTATACTAAAAAAAAAGAGCGCCGTTAGATGTGAAAATTTTCGAACAATAAGCTTGACATTACATGTGATTTTCCAATGCTCCACCCGAAGGTACTACATTGGCCAGGAAGCGAGTTTTTTTACCTGGAAAATTTTGAATTTTGCCGAACCTTTGCTGTTTCAAGCAAGGTAGGGATCTTTAACGTGTGTGACAACACTCACACAAGATACCTCCATTTTACCTCTCATCCGAATGAGGGTGTATTTGTGTGAAAAATGCTCGCCTAACATTTTTCAAGCAGACCGTGTCGAGATTCGAACCCGGGATCATGGGCATAGTAGTCACACACATACTACTATGCCCCGGACCCCCCTCACATACCACTGAATCTCGGTGAAATAGGGAACTTAATTAGAAAACAATAGGAGGGAATCGAGTTGTATATAGGCTGTTGGGAGAATTGCCGGGAACTGTGTAGGGTACATCAGAACATAAATAAGCTGAGGTACAAGTCCAACCAGTTTCAAGATGTAAAACCCAATGGCGAAAAAATAAGTGCTCTTAAATCTGATGATTATTATAAACAACCACAGGTGTTGGTTGTGAAATATTTTCAACTAATATTGATTGTGCAAAAGGATAAATTAGAAAAACTATTAATTTGACAAGGTTCAAGTGCTGGGGAAACTTGGCAGCCAAAGGCAGCTACCCCTCACCCCCTTCACATACAACTGAATATCGAGGAAGTAGAGTATATAACTGTAAAACAATAGAAGGTGACTCAACGGCATCAAACAAGAAAGAACAGCAGCTATGTTCAATGACAACGAACGTAGATACAAGAAGAAAACTGTTCAATGTATAGTGTGGAGCACAGCACAGTACATCTATGAAATAATGGCAGTAGGAAAAGCAGGCAGAAAGAGATAGAAGCCTTCTGGAATGTTGTGCTTCAGATGTATGAGGATGGTAGCATGAGCAGACAAAGTTAATAACAAATAGGTTGTTGAAATAGTAGAGGAATAAAGATATCTGTGGAAAACGAAAAAAAAATAGGAGAATAGAAGGACAGGATACATTTTAAGGCATTTCTGGGGAATAGTACGGGATATATTACAAGCAGAGATAAGAAAAGAGAGGTAGAGGTAGATCGAGATCAGACTTTCGCACACAATTAGTGATAGTTGCAGACTGTGCAAATTTCAGGGAAATGTGTAGGTTGGTTCAGACTAGGAAACAATGAGGGTATGCATCCAGCCAGTTCTAGGACTGAAGACTTAATGATGATATGTTTATATTGTCTATATTATTGAGTTTTTACTAGACAGATTAACGCTGTCCTAATCATTTCTGTACTAATTATTACTTAGTTGTCTTTGTTGCAGCACCGCGATTTGTTATGTTCGGTTTATCGTATACTACTCACCCCAATCTCTGATTGGTCTAGCATGGCAAATCCTTTCGGTAGCGGTACGGGAAACTACCGTAATATAAGTGGTAACGCACAATGCTACTGTTTATCTTATTATCAACAATATTTAAACCAAGATTTTTGCTTCTACCTGCCCAAACTGTAAATTAAAGAATTTTGTAATTATATCCCAATAAAGTTTTAGATTGCTTAAAAAATAACATCATACGAATGTAAACTTTAAAGTATTTGTTCAAATATAAAAATAAACTAATGAAAACCTCATATATCTAACATACATTATAAAATATAAATAAACAAGAATGAAATAATATTTGTTTATTGAAAAATACAAGATTCTTATAGTTTGATAAGCATATACAGGTATAAAGGAAAATCTAATATGGTATGTATATTCTTCACATTTGATCTTTCGTAAATTACAAAAACATCATATTCTGTGCTAAATAATTGACGTGAAAACTTTTCAGACTTATTTAAAAATACAATGATGTAATTGTCTTTTTTTATGCTACAAGTATATAACTTTATAATTGTAATGTGAGGTAGATAAAATGTTAATTCAACAAGTTACATATTAACATCTAAAAATAGGTATTCGTGTGAAAAGTATTGATAAAATGTGTTTAATATACTACATTTGTACAATGAATGCAATACAAATATTATATAATATTCAATTTAATGTTGAATTGGGGAATCATTACACTCACATCATTAATTTCGCAATGAGATAATCAAAGGGTGCTGCAAATGACTACTAGTACATTAATAAAACAAAACAAAACTAACGAGCCAAAATTGATCATAAATATTTTTTAAAAATCAATCATAATTATATGAGTCGAAGAAATCATCATTTGTACTATGTACGTGTATTGTTAAACATTAAACATTGTGAATCGAATATCTAATTATCTGTATTATATATAATCAATTTAACAAAACTATATTTCTCACTAATAATACAAACGGCTATTATTTTATAATAAAAATAGATATCCATTATACATACTTCTAAAATACAGTCAATATGACTGACATATCTAATAATTGACAGTACATACTACAAAAGTATAATTTTTCCATATTTCAGCGAGTTAAGTTATTTGTTTATTGTTCTTATAAAATACTATAGCTAATACTAAACATTGCCAATAGTTTTTCTGAACTGTACTCACTAATCACAACTCAATTTTCTATAAAACCAACCTTTTTCCATATTCTCTGCTGCTGCAAAGAGTAATCCAACTTGCAATTCTTACATAAGTCAAGCTACAAACTTAGCAATTTTATGTATCAGCCACACAAAAATTAATTCAGTGCCTGATGATAAAGCAACAGTAATAACTTAAAATCGTTGGCTTGGTAGTACAATTAAAAAAGCTACAACTTCTCTAATATACTGGTAAATATTTTAGTAGTCTACCTTGTTATATCTTGAATTAATAGTTCATCTACATAGATATTCTTGAAAACATTTTCGAGGATAAGTTTTTTTATGACAGGCATCTGTCAATTAATAAAATACAATTCAGCATGTAATCATTTCGCCTATTATACGTTAAAATATAAAAGTGGCAATGAGGATTATTTGAACCCTCTTAACTTGTGCATTAACAAATTACATAAAAACAAATTAAAATAATAAAGCAACTAGTGATGTGGATAAACTGATTGCTGCCATACAAGATTTTATGACAGCGGCACATGAACAACAATCAGATTCAACGAGAACCAGTTACAACAGCAACAAATTTCTTGTTCAAAAACTTCAATGAAGAGGAAACTTGTTATGATATTCCGTACGGATCAGAAAGAAAAATAAAGTAAGCAAAGGAAATAGCGCGTTCCGAGTACCACAATAAAAAAGGAATCCAAGAAATGCCATGCTAGCTAAGTCACAGGGTGGGGTGGGTCGCAAAGAAAGAAAAAGAAAATCTCAAGAAAGGAATTTTATTTACAACACCTCTAATTAAAGAAAAGGTTACAAAAAAAGGAAACTAATCCGCAAAGAAAACAATATTTATCCAAAATACAAGGAGTTTATAAAAGAACTCCTTGATTAAAAAAAATCATAATTAAAAAACGAAAGTAATAATAAACTTTCTGGTTTTGAACTTAAGTTCATTATATTGTCAAGATTGTTTTGCTAATATTCGATCGCAGTGTGTGGCCTTGGAGAGAGCGTGGTGGGTGGAAGAATGAGAACTTCCTAGAAAATGCTATGCTTACAGATGGGGCAACTTTTCATGTTTTTAAAACAATATGATGATACTTTTCCAGGAAGCAACTCAGGGCCAACTAATTCAACACAAGATTCAGGACAATATTTTAACATTGTTAATATGTTACTTCAACAGAATGCACAAATGCTGCAAATGCTACAGCTACAACAACAAACTCGTAATATGGCACCCAACGTTGAAGATAGTGCCGTGAAGAATTTTAACATTATACCGGATCTATCAAAAACAATCGATAAATTTTATGGCGAAAGAGATTTGAGGAGTGCTAGAGTTTGGTTACAACAGATAGAAAGCACAGCTGTACTACATAATTGGCCAGATGCATTTATTTTCCAGACAGCTAAAACTAATTTGCATGGTGCTGCAAAATTCTGGTTTATTGGAAGAAGTAACGAGTTAACCGATTGGACTAGTTTTAGGAGTGCATTTCAAAAAACTTTTGTGTTTACCCAAAATAAAACTGATTTATGAAAAAATATACAAGAGCGCTTTCAGGCTGCCAATGAAAGTGTTTCCGTTTATGGTTTGTGATCTTTAATACACCTAAAACAATCTAGATGTAGCCATTAAGCCTTCTCATTAATTTCCATTGTTAATATTTATTCATCCCTTTATAAATGAATAATTATTAACAATAATTCTAACTTTTAATGAGAATAAAATACCTCTTTTAAAGGAAACTAACTTGACCCTTGTAGCTAGCTCTCTTGGTATAGGTCGGAAGCAAGGAAGGTGGGTTCCTCAATGCACTCTACATCAGCTGCAATAGGTATGCATAAAACTAGCATATGTTATATGATAGTGAGTACACGGCAACAAGCTAGATAAACTGCTCTTGTAAAAATTGTCAATAAGATAGAATCAAGAAAAAAATCAATATAATTCATTTAAATTAAAAATACTAGTTACAATTGAGCGATTAATCCGCATATGGATTTTATATTGTCATGAATTATTGAAAGTTTCAAATTAAATTACTCCCACAATTCTACAACGAGCTCGTGGTAAAACTGAAACAACATATTTAAAGTAAAATTCAATTATTATATTTTAAATGTTAGAAATGATTTTACTGGCTAAAGTATATGTCTTGAATATGAAGTAAACATTATTGAATAGCTAGTATTGAGTATGCAGACAGTTGAATTTTGTAAGATTTATTGAATATTGAAATAAATAGAAAATAATTAAATATGTAACCTTTGTAGTGTGAACTTGAAAATCTATAGTACTCACGCCATAACCCAATGAAGGTGTTTTGATAACAGGATCTGGTTTCTTAACATATGCAGCATAACTAACACAAATTCATGGTATGAAAAACTTCTAATTTCTCGGAACAAACAATATTGCCCAGTCGACTAAAAATAAAAATATCCAATCAGAAAATTACGAATGGGATAAATAATTAATAATAATTTTTTTTTAAATAAATAACACTTACCCCCTAACTAGGCAAAACCATGTAACGTTTTACATATAGGCAATTACAAAGTTGCTATATGTTATGTGGAATGCCAAGATCAAGGCGTGATAAATGTAGTCGACGTGATTATCGATCCATGCAGCCATGCACGTGGGGTTCAAGGCGCCTGCCCAATGTACTTGCATTCATTCTTGTACAGGCATGTAGTCAGATAAGAAGCAATAGTTTAAAACAATGTAGTAGGAAAGTTTCCTTACCATGTTGAATGGAAAAATATTCCATTCTTGGAAAAGGCATATTGCCTGGTCCGTGATGAGAAGAGATTATTGTTGAAACCAAGCAGCGAAGTGGACAAGATTTATAGAACGCAAGCACTTTCACCTTTAAAAAATTCATAATGGATTTCAAGAATTGATTTGTATAGTTTTGTAGTATATAGAAGATGGTTTCCTGTTTGTTAATGATGTAACGACATTCGCACATGGCCACTGCAATCCTACAGGTGGTATAAATTTTTGTAAGCACCTTTCCTACGGTGAGTACGTTTTTTTGTAATAAACATCAATTCCAGGAAGAAGCAAATTCATTGTGAAACTTTGTCGAATTGGAAGACAAATAATTACCTATACGACTTCAAATTTCAATACATTTCCGATTATTAAATATATAAAAGCTTTCTTGTTAAACTATTTAAAATTTTTTAGCATATTTTCAAATATTAAAGAAATAAAAGCTTTCTTATTAAAATAAATTATGCTTCATTTAGTAAATACAAGATAATTTGCCTAACGACTTAAAATAGTTTTAGTATATTTTTGAATATTAAATTCGAAAGCTTTCCTGTCAAAATAAATTACATTTTATTTAGTATATGTCAGATAATTTGGCTAGTTTTTTTGTCATTCTTTGTCAGTTTTAAATAGTCGTTTAGGGCACAATTTAGTTTAACATCTGCCAGATAAACATCTGGAGTTACATGTTTGCTTAAACAAGTCACACGTATGTTCTGCAATGTATTATAAGATAATCCTTGACTTTTATTGAAAAGCTTCTCAGATGTTATAAAGATTCAAGTTTGACCTATAACAAAACCTTGTAAGCCGAAAACAAAGATCTTTGCTTGAAGCATTTGCTTAATGTAATGAGATATTTTTTTATGATGGGCCTCACCCATTAACAACTGCTAGTTTGTCGACTTAACTTTATTAAGACCATTCCACTTCATGCTCTTATATTTATGATTCTGTCTTTATTTTATTAATTTTTTTCTATATATAAAAACAACAAATAATTTTATTACATATCTGCAAACTATAGTAATAGTTTTATTTCTGGAAATTCTGGTTGCAATAATTAAGTGTAAAAGAAATGGAGTTATGTTTTTGAATATCTATCTTCAGGCATAAGTAAATTCCCTTACGATTTATCTGCGTCTTTCCTTAAGAAGACTATTTTTTGTTTATGTAATTGACGTAGTGGCACTCTAAATAGTACAAAGACAGGTTGAATGATAGAAAAGACCCCCCATCTCATGCCTCCGCAGGGATAGACCTCGAGACTAATCCGCGAGCATAAATAATTCTCTTTGGCAACACAGTTTGGCTCCATGTCATCCTAATCAAAAGCCACCCTCTGTAATATATTAGCCAAAAAGTAATTTTTCACTTCAACCAACTTAAAATTATCTGAGTTTGCAGAAATTTTAAAGTGAACAATCAGGAATTGTTCTCACACTAAGCCTGATATAACAATGACGATTTTTACCCGTCCAAAAGGTTGAACACAAGATTAAGTATGGTGGGCAGGTCTACCCCAACCAATCAGAATATTCGACAGTTTGTTAACAAATCAATCGTGTGCAGTACACAAAACGCCTGGAAATACGACCACCTAAATAACATATTGCAATTAGAAATGCCTACTTCACAAGAACATTAAACGCAATAGGAATGTACATGAATTATTTAGTAACAAAAATAAAATCTTACAGGTTCTAAAATTTTTGTTTCTTTTTTTTTTGTATTCAGATTACCTTTATATAAATGCATATTCAACTCAAACTTTAGCAGTGATAGACTTCTCTTTAAGAAAGATTTGTTTGATAGAGATATACGCCACTTAAACAAACATATATTAAAAGATCTCAAGAATCCATCGCATAACCAGCCAAACATAAAGTGCGCCCAAAACACAAGTCAGGATAAACTAATTCCGGCGGAAGTAATATCAAGAAATATAAACAGAGTGATAATGCAGAGCACCATAATATTATAATTTATAACTGAAACAAAGCGCCAAAACAAAATCATCCAAACACTAAAGTTTTTGCCACAAGGTCATCATCTTGGAACTTGGAGACGCCTGTTTATTTATGTTAATTACCTTCAAAATTACACACACAAAAATATATTGATTTTTTATTTTAAAAAGCGTTTTGAGGTATGCCATAAAATGCAAAATAATTTTACGAATATTCATGAAAATAAGTGCCGAATTTTCTGAAATATTTCCAATATTTCAGAATATTCCAAGGCAAATTTTCACGACTTCTAATGCTAGGCACTTGCTTCTATTCTGTCAAATATATTTTCTTGGAAAGAAGTTGTTTGTAGGAAAATATGAGTACACCTATCCCCCGATTTACATGGGATACGTTCCTGAGAAAAACCTGTAAATCGAAAATTAAAAATTTTCAAGTCAAAACCGTGTATATCGAAAAGCCATCATTTCCCTCCAAAATTTCCCACATTTTTTCCTTCTGAATTTTACTATAATCACAGCCGTTAATTTATAATGATCTAAATTATGCACTCACTTGTAATTTACGAATATGGAAAATTAAATCTTTCTGAAACTGCGAAACTTTCACTCAAATACAATTTTCCGTAGATAAAACTTTAATTTTATGCGAAGAAATACAGACACAGTGAGCGTGTGCAGCAAGTCAGCACATAAGCTCGGGATTCCCCATGAGATGTGTACACAGCGCACGTTTCAATCGCAGTAGCATTTAGTAGAGTGTGATAAAAACAAAAAAAAACTTACATATTTGGAAAACCGTGTAAAAGCGAGAACGTGTAAAACAAGTACCGTGTAAATCGGGGGATAGGTGTACAACTAATACATACATCAGCTAAGTATCAAGATGGCAGATAATATTCTCAAAATTTTTAGCGAAGAATATTTCATTAAATGATTTGTATCATTTTCTAATAAGTTGGTTCGCAGTATTATTTTCTAGCAAAAAACTTGCATTTATAAAATACCGAGCACGCTAAAAATTTATATAATTTTTAATTAGCAAAGTACAAGATATATTTCAAAAACTCATAATTCATTTGTATAAAATCTTGGACCCTTTCTTATTTCTTTACGCTTTTTTTTCTTATCACCTTTTGAAATATCTTCACCTGCAGCATTAGATTTGGCCTGTTTATAATATGGATTAACATAATTAGGATCTCTTTGGGTATGGTTTAATTCCTGATCAACTAAACTTAATAACTTCACTGTACTATTATCTAATAAATATTTTACTTCATTGGCAAAAGTAATACTCCATTGTAATAGAATTTCCCAATTATTGTTGACCTTTAATACTTTAGTAGTGATATCTGGAAAACGTAACAATACTTCTGAAAATAAAGCTGTATTTTCTAAAATATTTGATAAAGCATTTCTGGTTTTTTCATCATCTGGAAATTGTGATATCCCTGGAATAAAGCCAGATGCTTCTATTTGAGCTCTACTATCTAGTACAACTGCAAATATTTTCTCGCACACTAGGAAGATCATAGAATACTGTTTATCGTAACTAGTTATTTTTCGAAAGCTTTTAACAGCTTCCAGTTGTTCAGCTCTTCTTTGTTTAAATAATTTCATATCTATAAATGTTAAGAAAAATGTGACACTATTGTGATTTAACTAATATAAAATGTAAAGTAATACAAGAATAGTAGAAACTAATTTTCAATTAAATAATTAAAACCATAGCAGCTTAAGGGTAAGTCATATTAAATCAATAAAGTTCTTATACCACGTGACTGATATTTAATATTCCATTTAGAAGTAAATGGTACTAGGTAAGTGTTATAGGTATTTGCAGCGTTGAATTATTAATTTTGGAATTACCAAAAAGGGGCAAAAAACCCATAACAAAATAAGGATGCATCAGCTAACAACAATGGTGCGAGATGAGTCCTTATAGAAACTAATGGAAGAAAATAGAATAAAATTGAGCAATTAAAAAAATTTATTTAGGTGCGATGTTAGCTACATTACTAATAACACATCTTGAAAGGCTACCATTCACATAATAATATGCTTGAAAACAGGTATATATGGATTCTTAAAACTACTTCAATCCAAATAAATGCAAATAGCATAACATCTTTTAATGAATCCGTATGCCTACAGCATTTGACAATATATAATTTAATCACTTTTGGTTGGCCAAACCCTTTGTTTATTTTCCTAAAGTCTTTAAACTGCATCATTCATTTTGTTACGACTTCCAATATCGAGGATTCGTAAATCTTATAAAGCAAACAATATAACCTACAATACAGGTGGCCGTTTTATACTTTTAATGTCCAGCTAAATAGGTTTAATCACAAAACAAAAGAACAATTTATAACTTGTTAGAAATATAAGCTGCAAGTGCAGTTATATTTGTGTAATAATGTGACGGCAATATATTTAGCTTTGCATTTGTAAGACAAGGATGCACAATGGGTATGTTGATATTGGTTGCGCAGAGTTTGCATTTTTGTCTAATAGTTAATTTTTAAAAAAGGGTGTAGTGTGCTAATGACATCGGAAAATGACACAATTTTATTTTAAAAAGCCGTAACTAGTTTTTTCCTTAACATTAACACATATAAACATTGTATGCTGCTGTAATACTTGTTTATTAATATAGGTGTAAACCAGCAAGATTCGACGCCTTCCGAGTATTTATTTACATCCTATTTTTGATGTAAAGCTTTCATAACTATTCAAACTAGCCATTTAAATGCGTGATAATTTAATTAAGGCCATCCATTTCACCACCGAGAATCCACAATAGAAAGGATTACTCAATTTCCCACCAAAGTGGTATGGACTAACCGGCATTATCGTAATTACAACAGAGGGGCAAATAGTGGAAGACCCACATATTATGGCTAGTTGGTTCAATGACTTTTTTATACAAGCTCTTATGCTGGTAATGCAGAATATTCCACAAACTGAATTAAGATTGAACCACATAGATATGAAACCTCACAGTATGGCTGTTATTCTGTTTTCTAAATTTGAAATACTGGGAGTTATAGACAAACTAAAAAACACGGCGTTGTGTGGTACAGATGGAATTCCTGTTTCCCTGGTAAAAAAAATTAAAACTTTGTGATGCAGTAATATGTCACTTATTAGAGGCACTTTTCCCACAGTACTTAAAGTTGCAATTATTAGGCCAGTATTCAAAAAAGGAGATCCACAGTAAATGGCTAATTATCGGCCCATCCCTTTGCTATCTGTATTTTCTAAAATGTTATAATATGCTATGTATACTAGGTTAACATCATATTTAAACAAACATAATATTATCTCTCAATATCAACATGCTATAATTAGTGATGAGCGATATTCAGTGACATCACAGTGACTTTAACGGTAACCGGTATCCTGGTGATACGATTTTTCCTGAGACAGCAACCTAAGTCGCTGCTTGGTGCTTCTATGAAGTATGTTATTATAACCACTACCTAAACTAAACGATTCTGATAGTGCTAGTGCACAATGAGCGCCGACCGGCGCAGCGCATTGGCAGTGACCAGCCATGCATGCCATTTACTATTTAATTATTAATAGTACTTGTGATTCTCGGTTTTCATTCATGGATAAGATACCCGTTGTTCTAGCCTGTATGAAATATGGACTCTCAAAGCAATTATGCGTATCCAATAAAAGAATGACTAAAAAGGTGATTGTTTTGTTACAATGCAAATGTTTAAGTATAATGAATTAGTAATATTGTAAGCAGCAGGGCGGAATGGTATAATAAACGACAGCATTGTTGCAATCTATAATTTATAATGAATATGACCGCAAGCCACTTTCGTTTTATTCGAGTATTTTTAATAGTTTGTGAATTTCGATATTTATATTCGAATTGATGTGTAAATATAAGAATTAAAAATTAAAACCACGTAGTTTACTTGGAAATTGTGCATGCCACCAACCAGTTCAACAAACCTTTTTATAGGTATTTTAGTTATTAATGACACTGTACCAAATTCATTCCTATAATATACCATGATGCTAAAGCATCATGATCCTCTTACATGATACTAAAATCTAGTGGTAGCGGCAACTTAATTTGCTGCTAAAAGTAACCGGTTACCAACAGTCACGGTCATCATTTTACCGGTGACCTACAAAACGCCATTTAGCTCATCACTAGCTTTTATCAAAAATCGGTCAACAATTACTGCTATACTTCACTTCTACAATGAAGCTCTAATTCTTCTAGAAAATACAAAACCCTACGGTTATATTATGTGACTTAAGTCGAGCTTTTTTGACTGCATCAAGCACAGTATATTGATCCACAAACTATGCACTTATGGTGCGAGAGGTGTTCCTGCCCAATGATTTAAATCGTATCTCAGTGGACTTCACAAAAAGTAGTTGTTCGAGGCAATGACTGTAATGGTACCTCTGGCTGTAAGAATGTGGAAAATGGAGCTCCTCAGGGATCTATCTTAGGACCTATTTTGTTCATAATTTTCATAAATGGCCTTACCCGGTTTATTGCTGGTAATGCCACTACTATCTATGCAGATGATGCTACAATATTGATTGGTGGTGATACAATCGAGGATGTTCTTCAACATGCACGTGGAATTCTTGAATCCCTCTTTAAATGGTTTTATGCAAATAAATTTCACTTAAATTCTGATAAAACTCTCTTTTATACGCAGTTCATATTTTCCGTGAAGACAGTGCACAATAATTTACTCAAACAAGTTAATAGCACTAAACTCTTAGGGCTACATATAGATAATTCTTTGAGATGGGAAACCCATTGCACTGCCTTGTCTAAAAGAATAAGCTCAGTTTGCTATCAAATTAGATTTCTCAGATCTATTCAGAATGATCACACTTTAAGGATTTTTTATTTTGCCGAGGTTCAGTCTAAATTATCCTATGGGATCATATGTTGAGGTAATTGTCACCATGCTAAACTGGTATTTACTATTCAAAAACGAATTATTAGATGTACAACCAATTCATGTAGATTAGATTCATGTATACCTCTTTTCCGCCAACTCAAAATAATAACTCTTCCATGTCTCTATATTTACCCACTCGCAGTTTATATATGCAAACATTTGGATAAATTTCAAACAAACTTTTCTACTCATGGTCTCAGTACTAGATCTTGTGATAAACTGGTCCTACCACACCGTTTAGCCTTAATCGACAAAAGTCATGTGTGTCAGGGTATAAGAATTTACAATGGATTTGATAGCAACATTAAGGATGCTAAATCTTTAGGCGCATTTAAGAACAAGGTTTGAAACATGTTGATCGACAACTGTTATTATAAAGTAGGGGAATTCTTAAAATAATTACGTATTAAAATATTATAAAATGATTTAAAAGATATCTGAGGGTAAATATATTAATTTACCACTCCTATCAATGTTTTCTAAAATTAAAACACAATAAACTGAGGATTGATAAATAATTACTTGTTAAACTAGGGTAAAATGCTATTTACTGGTGGTGAAGCGTTTGAGATTTAAAAGAGGTGTTTTGGTTAACTGTTATTCAATAAAACGTTTATCTAATGTAATTCCAACTGGATGAGCTTCGGTTGATTGTAAATGTCATGTTAACTGTTTGATAGATACTCTATTTCATTAATTAATTAATGTACCATAATACCTGTAAAAGAATTTATTTTAGCAAGTTTAGTTAGCATAAAGTAATTGTAAGATTTGTGGAATGTCAACCAATAATAATTAGTATAAGTGACACAAGTATCTGTTCCAAAATAGGAAGTATACATAATGATAATGAATTGATCAATGAGTGTAGTTCTTATACATTTTGTAAATAGTAGGCAAGTTATAATTTTTGAGACTATTTCCTAGGTGATAAGTGTTTAGATAATAAGTGAGTTGATATTTAACTGCGACGGAAGTGCTTTTTATTTGGCCAAAAAAAAACATATTGTTTAGAAAAAGTTCAAAAAAAATGTATAATCGCATATCAAATGACGAAAAAGAATGTCTAACAGTTTTGTTTATTGTTGGAGTCGATGGATCTGTAGCTTCATTATTAGTTCTGCATCCCTACTAAAGGTATGTTCCATCTGCTATAATTACGCAAATGTGGAAACAGTGGGCACTCTGAGGAAGGATGGATGACCAGTGAAACATTCTATGAATGTCACAAATGTGTTTTCCCCACAGTCGGAAAAGAACAATATTCAATTGCCAGTTATACTATTCCTAGATGAGCATTCTTCTCACATCAATCTATCGATTAGCGAATTCTGCAAACAAAAGGGCATTTTCTTAACAGCATTTTGCCCCGATGTTACTCACTGACTACAGTCCTTAGACGTTGGAATTTTTACCCTATTAAAAACTGCTGGCGTAAGGATATTCGGTCATGGCATATGGAAAATAATAGAAGAAAGCTTCAGCAAGCTGAATTTGCAAAATTGTTGGAGAAGACTTTAAAGGCCCTAATTTCTCAGCCTACAATAAAAAATGCTTTTCAATAATGTGGAATCTTTCCCTTTAACGAGAACAACATTAATTATACAAAATTTGTTAAGCCAATCAAAAATGAGGAAGTTACAGAAAAAACAGCAAAACCAATATCTGCGCGATAACATCTAAGTTTTCTGATTCTGAATTACTTTGCGATATGGAGATACGTTTCAGTCAAAATATTGTTAAAAGATATAGGATTGTTAAATCAGCAGCTGAATCGCCAACTAAATATGTTGCATTGTACGATTTTAGAAGAATTCTCATTCACAACTCATCAATCATGAAACAGCTTGTTACGTGCCGTTGCCACTTAAACATTGTTTCTAGGTTAAGTTTTGATATACGGGAGTTTCACGCCATAATTTCAAATACGCGGTGTGCGCGGGAATTTTAAATAGACTAGGCGGTACTTCCGTACGTCATAGTAGTGAGTTTGCGCAGATCGCACAACACTAGAGGGGTAGATGAATAACTTCGTGCGGATGTGAAAAAGACAAAGGAGTGGGGAAGTTTCCGGTTCTCTCTCTATAACGTGGCTTTTTCACCAATATCTTCGAATGAAGTGGTCGCTTTTCTGGTAACGTACCGTTAGGTTTACCTATGTAGATATCCTCCTTAATTATCTTTGTTTGTCTACTCTCATACCTTATTTTTCCCGCCCAATCCCTACATAGGTAAGACATCTGCCGCCACCTAGGCGCACCGATCTCCACGACTGAGGATGAAGACCTCATGACTACCTTAGCTGGCGGGCTGATCCCGAACGCTTTTGAGAGCGTCGGCGTATCATCTCTAATCCTTCCGGAAGGAGCCCTGATTGGACTTGGTTAGGGGCCTACCCTAGCGCAACTTCGGGCGAAGGCAGGATTTCTGATGTAAGTAATCCTTTACTTAATTTGTGTGCTTTTACCTTTGTGTTAAAATTATGTAAATTTTCGAAGTATTGCGCAATATGAAGACGTCATTGGTAGAGGACCGCGCCCAAATCTGTATAAGATTAGCGCTGCCAACCACCGATAGTGTCTATTAAACCACGCTTCCGGTGTTGTATTTATAGAACTTTTTAAATATAACCACGGTTGTAAATGTAAGAATTGGCTGTCCAACGTGTTTTTTTAGGTGGTACAATTCCAATATGCCTATGGAATGTATAAATTAATGTTTAAACAAGCTTTTTCATCTAAATCAAATCAATAAATTTCATTATCTATGTTTACTAAGATATCTGTGAATTTTTAATTTCAGGTTGGTATCCTGTAAAATTCCCCAGAGATTTTCCTGAATTGACAGGTCAGAGCTTGTAATGAAAACGGCACTTTGAGGTTATTGTGATATATACCTTTTATCTAAATACAATGCTTATCTATTTACGTTACTGTAACTTTAAATGAAGTTCATAACTGCAGTTATCTGAAATATGTGTTAGTGGTCTAAGTAAAACTCCAAGTTTTTACAAGGATACGTAACCCTACTTTTTCATTTTCCTATAAATGGTAATCATGTAAACAAGTTAGAGTTCTTTAACAACCATCAGGTTGCTAATATCTATGTAGAGCCAGCTGGATAGGAAAAAGATAGAAGGATATAGGAAGACCTAGACCAAACTATATTAGTCAAATTATTAGAAATTTAGGTTGTGAAGGGTATGTAGAGCTTTTTAGATTAGCACAGAATAGAAAAGAAGTTAGAGCTGCGTCAAACCGACCTTAAGTAAGGTCGAAAACAAAATGATGATGACTTTTGGCAAGTAAGTACATAAAATAAATACGCTTTTTAAGTAATTACACCTCTTAAACACCCTTTATTAGAACAATTATCTACCTTATATCAGTTTAAAATATAACCCTTGCTGTAAAAATAAAAAAAAACTGTACCTAAAATTCTCTAGTGTGTTTATAAAAAAGTGTTTGTCATTTACCTGTTAACTAATATTTAAACTCGCTTTTTAAAGAAACCTTATGTTTAAAAGAAAACGTTTAACGTAACGATTTGACCTTTAGAATATCTTTTGAAAATGCCACATTAATAGTCTCGTTTTATCTGTAAAATAATACGTTACCTATTTCTGTTTCTCTATTTTGGAGGGCTTTTTTGTAACTTATCAAGGATATATCCCCTGTTAAATACTAACCTTGTTCGCATATGGTTTTAAATGTGTTTCTTTAGTGTTTTGATTAATTAACGTGGTAAAATTCCAATATTACTCTTTGCGGGTGACGTTCATAGCAAGTTTTCACCCGTAAATATCTACTAACGTGAAGTGGCTGTAACGTTTTTTACTTTCTGTTTCACGTGAGTATCGCATATCTCATATATATCGTGTCTCAAATAGAAATCCAAAATGTGGTAATAAACTGCATCTCTTTATATCTGTTCCTTTGAATACTAAAATAAAGAAATTTCCGTTAACGTTTATTATTTAAACTCATTTACGATACTTGTTGATAACTTCTGCAATATTGAAAGAACATTCCAATAATTTGGAATACCTTTTGTATAGGTATCGTGGAATTTTTCTTTCATGTAGCGAGTTTGATTTTGTCTGATTGCATATTTTTTTTAGTTATTGATATTTCAACGTACCTTAACATCCGTTAAGCGAGGTTTGCTGTCGGATTTGGTCATATAGCTCTGTAAGTCTAGAACGAGACCCAAAGGCCAGTCGTATAGCATTATAAGTCTAGACGAGAATTTGGTTGGTAAGTTTGTCGTTTACAATTTGTAAATCATTTTTTTAATAATGATGTTGAAATTTTTCCTTATTGGTTTGGGTAGAACTCAAATGAGAACTTCCCATCCCAGTAAAAATATGCTTTATAGAATGTCTTTTTGTTTTTCAACAATTTTATTGGTGAATCGAGTTTTAATTACTACTATCTCTTTACATATCGATTTAAACTTCATTAAATGCCTTAAAATTATCTTTAAAATCGTTTAACCTTACGTATATCTAAGAGCTTGTCACGTTTACTTCTTTGACAATGTACCTAATGTTCTTAGCTTTCACTTGGCTTAATAACTTGAAACAGCCCGCAGGTCGTTTGGCAAGATGGAACTTGCGTATCTCTCAATTTACTTTTGACGTTAGGCAAAGGCCTGGCAAATTAAATATCGTACCTGATGCCTTATCTCGTGATGTCGTTTCTCTTAACCTTCAAAATTTAATTCTGGATACCTGGTACCTTAATATGATTAACCCCTCACGATTTACCTAATATTTTTCTGTTCTCACCATCAATTAGTATCTTTAATTACTTATTCCTTCTCTTATACACCTGCGTTTTTACGTTTAACTCATTTACCTTAAACCTTTTGCTTTTGGTTGACTTTTCCTTGACCATACCGTTACTTATATATCACTTTATTCTCTACACCCCTCAATATAATTCTGTCGTTTCATTTAATTAACCCTTGAACTTTTCCTACTACATATTATTTGGTTTTTAGTATTTTTCTTACATGGTTTAATTGTGTGGTAATTGTCGTAACTTTGGTTGCAACAACTCATTGAATTTTTATGATTGGTTTTAGCTGATGTTAGAGTGAATGCTTTCTTCCTTGGACTCACATAGGAGACGCGGCCTATGCCATTGTAAGAAATAGTTCATATTCGCAGTTGCAAAAACTAGGATTGTCTATTCCATGTGTTTTTCTTCTGAATTATTGCAGTCGCCCACATTATACTACATCATTATTTCTTTCTTTTTCTACTAAATCTACATAACTTATGAACATTTTTTTTCATTGTTTTTTGTTGAACTTTGTGGTGAGGTGCTAGTGTTTCTTATTGTTATCTTATTAAATTCTCGGTTGTTTTAGCATATTGGGACAGTGTACCTGTATTTAACTGCTTATAATTGGGCATTTGTGTGTGTTTAGGGTGCTACCGTTTTGAAATTATACCTTAAAACAGTTTGTTTTTGTGTGTTTGTATCTGCAATGATACGTTTAAGTTGTTGTGTCAACTTTTGTCTGATTTTCTTATCGTAGTCGATGCACTCGTTAGGAAAATGATCATACTAGTTCTCTTAGGAGCCTAGTGAATTTTAAGCTTATGTCTATACTTATCTTGTCGGATTACTATCGCAGGTGGTCCTTCAGACTGCGCTGTGTTTAACAGGGACAACTCTCTACCTTCTCTCGGACGCTTGTCCAAAAACTATACTTTTTTCTTAACCCGCTATCTCCGCTATGCCTTATTCTTCTTTCGGTGGACCTGTTCTTGTCCCGGAACACCCGTCTGCCACATAAGAGTGATGTTCCCTCATTCCGAGCTACTGGCCACATTGGTTGGTTGAGTAGCGCTTTGCTATCCACTTTTTTCTCTGTCGCTTTTGCTCAATGCGAGCCCTTCCTCTACTTTCTTCTACCTGGAAGTATCTCTTATGCACTCCAAAAAACCAACCTCCTTCTTTTTTACCGTTCCTGTTTCTCTACTGCCTTTTCATTTCTGTTAGTCACCGTGTGGTTGCGCGGGAGGTTTTCACAGACACCTGGACCATGTCTCTGCGAATCTTTCGTGGGGTCATGCGGTGCCGCTGTCAGTGCATGGGCTCTGGCAGTGAAGGTATGTATGAGTGTGTGAATGTGTGAGTGAATGTGTATATATCTGTATGTCGTTATATACCGTGTGGGTATCGGGTGATAGTATCACCGATATCGATTATCGCCGGGTGCAGGAATGCACCCAAATGTTTTTGCCGGTCTCTCGTGCTGTTCTTGTGAACGGACCTGCTTCACAGATTTCTCTTTTTAGAGGGCACGAGTTAATCCCCATTTAAACGGCTCTACTGGAGCCACTCTATTTGTTGTTATTCATTGTCTTGGGTAATAACTAGGCCAAAACCTTTGTCTTCTTTATTATCTTTGATAATACCCTTAGTTTTAATATCGTTGGACATACCTATGAGGTTGTAGCTAGAATATAGCAATGTACATACCTGGAGATATTATCGAGAGTTTGCTGGTCCAATGATTAATAATCGACGAATTAATGGACTGTATGTTTAAGATGTGTCAGTGCTTCCTCTGCAAGCCGAGACGAAATATCCATTGAACGACAAGTTTGGTTATAACTTACAAAGTTCGCACTATTATGGCCATAAATAGCACTTGTGTAATTACAACCCTTTATTCCGAACACTACACGATTATTAATGTTTTACATAACGAACCATAAAACATGCTTCGAAAACATACCGAATTGTATGCTGCTTTAATAACATCTTCACGTTTCGAACGATTAACTACGACTCCCGTTCTTACACTCTATTTAGGGGTGCAAGCACGTCGAAAAACAAGTTTCTACCTGTTCGAACTTGATCGCGCGTAACCTTCGTAATAAAAGGGGTGAGGTATTCAGGATACATATTTCCAATGTCTACATTAATAGGATACAGGAGCGAGTCGTCTTCAAATTAAATTTAATAAAATAATAAAAAAGACCGAACATACCGCTCACCAAAAATAATTAGAAACTAACTTATTTTTAAGCTAAAGATAAAACGATAATACAATAGGTTTATATGTAAGTATATACAACAACACAAAAAAGCTATATTACTGTACATGCAGTAAGCATAACTTAACCAGTGGTCGTTTGATTAACCCTTGGCTAGTTTTTACAGTAGCAACCCGAATAACTCCATCATTACCCGGATGCACTTCAACGATGCGTCCTAAACGCCATTTTAACGGAGGAGTGTTCATTTCCCTAAGAAGCACTAACGAACCGATATTTACCTGATTCGATTGATTACTGAACCATTTATTTTTCTGTTGTAGAGTGTGCAAATACTCTACACTCCATCTTTTCCAAAAGGTTTGGTGTATTTGTTGTAGCAGTTGCCACCGATCTAACCGAGACACTTTGGTATTCATTAAGTCTGGATCCGGAAGAGCCGAGACTGGACCGAGAGTTAAAAAATGACCTGGTGTTAAATATGAAAAGTCATTAGGGTCTGTACTCAACGCACATAATGGGCGTGAGTTCAGCACCGCTTCAATCTGCGCCAATACTGTGCACATTTCCTCATACGTTAAAATCTGATCACCTACTACACGATATAAGTGACCTTTCACGGATTTAATCCCAGATTCCCAGAGACCTCCGAAGTGAGGAGACCCAGGCGGATTAAAAACAAATTCAATACTTTCCGACTCCACTGAAATTTTCATCATTTCTTTCAAGGCTCTAGAGGCACCCACAAAATTAGTTCCACAATCCGAATATATCTTTAAACAACGACCTCGCCGCGCGATGAATCGCCGCAAAGCTGCAATAAATGCTTCCGAAGATAAACTCGATGCCAATTCTAAATGAATGGCTTTTGTGCTTAAACACACAAACAAACAAATATAAGCTTTAGTAATCCGTGGGCCTCTAGTCCTATTGAATGTAATATTAAAAGGTCCACCATAATCAACTCCGGAATTGAGAAAAGCCTTTCCTGGAGTGACTCGGGAAGAGGGTAAATTTCCCATCGAAGGCGATAAGAAGGGAGGATTACTCCTAAAACAACGAACACAAGTTTTCAAGTAAGCTTTTACTGCTCCCTTTGCTGAAACAATCCAAAAATTTTGAGCGAGCAAAAATAATGTAGTGCGCACACCCGAATGTAAATATTTGACATGACAATCCATAATAATAAGTTCCGTTAATTTATGCGACTTTGGTAAAAGTAACGGATATTTTGCATCAAATACTAACTGCGAATTTTTCAATCTGCCGCCCACCCTAAGCAAACCCCGATCATCAATAAATGGGCTCAAAGGGCGAAACTGCTTTGATATAGGTTTTTTATGAATACAATTGTCCAGTTCCTTTTGAAATACTTCCGACTGTACATTTTTCACCAGAATATGCAATGACGATTGCAATTCCCGACTTAAAATGTTTCCCACCAATCGTTCTGAACGAGCAACTCTCAAGTTACATGCGAAACGTCTACAAAACGAAAGTACTCTTAATAGTCTCTGTAATGTTGAGAATTTGTACAACAAACAATCAAAGAAATTTTCCTGAGAAATTACCAAAAATGTTTTCGTAACTCTTTCTTCCGTAGGCAACGTATCCTCTATTTGTAATACCTTACTGGAAGGCCAATTCCTTTTTGCAACCAATAACCAAGGAGGACCCGCCCACCATAAGGGATGGTTGACCAGCTCCGAAGCGAATAAACCACGAGAAGCACAATCTGCAGGATTGTACTTCGATTCCACATGATACCATTTTGAAGGAGCTACGTATGACTGGATACGAGCTATCCGATTTGCAACAAAGGTTTTCCATTTGTTCGGCGTTGATTGAATCCACGCTAATACCACCTTTGAATCCGACCAAGCAAAAATATCTGCGAACTCCAAAATATCCTTAAATGTCACCATGACAAAATGAATTAATTCCGATAATAATACTGCAGCACAGAGTTCCAATCTTGGCAATGTTATCTTGCTGAGTGGTGCTACCTTTGACTTAGCACATACCAAAGAAACGACAATATTATGATCCATATCCACACAACGAAAATAAATTACTGCAGCATATCCTGCCTCAGAGGCATCACAAAAACCATGTAACTCTATTTTTTGTAAGTTATCTCCAACGAATCTACAAGGAATTTCTATATTCGAAACTTCCTGTAAATCTGATATAAACTTTCTCCATTTTTGAACGAACTTATTATGAGGTTCTTGATCCCAATCTAACCCCAATAACCATAATTCTTGGATAAACCGTTTAGCAAAGAACACCACTGGCGCTAAAAGACCAAGCGGATCGAAAATTCTAGCTATTTCCGACAAAATATTACGTTTAGTGCATTGTCTTTGTTGCACATGAATAGTGTATGCAAAAACATCTGACGAAGGTCGCCACTGAAGACCTAAAATTTTCAAAGAACTGTTTACATTATCTTGAAATGACAATGTTTCCATTTGACCTAAATTTGAGAAGCTTGCGAGAACTTCTACCGAATTACTGCACCACTTGCGCAATTCGAATCCTCCAGATTTACAAAGGGAATTCAATTCAATAACAAGTTGTTTTGCTGTTGCAATCGAATCACAACCTGTTACTACATCATCTACATAAGTATCTTCGACCATGGCCTTTGCAGCAAGAGGGAAATTAGATGCTTGTAGCTTTGCTAGTTCTTGGATGGTACGTAATGCTAAAAATGGCGATGATGCCAACCCATATGTGACAGTATTTAACTGAAAGTCACAAATAGATTCCGAGGGCGTATCTCTCCAAACAATGCGTTGATAGTTACGCTGGCTTTCTTTCACGAGAATTTGTCTATACATCTGCTTTATATCTGCAGATATGACTACACGATGTACACGAAAATTCAACAATAATACAATTATATCCTTTTGCAAAGCAGGACCAACTAACAAATTATCATTCAACGAATTACCTGCAGCATCCTTGCACGAGGCGTCGAATACTACTCTCAATTTAGTGGTAGTACTGTCTACTTTATGTACTGCATGATGTGGTATATAATACAAATTACTACATTTTAAAGAATCTACTGAAGGGACCTTAACCTTAGTCATATGACCACTGTCAAGATAGTCTCTCATAAATTCTTTGTAGCTCGAATACAAATCAAAATCCTTTAATAAACGACGTTCCAAACTCAAAAATCTACGAACTGCAATTTCTCTAGAATTACAAAACAAAGGTTCCGAATTTTTCAATGGCAATGAAACCACAAATCTTCCAGTTTCATCCCTCGAATAATTTTCACAAAAATCTTGTTCACTTTTCTCTTCCTCAGGCGACGATGCACTGTGGAAAGAATATTCTCAATTCCCAAAATTTACGAATGTCCACATCAAGTGGTTCTACCACTGCACAGAATGAAGTAAGCGAGCAGTAGGAGATACCACTTTACCTGTTAGTACCCACCCCAAAGTAGTATGAATGGCAACGGGTTCAAATGCATTGCCCCAACGTGATTCATTTAATATTATTTGAGCAAATACGTCTGCTCCCAAAAGCATTTCGATTGGCTGCGGAACATCAAATTTTGCATCAGCCAACTGTAAATCTTGAATATGTGGTCAATTATTTATTGGTAGTTTAGTAGACGGCAATTGATCACAAATCGTAGGCAAGATAAAACATTCAGTCTTATATAGAGGTGACGATAAACCAAGTGGACTAACAAAACACAATGCCTTGCCAGACACTGAAGATGACTTCAAACCTAATCCCTGAACCGTGACTTCAGTTTTAGCTTTCCTTAACCCTAACTTCTGCCGACATTTTTCTGTAATAAAGCTTTCCATACTTCCATTATCGATTAAAGTTCGAACAGAATGTAATTGACCCGAATAATCTTGTACCGAAACCACCGCTGTAGCTAACAACGTGGTGGTACGGTCTAACGACGTTGATAATAACGAATTAGTAGTGGTTTGTTGTCGAATAACCTGTTGGTTAACCACCGAACTTTCTTCAGTTGAAGATGACGAACTATTAATTGATATGGTTCTCTGCGGAGAAACTGGTGCCCGACGATTTCCAAAATATTAATAAGGTATTATGATTTTTGGCACATTCTCTATAATTCCACTGGCAACGACAATCTTTCACCGAATGTGCATCACCTAAACAACGAATACACAACTTGTGCCTTTTTACCACCTCATAGCGTTCTTGAGGGGATTTATCCAACAATTGCTTGCATTTATACAACGGATGCGAAGCTTGACACAAAATGCACTTTCTATCAGTAGAAGTAGCGACAAACGAATTTCTAGGCGCCGACGATGCGCTAGCGAATTTTCTAGTATCTGAAGCACCGAATTTTATGCTTTCCCGAGTTTTCGAAGAAGTATCTAATGAAACAATCTCACTCACTTCCAACACCTTACATTGCCTTTCTACAAATGCTCTTAAATCCTTAAATGTAGGAACATCTACCACATTCTCCAACTCAAACCTTTTTAGAGTTTCACTGTCTAATTTTTTGGATAACAAATTAAAAAGTGCGAAATCCCACAAGTCGATTTCTAATTTTTCCAATGCAAACAAATTTTCATCGATGCAATTAATCAAACTTCTTAATTGTTTATGCGAATTTACCGTACTAATTTTCGAACATCTCTCAAGCGAGTTCCAATAAGTGGATGCTAATAACCTTTTGGATTGAAAACGATTTACTAAAATGTCATACGCCTTTTGATACGAATCATTCCCAATTGGAATATGTTTAGTCAAAGCCTGTGTACTCGAATCGATGTTATCTAACAAATACATGAATTTCTGAATTGGCAACAATCTATCATTCTCATGAACCAATTTCTCAAAAACTGATCGAAAACTTTCCCAATCGACAATCTTACCGGAAAAGCGAATTATTTTTAACAAAGGCAGGGGGAGGTTACCACTAGCGGGAACAACAACCTGCGGTCCTGTAGCTGACATACCAATAACCGGTTTAACATCTTTCACGAATTCCACTTTAAATTTAGCAGCGAAAATTTTAATTTCCGTAACTAGATTACCTATCTCTATCCTCAAAGCACGATACTCCTCTAGTTCCACCGACTCTCCCAACACGACCGTCTGACACAAAAGTTTAAAATCTGATTCGACTTCTTTCGCAGAATCCATCCAAACGTCTATCACACAACAATTATTTTCCGCTCTACCAATTTCTCTCATATTATCAAGAATACTATTTAATCTACTCCACGCTGTTTTAGCTTCTAAAATAATCGTTTCCAATTTATTACTCATTTTGAATATTAAATAACAAGCATAAATTATCTATGTTATTAAAACGACGAAATTTCTAATTATATTAATATTTGAAAGCGACTCCAAGTTTGTAGGTAAGGAATAACAAGATTTTATTGAAGTAAACAAACACAAGTGTTTACAACCTGCACCAAACGACGAATTATTCACGCACCAATCACGTGATTACGAATACAACCGACACCAACGACAGCTGCACTATAACCTGAGGGTACAAAGTTCATTAACTACACCGTTAACGATATACGGCGACGAAGCGACCAAATGGACATACCTATGAGGTTGTAGCTAGAATATAGCAATGTACATACCTGGAGATATTATCGAGAGTTTGCTGGTCCAATGATTAATAATCGACGAATTAATGGACTGTATGTTTAAGATGTGTCAGTGCTTCCTCTGCAAGCCGAGACGAAATATCCATTGAACGACAAGTTTGGTTATAACTTACAAAGTTCGCACTATTATGGCCATAAATAGCACTTGTGTAATTACAACCCTTTATTCCGAACACTACACGATTATTAATGTTTTACATAACGAACCATAAAACATGCTTCGAAAACATACCGAATTGTATGCTGCTTTAATAACATCTTCACGTTTCGAACGATTAACTACGACTCCCGTTCTTACACTCTATTTAGGGGTGCAAGCAAGTCGAAAAACAAGTTTCTACCTGTTCGAACTTGATCGCGCGTAACCTTCGTAATAAAAGGGGTGAGGTATTCAGGATGCATATTTCCAATGTCTACATTAATAGGATACAGGAGCGAGTCGTCTTCAAATTAAATTTAATAAAATAATAAAAAAGACCGAACAATCGTTATCTTACCGATTACCTTTAATAATTACTTTAGTTTAGTCTCGTTATCTTACTGACTACCGTTAGTAATAATTTTGGTTTAATTTCTCGTTATCTTACCGACTACCGTTAGTAATAACTTCGAGTTATTTCGCGTTATCTTACCGGTTATCTTTAGTAATAACTTTTTTAAATTCATGTCACCTTACCTACTATCTCTTATAATCACTTTAACTTAATATCGCGTTATCTTATCTAGTATCTCAAATAACAACTAAAGCTTAATATCGTTATCTTGTCTATTACCTTTGAGGATAACAACTTAAGCTTAATATCATTATCTTATCTACTATCTGTAACAACAATTTGAGATCTTGCCTTATCTTTTTATCGTCCTAACGTGTGGTATCTATGACCAGACGTGGGAATTATTTTTTTTTGATATTTAAGTGAAAAAGCTAACCCGATATAGAAATGTAATTTGTCAGGTTAGCATACAAGGATTTAGTAGGTGGTACTTTTGGTAAATTTGTTGATTCACAACTATGTCATGGACAAGTTTTAAATGTGCATCGTTAGAAAACCAAAGTACCAGTAACAAAATTTGCTAGAGTGCAGTGACGCACTCCATGAACATTTTTAAATTTGGGCACTTCTTGCCAAAAAGAAGAATAGTTTTGATGCAACACTCATGTGTGTTTGCACATAAGAACTTCAATGTTAGCTTTAGTTAGATAGGTTTAGATAGTTTAGGCGACTTGTCGCACCCGTTTTAGTTTAAGTAGTGTTTCATGCTCCCCGACAAATTTGTGCTGTCGATGATTAGTGTAGTCATAGACTATGGGGCTACCTATTCCGTTTCCTGGTACTTCGGTAGACGTGTTATCGGTCAAAAAACCAGGTGGCGCCTTATATAAACATTTTGTAGGTTTTAAGTTAGGTTTTATATAGGGTAGTTAGGTTTTAGATTTTAAGCTGTTACTGTGCTAACAGACTTTTTCCTTTTTTAAGTTTTTTCTTTTGTGGCTTTGTCGCGGTTGTTACGTGCCATTGCCACTTAAACATTGTTTCTAGGTTAAGTTTTGATATACGGGAGTTTCGCGCCATAATTTCAAATACGCGGTGCGCGGGAATTTTAAATAGACTAGGCGGTACTTCCGTACGTCATAGTAGTGAGTTTGCGCAGATCGCACAACACTAGAGGGGTAGATGAATAACTTCGTGCGGATGTGAAAAAGACAAAGGAGTGGGGAAGTTTCCGGGCTCTCTCTCTATAACGTGGCTTTTTCGCCAATATCTTCGAGTGAAGTGGTCGCTTTTCTGGTAACGTATCGTTAGGTTTACCTATGTAGATATCCTCCTTAATTATCTTTGTTTGTCTACCCTCATACCTTATTTTTCCCGCCCAATCCCTACATAGGTAAGACATCTGCCGCCACCTAGGCGCACCGATCTCCACGACTGAGGATGAAGACCTCATGACTACCTTAGCTGGCCGGAGCTGATCCCCGAACGCTTTTGAGAGCGTCGGCTTATCATCTCTAATCCTTCCGGAAGGCGCCCTGATTGGACTTGGTTAGAGGCCTACCCTAGCGCAACTTCGGGCGAAGGCAGGATTTCTGATGTAAGTAATCCTTTACTTAATTTGTGTGCTTTTACCTTTGTGTTAAAATTATGTAAATTTTCGAAGTATTGCGCAATATTGAAGACGTCATTGGTAGAGGACCGCGCCCAAATCTGTATAAGATTAGCGCTGCCAACCACCGATAGTGTCTATTAAACCACGCTTCCGGTGTTGTATTTATAGAACTTTTTAAATATAACTACCGTTTTTAAATGTAAGAAGCTTTGGAAAATAATTTGTCTAGCGATGCTGCTATTCAGTCCATTGCTGACATTAACTTGGACGAAATCTTTTGGTTTAACAACACGGACACAATTGAGGCCACTGTTGAAGCAGATGGTACGTTGCTTTTAGTTCCTCCAAGTCATAGCTCACCAAAACCTGGACCATCATCTTCCCAGATTAAGATTTATAAGGAAATTGTTAAGTAATTTTAAGAATTAATTATTTGGTTAAGTATTTAGCAAACCTATTCTGTTTTTATATATTGCCTTGTGCGTCATGTTAGACACAACCAAATAGGAACTTTCACTTTAAAAATTCAAGTTGAGGTCAAATGTAAAAAAAAATAACACGGTTGTAGAAACAAAAACTTTGTGTTCGTTTTTGCCATATAAATAGTCAACCATAAATATATGAATATTAATAAATATTAAGTTGGTGTTTCCTTTTACTTTCTTCAGGTACAACATATTCTAACATTAATTATGGGTCCAGATGATGCTGATATAAAAGGATAAAATAAGGTTATGGGAATCATTATAAAAAACGTGCTTTGGATTGCATCAGCTTGGTTTTAAGTATTTGCACAAGTTTAATAAAAATGGAGACCCGTTCTCAACAAGGCCTTGAAAATAAGCATGGAATTGTTCCATTTGCCGGAAATAGCTTTGATAATTGGAAGTTTAGAATGTAATCTGTAATGAAAGCTAGTGAAATAAGTAATGTTCTTAAAGAGACGCCTGTTGGAGAACGAGGCATGGAATAAAAAAATAATAATAAAGCCGTAATGATAATTGTGCAAAGCATTGCAGATTCACATTTGGAATACATTAAAGGAATTGGAAACGCATTCGAAATGATCTCTAAATTAGAAGCGATTTTTATGAAAAAGGGTACTTTTTCGAAATTTTATTGGTTAGAAGAATTCACTAGATTGAAATATGATGCAAACACTGATCTGCAAAATCACTTTTCAAAGGTAGACAACATATTCAGAGAATTAAAGGATATCGGAAGTAATTTTGACGAATCGGATATGGCTAGCTTTTTACTCCTATCAATGCCTAATGCATATAAAAGTGTGGTTACAGCAATTCGAACATTATCAAAAGATGACTTAAAAATGGAATTTGTAAAAACAGACTTTTAGAGTTTAATGTAAACAAAAGTGCTGAAAAAGTTGTAAGGGATGTAGCATCATCATTTGCAGCACAGAAGTCCATTAAATGTTTTTTTCGTCGACCATTTATTAAAGTCAATATTAACTAATGATTTTGTTTTAAAAAGGATGCATTAATGGACGTCATTAATGCACTCTTTTTCATTAAGTAACTCTTTTTGTGACTTTGACGTTTTGATGTTTTAATAGAGGTATATCCTCAACCAGACATACGGATACGCACCCTTGTTGTTAAATTCGCATGTCATGTATTTCAGTGGTGACTAGATTTCCTTTAGTAAAAGTGCAGTTTATGTAAAAGGGAAAATGTATGAAGTTGATATTATTGTATTCTGATGGTCTTTGTGGAAAAGTAAATTTTATTGTACTTGCGGTCGACGAAAAAATGTTGTAATCAACTCGTTTGTTAATACGCGATCAATAATCTCAACTTTAAACAGTTCGATTATTAATCGCCTTAATTAACCAACTAATTGATTAAATAACTATAAATATGGAAAGTTAGGACACTTAAGAAAGGTCTGTGGTATTAAGTGTTACACGTGTAATAAGTTTGGTCATTGTTTCACACAATGTATTTTTAAGAAAACTGAAAGTGGAAATAAAAATAACAGCAAATCTGGCTGAAAGTAAGAAGTCATCAAACAATGAATTAAATTATGAAAATGCAGTAGCATTTTGTACGGTATCAGCAGAAATGGGTGAAATGGAATGGGTTGCCGACTTGGGAGCAACTCATCATTACACCAACGATGAAGGTATGCTGATAAACAAACTAAGCTTTGAAGAAACAAAGTTGATTCACTTGAAAGAGCAAGATCAATGATCATGCAGGCAAATATGGACAAGAAATTTTGGACCGAAGCAGTATTAACTGCTGCTTATATAAATAATAGATGTCAATGAACCGTAATAAAAGACAAAACACCTTTTCAATTATGGGCGAGTAGGAAATCAAATATATCTAACATGCGTGTTTTTGGTTGCATAGCTTATGCAAGAATACCAGATCCACTTAGATGATAAAGGTCTTAAGTGTAAATTTATGGGTTATACTGAAAACGGTTATAGATTGTTAGATGAAAGATGCGATAAAATTATTCATAGCAGAAATGTATTGTTTGATGAGGAAAATTATGATATGTATAACTCAAATGAGGTACGCGGTTGCAGACAATATTTAAGTGATACAGAACTGTCAGAAGATGAGAGCAAAGAAAATGAATTAACTGCTGGAAGAAGTAGACCAAAAAGAAATATAAAATTGCCATCGAGGTTGAATGAATACGACTTGGATGTAAGTTGTTTGGCATTGTTGAGTGATTGTCTGGACACACCAAATTCTTATAATGAAGCAACAAGGTCTAAGAATAGGAGTGAATGGAAAACTGCTATAAATGATGAGTTAAATGCATTAAAAGAAAATGATACTTGGAAATTGGTTGATAAACCAGAAACTGAAGAAATTTTAAGCAACCGATGGGTATTTCGTATAAAAGAAAATGACAAAGGACAGAAATATACAAAGCAAGATTAGTTGCCAGAGACTATGAACAAAGATATCAAGATTCCTTTCAAACGCATGCACTGGTAGCAAAACTCTCTACGTTCAGAATTTTATTATCCGTCTGTAACAAAAATAATTTATTTATGGTGCAGTTAGATGTGAAAAATGCTTTTCTAAATGGTTCACTTAAAGAAAAACTTTTTATGAAGATTCCGGAGGGATTAAAAGTTGAATATTATAACAAAAATAAAGTTTGTTTATTAAAAAGGGCAATTTATGGTCTGAAAGAATCCTAAAATATCTAAAATCAACTATTGATTATAAATTGCATTATTATTATTCAAATGAAGTTTTATTAGGCTATTCAGATGCAGATTGGGCGAATGATGATGATCGAAAATCTAATAGTGGACACTGCTTTAAAATATTTGGCAACTTGATCTCATGAAGTTTTATTAGGCTATTCAGATGCAGATTGGGCGAATGATGATGATCGAAAATCTAATAGTGGACACTGCTTTAAAATATTTGGCAACTTGATCTCATGGAGTTGCAAAAAAAAATCCATAGTTGCTTTATCAACCACAGAATCTGAGTTTGTGTCGTTATGCTCGGCTTTTGTGAATTACTGTATATAAAACATTTGTTAACTGATATGCATATAGAATATGCTTTACCTTTTTGTATGTATGAAGACAATCAAATTATTACAAAACTTTGAAAATAATAGACGTTGTAAACACATAGATGTTAAGTTTCTTTTTATATAGTTGATTTAAGAAACAAAGGGATTATTACTGTTAAATATATTCCTAGTAATGAACAGCTGGCGGACATTTTTACAAAATCTTTGTGTGCTGAAAAATTTATTGGTTTTGTGAAACTGCTTGGCCTTTTTTGATATGTAATTTTTTTATTTAGGTTTGTGGGAGGGTGTTAAGTAATTTTAAGAATTAATTATTTGGTTAAGTATTTAGCAAACCTATTCTGTTTTTATATATTGCCTTGTGCGTCATGTTAGACACAACCAAATAGAAACTTTCACTTTAAAAATTTCACTACAGGAGTGAGTTGAGGTCAAATGTAAAAAAAAGTAACACGGTTGTAGACACTAAAACTAGGAGTTCGTTTGTGCTGTATAAATGGTCTACCATAAATATATGAATATTAATAAATATTAAGTTGGTGTTTCTTACTTTATTCAGGTACAACATATTCTAACAGAAATAGAGGAAAACTTTCCAGCAAAGTCAGAACGATTAATACCTCATGATAAAACACATTTCAAGCAAAATTTTCAAACTACTATAGACAACAGAACTATTTACAACAGTCTAGTAATGGATGACCCATTAGATTCACTCTTTCCTAGTGAATGCAGCAGGAAGAAACCTATGAAAAAACCCCACCAAATTAAAATGCAACCAGTACAATAGATACGAAAAGCAAATACCCGGGCCTTTTAAAAATTCTTTGTTTTGGTCAGAAAACAATGCTGAAAGAAAATTTAGTATTAGCGGAGATTCAGCCGCAAATAAAAAACTAAAGATTGTTACGTGCCATTGCCACTTAAACAGTGTTAGTAGTTTAGTTTTTAATGTACGGAAGTTTTCCCGCCATAATTTTCAAATAAGCGAGACGCGGGAACCTTTTTAAATAGACTAGGCGGAGCTTCCGGCACGAAATAGTAGTGAGTTTGCGCCGTGTGTTTATCCTTAGAGGGTTAGACCAATACTAGGGAAGGAGTTGTGGCGACGCGCTGAACGGTGGCCATTTTGCCTTTGATCGTGAAGTTATGTGCGCGTGATTGTCTGGTAACGTATCTATCTTAGGGTTTATCTATGTAGTTCCTTCTCTAATTATCTCTTTTGTTTGTCTACCTTTACCTTCTTCCTGTCAAAACCCTACATAGGTATAAATCTACCGCCACCTAAGGACTTTCGAACTTCATGCCTGTGGATGTCCTCCATGTCTACCGCAGCTAGCCGAGCTGTAGCTGTTCCTTACGCAGATGATGGCGTCGACGGATGATCTCTAATTCCGCCGAATACCTGATCACTTATGTAAGTAATCTTTACTCATATGTGTTAAAAGGGATTAATTTGTGGTTAAAATGACTCTCGTTTATCTTTAATTGTTTAATTTTTATATGCAAATTATTGTGCAATATCGATGACATCATCAGTATGACGCGCCGAAATCCGTATAAGAGTCGGCGCTGCAAACTGTGATAGTGTCTCTTATACCATGCTACCGGTGTAGTAATTATCGAACTTTTAAATTTTAACTACCGTTTTTAATATCGTTATCTTACCGTTTTGCGAATAACAAGATCTATCCTACTGCGGCTATAAGTGATGAATTCATAAAATACCAACAAAGAGTGAGAAAAAAAGATACAAAAGAAAAATTTAGAAAAAACAAAAATGTTTCAAAACAGTTGTTGATAGTTGTTACGTGCCAATCAAATTGGCCCTTAAACATGTATTAGTTTAATTTTGATGTGCGGAAGTTTGGCACCACAATTTAAAAAGACTCGGGGCGCGTATTTCCGTTATGTCACAGTGCGTTGCGCCAGATCGCGCGGCGCGAGTGGAGTAGGGGAAAAAGTGGTGAGAAGTTTCCGTTAGACGCTTGAACGTGGCTTTTTCGCCCGAACCTTCGAGTAGAGTGGACGCTTTGAGGTATCGTATCGTGCCTTATCTGATCTATGTAGATTTCCTTTGCCTAATTGTCTTTGTTTGTTGCCTTATACCTGGTATTCCTGCCCATTCCCTACATAGGTAGATGAAATTTGCAACCACCTAGGACGAACCGTACTGCACGACCCCAGAATGAGCCGGAAGCCCATGTTCCGCCAACAGCACCGGAGCAAGCACCATCTTTAATCACCCCGGAGCGGAGCCCTGAGTGCTGGCCCGAACGCTTTGGAAGAGCGTCGGGCGTATCATCTTTAACTACCTCAACAGGGCCTCCGTAGCCTGATGGACTTTGGAGAAGCCAACTATAACCCAATTCCGTCGAACGCCGGATTCCTTATGTGAGTATTCTCTCTGTTGATTTTGTTCGCTATTATCATTTATTGTTTAAATTTATATAAATTCCCGATTATTGCACAATATAAATTGTGCCTTGGTGACGTCATTGGTAGATGAGCGCGCCCAAAATCTGTACACGATTAGCGCCACCAACTACCGGTGGTGTCTAGTAAACCCCGCTTCCGGTGTTTTATTTCATCATCATCATTAGGTCTTCAGTCCTAGAACTGGTTAGACGCGTACCATCATTGTTCCCTATTCTGAACTAACCACAGATTTCCCTGAAATATGCACAATTTGCATCTATAACTGTCTGATCTAGGTCTACATCTACCTCTTTTTTCCTATCTCTGCTTGTAATATATCACATACTATTCCCCAAAAATGCCTTAGAACGTATTCCGCCCTACTATTTCTCTTTTTCCCCAGATATCCTTGTTCCCCTACTATTTCTGTAACTTATTTGTTATTATCTATGTCTGCCCTTGCTATCCTCCTCATACATCTGAAGCACAGCATTTCAAAAGGCTGCTACCGTTTTTCTGTCTGCGTTTCAGACTGCCCGTATTTCATAGGCATACTGTGCTGTGCTCCACACATATGCTTTCAACAATTTTCTTCTTATTCTATGTTTGTTGTCTTTCCTCATAGGCGCTGTTCTTTCTTGTTAGATGCAGTTCGATCACTTTCTATTGTTTTACAGTTATATGCCCTATTTCTCCGACCTTCAATGGTTGTGAAGGGAGGTAAGCAGCTTGTGGCTGCCAAGTTCCCCCAACACTTAACCATTTGGCGATTTAATATATTTTCCAATTTACCTTTTCACACAGTCAACATTAGTTGCAGGTATTTCGCAACCAACAGCTAGTTGTTTATATTAATCATCAGATTTATCTGCGCTTATTTTTTCGTCATTAGGTTTTCCGTCTCAAAACTGGTTGGACACGTACCTGCACTTATTTATATTCTGAGCTAGACTACATAGTTCCCTGAAATTCTCACACAGCATGTGTATTCAGCTCGTTCCCTTTCTATTGTTTTCTAATTTTATACCCTATTTTACCAAGATTCAGTGAAGGAGGTTAAGCAACCTGTGGCTACCAAGATCCCCCAACACTTAGACATTTGCCGAAATAATGGTTTTTCAGGAAATCCTTTCACACACTTAACATTATTCGAGAATATTGCCCAACCAATTCTTGTAGTTACTTATAGTAATCATCATGTTTAAGCAGTTATCTTTTCGTCATTAGTTTATCCATCCTGGGATTGGTTGGATGCGTACCTCCATTGATTTCTATTCTGGGCTAGCCTACATCTCCTGAAACCTCTACAGCCTACATCTTTTACTATCTGTGTGCAGTAGTCTAATCTAGGTCTGCCTCTTCTTCTCTTTTTCCTATCTCTGCTTCTAATATATTGCACTATTCCTCATGCCGTAGTATGTGGCCTATCATCCTATCTCTCCTATTTTTACCGTTTTCCACATATTTCTTTCTTCCCTACCATTTTTAGTACCTCTTCGTTCTTAACTTTGTCTGTCCATGATATCTTCATCATACGCCTGTAGCACCACATTTCGAAGGCTTCTACCTTTTTCTTGTCCGCTTCTCCTACGTCCAGGCTTCACAGCCATACAGTGCTGTGCTCACACATATGTTTTAAGCAATCTTTTCCTTGTTTCTATGTTTGTGGTCTTTGAGCACAGTAGTTGCTTTTTCTTGTTAAATGTAGCACGACCTTGTGCTAATCTTTGTTTTATATCTTTTGTGTTTTTCCCATCTTGCGTTATTTGGCTTCCTAGGTAGCAGAAATCCTTAACCTCTTGTAAATTCGTGTTAAATACTTGTATTCTTGTTTTTGATTTATTTTCCCCACCTTTGCAAACTAGAACCTTAGTTTTAGTTTTGTTAATTTTCATACCGTATCTCTCTGTTAGAACCGTTTCCATTTCATTAAGAGCTGCTTCTAACTCTTCGTTGCTAGACGCTAATACCGCTATATCCTCTGCAAATCTAAGCATATCAATTTTTTGTCCCTGCATAGTAATTCCGAATGTCTTCCTGCATTTGACAGTATTCATTGCCTCTTCTATGTACAAGTTAAAAATCAATGGGGATAGGGCACATCCCTGTCTCACCCCTTTCCTAATGTTTACTTCTCTACGTTTCTGCTCTAATTCTATTACTGCTGTTTGCTCTTTGTATAAGCTATGTACTATTCGTCTATCCCTATAACTCATTCCAATCTTTTTGAGTATTTCAAACATTTTTTCCATTTTACATTGTTGAATACTTTTTCCAGATCTACAAACCCTATATACATGCTTTCCCTTTTCTATTGTTTTCTCCGTTATCACCTTCAGAGCTAAAATAGCCTCTCGTGTTCCCCTGTTTCATCTAAACCCAAATTGATCTTCTCCCAGTATTTCTTCAGCTCGTTTTTCCATTCGTCTTTGCACAATTCTAGTTAATATTTTTGACACGTGTGCTGTCAAACTTATTGTTCGAAAATTTTCACATCTATCCACGCCTTTCTTTTTTGGTACAGTTACTATAATGCTACGTTTGAAATCTTTGGGTATCTCGCCTGTCTCATACATATAGCTTACAAGTGGAAAGGGACGTTCTGTTGCTGCTTGTCCAACGGCTTTTAGAGTTTCTGCTTGCACCTTATCTGTACCCGACGCTTTGCCATTTTTCCGACTCTGTAATGCTAATTCAAACTCATGTCTAAATATAGGATATCCCAAGTCATCATTTTCAATGTCTGATTCCTGTTCTAATGCAGTTAGTTCCTCTCCTGCATATAAATTCCCTATATATTCTTGCCATCTACTCACTTTCTCTACGTTTTCTGTAATGACGTTTCCTTGTGCGTCCCTTATATTTTTGCTATACGGTTTTATGTCCCTAAAATTCATTCTAATTAATTTGTATGCTTCGTCTGTCTTTCCTATTTCCATCTTAGTTTGTACCTCTTTGCACTTTTCATCAATCCATTGTTCTTTAGCTTTCCTGCATTTTCGAATAATTTCCCATTTTATGGCTTTGTATCTATGTTTTCCTGTTTCGTCTGATTTATTTTTGTATTTTCGTCTTTCTTCTATTAAATTCAGGATATCCTTTGTTATCCATGGTTTCTTATTTTCTTTTTGTGTATACCCCAGAATATCTCTGGCCGCCATGTCTAGGCTGGATTTAATGTTATTCCATTCTGTTTCTACTTCCTTAGTTTCAGATATTTTCCCGATATCATTCAGCAATTCATTTGACTTTTTTCCGAATATTACTTGAATATCTTTATCTTTTAGTTTCTCTAAGTCCAAGTGCCTTTTTCCGTTCCTTTTTTTCAGATTTTTAAATTTAAGTGCGGCCTTCATAATTACGATGTTGTGGTCAGTGTCTATATCTGCTTCTGGGTAGCTTCTACAGTCTTTTACTTGATTCCTAAACCGTTGTCTAACAAGAATGTAATCTATTTGATATCTTCCTATATCTCCTGGCATCTTCCACGTATATCGTCTTCTAGCATGATGTTGAAATAATGTGTTTGTGATGATTAAATTGTTCTTGTCGCAAAATTCTACCAGCCTATTTCCTCTGTCGTTTCTCGTGCCTAAACCAAATAAACCTACTACCGCTCCTTCCCTCCCCTCGCCTACCACTGCATTAAAATCCCCCGTAATTATTAAATTTTCATGTCCTTTTACGTATCTTAATATGTCTTCGATATCTTTGTAGATGGCTTCTACCTCTTCGTCACTGTAGCTAGAGGTGGGCATGTATACTTGTATTATTACTGTGTTTACCGGTTTAGATTCTAATCTAACCATGAGTACTCTTTCGTTCTTTTGTAAGTAATTTTCTACACAGTATCCTATCTTTTTCCGCATAACTATCCCCACACCAATATTTCCTTCCTATGCTCGTGTATGAATTACCCTAAAGTCTCCACTCCAAAAATCCCCCGCCTCTGGCCACCGAACTTCGCTGATCCCTACTATGTCTAGTGATAACCTATTCATTTCGATTTTTAGGTTCTCTAGCTTACCTATTTGCTTCATACTTCTAACATTCCACGCTCCGACTCGCAGAATGTTCCCGACTCTTATTTTAACTTTCCGATCGCATCCTCCGGTAGTCCCTCCTGAGATCCGAATGGGGACTATTTTAACTCGGAATCTTTTACCCCAGAGAATGCCATCATGTTTGTAACAATTTAAGTACGCTGTGTACTTGGGAGATAATGTGGTGGTTTCCCGTTGCCTTCCACATCGCGGTAGTGTGTCTTAGACTGCCATACCGACCCCTATGGTCTCTGCCAATCTAAGTACCGAAAGAGCCGCTGCCCTCTTTCGGGGACCTGTCTTAGTCTGGTTCCTCACTAACGACCCTACTACTTTGGTTGGACCTGTAGTTTGGCTCTTTAGCTCATTAGAACACGCAAGCCATTTCACCTATTCTAGTAATTTAGAACTTCGGCAAGGTGCAGGTCCATTCGAAATGGGTGTTGTATTTATCGAACTTTAAAATGTAATTATCGTTTTTAAATGTAAGATAGTAATCAAAATGATGTAGAAGAAAATACAGAAAGTTAAGCTGGTATTACACATGTAAAGTTTTGCTTCAATTATAAATTCTTAAAATCAACACAATTTAAGTTCAATTTTTAGTTAAATCTGCAGTGTATTTACACTTGTCAATTTGTTCACTAATTTTTTGAATTTATGAAGAGGTAACAACCACACAAAAGTTGTACTAATTCTGAGGTTAGGTTTACCAAATAGATGTTTAGTTATTGTTAAAATATAAACAAAGCCGTGATTTCAAAATGCCATTTCTTTTCGATACAAATATCGTAGAAGTGTTAATTACGTTGTATCCGCTTTATTCCAGTTTATATAATGTGCAGTCACCATTATACAAAAATAAGAATTTGCGAATACAAAATTTAACAAAAATTACAGAGGCATTTAATAATGTATTAGGCTCTAATATAAGTATCCAAGATATCCAAAAGAAAATTAATAATTTAAGAACCCAGTTTTTTGCTGAACTTGGTAAATATAAGAAAAGTGTTGTTAGTGGTGCTGGAAGTTCAGAAATTTACACATCAAACTGGTGGTGCTACGAACAGTTATAGTTTTTGATAGACAGCAATCCAGTTGAAGCAGCGAATCCAATTTATTAGTTGAATCAGAAGTGAATATCCTACAAGAGGTAGAATTTTTAATATTTCCAATATTAACATATAATTTACAATTTTTAGGATAGTGAAGTAATATATGATGGCACATTAGAGGAAGCAATTCGATCACCTTCTAATGCCCTATCTAGATCGAATTGTAGCTCTGTAGTTGGACCATCCAATAGTCCTGTAAATGCAACGCGCAAACGGCAAAAAACAAAATCAGGTGCTGAATCAGTACTAGCAGCTGCAGTAGATGCATTAAATGCAACACAACGAGAGGTTGTTGACCATTACGAAATATATGGAAAGTATGTGTTTTATGACTTGGAAATTAAATTAAAATAAGTATAATTTATAGCATGATTGCATCCAAGTTATGCAGGATTAAAAATAACAAGAGGTTACTGAAATTAGAGTGCAATATCATTATCATGATATATAATGAATCGGAAGAAAACAATTAATTAGTAAATTATGTTTAATTAATTTCGTACAAATAAATAAAGTTTAATTATAATTTACAGTTTTCCTTTATTATTTATAAATTTCATAAACTCATTCCTATTATACAAAGCTGTGTTGGTTGCTCGATTTCCAACTTGTCGAGCTAATGCATATTTGAAAATAAAGTTTTTATCGTACTCTTCGCCATCACTATGTAATTTGATGAGTGCGTTATCAAAAAGTTATGCAATGCAATACAAGCTAATGTAATAGTTTGTACTTTATCGGGTGCCAAATTTATTGTTGTTAGAAATATCCAGAGCCTATTAGCTAAAATGCCAAATGCATTTTCAACTACACAGCGTGCTACACTCAATCGGTAGTTAAAGTATCTTTGTACTTTGGTCAAGTTGCGGAACAGATAAGGTTTCATTATGTGGTCGTCAAGTGCGAATGCAGCATCTGCAACAAACACATGGGGCACTGTGAAGTATTTGTAATATTCTAATACATTTAACTTTAAATTTTTCATTGGTTTCCGGTATTGCCGCTAGGGTAAGATATATAAATACATGTGCTAATATGGCCGCTGGTTATGTATCGTTTATAACGTGATGTATGCTATTATGAATAATATACTGCTATAACAATTTCTAGATCATTATTATAAAGAGCACTTCTACAATAAAATACACTGTTCATGTATTCACAAAGTTATGGGCCCAGACCGGTTCTATTGTGCGTAGTACGATGGTTTTTTGAGAATATACGTGTTGTAAAAACGTGGCGGAAAGTTCGTGAATGTTACAATAATGGACAAAAAATTTTGAAATGGGGGTTGCCTAATAAATTATAGAAACCTGTAGTTTGATGCAATAGTGTATATTAAAAAGAATTGTGTTAGTACTGTATTTCTAATAATTAAACTTTCATGCATATGTATTGCTTGATCGTTTGGTACTTTAGCAACGGCCAATCGTAACTGGCGAAGAGGTTATGTCATTCACCTTGTGTTTTTCGTGTGCTAATTGCGTAAATATTAGAAGTAAAACTAAATTCTTGGGTAGTGAAATTGCTTATTTGGTTAAAAATGGCGTATGCATACCATGAAAATAAACATGCACTGGAAACAGATAAATTGAATGGCGCATCAAATTATCGCAAATGGAAAATTGACGTGGAAATGTTATTACGTGCAAATGGCCTTTATGGGTTTATTACTAACATTGAAACTGATAAGAAAGTGCCGCTGCCTTGAAGTGCAACCAAAGATAAAAATGATTATGTTCGAAGACGGGACAAGACATTGTCAACTATTTATTTATCTTTGAGTGCACAAGTAAAACCCATTGTTAATGGTCTGATTGGCCCAAAAAGTGTTTGGTCCGCATTGGAAGCAAATTTCGAACCATCTTCAAAGGCATTAATTGGAAGGTTATTGTCTGAATTTTTTTTAGCTGTGATGTTAGAAGACGAATTGATATCTCTATATTTAGCTAAATTAAGGGACCTACAACGACGGTTGAATAATGCTAAGTGTGAAATAAAGGATAAAATGATAAATGGACTACCCGAGCGATACAACGTAATTGTTCAGCAATTGTACCAGTTACCTGATGATCAGTTTACCTCGGAAGCAGTGGCAAAGGCGTTATTATCTGCAGAAGACCGCTTGGTAAATACTATATCAAAATTATCCAGTGATAATGTTTCAGGTGCGTTTGCGGCTGGAGTTAAGAAAAATACTACAGAATGAAATCGTAAACCTAAGGTTAGGAGCTATAGGTGCAGGGAATTGGGGTACATTTCAAGAAACTGTCCTAAATTAAATAGGGATAATTCCAGACAGTCTCCTTCAAACAATGCTACTGTTAGCAATCGCAAAGCTTCGTATGTATTCTCAGTGGCACAAGATACCTCTGTAGAAGGGTCGTGGTTTTTAGAATTACATAGTACTGAAGAAGGTGAAAGCTTAGATTATGAGTTCATTTTAGATACAGGCGCAACACACTTTCTGTAATAGTCAAGAATTGTTTGTCGAATTTAAGGAGATATATAAACAAGTCAAGCAGGGCAAAGGTGTCTTAGAATCCAAAGGTGTAGGTAAAGTACATGTTAGATTAATTAATGATAAGGGAACTGAAGCATGTGTTGAATTAAAAGAAGTGTTTCTTGTCCCACAGTGGTCAAAAAATTTAATCAGTCTTGGTTCTGTTGTTGATAATGGATTTTATTTCATCGGTAAGGACAAATATTTTGATATTTATGCTCCTAATAATACTTTATTCATTCGAATCAACAAAAATAAACGACTGTATACCGTGAGAGGTAGAAAAACAAGTTTTGTCAGAAATTCTAATCCATGCATTAATACTGCTTCATTAGACATTAATTCTCTTTCACTGTGGCACAAACGCTGTGTACATTTGGGCTCTGAAGGCATTTTTAAGGCTATTATAAATGGGGTTGTGTTAGGTGTCAAAAAGATTAAGAATGAAGAGGTGGTATGCCACCCATGCATCGAAGGAAAACTTAAACGTCAACCTTTTAAGCGTTTAAGTGGTGTTCAATCTAAAACGGCACTTGAACTGTTACATGTTGATCTATGGGGGAAAGCTCCCACTGTTAGTGCAGGTGGTGCTGAATATTTTTTATGCATAGTCGATGACTATTCATGCTGGATTGCAGTTTATCCGGTCAAAAATAAAAATCATACATTTGGTCAGATAAAGAATTTTATTGCTAGAGCAGACCGAATGTTAAATCTTAAGGTAGTTACGATTCGCTCCGACAATGGTATGGAGTTATGCTCACACAAAATGGATGAATACCTTGAAAGTGTGAGAATCAATCATCAACCAACGAGTATATATATTCACCACAACAAAATGGAGTAGCAGAAAAAGTTAATTATGATGAGGTAGATGCAGTCAGAACATTGCTAATAGCGTCTAATTTGCATGCGAAATTTTGGGGCGAGGCTCTCCAGTATTATACACACACCAAAAATCGCGTTCCACACGCTACCAATTTACATACAGCCCCGTATGAATTATGGACTGAGAGAAAGGCTAATATATCATATTTCAAAATTTTTGGATCTCTGGCGTTTATACATATTCCTAAGCGCTATAGGAGCAAACTTGAACCCAAATCAAGAAAATGTATATTCATAGGCTATGCCACATTTACTCGTGGCTATAGGGTTTTTGATCCGATTTGCAATAAGATAATAGAGCTTAAACACATTAGGGTAGACGAATCA